>JBBGZY010000665.1:2440000-3640000 GCA_037952925.1 Lithobates clamitans | reverse complement strand
ACTGTACAGAGATCACACTAAACTAACTTGTAGCTTTAGCTGAACACTGTGCAGAGGTTGCACTACACTAACTTGTAGCTTTAGCTGAACACTGTGCAGAGGTCGCACTACACTAACTTGTATCTTTAGCTGAACACTTTGCAGAGGTCGCACTACACTAACGTGTAAATAATGTATCTGCCCTTGGTAGTGATAGGATCAGGAAAACACCACCAACCTTCTACAGGTAGCTTTAGCTGAACACTGTGCAGAGCTTGCACTACAGTAACTTGTAGCTTTAGCTGAACACTGTGCAGAGGTCGCACTACACTAACTTGTAGCTTAAGCTGAACACTGTGCAGAGGTCGCTCTACACTAAAGTGTAAATAATGTAGCTGCCTGCGGTAGTGATAGGATCAAGAAAACAACACCAACCTTCTACAGGTAGCTTTAGCTGAACACTATGCAGAGATTGCACTACAGTAACTTGTAGCTTTAGCTGAACACTGTGCAGAGGTCGCACTACACCAACTTCTAGCTTTAGCTGAACACTGTGCAGAGGTCACACTACACTAACTTGTAGCTTTAGCTAAACACTGTGCAGAGGTTGCACTACACTAGGGATAAGCTTCGCGTTTGAGTCGAACCCATGTTCGACTCGAACATTGGCTGTTCGATCGTTCGCCGAATTGCGAACGATAGGGGCCGGCCGCGTCGTGGCCCATAATTCACTGCGGCATTGCAGTGCATTGCTGGCTGATGATTGGCCAAGCATGCACTGTGACCCGCATGCTTGGCCAATCACAGCGCTGTCGGTAGAGAGTGCTGTAATTGGCCAAAGCCAGGGTGGCTTTGGCCATTTATGGCTCAGGGGTTTAGAACATGTCCCACACTATATAAGGCCACCTGCACGGTGGCCCTGTGTAGTGTGTTCCAGTGTGCTTAGAGAGAGAGAGAGAGAGAGAGAGACAGTGTCATTTCATTTGAGTTAGCTAGATTAGGCAGGACAGTCAGTGAGTTAGCTGCACTTACAGTGTATTGTGTATATATATGCATCCCAGGTGTTGTATATATATATATATATATATATATATATATATATATATATATATATACATACACTATATTCAGTTTAGCTAGATCCGTTCCTGTTATCTTCCTAATGACAGGCAGGCTTGTCTTGTTACAGTATTTACAGCTACCTGAAGAAAATTGCTGGTGTTCTTTTGATCCTATTAGTAACACAGTCAGTCAGGCAGCTAGATTATTTACAGTTAGTGTAGTGCGTCCTCCTCACAGTGTTCAGTTAAAGCTACAAGTTAGTTTAGAGTGACCTCTGCACAGTGTTCAGCTAAAGCTACAAGTTAGAGTAGTGTGTCCTTCTCACAGTGTTCAGCTAAAGCTACAAGTTAGTTTAGTGTGACCTCTGCACAGTGTACAGCTAAACCTACAAGTTAGTGTAGTGCAACCTCTGCACAGTGTTCAGCTAAAGCTACAGGTTAGTGTAGTGCGTCCTCTGAACAGTGTTCAGCTAAAGCTAAAAGTTAGTGTAGTGCGTCCTCCTCACAGTGTTCAGCTAAAACTATAAGTTAGTGTAGTGCGAGCTCTGCACAGTGTTCAGCTAAAGCTACCTGTAGAAGGTTGGTGGTGTTTTCCTGATCCTATCACTACCGCAGGCAGCTAAATAAGCTACAAGTTTTTTTTTTTTTTATGCGAGCTCTGCACAGTGTTCACCTAAAGCTACCTGTCGAAGGTTGGTGGTGTTTTCCTGATCCTATCACTACCGCAGGCAGCTAAAAAAGCTACAAGTTAGTTTTTTGCAAGCTCTGCACAGTGTTCACCTAAAGCTACCTGTCAAAGGTTGGTGGTGTTTTCCTGTTCCTCTCACTACCGCAGGCAGATAAATAAGCTACAAGTTAGTTGTGTCGTGGAGACGGTGCATTCTCGTCAGCACGTGGCCGTGGGACATGCTTGGCCTTTTTTTCGGCAGCTGGCCGTGTTGAGACGCAACATGCGGAAGACTAGGTCGAGTGGATGACCAAGCCATCCTCATCCTCCTCATCCTCTCTCACCCATGCTCAGAGTACTTTGTCTGGCAAAGCAGCTGCCAACGCGGCCTCTTCCCTTGGTTTAAAGCTCTGCATGTACAGGGCGCTGCTGTCTCTGCGCGTTATTCCAAAAGTTCTTTGGTGTGGGCCTTTTTTGAGATGAGTGCATCAGATCACACCGCTGTTATTTGCAACTAGGGATGAGCCGAACACCCCCTGGTTCGGTTTGCACCAGAACCTGCGAACGGACCGAAAATTTGCACGAACGTTAGAACCCCATTGACGTCTATGGGACTCGAACGTTCAAAATCAAAAGTGCTCATTTTAAAGGCTAATTTGCATGGTATTGTCCTAAAAAGGGTTTGGGGACCCGGGTCCTACCCCAGGGGACATGTATCAAAGCAAAAAAAACTTTTAAAACCGGACGTTTTTTCGGGAGCAGTGATTTTAATGATGCTTAAAGTAGAAAAAAAAAGTGAAATATTCCTTTAAATATCATACCTGGGGGGTGCCTATAGTATGCCTGTAAAGTGGCGCGTGTTTCCCGTGTTTAGAACAGTCCCTGCACCAAATGTCATTTTTAAAGGAAAAAATCTCATTTAAAACTGCTTGCGGGTTTAATGTAATGTCGGGTCCTGGCAATATGGATGAAAATCAGTGAGACAAACGGCATGGGTACCCCCCAGTCAATTACCAGGCCCTTTGGGTCTTGTATGGATATTAAGGGGAACCCCGCACCCAAATTAAAATAAGGAAAGGTGTGGTGCCACCTGGCCCTATATACTCTGAACAGCAGTATACAGGCGGTGCAAACAAGACAGGGACTGTAGGTTTGTTGTTAAGTAGAATCTGTTTGTCATTTTGAGCGGGTACATTTTTAACGTGTTTAGCTCCAGCCAAAAAATCTTTTTTAAGCTTTTTGGAACACATTGGGAAGGGTTATCACCCCTGTGACATTTGTTTTGCTGTCTTTCCTCCTCTTCAGAAGATTTCACCTCACTTTTTGTCCCAATGACAAATGTTTTTTGAAAATTTGGGGTTTTTTGTGGAACAAGGATTGGAAAGCATCAGTGGAAAGGAGAAATGTTTTTCCCATATTAACTCTTACAGGAGAGAATTTCCCTTCCTAGGGGTAGATTTCATCTCACTTCCTGTTGTCTCCTTCCGTTTGCAAGTAGGAGTTGTTTGTAAGTTAGATGTTTGAAAGTAGGGGCCTGCCCTATATACTCAGCAGAAATTTGGGCCTTAGGTGTTGTTGTGGCCACAACACTGTAAGCCCTCACAGGGCCCTGCTGTGAAATATTAGATCAAGAATTGTAATTACATGCCCCTGTTGAACAGGGGCAGAAAAACTGGGCTTTTGGTGGTGGTGGTGCTGGTGCCACAACACTGTAAGTCCTCACTCGCTCTTGGTGGGTGCAGAAATGGACCCTGCTGTGAAATATTAGATCAAGAATTGTAATTACATGCCCCTGTTGAACAAGGGCAGAAAAATTGGGCCTTTGGTGGTGGTGGTGGTGGTGCTGGTGCCACAAAACTGTAAGTCCTCACTCGCTCTTGGTGGGTGCAGAAATGGGCCCTGCTGTGAAATATTAGATCAAGAATTGTAATTACATGCCCCTGTTGAACAGGGGCTGAAAAATTAGGCCTTAGGCACTGGTGCTGGTGCCACAATACTACAACCCCTCACAGACACTCTAGTTGCAACGCAGGAACAAGCCCTGCTGCGAAGTATTGCATCAAAAATTGTAATTACACGCCCCTATTAAACAAGGGCTGAAAAATTGGGCCTTAGGCACTGGTGCTGGTGCCACAACACTGCAACCCCTCACAGACACTCTAGTTGGAACGCAGGAACAAGCCCTGCTGCGAAGTATTGCATCAAAAATTGTAATTACACGCCCCTGTTAAACAGGGGCAGAAAAATTGGGCCTTAGGCACTGGTGCTGGTGCCACAACACTGCAAC
This sequence comes from Lithobates clamitans, assembly GCA_037952925.1. Taxonomy (NCBI): domain Eukaryota; kingdom Metazoa; phylum Chordata; class Amphibia; order Anura; family Ranidae; genus Lithobates; species Lithobates clamitans. Next base: position 3,636,006 of record JBBGZY010000665.1, on the reverse strand, counting down.
CCCTCACAGATACTCTAGTTGGAATGCTGAAATGAGCCCTGCTGCAAAGTATTGCATCAAAAATTGTAATTACACGCCCCTGTTAAACAGGGGCTGAAAAATTGTGCCTTAGGCACTGGTAGTGGCGCCCAGAACCAAAAATGTTCTTACAAGCTATCAGCTTGATCATTGAGGAGGAAAAGGATAATTACTCAGGGATAGTCACTCAGCATCAGCATAGGCAGTCTTTGAAGGGATCTGAGATTTTAAAAAAAATTATTCGGTTACATCAGCATCAGGTGCTTGGTAGCTGGTGGTGATCCAAGACTGATTCATTTTTATGAAGGTCAGTCGATCGACCGAGTCGGTGGACAGACGCACCCTGTGATCGGTTACCACTCCTCCAGCAGCACTGAATGTGCGTTCCGGAAGAACGCTGGATGCAGGACAGGCCAGTAGCTCAATTGCATACTGTGCAAGCTCTGGCCAGTGATCCATCCTCAAGACCCAGTAACCCAGAGGATTTTCGGTGGGAAAGGTGTCCAAGCCTGATCTTGCCCCTAGGTATTCCTGCACCATGTAAAACAGACGCTGGCGATGGTTGCTGGAACCGATCATACCTTGGGGCTGCGGACCAAAAAATTGTCTGAACGCATCGGTCAGATGGCCACCTTCTCCACCGCTCCTTCTTTGACTGACCGAAGCCTCAGCAACACGTTGTCCAGAAACAGGAGTTTGTAACCTCCCAGTCTCTGGGAACGCGTTGCACAGACCTTTCTGCAAGGCCTCCTGAAGATGTTTCATCCTCTGCTCCCTCTGCGATGGCAAGATAAGGTCCGCAACCTTACCCTTGTAACGTGGATCAAGGAGGGTTGCCAGCCAGTATTGGTCCTTCTCCTTGATACCACGAATACGAGGATCCTTACGCAGGCTTTGCAGGATCAGGGAGGCCATGCAGCGTAGGTTTGCTGAGGCATTCGGTCCGGAGTCCTCTGGGTCACTAAGGACGACATGGTCCGCAGCCACCTCCTCCCAGCCACGTACAAGTCCATGGGTTTCTTGGGACTGATCCCTTAAAGACTGCTGCTGATGCTGAGTGCCAGGCTCCACCTCCATACTGACACAATCTTCCTCCTCCTCCTCCTCCTCCTCCTCCTCCTCTTCCTGTGTGATCAGCGGGCACGCAGGAACACTGTCTGGATAAAGGGGGCCTTGAGAGCTAAGGAAGTCCTCCTCTTCCTGCCTCTGTTCTGCCTCAAGTGCCCTGTCCATTATTCCACGCAGCATGTGCTCCAACAGGTGGACAAGGGGGACAGTGTCACTGATGCATGCACTGTCACTGCTCACCATCCTCGTGGCCTCCTCAAATGGGGACAGGACAGTGCATGCATCCCTGATCATGGCCCACTGGCATGGGGAAAAGAAACCAAGCTCCCCTGACCCTGTCCTGGTGCCATAGTCGCACAGGTACTCATTGATGGCCCTCTGCTGCATGTGCAGCCGCTGCAGCATGGCCAACGTTGAGTTCCACCTGGTGGGCATGTCACAGATTAGACTTTCCTGGCCTGCCTCAGGACATCCTGTAAGCCCGGGTACCTGCCCAAGAACCGCTGCACCACCAAGTTAAGAACGTGAGCCAAACAGGGCACATGGGTCATTTGTCCCTGTCGGAGGGCAGAGAGGAGGTTGGTGCCTTTGTCGCAAATCACCATTCCTGCCTTAAGTTGGCATGGTGTCAAGCACCTCTGAACCTGCCCCTGCAGAGCTGAATGAACCTCAGCCCCAGTGTGGCTCCTGTCCCCCAAGCACACCAGCTCAAGCACCGCATGGCATCTTTTGGCTTGCGTACTTGCGTAGCCCCTTGAACGGCTACGGAGCACCGCTGGTTCTGAGGACAAAGCACAGGAAGAGGCCATGGAGGAAGAAGAAGAGGAGGGGGTGGAGGAGAGAGGTGTGTCACAATCATTAGCATTTTGGAGGCGTGGTGGCGGAACAACCTCCAACACTACTGCACCTTGTCCTGCATCCTTCCCAGCTGCCAGCAGAGTCACCCAATGTGCCGTGAAACTTAGATATAGTCCCTGTCCATGCCTGCTGGGCCATGAGTCAGCGGTAATATGCACCTTACCACTGACCGCCCTGTCCAGCGAGGCATGGACATTGCCTTCCACATGCCAGTAGAGAGCCGGAATCGCCTTCCGTGAGAAAAAGTGGCGTTTGGGTACCTGCCACTGAGGAACCGCACATTCCACAAACTCACGGAAAGGGGCAGAGTCTACCAACTGAAAAGGCAGCAGTTGAAGTGCTAGCAATTTTGCCAAGCTAGCATTTAACCGCTGGGCATGTGGATGGCTGGGAGCAAACTTCTTTCGGCGGTGCAGCAGCTGGGGCAGGGAAATTTGCCTGGTACAATCTGACGTCGGTGTACCAAAAGCAGATTGCCCACAAGTACTTGGCTGTACACCTAATTCTACACCTTCATTCCTCTCAGTGCAGGTCTCAGAGAGGACTGAAGGTATAGTGGGGTTGGAGATCTCAGCTGATGAGGAGCAAGGAGAGGTCCTCTTTGTTCTTTGGTGTGGGTCTTTTAGATACGCTTGCCAACGAACTGCATGGCAGGTCAACATATGTCTGGTCAAGCATGTGGTTCGCTTGAGACATATGTTGCAAATAGCAGCGGTGTGATCTGATGCACTCGTCTCAAAAAAGGCCCACACCAAAGAACTTTTTGAATAACGCGCAGGGACTTCAGCGCCCTGCACATGTGGATCTTTGGGGTGTGATGCAGTCAATGTGCTGTCCTTAGGCTGGCCCCTGGAGGGCATCCTGCCTCGTTGGTGATGTGCCGCCTCCTCCTCCTCCTCTCTCCTATCAGGTACCCACATTGAGTCAGTGACCTCATCATCCCCTCCCTCCTCATCACTGGAGCAAACCTGGCAGTATGCTGCAGCATGGGGAGCATGACTGCCAGATTGCTGTCCTTCTTGGGCACCCCCTCTGTCCGTGCTCATGTTACTGCCTTCATCGAGCTCAGTATCATCATCAGAGCCTTCCAAATGCTGGGCATCCTCCTGGAGCATGTACCCAACACTGTGGTCAAACAGTTCGAGGAACTCCTCAGGAGGACATGGTGGGGCTAGGGAAGGAGTCACTGATGACATTGAGCCGAGGGAAAAGGCCGCTGCTTTGCCAGACAAAGTACCCTGGGCATGGGTGAGAGAGGATGAGGAGGATGAGGATGGCTTGGTCATTCACTCGACCAAGTCTTCTGCATGTTGCGGTTCAACACGGCCAGATGCCGAAAAAAAGGCCAAGCGTGTCCCACGGCCACGTGCTGATGAGGATGCACCGTCTCCACGACCAGCACTAGACACAGAGCCTGCTTGCCCTCTCTTATTGGCTTGTGACTGTCTGCCTCTCCTTCTTGGCCTTCCAGACATACTAATGGCCTGTAGCTGCACTAAGCTGGGATATATATATATTATATATATATATATATATAAAAATATATATATATATGTACTGATACTGCAGCTAGCAAAATCAACTGCCTGCCTGTAGTATGAGAACACCACCAACCTGAACACTGAACACTGTGAGGAGGACTGTAACATACTGTAACAAGACAACATAGCTGAACACTGTAAGCAGGATGCACTGCACTAACTGTAAATAGTCTAGCTGCCTGACTGTGGTACTAATAGGATCAAAAGAACACCAGTAATTTTCTTCAGGTAGCTGTATATACTGTAACAAGACAAGCCTGCCTGTCAGTAAGATAACAGGAATGGATCTAGCTGAACAATGTGAGCAGGACGCACCCCACTAACTTGTAGGTTTAGCTGAACACTGTGAGGTGGACGCACCACACTAACTTGTAGGTTTAGCTGAACACTGTGAGCAGGACACACCCCACTAACTTGTAGGTTTAGCTGAACACTGTGAGCAGGACGCCCCCCCCCTAACTTGTAGGTTTAGCTGAACACTGTGAGAAGGACGCACCCCACTAACTTGTAGGTTTAGCTGAACACTGTGAGCAGGACGCACTGCACTAACTGTAAATAGTCTAGCTTCCTGACTGTGGTACTAATAGGATCAAAAGAACACCAGTAATTTTCTTCAGGTAGCTGTATATACTGTAACAAGACAAGCCTGCCTGTCAGTAAGAAGATAACAGGAACAGATCTAGCTGAACACTGTGAGCAGTATGCACCCCACTAACTTGTAGGTTTAGCTGAACACTGTGAGGTGGACGCACCCCACTAACTTGTAGGTTTAGCTGAACACTGTGAGGTGGACGCACCCCACTAACTTGTAGGTTTAGCTGAACACAGTGAGCAGGACGCACCCCACTAACTTGTAGGTTTAGCTGAACACTGTGAGCAGGACGCACCCCACTAACTTGTAGGTTTAGCTGAACACTGTGAGCAGGATGCACTGCACTAACTGTAAATAGTCTAGCTGCCTGACTGTGGTACTAATGGGATCAAAAGAACACCAGCAATTTTCTTCAGGTAGCTGTATATACTGTAACAAGACAAGCCTGCCTGTCAGTAAAAAGATAACAGGAACGGATCTAGCTGAACACTGTGAGCAGGACGCACCCCACTAACTTGTAGGTTTCGCTGAACACTGTGAGCTGGACGCACCACACTAACTTGTAGTTTTAGCTGAACACTGTGAGCAGGACGCACCCCACTAACTTGTAGGTTTAGCTGAACACTGTGAGCAGGATGCACCCCACTAACTTGTAGGTTTAGCTGAACACTGTGAGCAGGACGCACCCCACTAACTTGTAGGTTTAGCTGAACACTGTGAGCAGGATGCACCCCACTAACTTGTAGGTTTAGCTGAACACTGTGAGCAGGACGCACCCCACTAACTTGTAGGTTTAGCTGAACACTGTGAGGTGGACGCACCGCACTAACTTGTAGGTGTAGCTGAACACTGTGAGCAGGACGCACCCCACTAACTTGTAGGTTTAGCTGAACACTGTGGGGTGGACGCACCACACTAACTTGTAGGTTTAGCTGAACACTGTGAGCAGGATGCACCACACTAACTTGTAGGTTTAGCTGAACACTGCGAGCAGGACGCACTGCACTAACTGTAAATAGTCTAGCTGCCTGACTGTGGTACTAATAGGATCAAAAGAACACCAGCAATTTTCTTCAGGTAGCTGTATATACTGTAACAAGACACGCCTGCCTGTCAGTAAGAAGATAACAGGAACAGATCTAGCTGAACACTGTGAGCAGGACGCACTGCACTAACTGTAAATAGTCTAGCTGCCTGACTGTGGTACTAATAGGATCAAAAGAACACCAGTAATTTTCTTCAGGTAGCTGTAAATACTGTAACAAGACAAGCCTGCCTGTCAGTAGGAAGATAACACAAACGGATCTAGCTAAACTGAATACAGTGTATATATATATATATATATATATATATATGCAACACCTGGGATGCATATATATACACAATACACTGTAAGTGCAGCTAACTGACTGATTGTTCTGCCTAATCTATCTAACTCAAATCAAATTTCACTGTCTGTCTCTCTCTCTCTCTCTCAATGAACGCCGGAACACACACTACACAGGGCCGCCGTGCAGGCGGCCTTATATAGTGTGGGGCGTGTACTAAATCCCCTGAGCCATAATTGGCCAAAGCCTTCTTGGATTTGGCCAATTACGGCTCTCTGTTCAGACGGCGCTGTGATTGGCCAAGCATGCGGGTCATAGTGCATGCTTGGCCAATCATCAGCCAGCAATGCACTGCGATGCCGCAGTGAATTATGGGCCGTGACGCGCCACACGAATTTGGCGCAAACGGCCCAAATCGTTCGCAATTCGGCGAACGGGCGAACAGACGATGTTCGAGTCGAACATGGGTTCGACTCGAACACAAAGCTCATCACTATTTGCAACATATGTCTCAAGCATATCTCGCGTGGACAAAACATCTCCCTCTTGGGCACCACATGCTTGACCAGACATATGTTGACCTGCCATGCAGTTCGTTGGCAAGCGTATCTAAAAGACCCACACCAAAGAACAAAGAGGACCTCTCCTTGCTCCTCATCAGCTAAGACCTCCAACCCTACTATACCTTCAGTCCTCTCTGAGACCTGCACTGAAAGTAATGAAGGTATAGAATTAGGTGTGTCACAGCCAAGTACTTTTGGGCAATCTGCTTTCGGTACACCAACGTCAGATTGTACCAGGCAAAATTCCCTGCCCCAGCTGCTGCACCGCCAAAAGAAGTTCGCTCCCAGCCATCCACATGCCCAGCGGTTGAATGCTAGCTTGGCAAAATTGCTAGCACTTCAACTGCTGCCTTTTCAGTTGGTAGACTCTGCTCCCTTCCATGAGTTTGTGGAATGTGCGGTTCCTCAGTGGCAGGTACCCAAAAGCCACTTTTTCTCACGGAAGGCGATTCCGGCTCTCTACCGGCATGTGGAAGGCACTGTCTTGGCCTCGCTGGACAGGGCGGTCAGTGGTAAGGTGCATAATACCGCTGACTCATGGTCTAGCAGGCATGGACAGGGACGTTACCTAAGTTTCACTGCGCATTGGGTGACTCTGCTGGCAGCTGGGAAGGATGTAGGACAAGGTGCAGTAGTGTTGGAGGTTGTTCCGCTACCACGCCTCCAAAATGCCACTACTAATGATTGCGACACACCTCTCTCCTCCACCCCCTCCTCTTCTTCTTCCTCCATGGCCTTTTCCTGTGCTGATTTGTCCTCGGAACCAGCGGTGCTCCGTAGGCGTTCAAGGGGCTACGCAAGTATGAAGACCAAAAGATGCCATGCGGTGCTTGAGCTGGTGTGCTTGGGGGACAAGAGCCACACTGGGGCAGAGGTTCTGTCAGCTCTGCAGGGGCAGGTTCAGAGGTAGTTGACGCTACGCCAACTTAAGGCAGGAATGGTGGTTTGCGACATTGGCACCAACCTCCTCTCTGCCCTCCGACAGGGACAAATGACCCATGTGCCCTGTTTGGCCCAGGTCCTTAACTTGGTGGTGCATCGGTTCTTCGGAAGGTACCCGGGCTTACAGAATGTCCTGAGGCAGGCCAGGAAAGTCTGTGTGCATTTCTGCCGGTCACATAAAGCCAGTGCTCGGCTGGCAGGCCTCCAAAAGGAGTTTAACCGGCCCAAGAACCGCCTAATCTGTGGCATGCCCACCAGGTGGAACTCAATGTTGACCATGCTGCAGCGGCTGCACACACAGCAGAGGGCCATCAATGAGTACCTGTGCGACTATGGCACCAGGACAGGGTCAGGGGAGCTTGTTTTTTTTCCCCATGCCAGTGGGCCATGATCAGGGATGCATGCACTGTCCTGTCCCCATTTGAGGAGGCCCCGAGGATGGTGAGCAGTGACAGTGCATGCATCAGTGACACTGTCCCCCTTGTCCACCTGTTGGAGCACCGGCTGCGTTGAATAATGGACAGGGCACTTGAGGCAGAACAGAGGCAGGAAGAGGAAGACTTCCTTAGCTCTCAAGGCCCCCTTTATCCAAACAGTGTTCCTGCGTGCCCGCCGATCACACAGGAAGAGGACGAGGATTAGGAGGAGGAGGATTGTGTCAGTATGGAGGTAGAGCCTGGCACTCAGCATCAGCAGCAGTCTTTAAGGGATCAGTCCCAAGAAACACAAGGACTTGTACGTGGCTGGGAGGAGGTGGCTGCGGACTATGTCGTCCTTAGTGACCCAAAGGACTCCGGACCGAATGCCTCAGCAAACCTACGTTGCATGGCCTCCCTGATCCTGCAAAGCCTGCGTAAGGATCCTCGTATTCGTGGTATCAAGGAGAAGGACCAATACTGGCTGGCAACCCTCCTTGATCCATGTTACAAGGGTAAGGTTGTGGACCTTATCTTGCCTTTGCAGAGGGAGCAGAGGATGAAACATCTTCGGGAGGCCTTGCAGAAAGTTCTGTGCAACGCGTTCCCAGAGACTGGGAGGTTACAAACTCCTGTTTCTGGACAACGGGTTGCTGAGGCTTCGGTCAGTCAAAGTAGGAGCGGTGGAGAAGGTGGCCGTCTGACCGATGCGTTCAGACAATTTTTTGGTCCACAGCCCCAAGGTATGATCGGTTCCAGCAACCATCGCCAGCGTCTATTTTACATGGTGCAGGAATACCTAGAGGCAAGATCTGACTTGGACACCTTTCCCACCGAAAATCCTTTGGGTTACTGGGTCTTGAGGATGGATCACTGGCCAGAGCTTGCACAGTATGCAATTGAGCTACTGGCCTGTCCTGTATCCAGCGTTCTTTCGGAACGCACATTCAGTGCTGCTGGAGGCTTTGTAACCGATCACAGGGTGCGTCTGTCCACTGACTCGGTCGATCGACTGACCTTCATAAAAATGAATCAGTCTTGGATCACCACCAGCTACCAAGCACCTGATGCTGATGTAATTTTTTTTTAAATCTCAGATCCCTTCAAAGACTGCCTATGCTGATGCTGAGTGACATGAGTAATTATCCTCTTCCTCCTCAATGATCACGCTGATAGCTTGTAAGAACATTTTTGGCTCTGGGCGCCACCACCAGTGCCTAAGGCCCAATTTTTCAGCCCCTGTTTAACAGGGGCGTGTAATTACAATTTTTGATGCAATACTTTGCAGCAGGGCTCGTTTCTGCGTTCCAACTAGAGTATCTGTGAGGGGTTGCAGTGTTGTGACACCAGCACCAGTGCCTAAGGCCCAATTTTTCAGCCCCTGTTTAACAGGGGCGTGTAATTACAATTTTTGAAGCAATACTTTGCAGCAGGGCTCGTTCCTGCGTTCCAACTAGAGTATCTGCAAGGGGTTGCAGTGTTGTGGCACCAGCACCAGTGCCTAAGGCCCAATTTTTCAGCCCCTGTTTAACAGGGGCATGTAATTACAATTTTTGATGCAATACTTTGCAGCAGGGCTCGTTCCTGCGTTCCAAGTAGAGTATCTGCGAGGGGTTGCAGTGTTGTGGCACCAGTGCCTAAAGCTTAATTTTTCAGCCCCTGTTTAACAGGGGTGTGTAATTACAATTTTTGATGCAATAATTTGCAGAAGGGCTCGTTTCTGCATTCCAACTAGAGTATCTGTAAGGGGTTGCAGTGTTGTTGCACCAGCACCAGTTCCTTAAGGCCCAATTTTTCAGCCCCTGTTCAACAGGGGCATGTAATTACAATTCTTGATCTAATATTTCACAGCAGGGCCCGTTTCTGCGCTCACCAAAAGCGAGTGAGGACTAATGCCGCGTACACACGGTCGGACTTTTCAGCTACAAAAGTCCTACAGCCTGTCCGACATACTTCCGGCGTACCTTTGGCGGACTTGCGGCAGACTTTCTAACGAACGGACTTGCCTACACACGACCACACAAAAGTACGACAGCCTAGTACGCGGTGACGTACACCAAGTCCGACGAGACTATAAAACGGAAGTTCAATAGCCCGTACGACATCCTTTGGGCTCCTTCTGCTAATCTCGTGTTTATCTCGTGTTAGTAGAAGTTTGGTGAGAGACGATTCGAGCTTGTGAGACTCATATTTTTCAGTTCGTTTTAACTGTTGTTCAGTCTGTGCTTGTGAGGTTTGTATCTGCTTTTCAGTGCGTTTGGTCAGTTGGCATTGAGAAATCTTTGTTTTATTGTCCGCTCGTTCCTGATTTTCAGTTCGCTCTTCACAGGCCTTGCTGTTCTTCAGTGCGTTCTGTTTAGTGCGTTCTGACCAGCCGACCATTTTGAAACCATGTTACCTGTACGTACTCGTCGTCGAGCTTGTGCATTGTATGTGTTTGGTGCTGTAGTTTATTCTTCAGACCAAGACCAGTCCATGAACAGGGCGAGGAGGAGTTCATGGACCAAGAATTGGTTGCTCCAGCGTGACCAGTTCTGTCACATGCCATTGCTCTGTGAGATCCGTGAGAATAATCCTGAGGATTTCAGGAACTTTCTCCGGATGACGGACCCCGTTTTTGACCGTTTGTTGGCTTTGCTGACCCCCTATATCAGCAGGCAGGATACCTGCATGAGGCAAGCCATCACTCCGGAGCAGAGGCTAGTTGCCACGTTGCGGTACTTGGCGACAGGGAGAAGCCTGCAGGACCTCAAGTTCTCGACAGGCATCTCCCCCCAGGCTCTGGGGATCATTATCCCAGAGACCTGTTCTGCCATCATCCAGGTCCTGCAGAAGGACTATATTAAGGTAAGATATTTTTCTTTTATTAGCATCACATGTTCTTTTATGTAATCTTTGATAATGTAATGTATTTCTTGCTTCAAACACTACTTACCATCATTGCAATATAGTGTGAATGTCCCCTTTTTATCCTCACACATGCTGGATTTTTTTCCTGTTATTTTTTGTCATGCATGTATATTTTCCTTTTCCAATGATGGGAGCATATCCACCTAGTCTACTCATTTTGAATGTATTTTGTTTGAGTGTATTTAGTGTGCTTATAATTAGCAATTAGCTAGATTTCCCAACCCCCCCCCACCTAAACTCACTCCAAATAGTGTGCTGATAATTAGCAATTAGCTAGATTTCCCAACCCCCCCCACCTAAACTCACTCCAAATAGTGTGCTGATAATTAGCAATTAGCTAGATTTCCCAACCCCCCCCCACCTAAACTCACTCCAAATAGTGTGCTGATAATTAGCAATTATCTAGATTTCCCAACCCCCCCACCTAAACTCACTCCAAATAGTGTGCTGATAAATAGCAATTAGCTAGATTTCCCAACCCCCCCCACCTAAACTCACTCCAAATAGTGTGCTGATAATTAGCAATTAGCTAGATTTCCCAACCCCCCCCCCTAAACTCACTCCAAATAGTGTGCTGATAATTAGCAATTAGCTAGATTTCCCAACCCCCCCCCACCTAAACTCACTCCAAATAGTGTGCTGATAATTAGCAATTAGCTAGATTTCCCAACCCCCCCCCACCTAAACTCACTCCAAATAGTGTGCTGATAATTAGCAATTAGCTTGATTTCCCAACCCCCCCCCCACCCTCGTAAAAATTTGCTTGAATGTTCTGTGGTGTTGATTTGTCTAAAGCAAATATATGTTGCACTTTGCAAAATGCATGTGCACTCTACAAGTGCATTTGTTCCAGTGCTTTAGTAAATGAGCAGAAGCTCTGCTGATTTCCATCATCAAATCATATGCAAGCCACAAAGTGTTTTCATTAATTGCCCTTGCATGTGATTGTGTACTCCTTGCAACATGAATGCCTTTTTACCTTACCTCATTTACTGTAAGCTGGTTAGCAACTGCACCTGCAGAGTGCGACAACTGCACTCTTGTAGCCTTTTTAGTCCCTAAATTCCTGCGTGTCCTAAAAGTAATCTTTTTTAGGGATTTCACAACCCCCTAAAATGTAATCAATGTTCCATCAGAGGGGGTGAGCAATCTGATAAGTGTGCCTTTCCATATTAGTTATTCCAGAAGAATTAAATTATTTAATGTTATACTGATGCTGGGGAATAATGTTTTTAATTGTATAATTTTCTTGCAATGTTAGCTTCCAAATTAATGATTTTGGTTTTCTTGTTTGATTCCCCAGTTTCCTTCAATGCCACAGGAATGGCAGACTGTGGCATCCCATTTTGCCAGCCGTTGGGACTTTCCCAATTGTGGAGGGGCTATAGATGGGAAACATGTCCACATCGTGCCACCACCCCATTCGGGGTCATACTATTTTAATTATAAGGGGTTCCACAGTATTGTTTTAATGGCGGTGGTGTCGGCACACTATGAATTTTTATATGTGGACGTGGGGAAGAATGGCCGGATGTCGGATGGAGGAGTATTTGCCCAGACGGAGTTCTGCCAGCGTCTCCAGAGTGGTGGCCTGGGATTGCCACCTGATGCGGATAACGTGGAAGGACTCCCCTTTGTCTTCATTTCCGATGAAGCCTTCGCTCTGAGCAAGCACCTCATGAGGCCATTCCCCCAAAGAACCCTCACCCCGGAGAGGAGGGTTTTTAATTTCCGGCTGGCCAGAGCTAGAAGAGTGGTTGAGAATGCGTTTGGAATTCTGGCCAGCCGGTTCCGCCTGTTTCAAACATCCATTAATTTGGCGGAATACAAACTTAATTTTATCATTTTATCGTGCTGCATTCTGCACAACTTTTTACACAAACATTCTCTAAATTATACAGGAACAGTTGGGCCTGAGGCCGGACTTATAGATGACAACCTTATGGGCCTGGATACTGTCCGTACTGGCTTGGCCCCCCAAAGTGCCCGTCAAGTTAGACAGCAATATGTTAATTATTTTATGGGTAGGGGGGCCATTGCAATGGGCCAGGATTTTTAATTTTTTTAAATAAAAAAAATATTGATGAAATCTGGAATTATATTTATTGCTTGCCTTTCTTTTGGGCTTTCTCCTAGGTTATGGTCGAGCAGTTGTAGTGCCAACTGTATTTTCCTTTTAAATGTCTAAATAAGCTCCATTGCCACTGTAAACAACTTTTTTACAATTATAACCAAACTGATACTGAGCATTGAAATAACAAACCACACATTTATTTAATTCCTATAAGGAGATGTTTTTATTAATCGTTGTTATGCATTCAGTTATGCATTTAGTAGAAAATGTTCATAGACAAAAATATAATGATATCTTAATAATTTAGAAAAATATAATTATATTTAAATATTTCTACATAATCCACAAAAAAATGTTTTTGCCTTTTTGATTTTCGCAAACAGGCTTTTTTTTTTTTTTTTTTTTTTTTAAATCCTTTTTTTTTTTTTTTTTTGGTTTTTTAAAATCCTTTTTTTTTTATTTATTTTTTTTTGGTTTTTTTAAATCAAGTTTTATTTTTTTTTTATTTTGTTGGAAAATCAAGTTTTTTTTTTTTTTTTTTTTTGGAAAATCAAGTTTTGTTTTTTTTTGGTTTTTTTGAAAATCAAGTTTTTTTTTTTTTTTTTAATCAAGTTTTTTTTGGGGTTTTTTTTTTTAAATCAAGTTTTATTTTTTATTTTGGTTTTTTGGAAAATCAAGTTTTTTTTTTTTTTTTTTTAAATCGTTTTTTTTGGGGGGGTTTTTTTAAATCAAGTTTTATTTATTTTTTTTGGTTTTTTGGAAAATCAAGTTTTTTTTTTTAAATCAAGTTTTTGTTTTTTTTTGGTTTTTTTGAAAATCAAGTTTTTTTTTTTATTTTTTTTTTTAAATCAAGTTTTTTTTTTTTTGTTTTTTTTAAAATCAAGTTTTATTTTTTTTTGTTTTTTTGAAAATCAAGTTTTATTTTTTTGTGGATTTTTTATGTAGTTTCTAGAAACAGCCCTCCTTTTTTAAATTATGTTAAACAGCCATATAGGTTCAGCCAAAAAAAATAAAGAGAAGGCCCAGAATGGGGTCAGCAAAACAGGAAATGAAGGACATGATCGATGTTTTGGGGTTTCAAAAAGGGCATTTAGATTCTACCCAAAACATTAATCATGTCCTTCATTTCCTGCTGCATACGATCCAGCCGATTACGCATTTCATCGATCTCCCTATTCCAGGCCATTATTTGACCAATTAGCCGTTGGGCACTGTCTGAGGTGAAATAGTCACTTCTTGTACCTAAAGTGGAATGAAACCAAAAAATGTGTTTAGAAATATGCACACATACATAGTTTACCTTACCATAATAAAGCTGTTGTCTCAGACACTGACCTGGTGGGGTGCCCATGTAGCATAATTCCTCCACATCCTCGGGGGTGGCACTGTTGCTTGAATCAAGCACAACCAGATCCCCTAAAATAGAGTAGAAAAATTACATTAAAGAAAAGACAGCCATGCATAGGTTACCGTAAGCTGGTGTGTCAGACACTCACCTGGTGGGGTGCCCATGTCGCCCACCTCTCCTTCCTCCACATCCTCAGTGGGGCTTGGGCTGATTTCCCAATCATGTTGTTTGGCTTGGGGTGGACTGTCTTCTTGTTGGCTGAGTGATTTTTCCCCTATGTGAAACAAAAAATTAGTAATCTACTTAGCACACAGATATTTTAGTACATAGTAATTTTCAAACATTTGGAGTGAAGTGGTTTGTGTAGAGTTCCTATTTTACCTCAATATTTAAAATTATAAAGACATATCGGATAGATAGATATCTAGATATCAATATCTCGAAATATAGTTAATAATCTTTTGATCTCTCTCTCTCTCTCTCTCTCTCTCTCTCTCTCTCTCTCTCTCTCTCTCTCCCTCTCTCTCTCTCTCTCTCTCTCTATATCTGGAACAAAATCTAAATATATAACTAAATGTAAAGAAAAAAAAAAGATAACTTAAAATATTCCAAAAGAATGTTTTACATTTCTATATCTATCTATCTACCTATCTCTCTCTCTCTTTCTCTCTCTCTCTCTCTCTCTCTCTCTCTCTCTCCCCTCTCTCTCTCTCTCTCTCTCTCTCTCTCTCTATATATATATATATATATATATATATATATAGAGAGAGAGAGAGAGAGAGAGAGAGAGAGATATATATCTTTCTCTCTCTATATATGTATCTCTCTATATATCTCTCTCTCTCTCTCTATATATATATCTATCTATCTATATATCTATCTATATATATATATACATACATACATACATACACATATATACATACACACATATATATAGATAGATATATCTATAGATATGTAACGAGGTTTATTAAAAGATCGTTTGAAACGATGAGCAAAAAAATCGTATAGGAAGGAAAAGCACATGGAGCAGTATACAAGGTAATAAACACAAGAGAAAAACACGACAAGTACTTACTTTTTTTCAGCACTTTACGGATCCGTCTGTATTGATCCAGCTCCCTGAGCTTGAGGTCAGACCATCTTTTGCGAATTTGATCCTTGGAGCGCTGGACCCCAAAAGAAGCCTGTAAAGTGTCCACCACCTTCGCCATTATTTTGGCCTTGCGCAAATTTGGCCGTGCGTACGGCCCATACTTCCCATCATAGTCCTTTTTTTGAAGAATGGCCACCATCTCCACCATCTCTTCAAAACTCATATTGGAGGCCTTAAATCTAGGCCTCACAGATCTGGTTGACGTTCCAGCCTCCGGGCTTTTTTCGCTACCTGAGGTAGTTAACATGTCAGGTGTCTCCGCCATTATTTACCCCACTACACGCCGTAACTAAAAATGGGCGGAGAACATGAGTTAAAATCGAACGTCAGGGGCGGGCGATGCAGGCGGAGTTTCACACATGCGTAGTGTATAAAGAGGGGCCTTGCGCACGTGTCGTACGTACGTTCTGTGCGTCGAATTAGGGGGCGGAGAACATGAGTTAAAATCGAACGTCAGGGGCGGGCGACGCAGGCGGAGTTTCACACATGCACAGTGTATAAAGAGGGGCCTTGCGCACGTGTCGTACGTACGTTCTGTGCGTCGAATTAGGGGGCGGAGAACATGAGTTAAAATCGAACGTCAGGGGCGGGCGACGCAGGCGGAGTTTCACACATGCGTAGTGTATAAAGAGGGGCCTTGCGCACGTGTCGTACGTACGTTCTGTGCGTCGAATTAGGGGGCGGAGAACATGAGTTAATTTCGAACGTCAGGGGCGGGCGACGCAGGCGGAGTTTCACACATGCATAGTGTATAAAGAGGGGCCTTGCGCACGTGTCGTACGTACGTTCTGTGCGTAGGTGATAGTGGACCAGGACGTTACAAAACGAAGGTAATTTTAAATAATTTTTTTTTTTTTTTGGTTTTATGGTCATGACTTTGTAGCAAGCGGCCTATATGGCTTGATAGATTGATGAGGCCTACATAGGGAGAAGATGATGAGGGGTTAGCAGAAACCTAATAATAAGTGTTTTTTGTCTTGTGACTTTATCTTTTCCAGATATAATGAATCCCCTATTTAAGGATCCAGAGTTCCTTACAGCTTTCATATCTAAATATCGAGAGATGAGGAATTTGTGGGAGGTGAAACACCCTCAGTATTATGCAAAGCATGTGAGGAAGTCAACGCTGGAGAGACTTCTGTCCTTTGTCCAGGCGACCATCCCGGAAGCAACAATGGAGACATTGCTCAAGAAAATTGGGGTCTTGAGGAATATGTATAAGAGGGAGCATAAGAAGATCCAGGAATCAATGAGATCAGGAGCATCAGCAGATGATGTTTATGTACCCAGGCTGTGGTACTACAATCAACTCCGTTTTCTTGATGACCAGAATGAAGCCAGGGCATCACTTTCAACCCTTCCCTCCACCCTTCCCTCCACCCCAGCAGAGGCTGATGAGGAGCAAGCTGGGTCTTCCATCCTGGATGAACCGGATATGACCATCTGGAGTCAGGTAAATTATATTAACAAATATTTACTGTACTAATATTAATGATGTTAACTGGATGTTATAATTGTCTAAAATAATTTTGCCCTCAAAATTGTGTATACATATCAATTGACAGGAGTGGCTAAATATGTTTGGCACCTGCTATAAAAAATTAGGGTGTCTGATTAGACTCTTTTATTAAAGAGATGTATTCACATTGAATTTGCTAGTCATGAGAAGCAAATTGTGTGTCATTGATGAACCCCAAATAAATAAATAAAACTATGTCCTTTTTTTATACACAGGATGAGTCCATCCAGGAGGAATGTGTGGAAAGTGGCAGGCAGGAGGAGACCGGGCCCATGGACAGCCTGGAGGAGGGCGGATTCTCCATCATCCTGGAGGAGGCTGGGCCCAGTGTCAGGCAGGAGGTGGCTGGTCCCAGTGAGGTGGTTGGTCCCAGTGAGGTGGCTGGGCCAAGTGAGGTGGCTAGGCCCAGTAGGAGCATGACCCAATCACAAGTGCTTCCCCTCCACCTTCCCAAAAAAAGGGCCAGGAAGGGGACGGTCACACAGGAGGCATCCCTGCGCCTCATGCAAGAGGCCACCCGTTTTTTGAGAAGCCCCCCCGAAGCAGATGAGTCCCATGGCTGCTACTTAGCCAGCAGGCTTCTTCAAATGGATTGGGAGCAGCGTCTCATTTGCGAGCGCCTATTTGGGGAAACTATCCAGAAGGGGCTGCAGGGCACGCTAACCCGAAACACACAACTACATGAGGCAGCCCCCCCTCCTCCTCCTTCTCCTCCTCCTCCTCCTCCTCCTCCTCCTCCTCCTCCTGCCACAACTGAAACACCACAGCCACAGCCTCCAAAGAAGGCTACAGGGAAGGCTGCAGGGAAGGCTGCAGGGCAGCGTGGAGGAAAGGCTGCAGGGAAGAGAAGAAAGTGATGACCTGGGTTCAGTCTGGTCTGACAGAAGACGCAGGCTGTTGTAGGACCACAGTCTGGGGACATCTAGATCATCTGCTGGTGCTGTTGATCTCTGGGATTCTTGGACCAGATTGTGCTCCCTCTTATATGGACTCCTCCAGATCCCAATTTTCTTGTACACCGACTTTTTCCAGCGTTGACTTCCTCTTTATTTTATTTTGACCATGAATAAATGGATCTTTTTTGAGTTTAGCAAAGGGACAACAATCTCATTGAGTTTGAAAAAACAAACCAAAAATACATTACTAATGTTAATAATGTTCAAGTGGTAAGTCTTGAAAATAAAAAAATCTACATAACCAAAAACGGTGCTTTGGGTTAACTTTATCTAAAAACTAAAAAATAAGCACTAGAAAAACAAAACTAGAATAATGGGTTCTTTGTGGTAACTTTACAAACCTAAAAAAAAATAAAATAAATAAAGGTAAAAAGTATTATTAGTATGGAAACATTGTTTTTAAAAAGCATACTATATCATTCATGAGATCAAAGAGAAAAAGAATCCAGAAATCAGTTTGGGATAACTCTGAATATGAACAGCAAAACACCTTCGTTCTTTAGAGCATTCGTAAAGAAGAAATAAAATGCGCTGCATTTAACGATCACAGATTTTGCAGCGTGATGAATGTGCTACCTACAATACGAACACTAGTTTTACTAGACCGAGTGCTTCCGTTTAGTTTTTGCTTATGAGCATGCGTCGTTTTTTTGTCCGTAGGACTAGCATACAGACGAGCGGACTTCGGGGTCCGTCGTAGTTACGACGTAAAGATTTGAAGCATGTTTCAAATCTAAAGTACGTCGGATTTGAGGCTAAAAAAGTACGTTGAAAGTCCGGAGAAGCCCACACACGATCGGATTACCAGCCAGCTTTAGTCCGTCAGCGTCCGTTGGACTTTTGTAGCTGAAAAGTCCGACCGTGTGTACGCGGCATTACAGTGTTGCGGTACTAGCACCACCACCACCAAAGGCCCAATTTTTCTGCCCCTGTTCAACAGGGGCATGTAATTACAATTCTTGATCTAATATTTCATAGCAGGGCCCTGTGAGGGCTTACAGTGTTGTGGCCACAAAAACACCTAAGGCTCAAATTTCTGCTGAGTATATAGGGCAGGCCCCTACTTTCAAATATCCAACTTACAAAAAACGTTTCTCCTTTCCACTGATGCTTTATCACCAATCCTTGTTTCACAAAAAAACCCAAATTTTCAAAAAACATTTGTCATTGGGACAAAAAGTGAGGTGAAATCTTCTGAAGAGGAGCACAGACAGCAAAACAAATTTCACAGGGGTGATAACCCTTCCCTATGTTTTCCAAAAAGCTTAAAATAGATTTTTTGGCTGGAGCTAAACACGTTAAAAATGTTCCAGTTCAAAATTACAAACAGATTCTGCCTAACAACAAATCTACAGTCCCTGTCTTGTTTGCACCACCTGTATACAGCTGTTCAGAGTATATAGGGCCTGGTGGCTCCACGCCTTTCCTTTTTTTAATTTAGGTGTGGGATTCCCCTTAATATCCATACAAGACCCAAAGGGCCTGGTAATGGACTGAGGGGTACCCATGTTGTTTGTCCCACTGATTTTCATCCATATTGCTAGGACCCGACATTACATTAAAGCCGCAAGCAGTTTTAAATGACTTTTTTTCCTTTAAAAATGACATTTTGTGCAGGGACTGTTCTAAGCACGGGAAACACGTGCCACTTTACAGGCATACTATAGACAACCCCCAGGTACGATATTTAAAGGAATATTTCACTTTTTTTTTTTTTTACTTTAAGCATCATTAAAATCACTGCTCCCGAAAAAAACTGCCATTTTTAAAAGATTTTTATGCATTGATACATGTCCCCTGGGGCAGGACCCGTGTCCCCAAACCCTTTTTAGGACAATACCATGCAAATTACCCTTTAAAATGAGCACTTTTGATTTCGAACGTTCGAGTCCTATAGACGTCAATGGGGTTCTAACATTCGTGCAAATTTTCGGTCAGTTCGCAGGTTCTGGTGCGAACCGAACCGGGGGGGTGTTCGGCTCATACCTACAATACACTAACTTGTAGCTTTAGCTGAACACTGTGCAGAGGTCGCACTACACTAACGTGTAAATAATGTAGCTGCTTGCGGTAGTGATAGGATCAGGAAAACAACACCAATCTTCTACAGGTAGCTTTAGCTGAACACTGTGCAGAGGTCGCACTACAGTAACTTGTAGCTTTAGCTGAATACTGTGCAGAGGTCGCACTACACCAAATTGTAGCTTTAGCTGAACACTGTGCAGAGGTCGCACTACACTAACTTGTAGCTTTAGCTGAACACTGTGCAGAGGTCGCACTACACTAACGTGTAAATAATGTAGCTGCCTGCGGTAGTGATAGGATCAGGAAAACAACACCAAACTTCTACAGGTAGCTTTAGCTGAACACTGTGCAGAGGTCACACTACAGTAACTTGTAGCTTTAGCTGAACACTGTGCAGAGGCCGCATTACACTAACTTGTAGATTTAGCTGAACACTGTACAGAGGTCGCACTACACTAACTTGTAACTTTAGCTGAACACTGTGCAGAGGTCGCACTACACTAACTTATAGCTTTAGCTGAACACTATGCAGAAGTCGCACTACACTAACTTGTAGCTTTATCTAAACACTGTGCAGAGATCGCGCTACACTAACTTGTAGCTTTAGCTGAACACTGTGCAGAGGTCGCACTACACTAACTTATAGCTTTAGCTGAACACTATGCAGAAGTCGCACTACACTAACTTGTAGCTTTAGCTGAACACTGTGCAGAGGTCGCACTACACTAACTTGTAGCTTTAGCTGAACACTATGCAGAAGTCACACTACACTAACTTGTAGCTTTAGCTGAACACTGTGCAGAGGTCACACTACACTAACTTGTAGCTTTAGCTGAACACTGTGCAGAGGTCGCACTACAATAATTGTAGCTATAGCTGAACACTATGCAGAAGTCGCACTTCACTAACTTGTAGCTTTAGCTGAACACCGTGCAGAAGTCGCACTACACTAACTTGTAGCTTTAGCTGAACACTGTGCAGAGGTCGCACTACACTAACTTGTAGCTTTAGCTGAACACTGTGCAGAGGTCGCACTACACTAACATGTAAATAATGTAGCTGCCTGCGGTAGTGATAGGATCAGGAAAACAACACCAACCTTCTACAGGTAGCTTTAGCTGAACACTGTGCAGAGGTCGCACTACACTAACTATTAGCTTAACTGAACACTGTGCAGAGGTCGCACTACACTAACTTGTAGCTTTAGCTGAACACTGTGCAGAGGTTGCACTACACTAACTTGTAGCTTTAGCTGAACACTGTGCAGAGATCGCACTACACTAACTTGTAGCTTTAGCTGAACACTGTGCAGAGGTCGCACTACGCTAACTTGTAGCTTTAGCTGAACACTATGCAGAAGTCGCACTACACTAACTTGTAGCTTTAGCTGAACACTGTGCAGAGGTCGCACTACACTAACTTGTAGCTTTAGCTGAACACGGTGCAGAGGTCTCACTACACTAACGTGTTACTTTATCTGAACACTGTGCAGAGGTTGCACTACACTAAAAAATAATGTAGCTGCCTGCGGTAGTGATAGGATCAGAGAAACACCACCAATCTTCTACAGGTAGCTTTAGCTGAACACTGTGCAGAGGTCGCACTACACTAACTTGTAGCTTTAGCTGAACACTGTGCAGAGGTCGCACTACACTAACTTGTAGCTTTAGCTGAACACTGTACAGAGGTCGCACTACAATAACTTGTAGCTATAGCTGAAAACTATGCAGAAGTCGCACTACACTAACTTGTAGCTTTAGCTGAACACTGTGCAGAGGTCGCACTACACTAACGTGTAAATAATGTAGCTGCCTGCAGTAGTGATAGGATCAGGAAAACAACACCAATCTTCTACAGGTAGCTTTAGCTGAACACTGTGCAGAGTTCGCACTACAGTAACTTCTAGCTTGAGCTGAACACGGTGCAGAGGTCGCACTACACCGACTTGTAGCTTTAGCTGAACACTGTGCAGAGGTCGCACTACACTAACTTGTAGCTTTAGCTGAACACTGTGCAGAGGTCGCACTACACTAACGTGTAAATAATGTAGCTGCCTGCGGTAATGATAGGATCAGGAAAACAACACCAAACTTCTACAGGTAGCTTTAGCTGAACACTGTGCAGAGGTCACACTACAGTAACTTGTAGCTTTAGCTGAACACTGTGCAGAGGTCACACTACACTAACTTGTAGCTTTAGCTGAACACTGTGCAGAGGTCGCACTACACTAACTTGTAGCTTTAGCTGAACACTGTGCAGAGGTCACACTACACTAACTTGTAGCTTTAGCTGAACACTGTGCAGAGGTCGCACTACACTAACTTGTAGATTTACCTGAACACTGTACAGAGGTCGCACTACACTAACTTGTAACTTTAGCTGAACACTGTGCAGAGGTCGCACTACACTAAAGTGTAAATAATGTAGCTGCCTGTGGTAGTGATAGGATCAGAAAAACAACACCAACCTTCTACAGGTAGCTTTAGCTGAACACTGTGCAGAGGTCGCACTACAGTAACTTGTAGCTTTAGCTAAACACTGTGCAGAGGTCGCACTACAGTAACTTGTAGCTTTAGCTGAACACTGTGCAGAGGTCGCACTACACTAGCTTGTAGCTTTAGCTGAACACTGTGCAGAGATCGCACTAAACTAACTTGTAGCTTTATCTGAACACTGTGCAGAGATCGAACTACACTAACTTGTAGCTTTAGCTGAACACTGTGCAGAGGTCGCACTACACTAACTTATAGTTTTAGCTAAACACTATGCAGAGGTCGCACTACAATAACGTGTAAATAATGTAGCTGCCTGTGGTAGTGATAGGATCAGGAAAACAACACCAACCTTCTACAGGTAGCTTTATCTGAACACTGTGCAGAGGTCGCACTACACTAACTTATAGCTTTAGCTGAACACTATGCAGAAGTCGCACTACACTAACTTGTAGCTTTAGCTGAACACTGTGCAGAGGTCGCACTACACTAACTTGTAGCTTTAGCTGAACACTATGCAGAAGTCACACTACACTAACTTGTAGCTTTAGCTGAACACTGTGCAGAGGTTGCACTACACTAACTTGTAGCTTTAGCTGAACACTGTGCAGAAGTCGCACTACACTAACTTGTAGCTTTAGCTGAACACTGTGCAGAGGTCGCACTACACTAACTTGTAGCTTTAGCTGAACACTGTGCAGAAGTCGCACTACACTAACTTGTAGCTTTAGCTGAACACTGTGCAGAGGTCACACTACACTAACTTGTAGCTTTAGCTGAACACTGTGCAGAGGTCGCACTACACTAACTTGTAGATTTACCTGAACACTGTACAGAGGTCGCACTACACTAACTTGTAACTTTAGCTGAACACTGTGCAGAGGTCGCACTACACTAAAGTGTAAATAATGTAGCTGCCTGTGGTAGTGATAGGATCAGAAAAACAACACCAACCTTCTACAGGTAGCTTTAGCTGAACACTGTGCAGAGGTCGCACTACAGTAACTTGTAGCTTTAGCTGAACACTGTGCAGAAGTCGCACTACACTAACTTGTAGCTTTAGCTGAACACTGTGCAGAGGTCACACTACACTAACTTGTAGCTTTAGCTGAACACTGTGCAGAGGTTGCACTACACTAACTTGTAGCTTTAGCTGAACACTGTGCAGAAGTCGCACTACACTAACTTGTAGCTTTAGCTGAACACTGTGCAGAGGTCGCACTACACTAACTTGTAGCTTTAGCTGAACACTGTGCAGAAGTCGCACTACACTAACTTGTAGCTTTAGCTGAACACTGTGCAGAGGTCACACTACACTAACTTGTAGCTTTAGCTGAACACTGTGCAGAGGTCGCACTACACTAACTTGTAGATTTACCTGAACACTGTACAGAGGTCGCACTACACTAACTTGTAACTTTAGCTGAACACTGTGCAGAGGTCGCACTACACTAAAGTGTAAATAATGTAGCTGCCTGTGGTAGTGATAGGATCAGAAAAACAACACCAACCTTCTACAGGTAGCTTTAGCTGAACACTGTGCAGAGTTCGCACTACAGTAACTTCTAGCTTGAGCTGAACACGGTGCAGAGGTCGCACTACACCGACTTGTAGCTTTAGCTGAACACTGTGCAGAGGTCGCACTACACTAACTTGTAGCTTTAGCTGAACACTGTGCAGAGGTCGCACTACACTAACGTGTAAATAATGTAGCTGCCTGCGGTAATGATAGGATCAGGAAAACAACACCAAACTTCTACAGGTAGCTTTAGCTGAACACTGTGCAGAGGTCACACTACAGTAACTTGTAGCTTTAGCTGAACACTGTGCAGAGGTCACACTACACTAACTTGTAGCTTTAGCTGAACACTGTGCAGAGGTCGCACTACACTAACTTGTAGCTTTAGCTGAACACTGTGCAGAGGTCACACTACACTAACTTGTAGCTTTAGCTGAACACTGTGCAGAGGTCGCACTACACTAACTTGTAGATTTACCTGAACACTGTACAGAGGTCGCACTACACTAACTTGTAACTTTAGCTGAACACTGTGCAGAGGTCGCACTACACTAAAGTGTAAATAATGTAGCTGCCTGTGGTAGTGATAGGATCAGAAAAACAACACCAACCTTCTACAGGTAGCTTTAGCTGAACACTGTGCAGAGGTCGCACTACAGTAACTTGTAGCTTTAGCTAAACACTGTGCAGAGGTCGCACTACAGTAACTTGTAGCTTTAGCTGAACACTGTGCAGAGGTCGCACTACACTAGCTTGTAGCTTTAGCTGAACACTGTGCAGAGATCGCACTAAACTAACTTGTAGCTTTATCTGAACACTGTGCAGAGATCGAACTACACTAACTTGTAGCTTTAGCTGAACACTGTGCAGAGGTCGCACTACACTAACTTATAGTTTTAGCTAAACACTATGCAGAGGTCGCACTACAATAACGTGTAAATAATGTAGCTGCCTGTGGTAGTGATAGGATCAGGAAAACAACACCAACCTTCTACAGGTAGCTTTATCTGAACACTGTGCAGAGGTCGCACTACACTAACTTATAGCTTTAGCTGAACACTATGCAGAAGTCGCACTACACTAACTTGTAGCTTTAGCTGAACACTGTGCAGAGGTCGCACTACACTAACTTGTAGCTTTAGCTGAACACTATGCAGAAGTCACACTACACTAACTTGTAGCTTTAGCTGAACACTGTGCAGAGGTTGCACTACACTAACTTGTAGCTTTAGCTGAACACTGTGCAGAAGTCGCACTACACTAACTTGTAGCTTTAGCTGAACACTGTGCAGAGGTCGCACTACACTAACTTGTAGCTTTAGCTGAACACTGTGCAGAAGTCGCACTACACTAACTTGTAGCTTTAGCTGAACACTGTGCAGAGGTCACACTACACTAACTTGTAGCTTTAGCTGAACACTGTGCAGAGGTCGCACTACACTAACTTGTAGATTTACCTGAACACTGTACAGAGGTCGCACTACACTAACTTGTAACTTTAGCTGAACACTGTGCAGAGGTCGCACTACACTAAAGTGTAAATAATGTAGCTGCCTGTGGTAGTGATAGGATCAGAAAAACAACACCAACCTTCTACAGGTAGCTTTAGCTGAACACTGTGCAGAGGTCGCACTACAGTAACTTGTAGCTTTAGCTAAACACTGTGCAGAGGTCGCACTACAGTAACTTGTAGCTTTAGCTGAACACTGTGCAGAGGTCGCACTACACTAGCTTGTAGCTTTAGCTGAACACTGTGCAGAGATCGCACTAAACTAACTTGTAGCTTTATCTGAACACTGTGCAGAGATCGAACTACACTAACTTGTAGCTTTAGCTGAACACTGTGCAGAGGTCGCACTACACTAACTTATAGTTTTAGCTAAACACTATGCAGAGGTCGCACTACAATAACGTGTAAATAATGTAGCTGCCTGTGGTAGTGATAGGATCAGGAAAACAACACCAACCTTCTACAGGTAGCTTTATCTGAACACTGTGCAGAGGTCGCACTACACTAACTTATAGCTTTAGCTGAACACTATGCAGAAGTCGCACTACACTAACTTGTAGCTTTAGCTGAACACTGTGCAGAGGTCGCACTACACTAACTTGTAGCTTTAGCTGAACACTATGCAGAAGTCACACTACACTAACTTGTAGCTTTAGCTGAACACTGTGCAGAGGTCGCACTACACTAACTTGTAGCTTTAGCTGAACACTGTGCAGAAGTCGCACTACACTAACTTGTAGCTTTAGCTGAACACTGTGCAGAGGTCGCACTACACTAACTTGTAGCTTTAGCTGAACACTGTGCAGAAGTCGCACTACACTAACTTGTAGCTTTAGCTGAACACTGTGCAGAGGTCACACTACACTAACTTGTAGCTTTAGCTGAACACTGTGCAGAGGTCGCACTACACTAACTTGTAGATTTACCTGAACACTGTACAGAGGTCGCACTACACTAACTTGTAACTTTAGCTGAACACTGTGCAGAGGTCGCACTACACTAAAGTGTAAATAATGTAGCTGCCTGTGGTAGTGATAGGATCAGAAAAACAACACCAACCTTCTACAGGTAGCTTTAGCTGAACACTGTGCAGAGGTCGCACTACAGTAACTTGTAGCTTTAGCTAAACACTGTGCAGAGGTCGCACTACAGTAACTTGTAGCTTTAGCTGAACACTGTGCAGAGGTCGCACTACACTAGCTTGTAGCTTTAGCTGAACACTGTGCAGAGATCGCACTAAACTAACTTGTAGCTTTATCTGAACACTGTGCAGAGATCGAACTACACTAACTTGTAGCTTTAGCTGAACACTGTGCAGAGGTCGCACTACACTAACTTATAGTTTTAGCTAAACACTATGCAGAGGTCGCACTACAATAACGTGTAAATAATGTAGCTGCCTGTGGTAGTGATAGGATCAGGAAAACAACACCAACCTTCTACAGGTAGCTTTATCTGAACACTGTGCAGAGGTCGCACTACACTAACTTATAGCTTTAGCTGAACACTATGCAGAAGTCGCACTACACTAACTTGTAGCTTTAGCTGAACACTGTGCAGAGGTCGCACTACACTAACTTGTAGCTTTAGCTGAACACTATGCAGAAGTCACACTACACTAACTTGTAGCTTTAGCTGAACACTGTGCAGAGGTCGCACTACACTAACTTGTAGCTTTAGCTGAACACTGTGCAGAAGTCGCACTACACTAACTTGTAGCTTTAGCTGAACACTGTGCAGAGGTCGCACTACACTAACTTGTAGCTTTAGCTGAACACTGTGCAGAAGTCGCACTACACTAACTTGTAGCTTTAGCTGAACACTGTGCAGAGGTCGCACTACACTAACTTGTACAGTACCTGACCGCGAGATTGTGTTTCCAGCGCGATAGCATCGCGCTGGTTCTCGGCGACAGGGTACTGTGAATGTCGCGCTGGCTCGCTCATCGGGAAAGGAAAACTTTGTCTTCCTCCCGCGATGAGTGACAGGCAGCGCTGACAGCTGTCTGGTATGAATCCTGAGGCGGGAACACCGCGCCACATTTTCAATGAAAAAACCGGCGTGGGTTCCCCCCTCGGAGGCATACCAGGCCCTTGGGTCTGGCATGGATTGTAAGGGGAACCCCCTATGCCGAAAAAATCGGCGTGGGGGTCCCCCCCAAATCCATACCAGACCCTTATCCGAGCACGCAGCCCGGCCGGCCAGGAAAGGGGGTGGGGACGAGCGAGCGCCCCCCCCCCCTCCTGAGCCGTACCAGGCCGCATGCCCTCAACATGGGGGGGTGGGTGCCTTGGGGGAGGGGGGCGCCCTGCGGCCCCCCCACCCCAAAGCACCTTGTCCCCATGTTGATGAGGACAAGGGCCTCTTCCCGACAACCCTGGCCGTTGGTTGTCGGGGTCTGCGGGCGGGGGGCTTATCGGAATCCGGGAGCCCCCCTTAATAAGGGGGCCCCCAGATGCCGGCCCCCCACCCTGTGTGAATGAGTTTGGGGTACATGGTACCCCTACCCATTCACCTAGGGGAAAGTGTCAATAGAAAAAAAAACACACTACACAGGTTTTAAGAGTCATTTATTAGTCAGCTCCGGGGGTCTTCTTCCGACTTCGGGGGTCTCCTTCCAACTTCTCCCGCTGTCCGGCCTCTTCTCCCGGGCCCCGCCGCTATCTTCTTCCAGCTCTATTGCCAGCGAGGGGCCCGGTGTGCTGCCGCTGTCTCGCCGCCGCTGTCCGGCCTCTTCTCCCGGTGTTCGGCCTCTTCTCCCGGGCCCCGCCGCTATCTTCTTCCAGCTCTATTGCTAGCGAGGGGCCCGGTCTGCTGCCGCTGTCTTGTCACCGCTGTCTTGTCGCCGCTGTCTTGTCGCCGCTGTCTCGCCGCCGCTCCCCCAAGGCGCCCCCCTCCCCCAAGGCACCCACCCCCCCATGTTGAGGGCATGCGGCCTGGTACGGCTCAGGAGGGGGGGCGCTCGCTCGTCCCCACCCCCTTTCCTGGCCGGCCGGGCTGCGTGCTCGGATAAGGGTCTGGTATGGATTTGGGGTGGACCCCCACGCCGATTTTTTCGGCATAGGGGGTTCCCCTTACAATCTATGCCAGACCCAAGGGCCTGGTATGCCTTCGAGGGGGGAACCCACGCCGGTTTTTTCATTGAAAATGTGGCGCGGTGTTCCCGCCTCAGGATTCATACCAGACAGCTGTCACTCATCGCGGGAGGAAGACAAAGTTTTCCTTTCCCGATGAGTGAGCCATCTCGGCGCTGGCTCCTGCGATGGGGCTCGTAGGTGTCAAATCTTGCCGAGAAGTGCGGCGAGATTGACACAATATCGCGGTCACCTACTGTAGCTTTAGCTGAACACTGTGCAGAGGTCGCACTACACTAACATGTAAATAATGTAGCTGCCTGCGGTAGTGATAGGATCAGGAAAACAACACCAACCTTCTACAGGTAGCTTTAGCTGAACACTGTGCAGAGGTCGCACTACACTAACTATTAGCTTAACTGAACACTGTGCAGAGGTCGCACTACACTAACTTGTAGCTTTAGCTGAACACTGTGCAGAGGTTGCACTACACTAACTTGTAGCTTTAAACTGAACACTGTGCAGAGGTCTCACTACACTAACTTGTAGCTTTAGCTGAACACTGTGCAGAGGTCGCACTACACTAATTTGTAGCTTTAGCTGAACACTGTGCAGAGGTCTCACTACACTAACTTGTTACTTTATCTGAACACTGTGCAGAGGTTGCACTACACTAAAAAATAATGTAGCTGCCTGTGGTAGTGATAGGATCAGAGAAACACCACCAATCTTCTACAGGTAGCTTTAGCTGAACACTGTGCAGAGGTCGCACTACACTAACTTGTAGCTTTAGCTGAACACTGTACAGAGGTCGCACTACAATAACTTGTAGCTATAGCTGAAAACTATGCAGAAGTCGCACTACAATAACTTGTAGCTTTAGCTGAACACTGTGCAGAGGTCGCACTACACTAACTTGAAGCTTTAGCTGAACACTGTGCAGAGGTCGCACTACACTAACGTGTAAATAATGTAGCTGCCTGCGGTAGTGATAGGATCAGGAAAACAACACCAATCTTCTACAGGTAGCTTTAGCTGAACACTATGCAGAAGTCGCACTACACTAACTTGTAGCTTTAGCTGAACACTGTGCAGAGGTCGCACTACACTAACTTGTAGCTTTAGCTGAACACTGTGCAGAGGTCTCACTACACTAACTTGTTACTTTATCTGAACACTGTGCAGAGGTTGCACTACACTAAAAAATAATGTAGCTGCCTGCGGTAGTGATAGGATCAGAGAAACACCTGCAATCTTCTACAGGTAACTTTAACTGAACACTGTGCAGAGGTCGCACTACATTAACTTGTAGCTTTAGCTGAACACTGTGCAGAGGTCACACTACACTAACTTGTAGCTTTAGCTGAACACTGTACAGAGGTCGCACTACAATAACTTGTAGCTATAGCTGAAAACTATGCAGAAGTCGCACTACACTAACTTGTAGCTTTAGCTGAACACTGTACAGAGGTCGCACTACACTAACTTGTAGCTTTAGCTGAAAACTGTGCAGAGGTCGCACTACACTAACGTGTAAATAATGTAGCTGCCTGCGGTAGTAATAGGATCAGGAAAACAACACCAAACTTCTACAGGTAGCTTTAGCTGAACACTGTGCAGAGGTCACACTACAGTAACTTGTAGCTTTAGCTTAACACTGTGCAGAGGTGACACTACACTAACTTGTAGCTTTAGCTGAACACTGTGCAGAGGTCTCACTACACTAACTTGTTACTTTATTTGAACACTGTGCAGAGGTCACACTACACTAAAAAATAATGTAGTTGCTGCGGTAGTGATAGGATCAGAGAAACACCACCAATCTTCTACAGGTAGCTTTAGCTGAACACTGTACAGAGGACGCACGACATTAACTTGTAGCTTTAGCTGAACACTGTGCAGAGGTCACACTACACTAACTTGTAGCTTTAGCTGAACACTGTACAGAGGTCGCACTACAATAACTTGTAGCTATAGCTGAAAACTATGCAGAAGTCGCACTACACTAACTTGTAGCTTTAGCTGAACACTGTACAGAGGTCGCACTACTCTAACTTGTAGCTTTAGCTGAACACTGTGCAGAGGTCGCACTACACTAACTATTAGCTTAACTGAACACTGTGCAGAGTTCACACTACACTAACTTGTAGCTTTAGCTGAACACTGTGCAGAGGTTGCACTACACTAACTTGTAGCTTTAGCTGAACACTGTGCAGAGGTCGCACTACACTAACTTGTAGCTTTAGCTGAACACTGTGCAGAGGTCGCACTACGCTAACTTGTACCTTTAGCTGAACACTATGCAGAAGTCGCACTACACTAACTTGTAGCTTTCGCTGAACACTGTGCAGAGGTCGCACTACACTAACTTGTAGCTTTAGCTGAACACTGTGCAGAGGTCTCACTACACTAACTTGTTACTTTATCTGAACACTGTGCAGAGGTTGCACTACACTAAAAAATAATGTAGCTGCCTGCGGTAGTAATAGGATCAGAGAAACACCTACAATCTTCTACAGGTAGCTTTAGCTGAACACTGTGCAGAGGTCGCACTACATTAACTTGTAGCTTTAGCTGAACACTGTGCAGAGGTCACACTACACTAACTTGTAGCTTTAGCTGAACACTGTACAGAGGTCGCACTACAATAACTTGTAGCTATAGCTGAAAACTATGCAGAAGTCGCACTACACTAACTTGTAGCTTTAGCTGAACACTGTACAGAGGTCGCACTACTCTAACTTGTAGCTTTAGCTGAACACTGTGCAGCGGTCGCACTACACTAACGTGTAAATAATGTAGCTGCCTGCGGTAATGATAGGATCAGGAAAACAACACCAAACTTCTACAGGTAGCTTTAGCTGAACACTGTGCAGAGGTCACACTACAGTAACTTGTAGCTTTAGCTAAACACTGTGCATAGGTCACACTACACTAACTTGTAGCTTTAGCTGAACACTGTGCAGGGGTCGCACTACACTAACTTGTAGCTTTAGCTGAACACTGTACAGAGGTCGCACTACACTAACTTGTAGCTTTAGCTGAAAACTGTGCAGAGGTCGCACTACACTAACGTGTAAATAATGTAGCTGCCTGCGGTAGTGATAGGATCAGGAAAACAACACCAATCTTCTACAGGTGGCTTTAGATGAACACAGTGCAGAGGTCGCACTACAGTAACTTGTAGCTTTAGCTGAACACTGTGCAGAGGTCGCACTACAGTAACTTGTAGCTTTAGCTGAACACTGTGCAGAGGTCGCACTACACTAACTTGTAGCTTTAGCTGAACACTGTACAGAGGTCGCACTACGCTAACTTGTACCTTTAGCTGAACACTATGCAGAAGTCGCACTACACTAACTTGTAGCTTTAGCTGAACACTGTGCAGAGGTCGCACTGCACTAACTTGTAGCTTTAGCTGAACACTGTGCAGAGGTCTCACTACACTAACTTGTTACTTTATCTGAACACTGTGCAGAGGTTGCACTACACTAAAAAATAATGTAGCTGCCTGCGGTAGTGATAGGATCAGAGAAACACCTGCAATCTTCTACAGGTAGCTTTAACTGAACACTGTGCAGAGGTCGCACTACAGTAACTTGTAGCTTCAGCTGAACACTGTGCAGAGGTCGCACTAAACAAACTTGTAGCTTTAGCTGAACACTGTGCAGAGGTCGCACTACGCTAACTTGTACCTTTAGCTGAACACTATGCAGAAGTCACACTACACTAACTTGTAGCTTTAACTGAACACTGTGCAGAGGTCACACTACACTAACTTGTAGCTTTAGCTGAACACTGTGCAGAGGTTGCATTACACTAACTTGTAGCTTTAGCTGAACACTGTGCAGAGGTTGCACTACATTAACTTGTAGCTTTAGCTGAACACTGTGCAGAGGTCGCACTACGCTAACTTGTACCTTTAGCTGAACACTATGCAGAAGTCGCACTACACTAACTTGTAGCTTTAGCTGAACACTGTGCAGAGGCCGCACTACACTAACTTGTAGCTTTAGCTGAACACTGTGCAGAGGTCTCACTACACTAACTTGTTACTTTATCTGAACACTGTGCAGAGGTTGCACTACACTAAAAAATAATGTAGCTGCCTGCGGTAGTAATAGGATCAGAGAAACACCTGCAATCTTCTACAGGTAGCTTTAGCTGAACACTGTGCAGAGATCGCACAACATTAACTTGTAGCTTTAGCTGAACACTGTGCAGAGGTCACACTACACTAACTTGTAGGTTTAGCTGAACACTGTACAGAGGTCGCACTACAATAACTTGTAGCTATAGCTGAAAACTATGCAGAAGTCGCACTACACTAACTTGTAGCTTTAGCTGAACACTGTACAGAGGTCGCACTACAATAACTTGTAGCTATAGCTGAAAACTATGCAGAAGTCGCACTACACTAACTTGTAGCTTTAGCTGAACACTGTACAGAGGTCGCACTACACAATTGTAGCTTTAGCTGAACACTGTGCAGAGGTCGCACTACACTAACGTGTAAATAATGTAGCTGCCTGCGGTAATGATAGGATCAGGAAAACAACACCAAACTTCTACAGGTAGCTTTAGCTGAACACTGTGCAGAGGTCACACTACAGTAACTTGTAGCTTTAGCTGAACACTGTGCAGAGGCCACACTACACTAACTTGTAGCTTTAGCTGAACACTGTGCAGAGGTCTCACTACACTAACTTGTTACTTTATCTGAACACTGTGCAGAGGTTGCACTACACTAAAAAATAATGTAGCTGCCTGCGGTAGTGATAGGATCAGAGAAACACCTGCAATCTTCTACAGGTAACTTTAACTGAACACTGTGCAGAGGTCGCACTACACTAACTTGTAGCTTTAGCTGAACACTGTGCAGAGGTCGCACTACACTAACTTGTAGCTTTAGCTGAACACTGTGCAGAGGTCGCACTACACTAACGTGTAAATAATGTAGCTGCCTGCGGTAATGATAGGATAAGGAAAACAACACCAAACTTCTACAGGTAGCTTTAGCTGAACACTGTGCAGAGGTCACACTACAGTAACTTGTAGCTTTATCTGAACACTGTGCAGAGGTCACACTACACTAACTTGTAGCTTTAGCTGAACACTGTGCAGAGGTCGCACTACACTAACTTGTAGCTTTAGCTGAACACTGTACAGAGGTCGCACTACACTAACTTGTAGCTTTAGCTGAACACTGTGCAGAGGTCGCACCACAATAACGTGTAAATAATGTAGCTGCCTGCGGTAGTGATAGGATCAGGAAAACAACACCAACCTTCTACAGGTAGCTTTAGCTGAACACTGTGCAGAGGTCGCACTACACTAACTTGTAGCTTTAGCTGAACACTGTGCAGAGGTCGCACTACACTAACTTGTAGCTTTAGCTGTACACAGTGCAGAAGTTGCACTACAATAACTTGTAGCTATAGCTGAATACTATGCAGAAGTCGCACTACAATAACTTTTAGCTTTAGCTTAACACTGTGCAGAGTTCGCACTACACTAACTTGTAGCTTTAGCTGAACACTGTGCAGAGGTCGCACTACACTAACTTGTAGCTTTAGCTGAACACTGTGCAGAGGTCGCACTACACTAACATGTAAATAATGTAGCTGCCTGAGGTAGTGATAGGATCTGGAAAACAACACCAACCTTCTACAGGTAGCTTTATGTGAACACTGTGCAGAGATCGCACTACACTATCTTGTAGCTTTAGCTGAACACCGTGCAGAGGTCACACTACACTAACTTATAGCTTTAGCTGAACACTATGCAGAAGTCGCACTACAGTAACTTGTAGCTTTAACTCAACACAGTGCAGAGGTCGCACTACACTAACTTGTAGCTTTAGCTGAACATTATGCAGAAGTCGCACTACACTAACTTGTAACTTTAGCTGAACACTGTGCAGAGGTCGCACTACACTAACTTGTAGCTTTAGCTGAACACTGTGCAGAGGTCGCACTACAATAATTGTAGCTATAGCTGAACACTATGCAGAAGTCGCACTACACTAACTTGTAGATTTAGCTGAACACTGTGCAGAAGTCGCACTACACTAACTTGTAGCATTAGCTGAACACTGTGCAGAGGTCGCACTACACTAACTTGTAGCTTTAGTTGAACACTGTGCAGAGGTCGCACTACACTATCTTGTAGCTTTAGCTGAACACCGTGCAGAGGTCGCACTACACTAACTTATAGCTTTAGCTGAACACTATGCAGAAGTCGCACTACAGTAACTTGTAGCTTTAACTCAACACAGTGCAGAGGTCGCACTACACTAACTTGTAGCTTTAGCTGAACACTATGCAGAAGTCGCACTACACTAACTTGTAGCTTTAGCTAAACACTGTGCAGAGGTCGCACTACACTAACTTGTAGCTTTAGCTGAACACTGTGCAGAGGTCGCACTACAATAATTGTAGCTATAGCTGAACACTATGCAGAAGTCGCACTACACTAACTTGTAGATTTAGCTGAACACTGTGCAGAAGTCGCACTACACTAACTTGTAGCATTAGCTGAACACTGTGCAGAGGTCGCACTACACTAACTTGTAGCTTTAGTTGAACACTGTGCAGAGGTCGCACTACACTAACATGTAAATAATGTAGCTGACTGCGGTAGTGATAGGATCAGGAAAACAACACCAACCTTCTACAGGTAGCTTTAGCTAAACACTGTGCAGAGTTCGCACTACACTAACTATTAGCTTAAGTGAACACTGTGCAGAGGTCGCACTACGCTAACTTCTAGCTTTAGCTGAACACTGTGCAGAGGTTGCACTACACTAACTTGTAGCTTTAGCTGAACCTTGTGCAGAGGTCGCACTACACAAACGTGTAGCTTTAGCTGAACACTGTGCAGATGTCGCACTACGCTAACTTGTACCTTTAGCTGAACACTATGCAGAAGTCGCACTACTCTAACTTGTAGCTTTAGCTGAACACTGTGCAGAGGTCGCACTACACTAACTTGTAGTTTTAGCTTAACACTGTGCAGAGGTCTCACTACACTAACTTGTTACTTTATCTGAACACTGTGCAGAGGTTACACTACACTAAAAAATAATGTAGCTGCCTGCGGTAGTGATAGGATCAGAGAAACACCTGCAATCTTCTACAGGTAGCTTTAGCTGAACACTGTGCAGAGGTTGCACTACACTAACTTGTAGCTTTAGCTGAACACTGTGCAGAGGTCACACTACACTAACTTGTAGCTTTAGCTGAACACTATACAGAGGTCGCACTACAATAACTTGTAGCTATAGCTGAAAACTATGCAGAAGTCGCACTACACTAACTTGTAGCTTTAGCTGAACACTGTACAGAGGTTGCACTATACTAACTTGTAGTTTTAGCTGAATACTGTGCAGAGGCCGCACTACACTAACGTGTAAATAATTTAGTTGCCTGCGGTAGTGATAGGATCAGGAAAACAACACCAATCTTCTATAGGTAGCTTTAGCTGAACACTGTGCAGAGGTCGCACTACAGTAACTTGTAGCTTTAGCTGAACACTGTGCAGAGGTCGCACTACACTGACTTGTAGCTTTAGCTGAACACTGTGCAGAGGTCGCACTACACTAACGTGTAAATAATGTAGCTGCCTGCGGTAATGATAGGATCAGGAAAACAACACCAAACTTCTACAGGTAGCTTTAGCTGAACACTGTGCAGAGGTCACACTACAGTAACTTGTAGCTTTAGCTGAACACTGTGCAGAGGTCACACTACAGTAACTTGTAGCTTTAGCTGAACACTGTGCAGAGGTCACACTACACTAACTTGTAGCTTTAGCTGAACACTGTGCAGAGGTCGCACTACACTAACTTGTAGCTTTAGCTGAACACTGTACAGAGGTCGCACTACACTAACTTGTAGCTTTAGCTGAACACTGTGCAGAGGTCACACTACACTAACGTGTAAATAATGTAGCTGCCTGCGGTAGTGATAGGATCAGGAAAACAACACCAACCTTCTACAGGTAGCTTTAGCTTAACACTATGCAGAGGACTCACTATAGTAACTTGTAGCTTTAGCTGAACACTGTGCAGAGGTCGCACTACAGTAACTTGTAGCTTTAGCTGAACACTGTGCAGAGGTCGCACTACACTAACTTGTAGCTTTAGCTGAACACTGTGCAGAGGTCTCACTACACTAACTTGTGACTTTATCTGAACACTGTGCAGAGGTCGCACTACACTAAAAAATAATGTAGTTGCCTGCGGTAGTGATAGGATCAGAGAAACACCAGCAATCTTCTACAGGTAGCTTTAGCTGAACACTGTGCAGAGGACGCACTACACTAACTTGTAGCTTTAGCTGAACACTGTGCAGAGGTCACACTACACTAACTTGTAGCTTTAGCTGAACACTGTGCAGAGGTCGCACTACAATAACTTGTAGCTATAGCTGAAAACTATGCAGAAGTCACACTACACTAACTTGTAGCTTTAGCTGAACACTGTGCAGAGGTCGCACTACACTAACTTGTAGCTTTAGCTGAACACTGTGCAGAGGTCGCACTACACTAACGTGTAAATAATGTAGCTGCCTGCGGTAGTGATAGGATCAGGAAAACAACACCAATCTTCTACAGGTAGCTTTAGCTGAACACTGTGCAGAGGTCGCACTACAGTAACTTGTAGCTTTATCTGAACACTGTGCAGAGGTTGCACTACACCAACTTGTAGCTTTAGCTGAACACTGTGCAGAGGTCGCACTACACTAACTTGTAGCTTTAGCTGAACACTGTGCAGAGGTCACACTACACTAATGTGTAAATAATGTAGCTGCCTGCGGTAATGATAGGATCAGGAAAACAACACCAAACTTCTACAGGTAGCTTTAGCTGAACACTGTGCAGAGGTCACACTACAGTAACTTGTAGCTTTATCTGAACACTGTGCAGAGGTCACACTACACTAACTTGTAGCTTTAGCTGAACACTGTGCAGAGGTCGCACTACACTAACTTGTAGCTTTAGCTGAACACTGTACAGAGGTCGCACTACACTAACTTGTAGCTTTAGCTGAACACTGTGCAGAGGTCGCACTACACTAACGTGTAAATAATGTAGCTGCCTGCGGTAGTGATAGGATCAGGAAAACAACACCAACCTTCTACAGGTAGCTTTAGCTTAACACTATGCAGAGGACTCACTATAGTAACTTGTAGCTTTAGCTGAACACTGTGCAGAGGTCGCACTACAGTAACTTGTAGCTTTAGCTGAACACTGTGCAGAGGTCGCACTACACTAACTTGTAGCTTTTGCTGAACACTGTGCAGAGGTCTCACTACACTAACTTGTGACTTTATCTGAACACTGTGCAGAGGTCGCACTACACTAAAAAATAATGTAGTTGCCTGCGGTAGTGATAGGATCAGAGAAACACCAGCAATCTTCTACAGGTAGCTTTAGCTGAACACTGTGAAGAGGACGCACTACACTAACTTGTAGCTTTAGCTGAACACTGTGCAGAGGTCACACTACACTAACTTGTAGCTTTAGCTGAACACTGTGCAGAGGTCGCACTACAATAACTTGTAGCTATAGCTGAAAACTATGCAGAAGTCACACTAAACTAACTTGTAGCTTTAGCTGAACACTGTGCAGAGGTCGCACTACACTAACTTGTAGCTTTAGCTGAACACTGTGCAGAGGTCGCACTACACTAACGTGTAAATAATGTAGCTGCCTGCGGTAGTGATAGGATCAGGAAAACAACACCAATCTTCTACAGGTAGCTTTAGCTGAACACTGTGCAGAGGTCGCACTACAGTAACTTGTAGCTTTATCTGAACACTGTGCAGAGGTTGCACTACACCAACTTGTAGCTTTAGCTGAACACTGTGCAGAGGTCGCACTACACTAAGTTGTAGCTTTAGCTGAACACTGTGCAGAGGTCACACTACACTAATGTGTAAATAATGTAGCTGCCTGCGGTAATGATAGGATCAGGAAAACAACACCAAACTTCTACAGGTAGCTTTAGCTGAACACTGTGCAGAGGTCACACTACAGTAACTTGTAGCTTTATCTGAACACTGTGCAGAGGTCACACTACACTAACTTGTAGCTTTAGCTGAACACTGTACAGAGGTCGCACTACACTAACTTGTAGCTTTAGCTGAACACTGTGCAGAGGTCGCACTACAATAA
Organism: Lithobates clamitans; assembly: GCA_037952925.1. Lineage (NCBI taxonomy): Eukaryota > Metazoa > Chordata > Amphibia > Anura > Ranidae > Lithobates > Lithobates clamitans. The sequence continues at coordinate 3,597,915 of JBBGZY010000665.1, read as the reverse complement.
CGTGTAAATAATGTAGCTGCCTGCGGTAGTGATAGGATCAGGAAAACAACACCAACCTTCTACAGGTAGCTTTAGCTGAACACTGTGCAGAGGTCGCACTACAGTAACTTGTAGCTTTAGCTGAACACTATGCAGAAGTCGCACTACACTAAATTATAGCTTTAGCCAACACTGTGCAGAGGTCGCACTACACTAACTTGTAGCTTTAGCTGAACACTGTGCAGAGGTCGCACTACAATAACTTGTAGCTATAGCTGAACACTATGCAGACGTCGCACTACAATAACTTTTAGCTTTAGCTGAATACTGTGCAGAGGCCGCACTACACTAACGTGTAAATAATTTAGTTGCCTGCGGTAGTGATAGGATCAGGAAAACAACACCAATCTTCTATAGGTAGCTTTAGCTGAACACTGTGCAGAGGTCACACTACAGTAACTTGTAGCTTTAGCTGAACACTGTGCAGAGGTCGCACTACAGTAACTTGTAGCTTTAGCTGAACGCTGTGCAGAGGTCGCACTACACTAACTTGTAGCTTTAGCTGAACACTGTGCAGAGGTCTCACTACACTAACTTGTGACTTTATCTGAACACTGTGCAGAGGTCGCACTACACTAAAAAATAATGTAGTTGCCTGCGGTAGTGATAGGATCAGAGAAACACCACCAATCTTCTACAGGTAGCTTTAGCTGAACACTGTGTAGAGGTCGCACTACAATAAGTTGTAGCTATAGCTGAAAACTATGCAGAAGTCGCACTACACTAACTTGTAGCTTTAGCTGAACACTGTGTAGAGGTCGCACTACACTAACTTGTAGCTTTAACTGAACACTGTGCAGAGGTCGCACTACACTAACGTGTAAATAATGTAGCTGCCTGCGGTAGTGATAGGATCAGGAAAACAACACCAATCTTCTACAGGTAGCTTTAGCTGAAAACTGTGCAGAGGTTGCTCTACAGTAACTTGTAGCTTTAGCTGAACACTGTGCAGAGGTTGCACTACACCAACTTGTAGCTTTAGCTGAACACTGTGCAGAGGTCGCACTACACTAACGTGTAGCTTTAGCTGAACACTGTGCAGAGGTCACACTACACTAATGTGTAAATAATGTAGCTGCCTGCGGTAATGATAGGATCAGGAAAACAACACCAAACTTCTACAGGTAGCTTTAGCTGAACACTGTGCAGAGGTCACACTACAGTAACTTGTAGCTTTATCTGAACACTGTGCAGAGGTCACACTACACTAACTTGTAGCTTTATCTGAACACTGTGCAGAGGTCGCACTACACTAACTTGTAGCTTTAGCTGCACACTGTACAGAGGTCGCACTACACTAACTTGTAGCTTTAGATGAACACTGTGCAGAGGTCGCACTACAATAACGTGTAAATGATGTAGCTGCCTGCGGTAGAGATAGGATCAGGAAAACAACACCAACCTTCTACAGGTTGCTTTAGCTGAACACTGTGCAGAGGTCGCACTACAGTAACTTGTAGCTTTAGCTGAACACTATGCAGAAGTCGCACTACACTAACTTGTAGCTTTAGCCAACACTGTGCAGAGGTCGCACTACACTAACTTGTAGCTTTAGCTGAACACTGTGCAGAGGTTGCACTACAATAACTTGTAGCTATAGCTGAACACTATGCAGAAGTCGCACTACAATAACTTTTAGCTGAACACTGTGCAGAGGTCGCACTACACTATCTTGTAGCTTTAGCTGAACACTGTGCAGAGGTCGCACTACACTAACGTGTAAATAATGTAGCTGGCTGCGGTAGTGATAGGATCAGGAAAACAACACCAACCTTCTACAGGTAGCTTTATCTGAACACTGTGCAGAGGTCGCACTACAGTAACTTGTAGCTTTAGCTGAACACTGTGCAGAGGTCGCACTACAGTAACTTGTATCTTTAGCTGAACGCTGTGCAGAGGTCGCACTACACTAACTTGTAGCTTTAGTTGAACACTGTGCAGAGGTCTCACTACACTAACTTGTGACTTTATCTGAACACTGTGCAGAGGTCGCACTACACTAAAAAATAATGTAGTTGCCTGCGGTAGTGATAGGATCAGAGAAACACCACCAATCTTCTTCAGGTGGCTTTAGCTGAACACTGTGCAGAGGACGCACTGCACTAACTTGTAGCTTTAGCTGAACACTGTGCAGAGGTCACACTACACTAACTTGTAGCTTTAGCTGAACACTGTGCAGAGGTCACACTACACTAATGTGTAAATAATGTAGCTTCCTGCGGTAATGATAGGATCAGGAAAACAACACCAAACTTCTACAGGTAGCTTTAGCTGAACACTGTGCAGAGGTCACACTACAGTAACTTGTAGCTTTATCTGAACACTGTGCAGAGGTCACACTACACTAACTTGTAGCTTTAGCTGAACACTGTGCAGAGGTCGCACTACACTAACTTGTAGCTTTAGCTGAACACTGTGCAAAGGTCGCACTCCAATAACGTGTAAATGATGTAGCTGCCTGCGGTAGAGATAGGATCAGGAAAACAACACCAACCTTCTACAGGTTGCTTTAGCTGAACACTGTGCAGAGGTCGCACTACAGTAACTTGTAGCTTTAGCTGAACACTATGCAGAAGTTGCACTACACTAACTTGTAGCTTTAGCCAACACTGTGCAGAGGTCGCACTACACTAACTTGTAGCTTTAGCTGAACACTGTGCAGAGGTTGCACTACAATAACTTGTAGCTATAGCTGAACACTATGCAGAAGTCGCACTACAATAACTTTTAGCTGAACACTGTGCAGAGGTCGCACTACACTATCTTGTAGCTTTAGCTGAACACTGTGCAGAGGTCGCACTACACTAACTTGTAGCTTTAGCTGAACACTGTGCAGAGGTCGCACTACAGTAACTTGTAGCTTTAGCTGAACACTGTGCAGAGGTCTATTAGAAATGATAGAAGGGTTTGGCGCTGTTCCTATTTAGTTTCCTACCTCCATATAGGTTACTAGATTAAAATAAATTCTTAGGTGCACCGTGCATATATCAAATATTAAATACAAATTAACAATATGAATTCCCAAGTATACCGTGCATGTGTCAATTAAATATTCTGTTGCAATATTGTGCAATCATAGGTGATACATAGACATAACTTAAATGCTTACATATGTAATATTGCTAGGGAGGGAAGAAAGGGGGGGGGGGGGAAGGAGGAAAGGGGGGGGGGAGAAGGGAGTGAGATAGGGAGGTGGGGAGGGGTGTAGGAAATCTGTTCCTAAGGAAAATTACAATAACAAGATAAAGTGCAAATGTGCTGGTGCAATCCAAAAGGCAACAGTGACAAGATAAAAGTGCAAACGTGCTTCAAAATTCTTTAGTAAGTCTCTTGTGTCATATTCTTGTGCTGTGATGATAATCCTTCACTTATAATATCTCTTTGCTCTGAAAGTGCAGCCACTCACCAGATCACTTCACCCCTGCGGGGGTAGTAGGCAGTTACAGTTTTATCGCCACTGTACAGCGATCGCTGGCGGGCTCAGGATCGTGGTATATCATATATAAAAAGAGAGGGAGTGCCCATAGCGTAAAATTGCTTTAAAAAAGTTTTATTACACAAAATGAAAGGGTACTCACACTTTTGCAGTAAAAATCAAGCGAAATGGTAAAAACGTCAAAACCGTCATTAATATCCTTCAGCGCTGGTACAGGAGGTGATGTTTGGGAAGCACAGATTAGGCCACGCCCTAGGGCGTGGCCTAATCTGTGCTTCCCAAACATCACCTCCTGTACCAGCGCTGAAGGATATTAATGACGGTTTTGACGTTTTTACCATTTCGCTTGATTTTTACTGCAAAAGTGTGAGTACCCTTTCATTTTGTGTAATAAAACTTTTTTAAAGCAAATTTACGCTATGGGCACTCCCTCTCTTTTTATATATGATATACCACGATCCTGAGCCCGCCAGCGATCGCTGTACAGTGGCGATAAAACTGTAACTGCCTACTACCCCCGCAGGGGTGAAGTGATCTGGTGAGTGGCTGCACTTTCAGAGCAAAGAGATATTATAAGTGAAGGATTATCATCACAGCACAAGAATATGACACAAGAGACTTACTAAAGAATTTTGAAGCACGTTTGCACTTTTATCTTGTCACTGTTGCCTTTTGGATTGCACCAGCACATTTGCACTTTATCTTGTTATTGTAATTTTCCTTAGGAACAGATTTCCTACACCCCTCCCCACCTCCCTATCTCACTCCCTTCTCCCCCCCCCCTTTCCTCCTTCCCCTCCCCCCCCCCCCTTTCTTCCCTCCCTAGCAATATTACATATGTAAGCATTTAAGTTATGTCTATGTATCACCTATGATTGCACAATATTGCAACAGAATATTTAATTGACACATGCACGGTATACTTGGGAATTCATATTGTTAATTTGTATTTAATATTTGATATATGCACGGTGCACCTAAGAATTTATTTTAATCTAGTAACCTATATGGAGGTAGGAAACTAAATAGGAACAGCGCCAAACCCTTCTATCATTTCTAATATATCTCAGCTGTCCCCATTTTAGGGTGACTGCCTGTTGGGAGGCAGCAGTTCCAAACTTTACCAATTAAGTCTTTATGTCCACTGCGCAGGTTCACCATCCCTTTACTGTGCAGAGGTCGCACTACACTGACTTGTAGCTTTAGCTGAACACTGTGCAGAGGTCGCACTACACTAACGTGTAAATAATGTAGCTGCCTGCGGTAATGATAGGATCAGGAAAACAACACCAAATTTCTACAGGTAGCTTTAGCTGAACACTTTGCAGAGGTCACACTACAGTAACTTGTAGCTTTAGCTGAACACTGTGCAGAGGTCACACTACACTAACTTGTAGCTTTAGCTGAACGCTGTGCAGAGGTCGCACTACACTAACTTGTAGCTTTTGCTGAACACTGTGCAGAGGTCTCACTACACTAACTTGTGACTTTATCTGAACACTGTGCAGAGGTCGCACTACACTAAAAAATAATGTAGTTGCCTGCGGTAGTGATAGGATCAGAGAAACACCACCAATCTTCTACAGGTAGCTTTAGCTGAACACTGTGCAGAGGACGCACTACACTAACTTGTAGCTTTAGCTGAACACTGTGCAGAGGTCACACTACACTAACTTGTAGCTTTAGCTGAACACTGTGCAGAGGTCGCACTACAATAACTTGTAGCTATAGCTGAAAACTATGCAGAAGTCGCACTACACTAACTTGTAGCTTTAGCTGAACACTGTGCAGAGGTTGCACTACACCAACTTGTAGCTTAAGTGAACACTGTGCAGAGGTCGCACTACACTAACTGCTAGCTTTAGCTGAACACTGTGCAGAGGTTGCACTACACTAACTTGTAGCTTTAGCTGAACACTGTGCAGAGGTCGCACTACACTAACTTGTAGCTTTAGCTGAACACTGTGCAGAGGTCACACTACACTAACTTGTAGCTTTAGCTGAACACTGTACAGAGGTCGCACTACAATAACTTGTAGCTATAGCTGAAAACTATGCAGAAGTCGCACTACACTAACTTGTAGCTTTAGCTGAACACTGTACAGAGGTTGCACTATACTAACTTGTAGTTTTAGCTGAATACTGTGCAGAGGCCGCACTACACTAACGTGTAAATAATTTAGTTGCCTGCGGTAGTGATAGGATCAGGAAAACAACACCAATCTTCTATAGGTAGCTTTAGCTGAACACTGTGCAGAGGTCGCACTACAGTAACTTGTAGCTTTAGCTGAACACTGTGCAGAGGTCACACTACAGTAACTTGTAGCTTTAGCTGAACACTGTGCAGAGGTCACACTACACTAACTTGTAGCTTTAGCTGAACACTGTGCAGAGGTCGCACTACACTAACTTGTAGCTTTAGCTGAACACTGTACAGAGGTCGCACTACACTAACTTGTAGCTTTAGCTGAACACTGTGCAGAGGTCGCACTACACTAACGTGTAAATAATGTAGCTGCCTGCGGTAGTGATAGGATCAGGAAAACAACACCAACCTTCTACAGGTAGCTTTAGCTTAACACTATGCAGAAGTCGCACTACACTAACTTGTAGCTTTAGCTGAACACTGTGCAGAGGTCGCACTACACTAACTTGTAGTTTTAGCTTAACACTGTGCAGAGGTCTCACTACACTAACTTGTGACTTTATCTGAACACTGTGCAGAGGTCGCACTACACTAAAAAATAATGTAGTTGCCTGCGGTAGTGATAGGATCAGAGAAACACCAGCAATCTTCTACAGGTAGCTTTAGCTGAACACTGTGCAGAGGACGCACTACACTAACTTGTAGCTTTAGCTGAACACTGTGCAGAGGTCACACTACACTAACTTGTAGCTTTAGCTGAACACTGTGCAGAGGTCGCACTACAATAACTTGTAGCTATAGCTGAAAACTATGCAGAAGTCGCACTACACTAACTTGTAGCTTTAGCTGAACACTGTGCAGAGGTCGCACTACACTAACTTGTAGCTTTAGCTGAACACTGTGCAGAGGTCGCACTACACTAACGTGTAAATAATGTAGCTGCCTGCGGTAGTGATAGGATCAGGAAAACAACACCAATCTTCTACAGGTAGCTTTAGCTGAACACTGTGCAGAGGTCGCACTACAGTAACTTGTAGCTTTATCTGAACACTGTGCAGAGGTTGCACTACACCAACTTGTAGCTTTAGCTGAACACTGTGCAGAGGTCGCACTACACTAACTTGTAGCTTTAGCTGAACACTGTGCAGAGGTCACACTACACTAATGTGTAAATAATGTAGCTGCCTGCGGTAATGATAGGATCAGGAAAACAACACCAAACTTCTACAGGTAGCTTTAGCTGAACACTGTGCAGAGGTCACACTACAGTAACTTGTAGCTTTATCTGAACACTGTGCAGAGGTCACACTACACTAACTTGTAGCTTTAGCTGAACACTGTGCAGAGGTCGCACTACACTAACTTGTAGCTTTAGCTGAACACTGTACAGAGGTCGCACTACACTAACTTGTAGCTTTAGCTGAACACTGTGCAGAGGTCGCACTACAATAACGTGTAAATAATGTAGCTGCCTGCGGTAGTGATAGGATCAGGAAAACAACACCAACCTTCTACAGGTAGCTTTAGCTGAACACTGTGCAGAGGTCGCACTACAGTAACTTGTAGCTTTAGCTGAACACTATGCAGAAGTCGCACTACACTAACTTGTAGCTTTAGCCAACACTGTGCAGAGGTCGCACTACACTAACTTGTAGCTTTAGCTGAACACTGTGCAGAGGTCGCACTACAGTAACTTGTAGCTTTAGCTGAACACTATGCAGAAGTCGCACTACACTAACTTGTAGCTTTAGCCAACACTGTGCAGAGGTCGCACTACACTAACTTGTAGCTTTAGCTGAACACTGTGCAGAGGTCCGACTACAATAACTTGTAGCTATAGCTGAACACTATGCAGACGTCGCACTACAATAACTTTTAGCTTTAGCTGAACACTGTGCAGAGGTCCCACTACACTAACTTGTAGCTTTAGCTGAACACTGTGCAGAGGTCGCACTACACTAACTTGTAGCTTTAGCTGAACACTGTGCAGAGGTCGCACTACACTAACATGTAAATAATGTAGCTGCCTGCGGTAGTGATAGGATCAGGAAAACAACACCAACCTTCTACAGGTAGCTTTAGCTGAACACTGTGCAGAGGTCGCATTACACTAACTTGTAGCTTTAGCTGAACACTGTGCAGAGGTCACACTACACTAACTTGTAGCTTTAGCTGAACACTGTACAGAGGTCGCACTACAATAACTTGTAGCTATAGCTGAAAACTATGCAGAAGTCGCACTACACTAACTTGTAGCTTTAGCTGAACACTGTACAGAGGTTGCACTATACTAACTTGTAGTTTTAGCTGAATACTGTGCAGAGGCCGCACTACACTAACGTGTAAATAATTTAGTTGCCTGCGGTAGTGATAGGATCAGGAAAACAACACCAATCTTCTATAGGTAGCTTTAGCTGAACACTGTGCAGAGGTCGCACTACACTAACTTGTAGCTTTAGCTGAACACTGTGCAGAGGTCACACTACAGTAACTTGTAGCTTTAGCTGAACACTGTGCAGAGGTCACACTACACTAACTTGTAGCTTTAGCTGAACACTGTGCAGAGGTCGCACTACACTAACTTGTAGCTTTAGCTGAACACTGTACAGAGGTCGCACTACACTAACTTGTAGCTTTAGCTGAACACTGTGCAGAGGTCGCACTACACTAACGTGTAAATAATGTAGCTGCCTGCGGTAGTGATAGGATCAGGAAAACAACACCAACCTTCTACAGGTAGCTTTAGCTTAACACTATGCAGAAGTCGCACTACACTAACTTGTAGCTTTAGCTGAACACTGTGCAGAGGTCGCACTACACTAACTTGTAGTTTTAGCTTAACACTGTGCAGAGGTCTCACTACACTAACTTGTGACTTTATCTGAACACTGTGCAGAGGTCGCACTACACTAAAAAATAATGTAGTTGCCTGCGGTAGTGATAGGATCAGAGAAACACCAGCAATCTTCTACAGGTAGCTTTAGCTGAACACTGTGCAGAGGACGCACTACACTAACTTGTAGCTTTAGCTGAACACTGTGCAGAGGTCACACTACACTAACTTGTAGCTTTAGCTGAACACTGTGCAGAGGTCGCACTACAATAACTTGTAGCTATAGCTGAAAACTATGCAGAAGTCGCACTACACTAACTTGTAGCTTTAGCTGAACACTGTGCAGAGGTCGCACTACACTAACTTGTAGCTTTAGCTGAACACTGTGCAGAGGTCGCACTACACTAACGTGTAAATAATGTAGCTGCCTGCGGTAGTGATAGGATCAGGAAAACAACACCAATCTTCTACAGGTAGCTTTAGCTGAACACTGTGCAGAGGTCGCACTACAGTAACTTGTAGCTTTATCTGAACACTGTACAGAGGTTGCACTACACCAACTTGTAGCTTTAGCTGAACACTGTGCAGAGGTCGCACTACACTAACTTGTAGCTTTAGCTGAACACTGTGCAGAGGTCACACTACACTAATGTGTAAATAATGTAGCTGCCTGCGGTAATGATAGGATCAGGAAAACAACACCAAACTTCTACAGGTAGCTTTAGCTGAACACTGTGCAGAGGTCACACTACAGTAACTTGTAGCTTTATCTGAACACTGTGCAGAGGTCACACTACACTAACTTGTAGCTTTAGCTGAACACTGTGCAGAGGTCGCACTACACTAACTTGTAGCTTTAGCTGAACACTGTACAGAGGTCGCACTACACTAACTTGTAGCTTTAGCTGAACACTGTGCAGAGGTCGCACTACAATAACGTGTAAATAATGTAGCTGCCTGCGGTAGTGATAGGATCAGGAAAACAACACCAACCTTCTACAGGTAGCTTTAGCTGAACACTGTGCAGAGGTCGCACTACAGTAACTTGTAGCTTTAGCTGAACACTATGCAGAAGTCGCACTACACTAACTTGTAGCTTTAGCCAACACTGTGCAGAGGTCGCACTACACTAACTTGTAGCTTTAGCTGAACACTGTGCAGAGGTCGCACTACAGTAACTTGTAGCTTTAGCTGAACACTATGCAGAAGTCGCACTACACTAACTTGTAGCTTTAGCCAACACTGTGCAGAGGTCGCACTACACTAACTTGTAGCTTTAGCTGAACACTGTGCAGAGGTCCGACTACAATAACTTGTAGCTATAGCTGAACACTATGCAGACGTCGCACTACAATAACTTTTAGCTTTAGCTGAACACTGTGCAGAGGTCCCACTACACTAACTTGTAGCTTTAGCTGAACACTGTGCAGAGGTCGCACTACACTAACTTGTAGTTTTAGCTGAACACTGTGCAGAGGTCGCACTACACTAACATGTAAATAATGTAGCTGCCTGCGGTAGTGATAGGATCAGGAAAACAACACCAACCTTCTACAGGTAGCTTTAGCTGAACACTGTGCAGAGGTCGCACTACAGTAACTTGTAGCTTTAGCTGAACACTGTGCAGAGGTCGCACTACAGTAACTTGTAGCTTTAGCTGAACGCTGTGCAGAGGTCGCACTACACTAACTTGTAGCTTTAGCTGAACACTGTGCAGAGGTCTCACTACACTAACTTGTGACTTTATCTGAACACTGTGCAGAGGTCGCACTACACTAAAAAATAATGTAGTTGCCTGCGGTAGTGATAGGATCAGAGAAACACCACCAATCTTCTACAGGTAGCTTTAGCTGAACACTGTGCAGAGGTCGCACTACAATAACTTGTAGCCATAGCTGGAAACTATGCAGAAGTCGCACTACACTAACTTGTAGCTTTAGCTGAACACTGTGTAGAGGTCGCACTACACTAACTTGTAGCTTTAACTTAACACTGTGCAGAGGTCGCACTACACTAACGTGTAAATAATGTAGCTGCCTGCGGTAGTGATAGGATCAGGAAAACAACACCAATCTTCTACAGGTAGCTTTAGCTGAACACTGTGCAGAGGTCGCACTACAGTAACTTGTAGCTTTAGCTGAACACTGTGCAGAGGTTGCACTACACCAACTTGTAGCTTTAGCTGAACACTGTGCAGAGGTCGCACTACACTAACTTGTAGCTTTAGCTGAACACTGTGCAGAGGTCACACTACACTAATGTGTAAATAATGTAGCTGCCTGCGGTAATGATAGGATCAGGAAAACAACACCAAACTTCTACAGGTAGCTTTAGCTGAACACTGTGCAGAGGTCACACTACAGTAATTTGTAGCTTTATCTGAACACTGTGCAGAGGTCACACTACACTAACTTGTAGCTTTAGCTGAACACTGTGCAGAGGTCGCACTACACTAACTTGTAGCTTTAGCTGAACACTGTACAGAGGTCGCACTACACTAACTTGTAGCTTTAGCTGAACACTGTGCAGAGGTCGCACTACAATAACGTGTAAATAATGTAGCTGCCTGCGGTAGAGATAGGATCAGGAAAACAACACCAACCTTCTACAGGTAGCTTTAGCTGAACACTGTGCAGAGGTCGCACTACAGTAACTTGTAGCTTTAGCTGAACACTATGCAGAAGTCGCACTACACTAACTTGTAGCTTTAGCCAACACTGTGCAGAGGTCGCACTACACTAACTTGTAGCTTTAGCTGAACACTGTGCAGAGGTTGCACTACAATAACTTGTAGCTATAGCTGAACACTATGCAGAAGTCGCACTACAATAACTTTTAGCTGAACACTGTGCAGAGGTCGCACTACACTAACTTGTAGCTTTAGCTGAACACTGTGCAGAGGTCGCACTACACTAACTTGTAGCTTTAGCTGAACACTGTGCAGAGGTCGCACTACAGTAACTTGTAGCTTTAGCTGAACACTGTGCAGAGGTCGCACTACACTGACTTGTAGCTTTAGCTGAACACTGTGCAGAGGTCGCACTACACTAACGTGTAAATAATGTAGCTGCCTGCGGTAATGATAGGATCAGGAAAACAACACCAAATTTCTACAGGTAGCTTTAGCTGAACACTGTGCAGAGGTCACACTACAGTAACTTGTATCTTTAGCTGAACACTGTGCAGAGGTCACACTACACTAACTTGTAGCTTTAGCTGAACACTGTGCAGAGGTCGCACTACACTAACTTGTAGCTTTAGCTGAACACTGTACAGAGGTCGCACTACACTAACTTGTAGCTTTAGCTGAACACTGTGCAGAGGTCGCACTACACTAACGTGTAAATAATGTAGCTGCCTGCGGTAGTGATAGGATCAGGAAAACAACACCAACCTTCTACAGGTAGCTTTATCTGAACACTGTGCAGAGGTCGCACTACAGTAACTTGTAGCTTTAGTTGAACACTGTGCAGAGGTCGCACTACAGTAACTTGTAGCTTTAGCTGAACGCTGTGCAGAGGTCGCACTACACTAACTTGTAGCTTTTGCTGAACACTGTGCAGAGGTCTCACTACACTAACTTGTGACTTTATCTGAACACTGTGCAGAGGTCGCACTACACTAAAAAATAATGTAGTTGCCTGCGGTAGTGATAGGATCAGAGAAACACCACCAATCTTCTACAGGTAGCTTTAGCTGAACACTGTGCAGAGGAAGCACTACACTAACTTGTAGCTTTAGCTGAACACTGTGCAGAGGTCACACTACACTAACTTGTAGCTTTAGCTGAACACTGTGCAGAGGTCGCACTACAATAACTTGTAGCTATAGCTGAAAACTATGCAGAAGTCGCACTACACTAACTTGTAGCTTTAGCTGAACACTGTGCAGAGGTCGCACTACACTAACTTGTAGCTTTAGCTGAACACTGTGCAGAGGTCGCACTACACTAACGTGTAAATAATGTAGCTGCCTGCGGTAGTGATAGGATCAGAAAAACAACACCAATCTTCTACAGGTAGCTTTAGCTGAACACTGTGCAGAGGTCGCACTACAGTAACTTGTAGCTTTAGCTGAACACTGTGCAGAGGTTGCACTACACCAACTTGTAGCTTTAGCTGAACACTGTGCAGAGGTCGCACTACACTAACTTGTAGCTTTAGCTGAACACTGTGCAGAGGTCACACTACACTAATGTGTAAATAATGTAGCTTCCTGCGGTAATGATAGGATCAGGAAAACAACACCAAACTTCTACAGGTAGCTTTAGCTGAACACTGTGCAGAGGTCACACTACAGTAACTTGTAGCTTTATCTGAACACTGTGCAGAGGTCGCACTACACTAACTTGTAGCTTTAGCTGAACACTGTGCAGAGGTCGCACTACACTAACGTGTAAATAATGTAGCTGTCTGCGGTAGTGATAGGATCAGGAAAACAACACCAACCTTCTACAGGTAGCTTTATCTGAACACTGTGCAGAGGTCGCACTACAGTAACTTGTAGCTTTAGCTGAACACTGTGCAGAGGTCGCACTACAGTAACTTGTAGCTTTAGCTGAACGCTGTGCAGAGGTCACACTACACTAACTTGTAGCTTTAGCTGAACACTGTGCAGAGGTCTCACTACACTAACTTGTGACTTTATCTGAACACTGTGCAGAGGTCGCACTACACTAAAAAATAATGTAGTTGCCTGCGATAGTGATAGGATCAGAGAAACACCACCAATCTTCTACAGGTAGCTTTAGCTGAACACTGTGCAGAGGACGCACTACACTAACTTGTAGCTTTAGCTGAACACTGTGCAGAGGTCACACTACACTAACTTGTAGCTTTAGCTGAACACTGTGCAGAGGTCGCACTACAATAACTTGTAGCTATAGCTGAAAACTATGCAGAAGTCGCACTACACTAACTTGTAGCTTTAGCTGAACACTGTGCAGAGGTCGCACTACACTAACTTGTAGCTTTAGCTGAACACTGTGCAGAGGTCGCACTACACTAACGTGTAAATAATGTAGCTGCCTGCGGTAGTGATAGGATCAGAAAAACAACACCAATCTTCTACAGGTAGCTTTAGCTGAACACTGTGCAGAGGTCGCACTACAGTAACTTGTAGCTTTAGCTGAACACTGTGCAGAGGTTGCACTACACCAACTTGTAGCTTTAGCTGAACACTGTGCAGAGGTCGCACTACACTAACTTGTAGCTTTAGCTGAACACTGTGCAGAGGTCACACTACACTAATGTGTAAATAATGTAGCTGCCTGCGGTAATGATAGGATCAGGAAAACAACACCAAACTTCTACAGGTAGCTTTAGCTGAACACTGTGCAGAGGTCACACTACAGTAACTTGTAGCTTTATCTGAACACTGTGCAGAGGTCACACTACACTAACTTGTAGCTTTAGCTGAACACTGTGCAGAGGTCGCACTACACTAACTTGTAGCTTTAGCTGAACACTGTACAGAGGTCGCACTACACTAACTTGTAGCTTTAGCTGAACACTGTGCAGAGGTCGCACTACAATAACGTGTAAATAATGTAGCTGCCTGCAGTAGTGATAGGATCAGTAAAACAACACCAACCTTCTATAGGTAGCTTTAGCTGAACACTGTGCAGAGGTCGCACTACAGTAACTTGTAGCTTTAGCTGAACACTATGCAGAATTCGCACTACACTAACTTGTAGCTTTAGCCAACACTGTGCAGAGGTCGCACTACACTAACTTGTAGCTTTAGCTGAACACTGTGCAGAGGTCGCACTACAATAACTTGTAGCTATAGCTGAACACTATGCAGAAGTCGCACTACAATAACTTTTAGCTTTAGCTGAACACTGTGCAGAGGTCGCACTACACTAACTTGTAGCTTTAGCTGAACACTGTGCAGAGGTCGCACTACACTAACTTGTAGCTTTAGCTGAACACTGTGCAGAGGTCGCACTACACTAACATGTAAATAATGTAGCTGCCTGCGGTAGTGATAGGATCAGGAAAACAACACCAACCTTCTACAGGTAGCTTTAGCTGAACACTGTGCAGAGGTCGCACTACACTAACTATTAGCTTAACTGTACACTGTGCAGAGGTCGCACTACACTAACTTGTAGCTTTAGCTGAACACTGTGCAGAGGTCGCACTACACTAACTTGTAGCTTTAGCTGAACACTGTGCAGAGATCGCACTACGCTAACTTGTAGCTTTAGCTGAACACTGTGCAGAGGTCGCACTACACTAACTTGTAGATATAGCTGAACACTGTGCAGAGGTCTCACTACACTAACTTGTTACTTTATCTGAACACTGTGCAGAGGTCGCACTACACTAAAAAATAATGTAGCTGCCTGCGGTAGTGATAGGATCAGAGAAACACCACCAATCTTCTACAGGTAGCTTTAGCTGAACACTGTGCAGAGGTCACACTACACTAACTGTAAATACTGTAGCTAATAGGACTAATAGGATCAGAAGAACACCAGCAATTTTCTTTAAATACTGTAACAACACCTGCCTGCCTGTCAGTAGGAAGATAATAACAGGAACGGAGCTAGCTAAATTGAATACATATATACATATATATATATATATACAACACCTGGGATGCATATATATATATATATATATATATATATACATAATACACTGTAAGTGCAGCTAACTGACTGACTGTCCTGCCTAATCTATCTAACTTAAATCAAACGACACTGTCTCTCTGTCTCTGGCGGCCTTATATAGTGTGGGGCATGTACTAAACTCCCTGAGCCATAATTGGCCATAGCCACTCTGGCTTTGGTCAATTGCAGCTCTCTGTACAGACGGCGCTGTGACTAGCCAAGCATGTGGGTCATAGTGCATGCTTGGCCAATCATCAGCCAGCAATGCACTGCGATGCCGCAGTGAATTATGGGCCGTGACGCGCCACACAAATTTGGCGCGAATGGCCCATATCGTTCGCAATTCGACGAACGGTCGAACAGACGATGTTTGAGTCGAACATGGGTTTAACTCTAACACGGGTTCGACTCGAACACGAAGCTCATACCTACTGGTCAGATTTCAAATTACATTTCTGGTAATGATGCTGTCCGTTTTATTGGCTTTATCGTCATGCTTTGTGTGCACTTTGTGCAAACACAAGCAGCAGTTCTGGGTGACTTACATGACTGTAATGTTGCTGTCTATGTGGTCAGGCTATGAAATAGAACAAATGGATCCTGGTTGCTATGAGCCCTTTTAATTTAGAAGAAATACAGCTTACAGAAAAGCACAACCTTCCTGTCTACCTGAGCAAGGGCTGCATGCAGATCAAAATGACAAGCTTGGTGTGTAATGCTTTATTGAATTAAAGGCATTAATCAATGCTCCAGCACCCATTTTTCTGTTATTTAATGTTGAAAATGTCAGACTCTTGTGTTTGCTGCAGAGATTCAGTGAGCAAACGCAATATAACCTCACATCATGGTCATAGCATAAAAGAGACATTTAAACAGTGTTTCTTTGAGTAAATGTGGTCATTAAATAAAGGTGTAAGCACTGTTTGTTATTAGTATAAGAGAAAGAACAGTACAGAAAAGGAAAGGTGAGTAGAATGAAATGTGGATGGGGTGTGGAGCAACTATCCTGAAACTCTAGTGCCCCGTACACACGGTTGGATTTTTCGATGGAAAATGTTCGATGGGAGCTTGTTGTCGCAAATTCCAACCGTGTGTAGGCTCTATCGGACATTTTCCATCGGAATTTCTGGATCTGGATCTCAAATTTTCCGACAGCAAAATCCATTGTCTTAAATACCGATCGTGTGTGCACAATTCTGATGCACAAAGTTCCATGCTCAGAATCAAGCAGAAGAGCCACAAGATTTGTGTGACCGTGTGTATGCAAGACAAGTTTGAGCCAACATCCGTCGGAAAAAATCCGTGGATTTTGTTGTCAGAATGTCCGATCGTGTGTACCGGGCATAAGGCTGGCCATACATTATAAAATTTTCTTGTAGAATTGTACTTTAGATTTACCAAAAAACATATAATATGAGGTACAACCTAAACAACACTTTCAATTTGTATCCAACCAGGCAGGCCCTTGCATTATAGAGTTGAAGGTAAATCTAAAAGAAACTTTACAGAAATTGTGCAAAACAAATTGTACAATGTATGGCCAGCTTTAGTCAGGTAGAAATTTCCACAAGTAACCACAGCTCCCAAACCTTAGACAAACTGTAAGATATTCCATGTGCTTAAAGAGTAACGCCGCTGTTGTTGAGAAAAAAATATTGCCCTCTGGGTGATCTATGTAAACAAGGATTTTACCAAACTTTGTTGCAGATTGCTACGTTTTGTAATGCCCCGTATACACGGTTGGACATTGATCGGACATTCCGACAACAAAATCCTAGGATTTTTTCCGACGGATGTTGGCTCAAACTTGTTTTGCGTACACACGGTCACACAAAGTTGTCGGAATTTCCGATCGCCAAGAATGCGGTGACGTCAACCACGTACAACGAGACTAGAAAAGGCCAGTTCAGAACCAAGCGCGGCACCCTTTGGGCTCCTTTTGCTAATCTTGTGTTAGTAAAAGTTTGGTGAGAGGCGATTCGCGCTTTTTCAGACTCGTGGTTTTCAGATCGTTTTCTGCGGTTCAGTTTGTGCTTGTGGGTTTGTATCTGCTCTTCAGTCCATGCAAGCAAGCTACGTGTGACTTTCATTAGTCATTGTGTTCTTGTTCGTTCATTGCTGTTTTTCAGGTCGCTCTTCACAGGCCTTGCTGTTCTTCAGTGCGTTCTGTTACTTCGTTCTGAGCAGCTGACCGTTTTACAGCCATGTTGCGTATACGTACTCCTCGTAGAGTTGTGCTGTGCGGGGGCTTGGTGTTGGGGTCCTGACCTTGACACAAGTCCAGTCCATGAACAGGGTGGGGAGGAGTTCATGGACCAAGAATTGGTTGCTTCAGCATGACCAGTTCTGTCATATGCCTTTGCTCCGTGAGATCCGTGAGAATAATCCTGATGATTTCAGGAACTTTCTCCAGATGACGGACCCCGTTTCTCACAGTTTGTTGGCTTCGCTGACCCCCTATATCAGCAGGCAGGATACCTGCATGAGGCAAGCCATTACTCCGGAGCAGAGGCTCATCGCCACCCTGCGGTACTTGGCGACGGGGAGAAGCCTGCAGGACCTCAAGTTCTCGACAGGCATCTCCCCCCAGGCTCTGGGAATCATTAATCCAGAGACCTGTTCTGCCATCATCCAGGTCCTGCAGAAGGAGTATATGAAGGTAAGATGTATCCTTGAATATCACATTTTGTTGTATTTAATGTTTGATAATGTATTGTATTTCTTTCCTCATTCCCTAATTACCATGATTGTAATATGCTGTGAATGTCCCCTTTGTCCTCATTCATGCTGGATTTGTAGGTAATTATTTTTGTTGTCCTTCATACATATTTGCCTTCACTTACCTCCCCAGCATGCTCTCCTGGCCCTATATTCACCTCATGTAGTCACGTAACAATGTATTTTATCAGCTCCATAGTAGTGCTTTACCCCAAACACCCCCTAAAATGTTATTAAAAGTGATTTGTGCTTTAAATTCAGGCAGAGTGCCAGAGGCTTTTTTTGGGGTGTCCCCAAATAATTTTTAACCCTCCCTCCCCCCAACTGCTATGTCAGCTGATAACAATTCTCTATCTATCCTCAATCATCTATCTGCTGACTTTGCCAAACCCATACACACTATACCCATCTCTTTTGTGGTCAGATTTATGGATGAATTCCCCAAAGCATGTAGTGCAAGGACCTGCCTGTATACTTTCAAATGGTACTGTTTAAGGTTTTTGTATTCTATTATTATCTTGATAGGTAATAGCAGAATGTCCAAATGTGCTCAAATGTGTACAATGTGTATTTATATCTTTGTATTATGACATTTCTTACCTGTCCAGTGGGTTGCCAATAGTGTAACTAAGGAGGGGCTGTTCAAAGTAATACACATTATTTAGGCATTCATCTCTCAATGAAGTGGAGAGGGTTACCTGTCCAAGAGTCCCCCCCTATAATGTTAGAAATGTTATCTTGATGTTGGCCAAGAATGTTTGTGTCTAATCTGCTTTCCATGTTTTAATGTGCAAAAAGACTAATTTTTTTTTCCTCCACAGTTTCCTTCCACGCCACAGGAATGGCAGACTGTGGCCTCCCACTTTGCCCAGTGGTGGGACTTTCCTAACTGCAGAGGGGCAATTGATGGGAAAAACGTCCACATCATCCCACCACCCAACTCGGGGTTGTACTATTATAATTGTAAGGGGTTCAATAGTAATGTGATGTTGGCGGTGGTGTCGGTTAATTATGAGTTCCTGTATGTGGACGTGGGGAAGAATGGCCGGATGTCCGATGGTGGAGTCATCACCCAGACGGAGTTTTACAGGCATCTCCAGAATGGCAGCTTGGACTTGCCACCTCCAGAAGACAATGTGGAAGGACTCCCATTCGTCTTCGTTGCGGATGAAGTCTTTGCGCTGGGGGACCACCTTTTGCAGCCATTCCCGATGAGGACCCTCACCCCGGACCAGAGGGTTTTTAATTACCGGCTGGCCAGAGCCAGAAGAGTGGTGGAGAACACATTTGGAATCATGGCCAGCCGGTTCCGCCTACACCCATCCATATGGCAGAGTATAAACTGAATCATATAATCCTGGCGTGCTGTGTTCTACATAACTTTTTATGGCAACATTCTGCCAACTATGCTGGCTCAATTGGGCCTGAAGCCGGAATTCATAATGAACCAACCCTGATGGCGCTTGAAAGTGGCCGTCCTGGCTTGCCCTCCCTGAGTGCCCGTGATGTCCGGCTAAGATACCTTGAGTTCTTTGCGGGTAGGGGGGCCATCAATATGCCAGACAATTTGTGAAACCTTGATCAAATAAAAAAAAATTACGCAAATCTTTGGTGACATTTACTGCTTGTGTTTGTTTTAGGTGACCCTGACAGAAATGTGGTGAGTCCAGAAAATGGCGTGATTGTGTAACCTTACAAAGCACTGTTGGATGTTATTTACTAAAGGCACTTTGCACTACAAGTACACTTGAAACTGCACTGAAACTGCACTTGTAGTGCAAAGTGGATTTGCCCTTAGGAAATAACCCCCATTGTCACAGAAAGCAGCAATTAGAGCACCACAAAAGTGTTGTAGCATTGAGACAATAATCCACACATACTTGAATAACAATCTTTTTAATCCCTGCACAATCACATGTGCATTTAGAAAAGGTTTTTAAAACAAACCAACATGTTTGTTGTCTAACAATTTTTGGGGTGGCATTATCAAAAATAGAAATGTCCATTTAAGATAAAACAGGCATGTTCACATTTGGTAGAACTTGAAGGCAATATCAGACATGAGTATTTAGGAACTGTGTTTGATATTGCGTTCAGATGGGGTGAAGTCACCCAAGGAAAAGCCAAATTTTGAAGATGCACACCAATTTACGAATGTCAACATGTGCTAGCTGCCATCACGGGGTATCAAGGGACGTGTAACTCCTCCCTCTCAGCTACTTTATTATTGAGGAAGGGGTTGCACCCCCAAAACGCCTACATTCATCTCCCGTGATGGCAGATAGCACATGTTGGCACACTGTGTGCATCTTCAAAATTTGGCTTTTCTAAAAATCGCATAACAATTTTTAACATTGTAGCACAACAAAAAACAAAGGGATTTGGAGGGGTTTTAAACCCTCCCCAAAACATCAATGATGTTCTTATTTTTTAGAACAACATCATTGATGTTTTTCGTGATGTTTTCCAATGCAACATTACACCCCATGATCTCTCCAATCAGGATCTGGGCACTTTCCGAGGTGAAAGGATCTGGATCCACAACATCACGATCACCTAAAAAGAGAGGAACCAAAAAAAAACAAGGTATTATAAATATGCCGGCATCCATCTCTTACCTGAGCCTGTGGTCGCAGACACTCACCTGTTGTGGTGACTAGTACCACCATGTCTTCCTTCTCCTGCTCTGCTTGTCTTTGGGGTATTTTCCATTCTTCCAGAGGTGAGGGGCCTCTGGTCTCCTCGGATGAGGGGTGTCCTTCGAGTCTTTTCTCCCCTATGTAAAAAAAAAAGGTGTACTTAGCACACAGATATTTGATGGCAGAACTAAAAATATGAAACATTGCTTGGAAGTGGGGTACAATTGTCTGTTTTGGTAGAGTTCCAAGATGTAGCACTTTCAGTGTCCTTTGTCAAGCTTCAATACTTTACCTGTTTCGTACAAGCTTCACAGATGGAGACCCCCCTATAGTATACACTGGAGCACCTGTGTGAGCCCCCTAATAAAAAGGTTGTTCTGGTGTCCCACACTAGTGCTCCAGCATCCAGATGTCTAAACAGCTGCTGAGTGTCCTCTCCTTACACAGATTCTAGTTTGCATTTCATTCTAGTAACAAACCCATCTACACAACCAAATTATTTTCAGACAAGTTTGCCGTCAAAAATGTGGGCAGATGCATATGGCCAAAACAATGGTGTTTTATAGGCCGAACGAAAAATGTTTGATACGAACGAATAATGTGCCCATGAACATGAAAGTTGCCATTTTAAACTGTACAACAGTTCCTAAAAGCACATGGAGCAGCACAAACGTAATAAACAGAAAAAGAATAGGAACACAGCACAAATACTTACTTTTTTACAGCACTCTCCGGATCTTTCTGTACTGCTCATGTTCTCTTAATTTGAGGTCCGACCACCGCTTCCTGAGCTGATCTTTCGATCGTCGTACCCCGAAATTCCGGTGTAGACTCTTGACCACTTTCGCCATGATCTTGGCCTTTCTGACATTGGGGTTGGGGTAAGGTCCATACTTCCCGTCATAGTCGGCCTTCTTCAGTATGTCGACCATCTCCAACATCTCCCCAAGGGACGTATTTGAGGCCTTAAATCTTCTCCTTCTGGATCCAGATGTTTCCGGATCCGGCCTTTCCTCCTCCTCCTCCTCGTTGCTGTAATTAGCATGCACCTGTTGTGTCTCTGCCATGTGCTCTTCCCCCACTGCGCCGAACGAAAAGGGGCGGGGAATAGACTAGAAAGAACGTCAGGGGCGGGCGGAGTTACACGCATGCGCAGTATGTATAAAGCCTAACACGCGTGCGTAGTACTTACGATCTGTGAGCGGAGGAAGGAGCATTGGAGGCGCCGATCGTGAGAACGAAGGTAAGATCTAAACTTGGGCCTATACTGCTTCTAAATTGAGGCCTATATTGTAACAAGATTAGGAGAGTTTGGCCTGACATTAGGGTTTGTCTTGTGTTGTGTCTTGCAGAGAAAATGGATGGCTTCAACGACCACAATTTCCTCCCCCTGTTCATAGATAAATACAGGGAGCTGCCCTGTCTGTGGCAGGTGAGACACCCCCATTACAACAATAAACAAAAGAGGCAGGCAGTGCTGGAGAAACTGCTGGAGTTGGTGAAGCCCGTGGTCCCCACAGCAACCATCCCCTTTTTAAAAACCAAAATTGGTGGCCTGAGGAGCACTTATCTTAGGGAGCGCAAGAAGGTCACAGATTCCCAGAGATCCTGAGCTGCAGCAGATGACATTTATGTCCCCAGGCTGTGGTACTATGAGAGACTGCGATTTCTGTCAGACCACACTGAAGTCAGGCAATCCCTCTCAACCCTTCCTTCCACTCTTCCTTCCACCCCAGCTGAGGCTTCCGATGTCCAACCTGAGCCTTCCAGCCAGGAAGAAGTGGAGGAGCCCAGCTGGAGCCAGGTATAGCATTGTTCTACTGATTTCTGGTCAATAAATAAATGATGTTTACTAGATGTTATTATTGATCACTAATTGCTGATTTAATAAAGTGTTTTACATATCAATAGACAGTAGTGGGCACCCAAAATTGGGACAAGAATGAAAAATGCTGGTCTCAGAAGGATAGTCTGTTATATTTGTTAACATTCAATTTGCAACAATCATGAGGTGAAAATTGTGTGTGATTGATGAATAAAAAACTCAAACTATGTCCCTTTTTCATACACAGGAAGACCTCAGCCAGGAGGAGGCTGTGGAATGTGGCAGTCAGGAGGAGGCGGGGGTAAGTGGCAGCCAGGAGGAGGCGGGGCTAAGTGTCAGCCAGGAGAAGCCTGGGACAAGTCGAAGCCTGACAGAATCGCAGGTTCCTCCCATCTGCCTTCCATACAAAAGAGCAAGGAAGGCGACTCACGTGCAGGATTCTGCGCTCAGGCTCATTCAGGAGGCTTCTGCGTCCCTCCGAGCCTTACCCACTCCTGAAGAGGCCTTTGCCTGCATGGCTGCCACAAAACTGCAGGGCATGCAGTAGGGTCAATGCAAAATATGTGAGGACCTTCTGTATAAAGTCCTAAGTAAGTGGGTGAGTGGTGAACTAACACCCAATACCCACCTGAGTGAGTTGGCCCCTCCCCCTCCTCCTCCTCCTGCCCCAACTCCACCACCAGAGCCACAGCATGGAAGGAAGCATGGAAGGAAGACCAGAGAGTGATGGCCCTGGGTTCAGTCTGGTCTAACTAAATATGCAGTCTCTTGTATGACCACAGCCTGGGGACACAGATGTCATCTGCTGCTCAGGCCACCAATTTTGCTTGAAAATAGTTGATATGTGCCCTGGGGGTCCAAGGCTTCACCTATTTCTGCTGTTTCTCCAGCGTTGCCTCCCTCTTTGTTTTGTTGTGAGCCCTTAATAAAGGAATTTTTGGTTCAATTATACTCGCCTATGTGGGTTTTCCTTCAAAAAGGACAGTTTGTTTGTGAGGAGGCAGGTACATTTTAAATATACAATGTGAAATTACCAAGAGAGAACACCAAACAATCTCCTACAGATTAAATAATATAAGATATCAATGGTGTTGTGGTAACTTGACACACAAAACACACACAAAAATATTATAGAGTAAAACACAACAAAAACAACAATAAAAACACAGCCTTGAAAAACAAAACAAACCCCCAAAAAATACAAAACCAGCCTGGAAGAAAACAAAAAAAAATTACAAACAACCAAAAACAAATTTGGGAAGATGTGACAAATCTAAATATATTAAGAGAATCCCAATAAATAATAAAGAAATAAGTTTGTGAGAAGTCTGTGTGAATATGAGCAGCAAAACTACTTCATTCTTCTCACATTATAAAGAAGAAGAGAGTGCGCTGTATTAAACCATTTTTTACATTGCACCGTGACGAAAGTGCTGTATCCATTGCGAACGCTAATTTTACCAGACCGAGCTGTTCCGTCTCGGAATTTCTTCTGAGCATGCGTGGCACTTTGTGCATCAGAACTGGCCACACACGGTTGGAATTGACACGATCGGATTTTGTTGTCGGAAAATTTTATAGCCTGCTCTCAAATTTTGTGTGTCGGAAAATCCGATGAAAAATGTCCGATGGAGCCCACACACGGTCGGAATTTCCGACAACACGCTCCGATCGGACATTTTCCATCGGAAAATCCGACCGTGTGTACGGGGCATTATTCTGAAGAAATAGCTGTTTGTCTGTGTCCTTGTGTGTTAGGAGTGGTTTTATAATTATAAATTATCTTAGCTGCTGCACCTGCAGGGCTCTAATGAGGAAAATGGCATGGTCTGCATCCCTTTAGACATGATTTCACTTTGGGAGTATCTCAACACAAATGCAATTTTTGTTGCAGGGGAAGCTCAAAATCGAATTTGTATCTTACTGCAGACTTACAAAAAATCAGTGATCCAATCACACAAGCAGGAAATGACATATCTGGGTGGTGTTCTCTACACCATCTGTGTACAGAATGTCTCCAGGTAGCCATATTGCATTGCGTTTTACAGAAAATTACAGCACTGCAGATTGAAAAGTAAAGGTAATTTTTAATTAACATTCAATTACAATATGACTTGTGTCGCATTTGTATACACAGTATTATTTTTTTGTTATTTGCTACATTTTTTTCCCATGTAAGTGGATTTACCTTTTAGTGTACTGGGATTGATTTACTAAAACTAGACAGTGCAAAATCTGGTGCAGCTGTACATGGTAGTCAATCAGCTTCTAACTTCTGCTTGCTCAATTAAGCTTTGACAATAAAACCTGAAAGCTGATTGATTTCTTTGCAGAGCTGCACCAGATTTTGCACTCTCCAGTTTTAGTAAAGAAACCCTACTGTCTCCATGAGTGTAGTGACATGAGGGTCAGGGCAGCTCTACATTTCCATTTAGGGGCTGTTAGTCGCCTGTCAGCTATAGGATTATGCAATAGAACTTTTCTCCCCAGTTTGGAGAAATCCTTCTGGGGAGGCCTAAAAAGGTTTTGAGAGAAAGGGTGATCCAGATGCCAAACACCCAATGGATTAGTAAATGTAATTTACAGTTTCCCAGTTAGATTTAACAGTTTCCCAGTTAGATTGAATAAGTGGACACTGCCAGTAAATATGATATGGGATACAAATACCATTCTACACCACCAGCATCCATTTGTGATTGTAGGGTGGATTTTGTGCAGAATTTCTGGAGTTTGGTATAAATGGAAAAGGATTTTATGTTTTTTTCTTTATAAAGGATACAATGGGTCTCTTGGAGGGTTACAACCAAGTAATTAGCCACATTTTGTCATGATTTGCCAGGTAACTCCTGTCCCAATATCTTTTCCCATTTCAGCATCAAAAATGCTTAAGCAGGAGTTGTAGAGGTATAGTATTTTATACATATCGAAAACGAGTCCCTTACAAGAAGGATCTGGCTTTTTAATTTGTTCAGTCAGTCTTGTGATCTAGATAAAAAACTGGAAACACTGGATAGGTAATATAGGGTATGTGTCCTGTATATATCTCAAGGCTTAATATTTTCATTATGTTAAAAATAAGCCCTTAACCTCCATGGCGATATGATTATTTCGGATTTTAGGTGCTGAAAGCGGTACCATTATTTTGCATGGAAATGTGGCGTTTTATATTGTAGGCCTGATATTCTTAGGAATAACTCACTGAAATCTGTCCAAACAAGAGTCTAGTAGACATCCTGGGTAGGGATAAGCTTCGTGTTCGAGTCGAACCCGTGTCGACTCGAACATCGTCTGTTCGCCCGTTCGCCGGATTGTGAACTATATGGGCCGTTCGCGCCAAATTTGTGTGGCGCGTCACGGCCCATAATTCACTGCGGCATCGCAGTGCATTGCTGGCTGATGATTGACCAAGCATGCACTATGACCCGCATGCTTGGCCATTCACATCGCCATCAGCAGAGAGAGCTGTAATTGGCCAAAGCCAGAGTGGCTTTGGCCAATTATGGCTCAGGGGGTTTAGAACACGCCCCACACTATATAAGGCCGCCTGCACGGCGGCCCTGTGTAGTGTGTTCCGGCGTGCTTAGAGAGAGAGAGAGACAGTGTCATTTCATTTGAGTGAGCTAGATTAGGCAGGACAGTCAGTGAGTTAGCTGCACTTACAGTGTATTGTGTATATATATGCATCCCAGGTGTTGTATATATATACATATATACACTGTATTCAGTTTAGCTAGATCCGTTCCTGTTATCTTCCTACTGACAGGCAGGCTTGTCTTCTTACAGTATTTACAACTACCTGAAGAAAATTGCTGGTGTTCTTTTGATCCTATTAGTAGCTAGACTATTTACAGTTAGTGTAGTGCGTCCTCCTCACAGTGTTCAGTTAAAGCTACAAGTTAGTTTAGTGTGACCTCTGCACAGTGTTCAGTTAAAGCTACAAGTTAGTTTAGTGTGACCTCTGCACAGTGATCAGCTAAAACTACAAGTTAGTGTAGTGCGTCCTCCTCACAGTGTTCAGCTAAAACTACAAGTTAGTGTAGTGCGACCTCTGCACAGTGTTCAGCTAAAGCTACAAGTTAGTGTAGTGCGTCCTCCTCACAGTGTTCAGCTAAAGCTACAAGTTAGTGTAGTGCGACCTCTGTACAGTGTTCAGCTAAAGCTACAAGTTAGTGTAGTGCGACCTCTGCACAGTGTTTATCTAAAGCTACAAGTTAGTGTAGTGCGTCCTCCTCACAGTGTTCAGCTAAAACTACAAGTTAGTGTAGTGCGACCTCTGCACAGTGTTCAGCTAAAGCTACAAGTTAGTGTAGTGCGACCTCTGTACAGTGTTCAGCTAAAGCTACAAGTTAGTGTAGTGCGACCTCTGCACAGTGTTCAGCTAAAGCTACAAATTAGTGTAGTGCGACCTCTGCACAGTGTTCAGCTAAAGCTACAAGTTAGTGTAGTGCGTCCTCCTCACAGTGTTCAGCTAAAACTACAAGTTAATGTAGTGCGACCTCTGCACAGTGTTTATCTAAAGCTACAAGTTAGTGTAGTGCGTCCTCCTCACAGTGTTCAGCTAAAACTACAAATTAGTGTAGTGCGACCTCTGCACAGTGTTCAGCTAAAGCTACAAGTTAGTGTAGTGCGTCCTCCTCACAATGTTCAGCTAAAGCTACAAGTTAGTTTAGTGTGACCTCTGCACAGTGTTCAACTAAAGCTACAAGTTAGTGTAGTGCATCCTCCTCACAGTGTTCAACTAAAGCTACAAGTTAGGGTAGTGCATCCTCCTCACAGTGTTCAGCTAAAGCTACAAGTTAGTGTAGTGCGACCTCTGCACAGTGTTCAGCTAAAGCTACAAGTTAGTGTAGTGCGTCCTCCTCACAGTGTTCAGCTAAAACTGCAAGTTAGTGTAGTGCGACCTCTGCACAGTGTTCAGCTAAAGTTTTAAGTTAGTGTAGTGCGTCCTCCTCACAGTGTTCAGCTAAAACTACAAGTTAGTGTAGTGCGACCTCTGCACAGTGTTCAGCTAAAGCTACAAGTTAGTGTAGTACATCCTCACAGTGTTCAGCTAAAACTACAAGTTAGTGTAGTGCGACCTCTGTACAGTGTTCAGCTAAAGCTACAAGTTAGTGTAGTGCGACCTCTGCACAGTGTTCAGCTAAAGCTACAAGTTAGTGTAATGTGTCCTCCTCACAGTGTTCAGCTAAAACTACAAGTTAATGTAGTGCGACCTCTGCACAGTGTTTATCTAAAGCTACAAGTTAGTGTAGTGCATCCTCCTCACAGTGTTCAGCTAAAACTACAAGTTAGTGTAGTGCGACCTCTGCACAGTGTTCAGCTAAAGCTACAAGTTAGTTTAGTGCGACCTCTGTACAGTGTTCAGCTAAAGCTACAAGTTAGTGTAGTGCGACCTCTGCACAGTGTTCAGCTAAAGCTACAAGTTAGTGTAGTGCGTCCTCCTCACAGTGTTCAGCTAAAACTACAAGTTAGTTTAGTGCGACCTCTGCACACTGTTCAGCTAAAGCTACAAGTTAGTGTAGTGTGTTCTCCTCACAGTGTTCAGCTAAAGCTACAAGTTAGTTTAGTGTGACCTCTGCACAGTGTTCAGCTAAAGCTACAAGTTAGTGTAGTGCGTCCTCTGAACAGTGTTCAGCTAAAGCTACAAGTTAGTGTAGTGCATCCTCCTCACAGTGTTCAGCTAAAGCTACAAATTAGGGTAGTGCATCCTCCTCACGGTGTTCAGCTAAAGCTACAAGTTAGTGTATTGCGTCCTCCTCACAGTGTTCAGCTAAAACTACAAGTTAGTGTAGTGCGACCTCTGCACAGTGTTCAGCTAAAGCTACAAATTAGTGTAGTGAGGCCTCCTCACAGTGTTCATCTAAAACTACAAGTTAGTTTTTTGCGAGCTCTGCACAGTGTTCAGCTAAAGCTACCTGAAGAAGGTTGGTGGTGTTTTCCTGATCCTATCACTACCGCAGGCAGCTAAATAAGCTACAAGTTAGTTTTTTGCAAGCTCTGCACAGTGTTCACCTAAAGCTACCTGTAGAAGGTTGGTGGTGTTTTCCTGATCCTATCACTACCGCAGGCAGCTAAATAAGCTACAAGTTAGTTTTTTGCGAGCTCTGCACAGTGTTCAGCTAAAACTACAAGTTAGTGTAGTACAAGCTCTGCACAGTGTTCAGCTAAAGCTACCTGTAGAAGGTTGGTGGTGTTTTCCTGATCCTATCACTACCGGGGGCAGCTAAAAATGCTACAAGTTAGTTTTTTGCGAGCTCTGCACAGTGTTCAGCTAAAACTACAAGTTAGTGTAGTGTGAGCTCTGCACAGTGTTCAGCTAAAGCTACCTGTAGAAGGTTGGTGGTGTTTTCCTGATCCTATCACTACCGGAGGCAGCTAAAAATGCTACAAGTTAGTTTTTTGCGAGCTCTGCACAGTGTTCAGCTAAAACTACAAGTTAGTGTAGTGTGAGCTCTGCACAGTGTTCAGATAAGGCTACCTGTAGAAGGTTGGTGGTGTTTTCCTGATCCTATCACTACCGCAGGCAGCTAAATAACCTACAAGTTAGTTTTTTGTGAGCTCTGCACAGTGTTCAGCTAAAGCTACCTGTAGAAGGTTGATGGTGTTCTCATACTACAGGCAGGCAGTTGATTTTGCTAGCAGTCACAAGCCAATAAAAGAGGGCAAGCAGGCTCTGTGTCTAGAGGCAACAGTGCTGGTCGTGGAGACGGTGCATCCTCATCAGCACGTGGCCGTAGGCCTTTTTTTCGCCAGTTGGACGTGTTGAGCCGCAACATGCAGAAGACTTGGTCGATTGGATGACCAAGCCGTCCTCATCCTCCTCATCCTCTCTCACCCATGCTCAGGGTACTTTGTCTGGCAAAGCAGCTGCCAAAGCGGCCTCTTCCCTCGGGTTAATGGCATCAGTGACTCCTTCCCAAGCCCCATCATGTCCTCCTGAGGAGTCCCTCGAACTGTTTGAACACAGTGTTGGGTACATGCTCCAGGAGAATGCCCAGCGTTTAGAAGGCTCTGATGATGTTACTGAGCTAGATGAAGGCAGTAATGTGAGCACGGACAGAGGGGGTGCCCAAGAAGAACAGCAATCTGGCAGTCATGCTCCCCCTGCTGCAGCATACTGCCAGGTTTGCTCCAGTGATGAGGAGGGAGGGGATGATGAGGTCACTGACTCAACATGGGTGCCTGATAGCAGAGAGGAGGAGGAGGCACATCACCAATGATGCAGAATGCCCTCCAGGGCCAGCCTAAGGGCAGCACACTGACTGCATCACACCCCAAAGCTCCGCATGTGCAAGGCGCTGCTGTCTCTGCACGTTATTCCAAAAGTTCTTTGGTGTGGGCCTTTTTTGAGACGAGTGCATCAGATGGCACTGCTGCTATTTTTAACATATGTCTCAAGCGTATCTTGCGTGGCCAAAACATCTCCCGCTTGGGCACTACATGCTTGACCAGACATATGTTGACCTGCCATGCAGTTTTTTGGCAAGCGTATCTAAAAGACCCACACTGAAGAACAAAGAGGACCTCTCCTTGCTCCACTTGCTCCTCTCACAGAAGGCGATTCCGGCTTTCTACCGGCATGTGGAAGGCAATGTCCATGCCTCGCTGGACATGGCAGTCAGTGGTAAGGTGCTGTCATGAACAGGTGTGACCAGAACTGTGTGATCTGCGACAGAGGACACCCAAACGTATATAAGTGAAAATATAAGTAAGTGAGTAATATAGTACAACCAACTCCAATATGACACAGTGCAATAACCAACCACAGACAGAGACCCACAAATAACAACAGACAGATAAGTACAATAAATTGGAAATACCAGGATCATAAACAATAGCCAGGCCAGGGTCATACACAGCAGATCAGCAGATGGACAGGGGATGTTCCAGAGACATAAACGTAAGCCAGGCCAAGGTCATACACAGGGAGATCAGCAGATGGGGTTAGAACACAGGACAGGGAGAGGATGGATGGATCAGACTGCAGGCAGGGATGCAAGGTAACAGGTGGGGCAGGATAGGGATCTGGACAGGGAGACAGGATCAGGTTCAGGGCACAGGGCACAGGATCAGGTTCAGGGCACAGGATCAGATCACTAGCAGGTCAGGAGGCAATGAAGACATCAAGGCAAACATGTGAGTGCTTGCCAGGTATTTATAGGCCTATGATTGGCCTCAAGTGACACCTGATTGTAGGAGGTACTGTCTGCTCCACACTGCCAGGATCCATCGCCAGTACTGCGGCCCAAAGATGACATAACATTAACAGGGAAAAGCTCTCCTGACAGTTCCAAACTGCCAGGAGACACCTGCTGGTGGACCTCAGTACTGCGTGCCAAATAACAGATATTACCAGCGGATGAATCATTTCCTGACAGGTGCATTCTACCACTGACTCATGGTCCAGCAGGCATGGACAGGGACGTTACCTAAGTTTCACCGCGCATTGGTTGACTTTGCTGGCAGCTGGGAAGGATGCAGGACAAGAACATTGGCTGTTCGCAAGTTCACCGAACAATTTGGGGTGTTCGCGGCAAATTCGAATGCCGCGGAACACCCCTTAAAAGTCTATGGGAGAAATCAGAAGTGCTAATTTTAAAGGCTTATATGCATGGTATTGTCATAAAAAGTGTTTGGGGACCCGGGTCCTGCCCCAGGGGACATGGATCAATGCAAGAAAAGTTTTAAAAACGGCCGTTTTTTCAGGAGCAGTGATTTTAATAATGCTTAAAGTCAAACATTAAAAGTGTAATATCCCTTTAGATTTTGTAGCTGGGGGGTGTCTATAGTATGCCTGTAAAGGGGCGCATGTTTCCCGTGTTTAGAACAGTCCGAGAGCAAAATTACATTACAAAGGAAGTAAGCCATTTAAAACTACTCGCGGCTATTAATGAATTGCCGGTCCGACAATACACATAAAAGTTCATTGATAAAAACGGCATGGGAATTCCCCACAGGGGAACCCTGAACCAAAATTTAAAAAAAAAAAAGACGTGGGGGTCCCCCTAAATTCCATACCAGGCCCTTCAGGGCTGGTATGGATATTAAGGGGAACCCCGGCCAAAATTTAAAAAAAAATGACGTGGGGGTCCCCCTAAATTCCATACCAGACCCTTATCCGAGCTCACAACCTGGCAGGAAAAGAGGGGGGGACGAGAGAGCGGCCCCCCTCCTGAACCGTACCAGACCACATGCCCTCAACATTGGGAGGGTGCTTTGGGGTAGCCCCCCAAAACACCTTGTCCCCATGTTGATGAGGACAAGGGCCTCATCCCCACAACCCTGGCCAGTGGTTGTGGGGGTCTGCTGGTGGGGGGCTTTCCGGAATCTGGAAGCCTCCTTTAACAAGGGGACCCCCAGATCCCGGCCCCCCTGTGTGAAATGGTAAGGGGGTACTTACCCCTACCATTTCACTAAAAATGACAAGAGACAGTTTTTGACAATTCCTTTATTTAAATGCTTCTTCTTTCTTCTTTCTTCTATCTTCCTTCATCTTCTTCTGGTTCTTCTGAATCTTCTGGTTTTTCCTCCGGGGTTCTCGTCCAGCATCTCCTCCGCGGCGTCTTCTATCTTCTTCTCCTCAGGCCGCTCCACACCCATGGCATGGGGGAAGCTCTCGCTATTCTCTTCATCTTCTTCTGAAGAAGAGGAAGAGAAGAGAAGAAGATGAAGAAGAGAAGAAGATGAAGAGAAGAGCGGGAGCCTCCCCCCATGCCATGGGTGCGGAGCAGCCCGAGGAGAAGAAGATAGAAGACGTCGCGGAGGAGATGCTGGAAGAGAACACCGGAGGAAGAACCAGAAGAGCCAGAAGAACCAGAAGAAGAAGAAGAAGAAGAAGAAGAAGATGAAGGAAGATAGAAGAAAGAAGAAGCATTTAAATAAAGGAATAGTCAAAAACTGTCTCTTGTCATTTTTAACATTTTTGACAGTTTTTAGTGAAATGGTAGGGGTACTTTTGTACCCCCTTACCATTTCACACAGGGGGGGCCGGGATCTGGAGGTCCCCTTGTTAAAAGGGGGCTTCCAGATTCCGATAAGCCCCCCGCCCGCAGACCCCCACAACCACCGGTCAAGGTTGTGGGGATGAGGCCCTTGTCCTCATCAACATGGGGACAAGGTGTTTTGGGAGGCTACCCCAAAGCACCCTCCCAATGTTGATGGCATGTGGCCTGGTACTGTTCAGGAGGGGGGGGGGCGCTCTCTCATCCCCCCCTCTTATCCTGCGGCCTGCTAGGTTGTGTGCTCAGATAAGGGTCTGGTATGAATTTTTGGGGGGACCCCATGCCGTTTTTTTTGGGTGCAGGGTTCCCCTTAAAATCCATACCAGAACTGAAGGGTCTGGTATGGAATTTAGGGGGACCCCCACGTCATTTTTATTTTTTATTTTTGGCCGGGGTTCCCCTTAATACCCATACCAGACCTGAAGGGCCTGGTATGGAATTTAGGGGGACCCCCACATCATTTTTTTTTTAAATTTTGGTTCGGGGTTCCCCTGTGGGGAATTCCCATGCCGTTTTTATCAATGAACTTCTATGTGTATTGTCGGACCGGCAATGCAATAGCCGCGAGTAGTTTTAAATGGCTTTTTTCCTTTGAAATGTCATTTTGCTGTCAGACTGTTCTAAACATGGGAAACATGCGTCCCTTTACAGGCATACTATAGACACCCCCCAGCTATGAAATTTAAAGGGATATTACACTTTTATTGTTTGACTTTAAGCATTATTAAAATCACTGCTCCTGAAAAAACGTCAGTTTTTAAAAGTGTTTTTTTGCATTGATACATGTCCCCTGGGGCAGGACCCAGGTCCTCAAACACTTTTTATAATAATAATTTGCATATAAGCCTTTAAAATTAGCACTTTTGATTATTAATGTTCGTGTCCCATAGACTTTAACGTGGTTTGCGTGTTCGAACAAACTTTTTTCCTGTTCGCATGTTCTGGTGCGAACCGAACAGGGGGGTGTTCGGCTCATCCCTAGTATCAAGGAGAAGGACCAATACTGGCTGACAATCCTTCTTGATCCACATTACAAGGGTAAGGTTGTGGACCTTATCTTGCAGTTGCAGAGGGAGCAGAGGATGAAACATCTTTGGGAGGCCTTGCAGAAAGGTCTGTGCAACGCGTTTCCAGAGACTGGGAGGTTACAAACTCCTTTTTCTGGACAACGTGTTGCTGAGGCTTAGGTCAGTCAAAGAAGGAGCAGTAGAGAAGGTGGCCGTCTGACCGATGCATTCAGACAATTTTTTAGTCCGCAGCCCCAAGGTATGATCGGTTCCATCAACCATCGCCAGCATCTGTTTTACATGGTGCAGGAATACCTAGGGACAAGATCTGACTTGGACACCTTTCCCACCGAAAATCCTCTGGGTTACTGGGTCTTGAGGATGGATCACTGGCCCGAGCTTGCACAGTATGCAATTGAGCTACTGGCCTGTCCTGCATCCAGCGTTCTTTCGGAACGCACATTCAGTGCTGCTGGAGGCTTTGTAACCGATCACAGGGTGCGTCTGTCCACTGACTCGGTCGATCGACTGACCTTCAATGAATCAGTCTTGGATCACCACCAGCTACCAAGCACCTGATGCTGATGTAACCTAATATTTTTTTTTTAAATCTCAGATCCCTTCAAAGACTGCCTATGCTGATGCTGAGTGACTATCCTGAGTAATTATCCTCTTCCTCCTAAATGATCACGCTGATAGCTTGTAAGAACATTTTTGGTTCTGGGCGCCGCCACCAGTGCCTAAGGCCCAATTTTTCAGCCCCTGTTTAACAGGGGCGTGTAATTACAATTTTTGATGCAATACTTTGCAGCAGGGCTCGTTCCTGCGTTCCAACTAGAGTATCTGTGAGGGGTTGCAGTATTGTGGCACCAGCACCAGTGCCTAAGGCCCAATTTTTCAGCCCCTGTTCAACAGGGGCATGTATTTACAATTCTTGATCTAATATTTCACAGAAGGGCCCGTTTCTGCGCCCACTAAGAGCGAGTGAGGACTTACAGTGTTGTGGCACCAGCACCACCACCACCACCAAAGGCCAAATTTTTCTGCCCCTGTTCAACAGGGGCATGTAATTACAATTCTTGATCTAATATTTCTCAGCAGGGCCCTGTGAGGGCTTACAGTGTTGTGGCCACAACAACACCTAATGCCCAAATTTCTGCTGAGTATATAGGGCAGGCCTAAACATCCAACTTACAAATGACTCCTACTTGCAAACAGAAGGAGACAACAGGAAGTGAGTTCAAATCTACCCCTATGAAGGGAAATTCTCTCCTGTAAGAGTTAATATGGGAAAAACATTTCTCCTTTCCACTGATGCTTTATCACCAATCCTTGTTGCACAAAAAAACCCACATTTTCAAAAAACATTTGTCATTGGGACAAAAAGTGAGGTGAAATCTTCTGAAGAGCAGCACAGACAGAAAAACAAATGTCACAGGGGTGATAACCCTTTCCTTTGTTTTCCAAAAAGCTTAAAATAGATTTTTGGCTGGAGCTAAACACGTTAAAAATGTACCAGTTCAAATTTACAAACAGATTCTACTTAACAACAAACCTACAGTCCCTGTCTTTTTTGCACCGCCTGTATGCTGCTGTTCAGAGTACAGAGCCTGTATACTGCTGTTTCCTTTTTTAATTTGGGTGCGGGGTTCCCCTTAATATCCATACAAGCCCCAAAGGGCCTGGTAATGGACTGGGGGTACCCATGCCCTGTGTCTCACAGATTTTCATTCATATTGCCGACATTACATTAAAGCCGCAAGCAGTTTTAAATGACTTTTTTTCCTTTAAAAATGACATTTTGTGCAGGAACTGTTCTAAGCACGGGAAACACGCGCCACTTTACAGGCATACTATAGACACCATCAGGTACGATATTTAAAGGAATATTTCACTTTTTTTTTTTACTTTAAGCATCATTAACCACTTCAGCCCCAGACCATTTGGCTGCCTAAAGACCAGAGGACTTTTTCCAATTTGGCACTGCGTCGCTTTACCTGCTAATTGTGCGGTCATGCAATGCTGTACCCAAATTAAATTTGTGTCCTTTTCTTCCCACAAATAGAGCTTTATTTTGATGGTATTTGATCACCTCTGCGGTTTTTATTTTTTGCGCTATTAACGGAAAAAGACCGAAAAGTTTGAAAAAAAATGATATTTTTTACTTTTTGTTATAAAAAAATTCCAATAAACTCAATTTTAGTCATACATTTAGGCCAAAATGTATTCGGCCACATGTCTTTGGTAAAAAAAATGTCAATAAGCGTATATTTATTGGTTTGCGCAAAAGTTATAGTGTCTTCAAGCTAGGGTACATTTTCTAGAATTTACACGGCAGTACAAAACCCCCCCAAATGACCCCATTTTGGAAAGTAGACACCCCAAGGAAAATACCTGAGAGGCATGTTGAGCCCATTGAATATTAATTTTTTGTCCCAAGTGATTGAATAATGACAAAAAAAAAAAATACAAAAAGTTGTCACTAAATGATATATTGCTCACACAGGCCATGGGCATATGTGGAATTGCACCCCAAAATACATTCAGCTGCTTCTCCTGAGTACAGGGACACCACATGTGTGGGACTTTTTTGGAGCCTAGCCGCGTACGGGGCCCCGAAAACCAATCACCGCCTTCAGGATTTCTAAGGGTGTAATTTTTTGATTTCACTCTTCACTGCCTATCACAGTTTTGGAGGCCATGGAATGCCCAGGTGGCACAACCCCCCCCCCCCCCCAAATGACCCTATTTTGGAAAGTGGAAACCCCAAGCTATTTGCTGAGAGGCATGGTGAGTATTTTGCAGCTCTCATTTGTTTTTGAAAATGAAGAAAGACAAGAAAAAACTTTTTTTTTTCTTTTTTCAATTTTCAAAACTTTGTGACAAAAAGTGAGGTCTGCAAAATACTCACTATACCTTTCAGCAAATAGCTTGGGGTGTCTACTTTCCAAAATGGGGTCATTTGGGGGGGGGGGTTTGTGCCACCTGGGCATTCCATGGCCTCCGAAATTGTGATAGGCAGTGAAGAGTGAAATCAAAAATGTACGCCCTTAGAAAGCCTGAAGGCGGTGCTTGGTTTTCAGGGTCCCGTACGCAGCTAGGCTCCCAAAAAGTCTTACACATGTGGTATCCCCGTACTCAGGAGAAGCAACAGAATGTATTTTGGGGTGTAATTTCACATATTCCCATGGCCTGTGTGAGCAATATATCATTTAGTGACAACTTTTTGTATTTTTTTTTTTGTCATTATTCAATCACTTGGGACAAAAAATTAATATTCAATGGGCTCAACATGCCTCTCAGGTATTTTCCTTAGACCCTAGATCTCTCCTCTGCCCTCAAAGCATCTGACCTCACCAAGATCGGTGAGATAAAATGCTTTCCCAATTTCCCAATGGCGCTGTTTACAACTGGCGAAATCTAAGTCATGAAATGCTCGTAGCTTCCGGTTTCTTAGGCCATAGAGTTGTTTGGAGCCACTCCGGTCTCTCATCAGCTCTTTGGTCAGCTGGCTGAATCACCAGCTGCATTCTCAGGTTTCCTGTTGAGACAGGAGAGCCAGAGAAAAACACGGAAGACGGTGGGGGGGGGCATTCCCTCCCACTGCTTGTAAAAGCAGTCTAGAGGCTAATTAGCCACTAGGATTGCTTTTACATGAAAGCCGACCACTGGCTGAAAAGAATGATACCAAGATGATACCTAAACCTGCAGGCATCATTCTGGTATAACCACTTAAATTCGTGAATGGCGTACCTGAAGACAAAAAAATGGTTAACAATAAAACACAGTAAACGGTAAAGTATAAAAAATTGCATACCTGAAAAGCAAACATGATAAAACATAATAACAATAAAACATTGCAGAATAAAATACAGTAAAAAAAAGAGCAGAACAATAGAGAGAGAACAATAAAACGACAACAATTTTTTTAAATTTTATATATATTTTTTTTACACTTTTTTTGTAACTAACTTTTATAACTGTAACCGGTTCCAGGTTCGGGTCTCTCAAAATGCGATGGCATCTTGGGAGACCCTGTGAAAGTGTGCCTAGTCTGTGCAATGCAGTACCCTACGCTAATACTCTAGTGAATGGTAGCGTTCAAAACATTCACCAATGCAAAGACCAGGATTGTCAGGACAGGAGGGACAATAATAGCGGGTGTCACGCCTATATCCGCGCTTGCTGCAGACACAACATCTTTTTTGGGGGGTTCGCTGGGTAGGGGTACTCGGGAGGACATAAAGAAAATGCCTCTCATGCAGCTGACTGCATTTGGTTGGGGATGTGAATGGGGGAAGTATGGGTGCTGCAGAAGTGGTGGGTTCCCAATTATTAGGATTGGCGAATGCAGCAGGAAGGGCATTATGGGCACGACAGGCCTGTTTGTCTTCTTCTTGGTGGCAGCGGGACACTAGTTGTGCTTGCCACCTCACCAGCTTGAACTGCACTTATGGGACTCGCCACGTCACCAAGTGTGACTGCAGTGCTGGTTTGACTATGACCGGGGTGTACTAGGCCACTGGTGCTTGCCAGTTCACCAAAACGCTACCAAAAAAACTGTTAGCCATTGCAGGGATCAGGCCTGACTCTGCGAATGCTGCAGTTATGTGTTTAGTAAGTGACAGTGATCGATCGATACTGCACTTGGGTGGGCTGGGCTGGGCCGGGCGGAGGGGCAAAACGCAGGTGCTAGCAGGTATCTGGGCTGATCCCGCTAACACTGCGTTTTTGGGAACCCTAAACTGCTGGGGACGCTAGTATAGATCTGATCGGATAAGATATTGATCCGTTCAGATACTATACCACTAAGGGAGGTGTACAGTGCGTGCGTGAATGTTAGCGGTACTGGCGCTAATCTGACGCTGCCTAGGGTGACGCATTTCACCGCCGGGTGATCAGGGGGGCTAAACCTTTATTCGGTAATAAACGGCGGGTGCCCTGACACTATAAAAAATAAATGAACTAACCAGCATCACCCGTAACAGTTATACGGTGATCAGTGGTGAAAGGGTTAACTAGGGGGCAATCAAGGGGTTAAAACATTTATTAGGTAGTATATGGGGGTCCCTGTCGCTATAAAACGCTGACAGCGAACCTAAATATTTACCTCCCTAACTAGCGTCACCAGTGACACTAATACAGCGATCAGAAAAATGATCGCTTAGCGACACTGGCGATGGGGGTGATCAAGGGGTTAAAACTTTAATACAAGGGGTTAGGGGGGTACCCTAGACTTAAACAGTAACTGTCCTACCACACTAACTGTCACAAACTGACACCATGCAGTAATCAGAAAAAAAAAAAACTGCTTGGTGTCAGTGTGACAGGGGGGGGAGGGGTGATCGGGGGGTAAAGGGGGTGTTTTGTGTGCCTGGCATGTTCTACTGTGTGTGTGTTTTCACTCACAGTGCAGTCTTCTCTCCTCGGCGCCGGAACGGAAAATACAGAACCGAGGAGAGATGACATAATTTCCTTTGCTGCTGTTTAGCACACTGCAGCAGAGGAATGATCTAATTGGCCCGAGGCGATCGCGAGGGGGGGCCATGAATGGATGGTCTCCCCCTCACCTCCGTTCGCCGCTGGACCCCGCCCCGGGCACCGGGGGGGGTCCGATCAGACCCCCCGCCCGCGGGAGGCAGATCACTTACATGTACGTGATTCTCCCTGCCCGTGCCACCTTCCCGACGTACATCAGCGTGAGGCGGTCCTTAAGTGGTTAAAATCACTGCTCCCGGAAAAACTACCGTTTTTAAAAGTTTTTTTTGCATTGATACATGTCCCCTGGGGCATGACCCGGGTCCCCAAACCCATTTTTAGGACAATACCATGCAGATTAGCCTTTAAAATGAGCACTTTTGATTTCGAACGTTCAAGTCCCATAGACGTCAATGGGGTTCTAACGTTCGTGCAAATTTTCGGTCCGTTCGCAGGTTCTGGTGCGAACTGAACCGGGGGGCATTCGGCTCATCCCTAATCCTGGGTATGATAAAGTTTGAAACACAAAATCATAAATTATAATATAATAAATAACTATAAATAATAATATAATAGTAATAATACTTTTTATTCAAAAATCTTAGTAAATAATATAAATCAAAAACACTGACTTTTTTTTGGCCAAACAAGAGTGCAATATTAGTAGTCATATTGCTTTAGTAAACATTTCGGGTATGGAAAATTTTAAAACAGGGTACAGCACAAAGTCCGAGGCCACAGTCAGGACAATAGAACCGGGTTTCTTTTCTGATTTTCCTTCCTGTGTCGTCACGTTTAGAGCAGCAAACCACACACATCCTTGTGGGTGCTGCCTTCTTTTCCGTTGGTGGAATGTGGTCCATTAAATGTTGACCTATCAGGCATTCCGGGTTCACAACGCCAGCAGCACGACGTCCAGATCTATTTACAGTGGTTGGTGTTTGGTGCTTGAGAAATATAAGTTTGGCAACTTTCCAAACGAAGTCTGCATGAACCACAGGCCTGTCACTCTTTTTTTTAGAAGAATGAAAGCATTCCACAGGCACTGTTCAAGAAGATGCCTGAAGATTTTTTTGTAATATTTTTTTTGTTGCTTTCTCATAGCAGGATAAAAAGTCATGGCCTGGTCAGCTCTGTCAACACCGCCCATGGTGTTGTTGTAGTCCATTACGACTTGAGGTTTAATTAAATCTTTTCCATCTTTTTTATGAACCATGACAGTAGAGGTGTTGAGAATGGTACTCATTAGGCACACATCTTTTTTGTCGCACCATCTCAGTGCCATCATTTTGCCTTTCTGCCAGGCAACTATTTCTCCTGCCTTGAGCTTTTTATTACCAAAGGTTGGCGGCATGTCACGCCGGTTAGCTCTAACAGTCCCGTATGCATCCGTCTTGTGTTGTAGAAGGAACTCATAGAGTTCTGGAGAAGTATAAAAAATTATATGTAGTTACACAGTACCCCTGATTCAGCAATGGCTCAAAGTAAGAACAGAAGCGGTTGCCATTCCATAAATAGTGAATCTTTCATTGAATTTGGTCCCTTTCCCGGTGTAAAGGACCATATTTCATATGTAACCAGTGCTGGCTTCACAGAGCATGAATGATTTTATGCCAAATCGTGCTCTCTTAGATGTGATGTACTGTATCCAGCTAAGTCTTCCTTTGTAGGCCATTAGACTTTCGTCGATACTGACGTCTCTGTCTGGTACATAGGTCTGCTGGAAATTTTTCTGAATAATTTGATATAATTTGATATAGATTCCAAATCTTTTTCAGTTTTGGAGCTGGATGAGAACTCTTATCAAGGGGGCACATGTGCGGCAGCCTGAGGTGAAGGTAATGTTACCTTAGAGCTCCGCTCCTCGGGAGTTTTCATCGGAGGACTACAGGTCCCAGTGAACCAGCAAGTATCCCAAAACTGCAGAAAATCCTACTTAATACTGTCAGCTTCACTGACAATGGTCTTGAGAGCTCCTAAAACGAAAATTAAAGCAGGAAAAACGAAGGAAACGGCACACAGGCTGGCGTCCTCTTCCCCACAGCACAGCGGTGAATGCACTAAAAAATCTTTACCTCAAAGTCAGCACAGCGGTGAATACACTGGAAAATCTTTACCTCACAGTCAGCACAGCGGTGAATACACTGAAAAATCTTTACCTCACAGTCAGAAGACACAGGCTGCTAACTGTGAGTCTGAGTCTGAATATGAATACTGTGAATTACAAGCTGCTACACAGTCTGACATCTTCAAAAAATTTGAATGTATGCTTCAGAAAGCCCTCAAACAGACTTCTGATCATATAACTGACAAACTGACTAAAGAAATTAGAGAACTAGGTCAGAGAACAGCTGACTTAGAACTGAGGGTTGATGAAATTGATAATTTTACACAGAACTACATGTCTGAGATAAAGGTACTAAAAGAGGAAAACCTTACATTACAAAATCGTTTAGAGGACCAAGAGAACAGAGATCGTTGATCGAATCTGCGAATCAGGGGAATCCCTGAATCTGTTCTAGACCTGCAGGCTAATATCACGGCGCTCTTTCAAGAATTATTACCTGGAACCCCTATTGACAGGTTCGAAATGGATAGAGTGCATAGAGCGTTAGCCCCACGCAAAATAAATGGTCCCCCGAGGGATATTATAGCTAAATTGCACTTTTACAGAACCAAAGAACAGATACTAACAGCTGCCGGAGGGAGAGAATTCTTCCAGGGCAATACCTATCAACTCTTCACAGATTTGTCCCCACTAACGGTTGCAAAAAGACATGCACTTAAACCGCAACTCCAGGTACTCCAGAGAAATCAAATTTCCTATCAATGGGGATTTCCTTTTTGTCTCAGATTTACTCATTTGGAAACAAAATATGTTTGTCGCTCTTCAGAGGACTTGAAGTTAGCCCTATTTGATATGGGCCTAGCCGAAGCAATCTTACCAAATGACCAGTCTCATAGGCGCTCAGCTTTTCATTCTACACAGCAAAACAAAGACCCAAAACCCAGCTATTCCACATCTTCCCATCAAAATCTTAACAAGCGAGGTCGATATGAACATTCACCACCAAACAATGAGGATTCAATGGACTGACAATCTAAGCCAGACTAGTTATTTGTCCTTGCTACTTTTTTCCAGCACAGTATGCTGACAGAGTTAATTAACTGGCCATATTCATGACTAAAATGAGTTATGGCTACATACTACTGTTATGTTACAAAATTATTTTTTTTTTATCTGTTTTTTTTTCCTCTCACTTTTTTGAACTTTATTTTTTCTTTTTTTGTAACAATTTAAGCGAAATTTTTCCATGATAGTAATGGAATAGTTCCTGTAGTCCTCCGATGTTATACATCCCTTAGGAATTTCTTGTTGCCCTTTATTCCACCTAAGGACTCCTACCATTGTTATGGGGGTCTCTATTGGTGGTCCCGGACCCTCTCAGAGAGTTCTAAAAACTCTCCTGAGATGCTCCTACACCCTATTATTTAGCCTTTATATACTGCTAAATTGTCTTCATATTGGGTTTGTTCGATTCTCCTCTCCTTTTTTCTTTTTCTATTCTATTGCTTCTTTCTTTAATCTTTGCTATTCCCTCCTGACTGTCGGGTTGGTGATCCTGGCTCTCGGTGAGTACTCTGCTTGTTATGCTATAATATTCGCATTTGTTGTTTTATGGCTCCTATAAATATCTTGTCATTAAATGTACAGGGGTTTAATACCCCACATAAGCGAACCAAGGCTTTACGCTCTTTTGCTATGAAAAAAGCTAATATTATATGTTTGCAGGAAACGCATTTTACTGACAAAGTTTATCCCAAATTTCTTTCATCATCATATCCACAATTCTATACTGCTTCAGCTACGGTTAAACAGCGCGGAACTCTCATTGGTTTTCACCGTTCCACTCCGTTTAACCTTGTATCCCAAATAACAGACCCTGAAGGACGATATGTTCTCCTAACAGGATTTATTTCTGATAATCCTATTACTATTGTGTCTTATTATGCCCCTAACAAACGCCCAACTGCTTTCTTATCCCACCTTTTTCAACTTATAGGAGTACATAAGTTTGGTAATGTTGTTATTTGTGGGGATTCTAATGCTACTATTTTCCCGTTCTTAGATAAATCTCCCCCTGGACCTACCACAAACTCAATAAACCTAACTTTTCAACATCTACTCACCACTCATAGCCTGGTAGATACTTGGCGAGAGATGAACCCTATTAGTAGGCGCTTCACTCATTATTCTTATCCGCATAACTTTTTCACGAATAGATCATATTCTAATCTCGTCAAGTATGCTACCAGAAATCATATCATCCAAAATCATTCCTTTTCCATGGACAGACCACTGCACAGTATTCATTACCATTGCTTCCACAATTCCTAGATCACACGATACCACTTGGTGTATAAACGATTCAATTCTGAGCCACCCTTCTAATCGTGTTGAGATTGAAAAAGCACTTTCTGATTACCTAAAATCCAATGATACAGACGATGTCTCTGCTATTACATTATGGGAGGCGCACAAGGTAGTCATTAGGGGTAGACTGATACAACAAGCAACTAACCTTAAAAGAGAACGCAAACTGTTGTTTGCAAAACTTGAATCTACCTTTAATGACTGTCAAACTTTTCAAACCTCCCCGAATGCTACCAACAGTACCAAACTAGAAAAAGCCCGGCTGGATCTAGATCTTTTTCTTACTGATACCGCAGATAAACTTATAAGTAAACGCCAGCATGTTCAATATCGCAGGGCAAATAAACCTGATACACCTATGGCCAGAATTTTAAAAAATTCACAACATATACATACGCCTATCAGATTGAAAGTATACCGGGAATCCTCCACTAGTAACCCAGTGAAAATACTTGAAATTTTTCGCTCTAAGTTATCTAAACTATATTCTTCTGCCTCAAATTTTGATAAAACTAAAGCAGACACACTGTTCCCCAATATCACGCTTCCTAACCTTGATCAACAACAGAAAGATCTTCTTGAATGTCCAATTACACATACTGAAGTCCTTAACGCAATAAAATCTTTAAAATTACGTAAAAGACCAGGCCCAGATGGATTTTCGGCAACATATTATAGACAATTTGCATCAATCTTAACACCTGTCTTAACTAAAGACTTCAATTCGATCCTTAAAGGTAACTCATTTAGAACAGAGACTCTCACCTCTATAATAGCAATGATCCCCAAACCACATTCTGACTCCACCTCCTGGACTAATTATCATCCTATATCCCTCCTAAATCTCGATATAAAATGAATTGCTAAAATTTTGGCCACTAGACTGAATAATATTATTGGCCTACTAATCCATAAAGACCAAACAGGCTTTATGCCTAAACGCCAAGCTGGAGATAATATCAGGAGAGCACTCTTACTTATTAATGCGGCTAAAACTAGACGAATCCCAGCTTGCCTTGTATCCTTAGACATAAGGAAAGCATTTGATTCGGTTACGTGGCCTTATATGGAATATGTCCTTGGTAAATTGGAAACAATTTTTTAACCTGGGTCTCATCCTTATACAATAATCCTAGAGCATATATCAAATATGCAGGCTATAAGTCAACAATGATTGATATCAAAAGAGGAACTAGACAAGGATGCCCTCTTTCCCCTCTACTTTTTGCCCTAATAATAGAACCCCTGGCACACCTTATTAGAACCAATCCTGACATTAAAAGGTATCGAACTAGGTGGTTATCACCATAAACTATGTCTCTTTGCGGATGACATTCTCATATTTTTGTCTCATCCCCATATATCC
This sequence comes from Lithobates clamitans, assembly GCA_037952925.1. Taxonomy (NCBI): domain Eukaryota; kingdom Metazoa; phylum Chordata; class Amphibia; order Anura; family Ranidae; genus Lithobates; species Lithobates clamitans. Next base: position 3,553,373 of record JBBGZY010000665.1, on the reverse strand, counting down.
ACCACTAATCTACTAAAAACACTAGATAATTTTGCCCAAATATCAGGACTACATGTTAATCCAACAAAATCAAATGCATTAAATATTTCCTTATCTCAATTAGAACTTCGGCAGGCACAAACTTCCTTACCCTTTACTTGGGTTCCAAAGCAGCTTCCATACCTAGGAATAAAACTCACAATCTCTCTTAAAGACCTTTTTGCGGCAAATTTCTTACCCCTCCTTAAACAAACTTCCGGCTTCCTGAAACAATGGGCTCTTCTATCATTGTCATGGTTGGGAAGGATTAATGCGGTAAAGATGTCAATCCTGCCAAAATTCTTATATTTATTTAGGGTACTCCCTATTTCTTTACCATCTTACTTTCTTAGACTTACTCAACGTAGAGTTATGTCCTTCATTTGGGGTACCACCAAACCTCGTATGCCTAAATCTACGCTTTACCTTAATAAATTGAGTGGTGGTTTGGGATTGCCCAACTTTTCCTCCTATTTCTACGCTGCACAGCTAGCACTTATACCCAAGTATCATACTTCTGTAGAAGCTCCCCTATGGGTAGCTATTGAATCAGTGGAAAGTGACCCTATCTCAGTGGCAAATATGTTTTGGCTCTGTCCTGCTGATAAAATACATCTTTCTAATCCTATCACGAAACAGACCCTAGCAGTATGGGATAAATATAAATTTGCACATAATCTTCAATCAACACATAATCCCTTGCTTTTATTTTTTAATAATCCAGCCTTTTATCCTGCCTGGAAATTCCCAAAATCATTCTCTGCATGGACCTCTACGAACCTGACTCGTTTATACAATCTTTCCTCGACTAAAGCTATTTATACATTTCCTGTACTATGTGAAACCTTTGGGTTACCTAAAACTGAAATATTTCGATATTTACAAATTAAAATTTTTTATGAACCACTTCTTAGTACAGGCTCAACTCTTAATCAAATGACTCAATTTGAGCGGTTTGTATAAGTGATCCACACATTAGAGGACTTATCTCAATATTATATTTCCAACTTAATATGATATCTAGTGAGTTTCTACCCTCATACACAACTAAATGGGCACAAGATATGAATCGAGTGTTTAATAAACAAGATTGGTCGAATATATGGTCAGCCACCAAAACTTCCTGTCCAAATTGTTTTGCTGCAGAAACTAATTACAAGGTTCTAGCACGCTGGTGCCTTGTACCAGCTAGAATAGCTAAATTTGTCCCCACATATTCACCTAATTGCTTTAGAGGATGTGACACAGCAGGAACACATTTTCACATATGGTGGCAATGCCCCGTAGTTGAAGAATTCTGGAAGAATATATTTCTTATTGCTTCTAAAGCCCTGGAAATCACGATTCCTCCAGATCCTGCAACGGCACTCCTAAACGTTAAACGCACAATACTCACCCATACTCAATTCCAATTGTTTATCCAACTTAGCACTGCAGCTAAACAAACGATTGCCAAGGCGTGGAAGTCCCAAAATCTAATTCTTGCTGAAGCTAAACACAGAATGAACAGAGCACTTTTATACGCCAAGATGACAGCTATTGAAGAAAATAAAATAAATAAATTTCGCAAAATTTGGCAACCATGGGTTAAAAACTACCTCCCTACAGATTTTGACCAATCTCTGTTGTTACCACACTAAGATATATATCATATTATTACTGAAATATATATTATATTTGTATACCTAATGAGAGCTGGATCATCATCCCGGGAAACTCTCTTTTTTTTTTTCTCTTCTTTCCTTCTTTCCATCTTTATCTCTCCTCCCTCTCCTTTTCTTTTATTATTTCCTAAAATATTCCTGTGGATACTTAGTCTAATAACTTGATTTATTTTCTCTAATCTTACATCTAGAATCCCAACTAGTGTATAGTAAATATGGTTGTAAGATATCTCTAAAATTACTTTATTTTATTAACTTATTTATTTATCTTTTTTTATCAGACTGCAAAGATCTTCTGACGACTGATATGTATCCATGTATTGTATCATTTTATTTCTTCTTCTGTGAAAACTCAATAAATATATTTAACAAGAGAACTCTTATCAAATTCTTCATTATTTTGAAATTGCAGATATTTCATTATGAGAGAAAATTTGTATTCCGACATGATGGTGCCAAAAAAAGGAGTGGCTAGTATTTTGTTGGTTGTCCAGTACCACTTCTGCAAGGGTTTCCCCACCATTTCCTGGAGAATAATTAGGCCCAGAAACTTCCAGATGTCCTCTTAGGTCACTGGTCCCCATTTTCTGCTCCTTGAAAACCTTGGAGGTATAGCAGCTTGTTGCTCCTGGTACCGATTGGTCTCTGTAACAATTCTTTCTATAACCTCATCAGTCAAAAAAGAGTTGGAGGTATCCCAAGTGGATGTCATCTTCAACCTCCACTTTGATACCAGGTGCTCCGGTAAACGGGAATCTTGGGGGGGGTGCGTGCTCCGTACTGCAGTCAATCGAGCACCAAGTCCGCACATCACTGGGCACAGTCGCAGGATCATCGCTGAAATCGCTTTCCGTGCCTGATGACGAACTTCCCCATGAATTGATATCACTTCTGCAAGCGATTCTGTCTCGCTGTCGCTGTTTTCCAGCAGGTCATATGCCGCTTTTGAGGTTGAAGCGCGCTTTTTTGATGCCATGGTCGCTCTGCAGTTTCCAGACAGAAAGTATAGTAAAACTGCAGGCAGGGGCACTGGACAAAGCACTGGGGGGCAAACTAAGGTCAACTTTATTTTATTTAGTAATGTAATCCAATAGGATTACAATGTGTTAGTTTGTTTGTGTTTTTTACGCTCGCAGGGAACGGAAGCCAGGGCACACAGTGCATCAGGTGGAAGATCCGGCTGCCAAACACAGTGGGAGAACATCACGGGATCCCGGAGACAAGGTAAGTCATGTCTTCCAGGATCCAGCGATGCGATCCTGAGTCTGGCCCGGGGCTACCGCTTTTGGTACTAAAATCTCACCCCGAGCCAGACTCGGGAATACCGCCAGGGGGGTTAATGGTGTAATACACAACACTGTTATTTCAACAGATTAAATTACATTTGCTCATGATCTTTCAACCATACAAGAACAGGTCCTCAAATTAGCCTAAAACATTAAGCCTTAAAGCAAACATTTATTATACTGCAGTAACCTAAAAAGTGTTAGCTGGAGTTTGCCATCAATTTTTTAAGTGTATCTAAATTTGCTAGTACATCTAACACTACCCTTCCTCCAGAATTACAATGCTGCTTGTAGTCAGGTGCCTACAAGGGTTAAGTACAGAATAAAGTTTCTTCTATTTTTTGGCCACCTGTTATTACTATGGATACTTCATATATATGCAAGGTGTAGTGAATTAGCAGGCTGACCAAAAGCTAGGAAGGATTTAATTTTGCCAACTCCCAGGTATTCATGGTCCTGCCCCTTTCTGGTGGCTCATAAATACAAGGGGAGGTAACCCTTGAGGAAGAGCAGTCTTCCACTTGGGAACTGGCAGGATGCTCTGCTGCAGGGTGTAGCTCTTCTAGAAGCACATGGCCACCCTCTTGGGGTGGCCTCATGGTACTTGAACCAAAACATGGACCTTAGATAAGGACTCTCCCATGCTTAGAGGTATGACATGGACAGGTGTATCAAAAGAACAGGGCTTAAATCAGGGGATGTGTACTACTAAAGGTCAACAAATGGAGAATGCCACAAGTGGAGGATCTGATTGACGGTGCCATGAGTAAATGGTAGTGTGGTTAAGCTAGCAGTCAGTGTGTGTACCATGTGACTAGCAAGGTTGACAGTGTGCTCTGGTAGTGAGGGGGTGACTGAATGCAACCTCCCTCCTAGCAGCCAGTACACCTTTGTATTTGGGACTGGACCCACATCCCGGAGCCCTTATGTATCTAGCTGTATGTCATGGGGAAGAAGGTGTGAAGAGGATCTTCGAGAGTTGGCTTAGTTCCAGTAGCATGTCACTGAAAGTGAGGTGACATCAAAGTTGGGCTTGAGAGTAGTGGGATACCGGCTTTTCAGTATTCCCTCACAAGTTCACCACCATGTAAAGAAAACCGTGTGCAGTTTGTCAACAGATTTGGGTGAACAGTTCAACCCGAGCATGAGTTTAAGTCAAACATTGATTGTTCACCCATTCGAAACCCAGATTATCAGGGCGTTCAAAACGTTTGTTCAGCCCAAATAAGTGACCACAATGAACTGCGCCGCAGCACAGTGCATTGGAAGCCCTGATTGGCTGAAGCAATGAAAGCTTTGTCCAATCAGAGCACTGTCAGAGCCATGATTGGAGAAAGTAATGATGACTATCCAATCATGGCTCAATCCTCTTAGTCCTGCCCCACACTATAAATACATTTTCTCCCCATAGTGGCCATTTGCAGTGTGATATTGACGTGGAGAGAGAGATAGAACAGGGCTCTGTTCAGTGCTACTGGAGGGTTAGTGTACTATAGTGTGCTATTGTGCTTCTATTGTCAGTGTACAATATCAGTTTAGTGTGAATCTAGTGATAGTTCAGTGTGAGTGTACTGTGACCACTCATTTTTACTTTAGTGTCAGTTTAATTTGTCAGGGTAGGTTTCCTGTAGTACAGTATATACAGTATCTTACAAAAGTGAGTACATCCCTCACATTTTTGTAAATATTTTATTATATCTTTTAATGTGACAGCACTGAAGAAATGACACTTTGCTACAATGTAAAGTAGTGTGTATACAGCTTGTATAACAGTGTAAAAAACACACAGCCATTAACTGTCTAAACCGCTGGCAACAAAAGTGAGTACACCCCTAAGTGAAAATGTCCAAATTGGGCCCAAAGTGTCAATATTTTGTGTGGCCACCATTATTTTCCCTCACTGCCTTAACCCTCTTGGGCATGGTGTTCACCAGAACTTCACAGGTTTCCACTGGAGCCTCTTCCACTCCTCCATGACGACATCACAGAGCTGATGGATGTTAGAGACTTTGCGCTCCTCCACCTTCCATTTGAGGATGCCCCACAGATGCCCAATAGGATTTAGGTCTGGGCACTTGCTTGGCCAATCCATCACCTTTACCCTCAGCTTCTTTAGCAAGGCAGTGGTCGTCTTAGAGGTGTGTTTGGGGTCGTTATTATGTTGGAATACAGCCAGTCTCCGAATGGAGGGGATCATGCTCTGCAGTACATGTTGGCATTCATGATTCTCTCAATGAACTGTAGCTCCCCAGTGCCAGCAGCACTCATGCAGCCCTAGACTATGACACTCCCCCCACCATGATTGACTGTAGACAAGACGCACTTGTCTTTGTACTCCTCACCTGGTTGCCGCCACACACGCTTGACAGCATCTGAACCAAACAAGTTTATCTTGGTCTCATCAGACCACAGGACATGGTTCAAGTAATCCATGTCCTTAGTCTGCTTGTCTACAGCAAACTGTTTGCAGGCTTTCTTGTGCATCATGAAAGCAGAGGCTTCCTTCTGGGATGACAGCAATGCAGACCAATTTGATGCAGTGTGCAGCGTATGGTCTGAGCACTGACAGGTTGATCCCCCCCCCACCCCTTCAACCTCTGCAGCAATGCTGGCAGCACTCAGATGTCTATTTCCCAAAGACAACCTCTGGATATGACGCTGAGCACGTGCACTCAACTTCTTTGGTCGACCATGGCGAGGCCTGTTCTGATTGGAACCTGTCCTGTTAAACCACTGTATGGTCTTGGCCACCGTGCTGCAGCTCAGTTTCAGGTTTTTGGCAATTTTCTTATAGTCTAGGCCAGGGGTCTTCAAAGTGCTGCCCTCCAGTTGTTCAGGAACTTCAATTCCCATCATGCCTAGTCATGTCTGTGAATGTCAGAGTTTTACAATGCCTCATGGGAAGTGTAGTTCTGCAACAGCTGGAGGGCCGTAGTTTGAGGATCCCTGGTCTAGGCCATCTTTATGTAGAGCAACATTTTTTTTTTTTCAGATCCTCAGAGTTCTTTGCCATGAGGTGCCATGTTGAACTTCCAGTGACCAGTATGAGAGAATGAGAGCGATAACACCAAATTTACCACACCTGCTCCCCATTCACACCTGAGACCTTGTGACACTAATGAGTCACATGACACCGGGGAGGGAAAATAGCTAATTGGGCCTAAATTGGACATTTTCACTTCACTTCACTTCATTAATGGCTGTGTGTTGAGTTATTTTGAGTGGACAGCAAATTTACACTATTATACAAGCTGTACACTCACTACCTTACATTGTAGCAAAGTGTAATTTCTTCAGTGTTGTCACATGAAAATATAGAATAAAATATTTTAAAAATTTGACGGATGTACTCACTCTTGTGAGATACTGTATCAGTGTGTTACTGCACCTTTAACCCAGTATATATCAGTGCATTACTGCACGTTTAACGCAGTATATATCAGTGCAATACTGCCCATTTAACGCAGTATATTTCAGTACGTTACTGCACGTTCAACGCAGTATATTTGAGTGAGTTACTGCATGTTCAATGCAGCATATATCAGTGCGCTACTGCAAGATTAATGCAGTATATATCAGTGCACTACTACACATTTAACGCAGTATATTTGAGTGTGTTACTGTACGTTTAACGCAGTATATATCAGTGCGTTACTGTACATTTAACGCAGTACATATCAGTGCAGTATTGTACATTAAATGCAGTGTATATCAGTGCGTTACTGCACGTTTAATGTAGTATATATCCATTACTGTACGTTTAACGCAGTGAATATCAGTGCATTACAGCACATTTAATGCAGTATAAATTTGTGCATTACTGCATGTTTAATGCAGTATATATCAGTGCGATACTGTACGTTTAACGTAATACATATCAATGCGTTACTGCACGTTTAACGCAGTATATGTCAGTGCGTTACTGCACGTTTAACGCAGTATTTATCAGTGCGTTACTGCATGTTTAACACAGTATATTTCAGTGTCTTACTGCACGTTTAAAGCAGTACATATCAGTGTATTACTGCACGTTTAACGCAGTATATATTAGCTCGTTACTGCATGTTTAATGCAGAATATTTCAGTGCGTTACTGCAGGTTTAACACAGCCTATATCAGTGCGCTACTGCACACATAACGTAGTAAATTTGAGTGTGTTACTGCACGTTTAACGCAGTATATTTGAGTGCATTACTGCACATTTAACGCAGTATATTTGAGTGTGTTACTGTATGTTTAATGCAGTATATATCCATGCATTACTGCACGTTTAACGCAGTACACATCATTGCGTTACTGTATGTTTAACGCAGTATATTTGAGTGCATGTTTAACGCAGTATACTTTAGTGCATTAGTGCACGTTTACCACAGTATATCGCAGTGCATCAGTGCAGTTTTACTGCAGTATATTGTAGTGTGTCTGTGTAGTGAGTACTCTAGTTAAAGTGCACCAAACACCACTTTCCACTGATTAAAGTGCATCCACGTACACATTTCCACATTTTTGCTACAATTTGTTAATGAGCGCCCCCCCCATCATGTCTGGGAGGCCAACAAGGAGAGGCAGATATTCCCATGGCACTTTGAGGGGTCCAACAGTATATGTGTCCACAGGCAGGTAATAGTTGTTATTATTAGTTAGTTATTATTTCGGATTTTTCAAATTTTTGGATTTTCGTTCTTATGTTCGGATTTTCGTTCTTTTGAATTTTTGGATTTTCATTCTTATTTTCAATTATTTTGAATTTACGAATTTTCAAATTTATGAATTTTCAGAAAAGTTAGTTAAACGGGTTTTTGTTTATTCGAATATTTTTGAATTGAGGAATTTTGTAGAAAGCCGAATTACGGAACATATCAAATTGCACATGTCACATTTGAACACAGCGTCAGCCACTTGCTCCTTGAAGATGCATAGCCTTTACTTGATTGAGATCTTGGTTCTGAGGTTGAGGAAGCTAGGAACATGAGGGGAAAACACTGGTACACAACAAATTGGAAGTCATGTTCCCCTAGCCGCAGCATTTTGCCAATTTGTCTCCAGTGATAATGAGGATGGAGGGGATGATGATGATGATGAGGTCACTGACGCAACTTGGGTGCTGGATAGAGTAGAGGAGGAAAGTGAGGGTGAGGCACAACCCCAAAGAGGCAGCCATTATGGAAGAATAGAGAGCAGTCACCTTATTCCACCAGTTTGTGGAGCTGTTATCTCCAGGCCCACTTCCCACAGCTCAGCTGTTTGGGCCTTTTTTTATCACATATGCAGCTGATCACAGTGTTGTAATCTGCAAACATTGCCTCAAGCACATCAAGCGTGGCAAAAATGTCAGCCATTTTTGTACCACATGCTTGACAAGGCATTTAAACTCGCAAAACTCATCCATTGACAAGAGCACCTGAAAGCCACGCAAAAGGGATGCAATTCTGTTCCTCCTCACTACTCACCTTTTTGGTCTACCATCACTATACCTCATGACCTCTCAGCAGCTTCCACTGACAGGGATGATGGTATAGCGCAGGGTGTCCCAGGTCCTTGCAGCATATCTGCCAGTAGCATGCCCTATCTGCAGCAGTGAAAAAAAATACAGTCACTGCCACCCACATGCCCAATGTCTAAATCCAAGCTTATCAAAACTGCTGGCTTTACAACTCCTGCCTTTCCATCTGGTGTATTTTGCCTTCTTCCGTGAATATGCAGAATGTGCTGTATCACAATAGCAGGTTACCAGTCGCTATTTTTTTTTTCACGTAAGGCTATTGCAGCTCTCTACCATCACATTGAAGGCAATGTTGTGGCATTGTTTGGCGAGGCCAGTTGCAAGGTCCACGTTACTGCAGACAGGTGGTCCAGCAAGCATAGTCAGGGACAATATATTTCATTTACAGCACACTTGGTAACTTTGCTTGCAACTCTAAGACCCCTTTCACACTGGAGGCATTTTTCAAGTGCTTTAGCGCTAAAAATAGCGCCTGAAAGCGCCTGAAAAATGCCTCATCTGCCGTCCCAGTGTGAAAGCCTGAGTACTTTCACAATGGGGCGCTGCGCTGGCAGGATATTTAAAAATGTTCTGCAAGCAGCGTCTTTGGGGCGCCTTAGAAACGGTGTATAGACCGCTCCCAAAGCGCCCCTGCCCATTGAAATAAATGGGCAGCGCCGCCAAAGTGCCTTCAAAGCGCCTCAGCAGTGGCACTTTGTGGGTGCTTTTAACCTTTTATTCTGCTGCTAAAGGGGGTTAAAAGCGCCCTGCTAGCGGCCAAAAGTCACTTAAACTAGCGGCTCTTTACAGCTGGCACGGACGCGCTGCCAGTGTGCTAGGACTCTAAAGGATGCAGGACAGGGCTCAGTGCTGCAGCTTGTTGTGCTGCCACGTCTCCATACAGCTAGTGGTAATGATGTGAGATTTATCAGCTCCACCCCCTCCTCCATGCCCTCCTCTGCTGAATTGTCCCATGAACCACAAGTACCTCCTAAGCATTCAAGGGGCTATTCAATGAGTCAGGCTGAAAGGTGCCATGCAGTGCTTTAGCTAGTCTGTCTAGAGCACAGGAGCCACACCAGAGATTCTGGCAGCTCTGTAGGGGCAGGCCCAGTGGTGGTTCACGCCACGTCAGCTGGAGCCAGGAATGGTGGTGTCTGATAATGGCACAAACCTCCTGTCCACCCTTAGACAAGGAAAGTTGACACATGTGCCATGCCTGGCACATGTTCTCAATTTGGTGGTGCAAAATTTTTTACATCATTACCCGGGGTTGGAAGATCTGCTGAAGCAGTCCAGAAGAGTCTGTAGCCATTTCAGGTGGTCATACACAGCCAGTGCTTGGTTCCTTAAAAATCAGTGGGAATTCCACCTGCCTGTAAACCGCCTGATTTGTGACATGCCTCGACTTTGGCAATGCTGCAGCATCTGCACATGCAGCAGAGGGCCGTCACACATGTCTGTGTGAGTATGACACAATGGGACTTATTTACGAAAGGCAAATCCACTTTGCACTACAAGTGCAAAGTGCACTTGAAATTGCACTGAAAGTGCAGTCGCTGTAAATCTGAGGGGTAGAACTGAAATGAGGGGAAGCTCTGCTGATTTTATCATCCAATCATGTGCAAGACAAAATGCTCTTTTTTATTACCCTTGCATGTCCCCCTCGGATCTACAGCGACTGCACTTTCAAGTACACTTTCAAGTGCACTTTGCACTTATAGTTTGCACTTGTAGTGCAAAGTGGATTTGCCTTTCACAAATAACCCCCTATGACAGGCTCAGGCTGGCTCAGTTTTTTTCCCCACACCAGAGGCTGTTGATAAAGGATGCATAGTTACATAGTTACATAGTTAGTCAGGTTGAAAAAAGACAAAAGTCCATCCGGTTAAAATAAAATAAAACATACAATCCCATATACACAATCCTATACCCACAGTTGATCCAGAGGAAGGTGAAAAACCCCAGTAAAGCATAAATCAATTTGCTATAGCAGGGGAAAAAATTCATTCCTGATCCCCCGAGAGGCAATCGGATTTTCCCTGGATAAACTTTACCTATAAATGTCAGTACCCAGTTATATTATGTAAATTTAGGAAAGAATCCAGGCCTTTTTTAAAAGCAATCTATTGATCTTGCCAGAATCACCTCTGGAGGGAGTCTATTCCACATTTTCACAGCTCTTATAGGGCGTACACACGGTCGGACTTTGTTCGGACATTCCGACAACAAAATCCTAGGATTTTTTCCGACGGATGTTGGCTCAAACGTATTTTGTCTACACACGGTCGCACAAAGTTGTCGGAAAATCCGATCGTTCTAAACGCGGTGACGTAAAACACGTACGTCGGGACTATAAACGGGGCAGTGGCCAATAGCTTTCATCTCTTTATTTATTCTGAGCATGCGTGGCACTTTGTCCGTCGGATTTGTGTACACACGATCGGAATTTCCGACAACGGATTTTGTTGTCGGAAAATTTTATCTCCTGCTCTCCAACTTTGTGTGTCGGAAAATCCGATGGAAAATGTCCGATGGAGCCCACACACGGTCGGAATTTCCGACAACACGCTCCGATCGGACATTTTCCATCGGAAAATCCGACCGTGTGTACGGGGCATTACTGTGAAGAAACCTTTCCATATTTGGAGGTGAAATCTTTTTTCCTCTAGACGTAAAGAGTGCCCCCTTGTCCTCTGTGAGGACCTTAAAGTGAATAACTCAACACCGGGGGGGGGGGGGGGGTTATCTAAAGGCAAATCCACTTTGCACTACAAGTGCAAACTGCACTTGAAATTACACTGAAAGTGCACTTGGAAGTGCAGTCTCTGTAGATCTGAGGGTGACATGCAAGGAAAATAAAATAAAAACAGTATATTAGTTTGCACATGATTGGATAATAAAATCAGCAGAGCTTCCCCTCATTTCAGATCTACCCCTGAGATTTACAGCGACTGCACTTCCAAGTGCACTTTCAGTGAAATTTCAAGTACACTTTGCACTTGTAGTTTGCACTTGTAGTGCAAAGTGGATTTGCCTTTCGTAAAAAACCCTCAAGTTCACTATATGGACCACCTATGTATTTGTACATGTTGATCATATCCCCCCTTAATTGCCTCTTCTCAAGAGGGAATATATTAAATTCCTCTAATCTTTCCTCATAGCTGAGCTCCTCCATGCCTCAGTTTTGCCCTTCTCTGCACTTTCGCTAGTTCCCCCATATCATTTTTGAGAACTGGTGCCCAAAACTGAACTGTATATTCATGATGAGGTCTTACTAATGATTTGTACAGGGGCAAAATTATATCTCTCTCTCTGGAGTCCATACCTCTCTTAATACAAGAAAGGACTTTGCTCGCTTTGGAAACCACAGCTTGGTATTGCATGCTATTATTGAGCTTATGATCTACTAAATGCATGCACTGTACTGTCACTATTTGAGGAGGTCACAAGGATGGTTAACTGTGAAAATGCATGCATCGGTGACACAATCCCTGTTGTGTTGCTGCTGGAGCAGACTCTGGGTGGTATTATGGACAGGGCACTCGAGGCAAAGCAGGGGAAGGAAGAGGAGGACTTCTTTTCCTCTCAAGGCCTGCTTTATGCATGCACCATCCTTCCTACACCACAGAATATACAAAAGGAGAGGGAGGAGGAGGATTCTGGCAGCTTTGGAGGCATTGAAGAAGAGCAAGACATACGTCAACCATTAACAGATGGTTTTCCATCCCCAGAACCCTTGGGAGTAGTATGTGGCTGGAAGGAGGCAGTTCCAAATACTGTAATCCTCAGTGACCCCAAGGACTCTGCTTCTCGAGCCTCTGCAAACTTGCCTGCATAGGCTCCCTCCTTCTTCAAAGCCTGTGAAAAGCATATGTGGCATCAAGGAGAAGGATCACTATTGAATTGTTCTAAACAGGGGAATTGGCGCTGTCCTACAGGATATGTATGAGTGATAATTCTTCTCAAGGATACAAATTGAAGTGTTGGCTTATAAACAAAAGTGTCATAAATATCAGGAGAAAATTAATGTGCAAAAAAGAAATAATGAGTGAATCACCTGTGAGGTGAAATAGAAAGAAAGTGCAAAGCGTTCTAAAGTGCATATAAAATCGCATATACAAAAAAAAAAATATATATATATATATCATAAATGTCTATATCTTAAAGGTGATCCCTATACATAAAAAAGTGCTTGGGGAACCAAATCCAATAAAATTAGTGTAAAAGGCATATATTTGATGATCCACATAGACAGTAATTAAAACACATACAGAGTGGAAACCTCAAAAGGTTAAAAAACTTGGTGTGGGAGAACCTTAGTGTGTGTGCAAACACAGTTCCAATGAAGGCAATCAAGGCAAACCACTTCAAAAGGTGTATAAACACAAAAAGTGGATAAAAACAATCAATAATAAGTTCTTTGGAAAAATTTGCAGCAACAGTTCTAGAAGTGTGTCCCACTGGTGAAGGAGAAAAGTAGTCACAGCTTTCAACCGTTGGTGTTCCGACCTCCACTGCACCCCCACTCGTGTGTACACTTACCGGACTGCCTAACCCCTGCAGGGGTAAAAGGCATATGCAGACAGTCCTGCGATGGCAACAACGGAAAGTGGTCCTCCGTTCAAGGGTGCTATATCCTGCTCCGGCGTGAAGTCAATCCCAATGACAGGTATCTGTTAAAAACGGCATTTAACCAGCCCCAAAACTGTCTGCGCCCAGAGAGTGGTGGAAGACGTTGCTTAGCCAGGAAAGACCGATGCAAAACATGAAAGATTATCATAGTTTGTGATCTCTAGCAGCCACTGTCTATATTTTGTACAACGCCCCGCCCTTCTACCTTGTACAAAATATATACAAAATATAGACAGTGGCTGCTAGAGATCACAAACTATGATAATCTTTCATGTTTTGCATCGGTCTTTCCTGGCTAAGCAACGTCTTCCACCACTCTCTGGGCGCAGACAGTTTTGGGGCTGGTTAAATGCCGTTTTTAACAGATACCTGTCATTGGGATTGACTTCACGCCGGAGCAGGATATAGCACCCTTGAACGGAGGACCACTTTCCGTTGTTGCCATCGCAGGACTGTCTGCATATGCCTTTTACCCCTGCAGGGGTTAGGCAGTCCGGTAAGTGTACACACGAGTGGGGGTGCAGTGGAGGTCGGAACACCAACGGTTGAAAGCTGTGACTACTTTTCTCCTTCACCAGTGGGACACACTTCTAGAACTGTTGCTGCAAATTTTTCCAAAGAACTTATTATTGATTGTTTTTATCCACTTTTTGTGTTTATACACCTTTGAAGTGGTCTGCCTTGATTGCCTTCATTGGAACTGTGTTTGCACACACACTAAGGTTCTCCCACACCAAGTTTTTTAACCTTTTGAGGTTTCCACTCTGTATGTGTTTTAATTACTGTCTATGTGGATCATCAAATATATGCCTTTTACACTAATTTTATTGGATTTGGTTCCCCAAGCACTTTTTTATGTATAGGGATCACCTTTAAGATATAGACATTTATGATATATATATATATATTTTTTTTTTGTATATGCGATTTTATATGCACTTTAGAACGCTTTGCACTTTCTTTCTATTTCACCTCACAGGTGATTCACTCATTATTTCTTTTTTGCACATTAATTTTCTCCTGATATTTATGACACTTTTGTTTATAAGCCAACACTTCGTTTTGTATCCTTGAGAAGAATTATCACTCATACATATACAGTAGGACAGCGCCAATTCCCCGTTTAGAACAATTTTTTAGCTTGTATTTCACCTCGGTGATTTTCACTTTTAGGGGGGCAGCAGTCCCGTTTTATTTCATTTTCCTAAGCGCGGAACTTCTGTCACTCAAGGATCACTATTGGTTTGCAACCCTCCTTGATCACCGTTACAAGGGGAAAGTCTTGGAACTCACCCCCCCTCCCCCCACAGACTTAGCAGAAGATGAAATCTCTTGAGGGCACCTTAACGAGTTGCTGGCCGCCCATCATCAAATAATGGCAGGGAGGTGTGGCTCTTATTCTAGGATGACGTCACATGATGGCATCCCAGAACGGCCGCTCTCACGTGCCCGCAGGGGCACGCAGCCCATTAATCGCAGCTGAGCCGTGTTGCTAGGACACGGAGAGACCTCGATCTCTGTAAAGAGCCGTGCCCACGGATCGTTTGTGTGTCCAATCACAGCCAGTCCCATATAAACATGGAGATGCTGGTAATCGGTGCTCCTTGCCTCACACTGACAGAGTGTTTGGTGAAGAGAGCCGATCAGCAGCATCTCCACGCAGGGGGACATCTACACATGTAATCAGGGCACTGATCATCAGTGCCCTGATTACAATATAGCGCCAACAGTGTCACCAATCAGTGCCCACCAGTGCCAGCAATCAGTGCCCACCAGTGGCAGGAATCAGTGCTCACCACTGCCCACAAGTGCCACCAATCAGTGCCCATTAGCAATGCCAGTCAGTGCCGCATATCAGTGCTACCCCTCAATGCCCATCACTGCTGTCCATCAATGCCCATCAGTGTCGCTCATCAGTGCCACCCATTAGTGCACATCAGTGCCCATCAGTGCCGCCTATTAGTGCCCATCAGTGCCACTTAACAGTGCCCATTAGTGTTCATCAGTGCCACATATCAGTGCAACCTATCAGTGCCCAAAAATGTGGCATATCAGTGCCTCCTCATCAGTGCCACCTAATCAGTGCCCATAAGTGCTACCTCATCAGTGCCCATAAGTGCCACCTCATTAATGCCCACCAGTTCAGCCTATCAGTGCTCATCAGTACCGCCTCATCAGCGCACATCAGGAGAAAAATTACTTAGTTACAAAATTTTGTGACAGAAACTAAGTAAAAAAACTTTTGGCCTTTTTTTAATAAAAAATAAAAACCCAGCAGTGATTAAATACCACTAAAAGAAAGAAAGCTCTATTTGTGTGAAGAAAATGATACAAATTTCATCTGGGTACAGTGTAGCATGACCGCACAATTTTCATTCGAAGTGCGACAGTGCTGAAAGCTGAAAAAATGGCCTGGGCGGGAAGGGGGTTAAGTGCCCTGTAGGCAAGTGGTTAAAGAAGAGTTTATATAATACCTTTCCCGACTCTGGTAGGTTACAGTCTGGTGGAAAATGCAGTTTTGAGGCTTCTGTTGGTCAAGTGAGGAGCAGTGGAGAAGGGAGCCACCTCAGCGATTTAAAAAAAAAAATAGTCTTCGGCACACAGGGCTGTCAGCTTCCACATCCCATCAGCAGCTTCTTCATCATAAGGTGGGAGATTATCTAGGGGCCAAAGCGATATGGAGAGCTTTCCAGTAGACGATCCACTGGGACATGAGAATAGACCACTGGCCAGAACTTGCCCAGTATGCAATAATGCTGCTGGGCTGCCTTGCATCCAGCATGCTTTCTGAACAGGCATTCAGTGCTTCGGGAGGTATTGTGACAGATAAGAGAGCACGTCTGTCCACAAACTCCATGGACCAGCTGACATTTATCAAAATGAATCGGTCCTGGATTAGCAGCAGCTTTCAACCCTCTGATGTCAATGTTTCTGATTAAGTGCTTTCTGGATCTCAAGTCTCTGAAAGACTGTCTAGGCTGCCTAGCTTTGTGGGTGTTGATTTCATCTGCAAGAAATTTTTTGGTGTACGTTTCATGGGCACCACTGACACCCAAAGACCAATTTTTCCACACCTGTTTGACAGGTGCATATTATCACGATTTTTGACAGCAAGGCCAATTCTTGCTTTCATCAAAAGTACCTGTATAGGGTTACGGTATGAGGGCACTGTCATGGATATTCCACTGTACTCTATACATAATCAATCTTACCTGCGCTAACACACACCCTTTCAGTCTAATTGTATAATACATCCTTAAATAACCCATGATTCATGATCCCTTTCTCCAGTAAACAGACATTACCACATTCTTACATCCTCATCTCAGCACGTCTCCTTTTCCCAAGCAGTTCACTGGTTCTTTTATTCACACACAAACAGGAAGCCACAAACTGGAAGCCCTGCCTCCAACAACCAATCGCCTCCTACACAGGATATGACCAAATAAGGATATGACAACACAGGATGTAACAATACAGGATGTAACAACACAGGATGTGAATGTCAACAGAGGAGAAATTAATTTATACAACAACCAATACAACGAATAGGGGAGTCTTATGGGCGTGTCTGGGTGGGGGCAGCGTGTACAATCTCCAGCCCCCTGTCTCTGTATCACAGGAAGCCTGAGATCAGGAACACTTCTCCCGACCACGATTCAAAGAATTCCGTTCTTATCGTTTGTTCGTGAATCCTTATTCTGCATTGTTCAGAGAACAAAGCATAGCCGGACTATACTACTGTCTTTGTGGACGAGAGATTATCTGCAGGTGTATGCTCATGGCTAGGGATGAGCTTTGAGTTCGAGTCGAACTCATGTTCGACTCGAACATTAGCTGTTCGCAAGTTCGCCGAACACCGAACAATTTGGGGTGTTCGCGGCAAATTCGAATGCCGCGGAACACCCTTTAAAAGTCTATGGGAGAAATCAAAAGTGCTAATTTTAAAGGCTTATATGCAAGTTATTGTCATAAAAAGTGTTTGGGGACCCGGGTCCTGCCCCAGGGGACATGTATCAATGCAAAAAAAAGTTTTAAAAATGGCCGTTTTTTCAGGAGCAGTGATTTTAATAATGCTTAAAGTCAAACAATAAAAGTGTAATATCCCTTTAAATTTCGTACCTGGGGGGTGTCTATAGTATGCCTGTAAAGGGGCGCATGTTTCCCGTGTTTAGAACAGTCTGACAGCAAAATGACATTTCGAAGGAAAAAACTCATTTAAAACTACCCGCGGCTATTAATGAATTGCCGGTCCGACAATACACATAAAAGTTCATTGATAAAAACGGCATGGGAATTCCCCACAGGGAAACCCCGAACCAAAATTAAAAAAAAAAAAATGGCGTGGGGGGATCCCCCTAAATTCCATACCAGGCCCTTCAGGTCTGGTATGGATATTAAGGGGAACCCCGGCCAAAATTAAAAAAAAAAATGACGTGGGGTTCCCCCTAAATTCCATACCAGACCCTTCAGGTCTGGTATGGATTTTAAGGGGAACCCCGCGCCAAAAAAAAAAAAAAAAACGTCGTGGGGTTCCCCCAAAAATCCATACCAGACCCTTATCCGAGCACGCAACCTGGCAGGCCGCAGGAAAAGAGGGGGGGACGAGAGTGCGCCCCCCCCTCCTGAACCGTACCAGGCCACATGCCCTCAACATTGGGAGGGTGCTTTGGGGTAGCCCTCCAAAACACCTTGTCCCCATGTTGATGAGGACAAGGGCCTCATCCCCACAACCGTGGCCGGTGGTTGTGGGGGTCTGCGGGCGGGGGGCTTATCGGAATCTGGAAGCCCCCTTTAACAAGGGGACCCCCAGATCCCGCCCCCCCCCTGTGTGAAATGGTAAGGGGGTACTTACCCCTACCATTTCACTAAAAAACTGTCAAAATAGTTAAAAATGACAAGAGACAGTTTTTGACAATTCCTTTATTTAAATGCTTCTTCTATCTTCCTTCATCTTCTTCTTCTTCTGGTTCTTCTGGCTCTTCTGGTTCTTCCTCCGGCGTTCTCGTCCAGCATCTTCTCCGCGGCGTCTTCTATCTTCTTCTCCTCGGGCCGCTCAGCACCCATGGCATGAGGGGAGGCTCCCGCTCTTCTTTTCATCTTCTTCTTCATCCTCTTCTCTTCTTCATCTTCTTCATCTTCATCTTCTCTTCTTTTCTTCTCCGGGCCTCTCCGCATCCATGCATGGAGGGAGGCTCCCGCTGTGTGACGGCGTCTCCTCGTCTGACGGTTCTTAAATAACGGGGGGCGGGGCCACCCGGTGACCCCGCCCCCCTCTGACACACGGGACATGACGGGACTTCCCTGTGGCATTCCCCGTGACGTCACAGGGAAGTCCCGTCAAGTCACCACTGGCTGTTCCTTCACTCTCCACCAGAGCCTTACCCTCGGATTGTTCCACTTTCAATTATGAAGAAAAAAAAATTGGAAATGGAAACCAGCACTTACTTAGGCTGGGTTCACACTATTGTGAATTGGATGCGGGTTTCCAAATCCAAATCGCATGCCAGGAGACTGTAACTGGCTCTTAATGGAGCCAGCTCACACTCCGGGATGGCTGTGGAGCAAATTGCACAGGAGTCCTGTGCGTCTTCTGGTCCATTTCAGGTCCAAATTCAGCCAATAATTCGGACCAAAATTGGGTCTAAAATGATGAACAGGAACGCACTGAACCCCTGCTTTGAGCCACTCCACACTGTATTGTGAACCCAGCCTCATGCTTATTATTATTTGGGTATAATTATTGCAAAAAGTGCTTATACTGGTTGCATTGCTCACATATACTTTAGCAATCATGACATGGACAACTGTAATATGTACACAGTACTTGTGGGTATAGGAAAGCATGTAAAATTCTCCCCTTCCACCTATGCTGGAGTGTTGGGGGCCTGAGTCACCAGGCCCAAGAGCTGTAATGTACAAACAGGATGTAGCATTTACTAAATGCTTATATTTTACTATAAAATACGTATCAACAGGTTGAGTCACGGAAGTATTCCTTATACCTCTCAAGGTGATGGGGCAATTGCATCTGACTTCACCAATGAATGCATAAAGGGGTTTAACTTTTCCCCTAAGAATTTATCATTGGTTTTACATTAAAGTGAATGTAAACCATCACATAAACCAAGTGAAGTGAACAGCCTCAGATGATACATAGAGAGGAAACAAATCTCCCTACATAAGTTTTACATGCATATCTACTGTTTTCCCCTTTCTATATTCTTTAGAATTCTTAATTTGTGTGATTGGAGGAAAGGCACACACCCCCTCTCCACATAGGTAGAAGAATGAAGATACTTTCAGAGCTGTGCTGTGACAAGACAAGCTCTCTGCTAATCTATTTATAGCAACCTCCCACCACACAAACTTCAGGCTGTTTTTATCCCCCGTCTCGGAGAACTTGTCAGAAATTATCATGCTCAGGGCCATCTTATTAAGCGGGCACACCTGGGCACAGCCCAGGGGCCCCAGATGCACATGGGGCCCCATCAGGGCCGGTTGGATCTAGGGGGAAGTGCTGGGCAGCATGGTACACTGCACACCGAGATTAACTGACAGTTACTTTGTTAGCAGCAGCTTGCACCTCCTGCGTGCAGTCTTTAAATTGTCACCATGGCTGATTGCCGCCCAGCCAGGAATCCCAGGAGTTTGTGGCTGGGAGCGAGTGCACTATCACTGTGCTGTGCCCATAGGTGTGCGCAGCCTATTGTATTAGGGTATGCACCCCAAAGCTCAAACACACACGCCTTTCTCTGCAGCCTCAGCTGCACGGGACAGTTAATGAATGGGAAGTGCTCTGTGGTGAGCGGCTTCCTGTTCATTCACAAACTGAAGCATAGTAAATACAGTTTTTCTATGCTTCCATTTTGAATGGACACAGTGAGTGAGTGTATATACTGTGTTCATTTAGAAAAGGAAGGGGTCGTTAAATTACATATTTACTAGCCCCTTCCCCTGCTGTCCATCCTGAAACATCCTCCAGGGGGAGAGGGGAGGAGGGAAGCCAGCAGCACTGCAGGGCAGAGGGGCCAACAGGAAAGGGGGAGTAGGGAGAATTGGTACCTCACATAGTGATTAGGGTGTGCCCAGGAACACCTGGCACACCCCCTGCGCATGCCTATGGCTGTGCCGATCCATTTACTCAATATCTCATGCCGCGTACACACGGTCGGACTTTCCGGCATACTTGGTCCGGCGGACCAGAGTCCGCCGAACAATCCGTCCATGTGTAGGCACCGGCGGACTTTTCCGGTGGACTTTTTCCCAAAAGCCCGCTGGACCTAGATTTGAAACAAGTTTTAAATCTTTCCGTCGGACTCAGTTTCTGGCGGAAAGTCCGCTCGTCTGTGTGCTGGTCCGACGGAAAGCCCGCTCGTCTGTATGCTGGTCCAACGGACCAGATACGACGCAAGGGCAGGGTATTGCATTTCGCGCTCGCTGCAATAGGAAAAACAAATTTTCCTATTGCGGCAAGCACGGGGCATACCAGGCCCTTAGGTCTGGTATGGATTATTAAGGGAAACCCCTACGCCGAAAAAACAGCGTGGGGTCCCCCCTAGAATCCATACCAGACCCCGATCCGAGCACGCAGCCCGGCTGGTCAGGAAAGGGGGTGGGGACGAGCGAGCGCCCCCCCTCCTGAACCGTACCAGGCCGCATGCCCTCAACATGGGGGGATGGGTGCTTTAGGGAGGGGGCGCCTCTTCCCGACAACCCTGGCCGTTGGTTGTCGGGGTCTGCGGGTGGGGGGCTTATCGGAATCCGGGAGCCCCCTATAATAAGAGGGCCCCCAGATCCCAGCCCCCCACCCTATGTGAATGAGTATGGGGTACATGGTACCCCTACCCATTCACCTAGTGAAAAAGTGTCAATAATAAAACACACTACACAGGTTTTTAAAATAATTTATTAAACAGCTCCGGGGGGATCTTCTTCCGGCTTCGGGGGTCCCTCCGGTTCCTCTTCTCCACTCTCTCCGGCCTCTTCTCCCGGTGTTCCAGTTCTTCGGCCGGCTCCTCCGCTGTCTTCAGGCAGCTCTCTTGCCAGGGGAGGTCCGGACTTCTGGGCTTCTGGGCTTCTTGTCTTCTTCCCTCTTCTCTTCTCCAGATGTTGACACGACGCTCTCTCTCGGCTGGACTGCTCTCTGAGGGCTCCGTTGTGACTTATATAGGCGGAGACCCCGCCCACCCATTGATGTCACAGTCCCTGGGAATGCTGGGACTGTGACGTTTTAGGGGGCGTGGTCAACATCACCCGGTGACCACGCCCCCTAAAACGTCACAGTCCCAGCATGCCCAGGGACTGTGACATCATAAGATAAATCACATCGATAAAAGCGGCAAGATTGACTTCCTTTTCTAGTCCCGTCGCACCTGAGTCACGTTCAAAATGAAAGGACTTGTCCACGTGTGGGCAAGTCCGTTCATTCTGAAAGTCCGCCGTAACTCCGGCGAAAGTCTGTCGGAAAGTGTGGCGGACCAAGTATGCCAGAAAGTCTATGAGTGAGATATTGAGAGACACTGAAATACGAGTGCACAGAACAGTGTGTTGAACAGGCCAGTGACTCTGCTCCTCCTCCTGATGATCTAGCCTATCCCTGCTGTGCCTATCCCATCAGTCCCACCCATACACCTCCCCCTACTATGCACACACACAGAGCACTGTGAAAGGATGTATATGTGCAGGACAAATGCAATATTGGAGTACACACACTATAGCAGGAATATAGTGGTAGATCCTAGCTGGAGAATTGGGTGAGTTTGTCTAAACCTCCCCCACCCCCCTTGTGGCCCTCCCTCTGCTGTGAGTCTCTGATTGAGGGCTAGGGCTACATTTACACCAGCGTTTAGGGCCAGTGTGTATTGTAGCAGCATTTCCTCCTGCAGCTGTCAGCAGGTACATGCGGCCCCTGGCCCTGTTCACTATAGTGATCGCTACTGAATGCAATTTGTCTGTGTCCATCAACAATCACCACAGGTAATCACTAGCTGTGCAGAGAGCCATGAATAGGTTCAGCCACCAGCAACCTGTCGTTATAGTGAACAGGGCCGGTGGCCACACCCACCTGCTGACAGCCGCTGAGAGCTGCAAGAGAAACTGCTGCTTCAATTTTTACCTGCCCCAATCACCGGTGTGAATGTAGCCTAATGTACACTATATGCAGTAACAGATATTTTACTGCATTGTAAAATGTCTGCCACATCAGGAACACTCTGGAAGCAATTGTTTCCTATGTGTCCCATTCACACTGCAATGCAGCATATGGCTGCGCTTCAGCATGCTGCAATAAAATGCAGACATGCTGAATCGCGCAGCAATGCAACACGTCTCACTACTTGACTGCTGAGGCGCAATGGGCTTAGGTCCCACTTAACGTAACACCAAGGGATCAAAACCCCCACTACCCTTGCCCTTACACCATTCAATAAGACACTTACAATCATTAGGTTGGAAAGGGCAAGGCCACAGCTTTATTAAATTCCAACACATTTATTAAATTACAACACATTAACCAAAAGAGGGAAGTGGGCCCTGTCCTTACCATAAGTGCTGGACAGACAGCCTACTTCCAATTTTCCATCAAGGGCATAGCCCATTATAGCAACTTTAGCTGCTGGCAAGGTCAAGAAAACTGCCAACCACCCGTCAGTTAATAACTGACGAGCGCCTCACCGCAGCCAGCACCTGTTCCACCCCTCGCTGCAGGCCAAGGTTCAATATGTCCAACCCTAAGTCATTAAGGTGAACGCCATCCGGTCTCAACAGATCATCATTATTACCCTCCAGATCCTTGCGACGGATGACGAACCCCCCTATTTGCCGAACAAACTTGGCAACCTGAGCGTTCACTATCTGACGGAAGCGTTCTAGCCGGGGGCCTGTTAATTCCCTGGCCCACAGCAGGTGAGGCACAATTTCTGACCAGATGAGCACCAAATTGGTGTAAACAGCATAGCATTGAGCAGTGTCGCACTTGATGGCAGAGATCAAGTCCACAGAACGTGTATAACCCACATCATTCCCCCCAATTTAAAGCAACAGGTGTGAACGGACCTACAAGGAAAAAGGGGATGATTCCCACCTACCCAAATGCTGAAATCAGTATCAGAAAAAACCCATACCCAAAGCCGTGGTGGCAGCGTCGATTCGAAAGGAGTGGGTCGCAAAGTCACGTGAAGGGAGACCCAGTTTTTTGAGGCAGCAACGAAAAACCCGCAGAAATTGGAACCTGCCAAGAGAGAGGAGGAATCGGCGTGGACAAAGAAAAAAAGGGAGCGTAAGGACAGGAAGGGGTAGGCCAAAGAAAACAGGGCAGAATGGGCCCCTGCAAGGGTAAAAAACAACCCTTCTGCCCTTGCCAAAACTGTCGGTTTTTGATGTGCGCAACAAAAACTGACACGCAACGCTCAGAGAAGGTAACTTCTGAAGGTAAATCCTCTGCCAGGATGCCGCCTGCGGAGGAGGTGGATTTCAAAACCAGTTCGCCAATGCAAAAGGCCCCGAAAAACGCCCACGAGAAAGCCACTTGGAAGAGAAGGGTATCGAACAGGAGATGCAAACGGACGGCAGCAGGGAAAGGATACCGGAGAGAATAGTGAGGGAAACCGGAAGTCGGGGAATGGGTCGCACATCTCCAACCCCACAAGACCCGACGGACAGGGAACGCATTTGTGATGTCCTGCCACCCAAGGAGCTGAAGCCAGAAAGACAAAGCAAACATAGCCGACGAAACCGTGGAACCTTTTTGAAGTAAATGAACAAGGAAAGAAAATAAAGCCATGCGTCTTTCCCTTGAAGACTAGATGAAAAACTCACCCCTCCGACACCTGGACCCATTCATCCCACATACGACGTCCGGAGGAGGTCTAGCAAACATCGGAAAAAAGGTTCCACAAGTAGGCCAGACAGGGGAGGCCCTCCAGGGAAGCCGACAGGGCAACTATCGAGCGAGAGCACCGGCAGGGAGATGGTGCCGAGCCGCAGGCAGGGGCAAGGCCGCAGCGGCGGGCATCACATGGGCATCTCCCGCCCTGTCAGGCGCAGGGAGATAGTGCAGGGTGGCAAACCGGGGCAAGGCTGCGTCAGCAGACATCTGGACAGAGTCTCCTGCCCAGCCGGGCGCAGGGAGCTGATGGTGGGCAGAGGTCAGTGATGAGGGGAGGGGAGCAGGCGACAGCCAGCCATCCCCCACCCAGGTGGGCACAGGGGGATGTGATATGGCAGGGGGTGAGAGGCCTGAGCAGCGCAGCCATCCCCCACCCAGCTGGGTGCAGGGGGATGCGGGACGGTAGGGGGCAGCGGCAGGGGGTGAGCGGCATGTGCCCCCCCGCCATCCCCCACCCAGCTGGGTGCAGGGGGATGCAGGAAGGCAGGGGTCAGTGGCAGGGGGTGAGCAGCCTGTGCAACCCTTCCATCCCCCACCCAGCCGGGTGCAGGGGCATGTGGGATGGTAGGGGGTGAGCGGCATGTGCCGCCCTGCCATCCTCCACCCAGCTGGGTGCAGGGAGATGCGGGACGGTAAGGGGCAGCGGCATGGGGTGAGTGGCATTTGCCGCCCTACCATCCCCCACCCAGCTTGGTGCAGGGGGATGCAGGAAAACATGGGTCAGTGGCAGGGGGTGAGCAGCCTGTGCAGCCCTGCCATCCCCCACCCAGCCGGGTGCGGGGGATGCGGTAATGCAGGGGTTAATTGCAGGGGATGAGTGACAGGTGCATCACAATCCCCCACCCAGCCGGGTGCAGGGGGATGTGGATGCATAGTGGCCAGGACAGAGGCAGTATGGACTGTGCTGAAATTTTAATCTCCCACCCAGCTGGGTGTAGGGAGAGACACTAGCAGTGACAAGCCAGCAGTGAGAGACAGCGTGGAGGAAGGAGGAGGAGGGCCGGCCCGTGCACAGGCTCCGGACTGGCGTGCCCGGCATCTGGCACCACAGGACGCCCCCTGAGTGGCTACCCCGCGCTCCACCGGACACCTGCGGGGCGGGGGGAACCACGGACAACGGTAGCTGGCACCCGCGGGGCGGAGGTTGGAGAAGTGCCACTGCTCCCGCCTGCGCCACCGAGCGGGCACCCACGGGGAGTGGGCGGCTTGAGAAGCCCGTACTGACCGCCGGAGGAGTCTGGGGCTCCGGGAGCGGGCCGGGCGAAAGGAGAACCGGCCTGCTGTGTGCACTCATAGGGGGGGGACCCGCTGGGGAGGACTCCGACGGTGGATGGCAGCATGAGGGGACGGAGGGGGGGGAGCTGGGACCAGTGGCCTCAGGGGCACTGGAGGGACATGGGGGAGTGGAGGCAGTGTATGAAGGCCTGGAAGGGGGGCGGGTATGTCTCCTGAGCCTGGAAGCCGAGGGGCCCGCAGGCGGCAGTGGAGAAGGGAGGGGGGGGACATCTCAGGGGTGAGGAGGGAGAATGGCCAGTCAGCCTGTCCCTGGAGAGCCAGCTCATGGACCCTGGCCAACAGGAGGTCAGTGTCCATGGTAGAGGGTGCAGGGTCCAGACCAGCTCTTCCAACGACTCTTCCGAAAGACACAGAATTCCCTGGGGCACACGATTTCCTGAGCTCAGGCCCATCCCATCCCACATGTCCCAACCAATCATTCCCCTTGTCACGCACCCAGCCATGCCCCCATCAGTCAAGGCTCTCTATCCCTAGGGAGGGGCTCAAGAGGCCTTCGGTACACCACTGTGAATGAAGTGCACGTTTTTTACATTTCAGATAAAGTTTATACAAGAAAAAGGGAGCCATGTGATGCGCTGAATTGCGGCAGCTCTGCATTATGTGTGAATACAGCCTGAAAATCAATCCAAATGTCTCTTTTTAGAGACATTTGTCAGCCAGTAAGGAAGGGATGTCAGCTCCTCACCACTTGTTTTAACTCCCAAAATGCTGCATCACCCCAACACAATCACGTGCATTGCATACGGTTGCAGCACAGATCTAGCTAATCTAATAAACAAATAATCTGATATCAAATCTAACAAACGAATAATCATAATAAATCCAATAAAATCTATCAACTATTTATACTTTAATACCTTAATTATCGACAGTAAGTGTGAAAATTGGGACAGACTTGTAGGGGCCCCAGAGCATTACTATGTCCAGGGGCCCGTGATGCTGTTAAAATGGCCCTGATTATGCTGATAACAGAGAAACGAAACAGCAGAAACACATGGGACTCAGGGCTTTGGAGAGAGATAAGTAAACACTACAGGTAATTTCATTTCAGGTAAAATCTCACGATTCGGGTTTACATGCACTTGAATGAAATTGTTTTAACAGGTTGAGGGAAAGAGATAGTAACTCTGACAAATTATACCTTAGAAGCCCAAAGGAACCGAAGAAAACTGTTGGGCAATTCAGATGTGCCTTTTTCACCCATAAGGCTTACTGTAGACGGGACATTTTAAAACCTCTCCTGAACGATTCAACTTGACAAATAGTAACCGACATTTAAAAATGTCAGTTTTGCCGCGTTTACATGCCGCGTTTAGCCGCGTTTAGCCACAATTGCGTTTTGAAGCTTTTTTTTGCAAATAGTCAAAAATGTATCTCCATTAAAAAGGAAAAACAAAATGCGGCTAAACGCGAGTTACCATGTTTATACACCTTCACAAGTTGTTACAGGCATTTGGCATTTCAAATGCCTTTAAACATCCGTCCTGAATGCATTTTTTTGCTTTACAAAAAGGCTTCTAAACTCAACTGCCTAGAAAAGACTATAAACAACCCTGTGTACATGTAATGGTAAGATAACAGAGGAGAGTTCAGGGCAGCTGAAAAAATAGCCAACTGCTCCTAAATTTCTGTTTACCAGCAGCACATAAAGCCTTACTAAAATGTATTTCTTTTGTACAGTAGAATTGAATCTTTGGTCTTTGAAAAAGCACCCTAAACAGAATTAAAGACATGTGTGGAAGATCAGGCAGATACAGGTATGTATTCACTGGATTTTAACTAATACCCAAGGAAGGGGCAGCACTGTAAGGCAACCAAGGTCCACAACCATACAGGAGGTGAGAAAACAGGAATGGCCTTCACTATTTAGTCACAGGTAGGGATGAGCTTCGAGTTCGAGTCGAACTCATGTTCGACTCGAACATTGGCTGTTCGCAAGTTCGCCGAACAGCGAACAATTTGGGGTGTTCGCGGCAAATTCGAATGCCGCGGAACACCCTTTAAAAGTCTATGGGAGAAATCAAAAGTGCTAATTTTAAAGGCTTATATGCAAGTTATTGTCATAAAAAGTGTTTGGGGACCTGGGTCCTGCCCCAGGGGACATGGATCAATGCAAAAAAAGTTTTAAAAATGGCCGTTTTTTCAGGAGCAGTGATTTTAATAATGCTTAAAGTCAAACAATAAAAGTGTAATATCCCTTTAAATTTCGTACCTGGGGGGTGTCTATAGTATGCCTGTAAAGGGGCGCATGTTTCCTGTGTTTAGAACAGTCTGACAGCAAAATTACATTTCGAAGGAAAAAACCCATTTAAAACTACTCGCGGTTATTGCATTGCCGTCCGACAATACACATAGAAGTTCATTGATAAAAACGGCATGGGAATTCCCCACAGGGGAACCCCGAACCAAAATTTTTTAAAAAAATGACGTGGGGGTCCCCCTAAATTCCATACCAGGCCCTTCAGGTCTGGTATAGATATTAAGGGGAACCCCGGCCAAAATTTTTTAAAAAATGACGTGGAAGTCCCCCTAAATTCCATACCAGACCCTTCAGGTCTGGTATGGATATTAGGGGAACCCCGGCCAAAATTTTTAAAAAAATGACGTGGGGGTCCCCCTAAATTCCATACCAGACCCTTCAGGTCTGGTATGGATTTTAAGGGGAACCCCGCACCAAAAAAAAAAAAAACGGCGTGGGGTCCCCCCAAAAATCCATACCAGACCCTTATCTGAGCACGCAACCTGGCAGGCCGCAGGAAAAGAGGGGGGGCGAGAGTGCGCCCCCCCTCCTGAACCGTACCAGGCCACATGCCCTCAACATTGGGAGGGTGCTTTGGGGTAGCCCCCCAAAACACCTTGTCCCCATGTTGATGAGGACAAGGGCCTCATCCCCACAACCCTGGCCGGTGGTTGTGGGGGTCTGCGGGCAGGGGGCTTATCGGAATCTGGAAGCCCCCTTTAACAAGGGGACCCCCAGATCCCGCCCCCCCCCTGTGTGAAATAGTAAGGGGGTACTTACCCCTACCATTTCACTAAAAAACTGTCAAAAATGTTAAAGATGACAAGAGACAGTTTTTGACAATTCTTTTATTTAAATGCTTCTTCTTTCTTCTATCTTCCTTCATCTTCTTCTTCTGGTTCTTCTGGCTCTTCTGGTTCTTCCTCCGGCGTTCTCGTCCAGCATCTCCTCCGCGGCGTCTTCTATCTTCTTCTCCTCGGGCCGCTCCGCACTCATGGCATGGGGGAGGCTCCCGCTCTTCTCTTTATCTTCTTCTTCTTTTCTTCTCTTCTTCATTTTCTTCTCCGGGCCGCTCCGCATCCATGCTGGCATGGAGGGAGGCTCCCGCTGTGTGACGGCGTCTCCTCGTCTGACAGTTCTTACATAACGGAGGGCGGGGTCACCCCTTTGACGCACGGTGACTTGATGGGACTTACCTGTGACGTCATGGGGAATGCCACGCGAGTAGTGGGTGTGTCTTAAATGGGCGTGGCTCAAAGGGGGTGTGGTTAGAGTCTGAGATGAATGAGGGATGGAGAGGGAATGGGGGGTAGGGATGGAGGGACAGCAGCCCCAGATCCTACACAACAATGGAAATATGTATATTCTAGAAAGTTTAACAATCAGCAGATAAAGATACTCCAAACACCTGGTGTTAGCACTTCAATCATCCCGGCACCATGGTTGTTATGGTGTCAGGATGATTGAAGTGCATTATTTCTATTATTACATTGTAATATAAAATTAAATCATTCAACTCACCATAATGCTGAATCAGTGGGATCCCTGAGCGTGTCACCTGCCACGTCACCTGCCACCAGCTGTCCATCCTTGCACCAGGTGTCCCAGCAGAGTACGTCCTTGCATCAGGTGCCCCCAGCAGAGTCCGTTCTTGCATCAGTTGCCCCCAGCGGAGCCCCCCTTACATCAGATGTCCCCAGCGGAGCCCCCCTTACATCAGATGTCCCCAGCAGAGCCCCCCCTTACATCATATGTCCCCAGCGGAGGCCCCCCTCACATCAGGAGTCCCCAGCGGAGACCCCCCTCACATCAGGAGTCCCCAGTGGAGCCCCCCTCACACCAGGAGTCCCCACTGAGCACCCTCACACATCAGGAGTCCACAGCAGAGCCCCCTCACACCAGGAGTCCCCAGCGGAGCCCCCCTCACACCAGGAGTCCCCAGCAGAGCCCCTTACATCAGGAGTCCTCAGTGGAACATTCCTCACACCAGGAGTCCCCAGTGGAGCCCCCCTCACATCAGAAGTTCCCATCGGAGCCCCCCTCACATCAGAAGTCCCCAGCAAAGCCCCCCTCACATCAAGAGTCTCCAGCAAAGCCCCCCTCACATCAGGTGTCCCCAACGTAGCCCCCCCTCACATCAGGAGTCCCCAGCGGGGCCCCCCTCACATCAGTAGTCCCCAGCAGAACCCCCCTCAAATCAGGAGTCCCCAGCGGAGCCCTCCTCACATCAGGAGTCCCCAGTGGAGCCCCCCCTTACATCAGGAGTCCCCAGGGGAGCCCCCCTCACACCAGGAGTCCCCAGCGGAGCCCCCCTCACATCAGGAGTCCACAGCAGAGCCCCCTCACACCAGGAGTCCCCAGCAGAGCCCCCCTCACACCAGGAGTCCCCAGCAGAGCCCCTTACATCAGGAGTCCTCAGTGGAACATTCCTCACACCAGGAGTCCCCAGTGAAGCTCCCCTCACTTCAGGAGTTCCCATCGGAGCCCCCCTCACATCAGAAGTCCCCAGCAAAGCCCCCCTCACATCAGGAGTCCCCAGCAAAGCCCTCCTCACATCAGGGGTCCCCAGCGTAGCCCCCCCTCACATCAGGAGTCCCCAGCGGGGCCCCCCTTACATCAGTAGTCCCCAGCAGAACCCCCCTCACATCAGGAGTCCCCAGCAGAGCCCTCCTCACATCAGGAGTCCCCAGTGGAGCCCCCCCTTACATCAGGAGTGCCCAGGGGAGCCCCCCTCACACCAGGAGTCCCCAGCGGAGCCCCCCTCACATCAGGAGTCCACAGCAGAGCCCCCTCACACCAGGAGTCCCCAGCGGAGCCCCCCTCACACCAGGATTTCCCAGCAGAGCCCCTTACATCAGGAGTCCTCAGTGGAACATTCCTCACACCAGGAGTCCCCAGTGGAGCCCCCCTCACATCAGGAGTTCCCATCGGAGCCCCCCTCACATCAGAAGTCCCCAGCAAAGCCCCCCTCACATCAGGAGTCCCCAGCAAAGCCCTCCTCACATCAGGGGTCCCCAGCGTAGCCCCCCCTCACATCAGGAGTCCCCAGCGGGGCCCCCCTTACATCAGTAGTCCCCAGCAGAACCCCCCTCACATCAGGAGTCCCCAGCAGAGCCCTCCTCACATCAGGAGTCCCCAGTGGAGCCCCCCCTTACATTAGGAGTCCCCAGGGGAGCCCCCCTCACACCAGGAGTCCCCAGCGGAGCACCCCTCACATCAGGAGTCCCCAGTGGAGCCCCCCTCACATCAGGTGTCCCCAGTGGAGCCCCCTCACATCAGGTGTCCCCATGGGAGACCCCCCTCACATCAGGAGTCCCCAGCGGAGCCCCCCTCACATCAGGAGTCTCCAGCGGAGCCCCCCCTCACATCAGGAGTCCCCAGCGGAGCCCAGTCTCACATCAGGTGTCCCCTGCAGAGCCCCCCTCACATCAGGAGTCCCCAGTGGAGCCCCCCTCACATCAGGTGTCCCCAGTGGAGCCCCCCTCACATCAGGAGTCCCCAGTGGAGCCCCCTCACATCAAGTGTCCCCAATGGAGCCCCCCTTACATCAGATGCCCCCAGCGGTGCCCCCCCTTACCTCAGGTGTTCTAGTAGGAGGATACTGTCTCCCTCCGCCGGCCGCATGGTTACATTAGAACCCCCGCCCCTTTCCATAACAGACTGGCAGCGGGGCAGGGGGTAGGCGGGGCAAGGTGGAGCAGGGCGGAGGGTGGGCGGCGATGCAGGAGCTCTGCCTAGCCCCCCCAGCTGTCTTCCTGCTCTTCTTAAAAATGGCGGCCGGTGGAGACAATGTCTACGCCAGCCGCAGACCTCTAGCGGTGGCAGGCGGCGGCGAAAATCCGTGAAGAATCGGATTTCTCTGGACATTTCCCGGGAAACATTAAAATCGTGAATAAAGTCTAAATCCCGGGAATGTCCCAGGAAATCCGGGACAGTTGGTAACTATGCTATAGGTAAGCCTATAATAAGGCTTACCTATAGGTACTGTAGTGTAAATATATCCTATGACATCACCGCCACTGGTGCCTTTTCATCCGAGCCCTGTGCTGTGAACAACAGCTCCTGTGCAGTCAGAGCTGGAGCCCGCAAACCCAGAGGCAAGATGGGTGAAAATGGAAGTGGCTACAGTGCTGACATCGCAGTGCTAGAACAGCTTCATTTTAAGTTAAGTTTCACATAATGTGTTAGTATGCGATGCATACTAGCACATTATGCCTTTGCCTTGCAGGAAGAAGAGAAAAAAAATGTCCGGCGGTATATAACCGCTTTAATTGCAATAGAGACCTGACTAAGGTATCTGGCAGGGTTGCCTTGATCACAAAAAGGCAAAACAACTGATCTTTTAAAAGATAAAGCATTTTATTATTTTAGTATACTGTCACCCCTACCGAATAATACCTTGCATTATTAAGTTTTTACCATTTTTACCTTTCATACATTTTCTCATATTCTGTTTCATTTGCATTCTATCTTGGTGTCTTTCCATTACCTCTCATGTTATAATGTCTTTCTTTTTTCTAGTTACTGACAACACTCCCCTGAAATGGAACTAATCTGTGACCATCTGCCCCGGAAACTAGGGAGTTTAGGACTTGTTCTGATCCCAATGGACTCTGTCCAAACAACGCCAAGCCGCTTGTTAATCCATAACATAATGTGCCTGTGTGGGAGACAGTGTGTTACATTCAGGTTGGGCCTGTGCCTCCTCCTGCTTCTGTACCACTTCCCTTACAAGGCTGGCACAAGCAGAATGGATCCGTGACCTGTTGTATTGGACGAGGGGCCTAGTACTTCTAGTAAAACTAGTGAACATCAAGATACCTTGTAAGTATCACAATCAAATCACAATGGTATTGATTTTTGAATAAGATATGTAAATTAAATCTTAAATCTCTAAATATATGACTGACAAAGCCGGTAAATCCCCATATTCATATACAGTATGTACCTACATTATAGGATAAAAAATTAAATTCACCCATTGTTGAGCTGGTGTTTACATGGCTGTCTGCTAAATCTAGTTTTAAATGGGCAGCATGGGGGGGTCATTTACTAAGATGAATGCACTGCGCTGGTTCAGACCTTAATTGATGATAAATCTTTAATTGAGCGGGTGAACTGGCGCACGCACAGCAGTACCTACATGCGAGAATGTTTCCAGCTCAATCCCATCGCGCTGGTTCTCGGCAAGGTACATCTCGCGCTCGCTGCAATAGGAAAAACACATCTTCCTATTAAAGCAGCAAATTAAAGCAAATTTAAAATTTGGCGTGGAGTTCTCCCTCAAGATTCATACCAAACAGTGCCTGGTAATGGTGGGGATGCAAGTCGGATCCCCGTGCTTGTCACTCATTGGGAAAGGAAAAAACATTTTTTCCTTTCCCGATGAGTGAGCCAGCTCAACGCTGCTATCCGAAGCTTACACAGTGCACTACGATTACCTGTGGTTATGTGCGGATAGCTGCACTAAATCACTCCTGGAGGCAGTCAGTTCTATTTTTTCTATCCGCACCAAACCGCATGTAATCAAAACGCAGCTAAATGCAGTGTGTGAATGAGGCCATAGGAAAGCATTGTGTGCGTTTAGCTGCGGTAGAAAACATAGCTAAAAGCACAATTCTATCCATCCGTTTTTCAGATGCTATTTTCAGCTCTGTAGCGTCTGAAAAATGCCCCAGTGTGAAAGAGGCCTAAAAAAAGTCCTGCTAGCAGCATCTTTGGAGCGGTGTATAAACCGTTCCTGCCCATTGAAATCAATGGGACAGCGCGGCTATACCTCCAGAAAAACGCCGCTGCGGCGTTGTTTTGTGGGCGGATTTATTCCTTTTTCGGCCACTAGCAGGGGTTAAACCCCAGACCTGAAAGGACACTCCATAAACCTCTATGGAAGGTCGGATGTCAGTGGTGACGTGTCCGCTGACATCCGACCCACTCCAATCCGAAAAAGTGTAACGGAGGAAAAACCTATTTTTACATCCATCTGTGGATCGGATCGGGTGACGACAGACTCTATACTCCGTCATCATCCGATCCCCCATGGAAGAGAGCGGCACTCTGACAGGTCCATCCCTGCACAGTGTGCAGAGACAGACCTGTCATCTGCCTGCTCAGCGGGGATCGATGGAGCGATCCCCCGCTTAGCAGAGCAGGCTCTGTACACGGATACGTGTCCGCGTGAAAGAGCCCTAAGGCCAACGCCATTTGTAAAAAAATCCACGGGAAAGTTTGTACTAAGTCCCATCATGTGTATGAGGCTTAAACACCAGAAATTCAAGTTTTCATATCTTTAAAGGTCACAATACACTGGGCAATCAGTTAGATCTTCCATAAATTAGATTCAGTGCAAGAGCCTGTTTAATTTTCTACAATTAGAACTAATTCTTACAGTGCATCTTCCTATTACCGCTTTAGCCTAATGCTCTGTTTCCACTATTTCAACCCCAAAGTTGCGTTATTTACAATGTGCTTTTTCGGCTTGTTTTCCACTATTGCGACTTGTCATGCCACTTGGGACTGAAAAGTTGCATCACAAGTTCTGAGTACCGTTCATATGTGTGCAACTTCAAGTCGCAGCAACTTCAAAGTAGTCCCTGCACTACTTTGGTACCACTTTGCGACTTGAGGTCCATAGACCTCAAAAATACACAGGCATTGCTTCAATTTTCGGCAAAAAGTTGCAGGAAACTCACGGCAAAAAACACGCAACTTTTGGCTTGCAATAGTGGAAACCGAGCCTTAATGCCATGTCATGCGACTAGTTCAAAACATCTGAGAAAAAGTCGCACTGAAGTTGGAAAAAAGTAGTGCAAGAACTTTTTTTGGAGTTGCACCAATTAGAACGGGGAACATTGAAAAACATGTGTTTTGACTTGTCCTGCGCCTTGACATGTCGCACAACAACTCGCAGTAGTGGAAATAGAGCCTAAGGCCACTTGGGATTGAAAAGTTGCATCACAAGTTGTACCCCATGATTTACAATGAGTACCGTTCATATGTGTGCGACTTGCTTACACCCATGCCGTATACACAGCGGGCACACATCTTTATTACAGAAATCCATATTTTGCATGGAAATTAACCACTTGCTTACTGGGCACTTAAACCCCCCTGCTGTCCAGACCAATTTTCAGCGCTGATGCACTTTGAATGACAATTGTGCGGTCATACTTAGCCAAAGTTTTTTTTTTTTTTTTTTTTACTTTCCCACAAATAGAGCATTCTTTTGGTGGTATTTGATCACCTCTGTGGTTTTTTCTTTTGTTCAAAAAAAAGAAAAGACAGATTTTTATTTAAAAAATTGTATATTTTTGGTTATTTTGATATTAAATTTTGCAAACAGGTAATTTTTCTCCTTCATTGATGTACGCTGATGAGCACTGATTGGTTACACTGATAGGCAGCCCTGCTTGGGACCACTGGTGGGCATTGATAGGTGGCACTGGCAGGTGGTACTGGTGGGCACAGATGAGGCAGAATTGCCTCTTTGGGACCAATGTCCCTTGCACCTAAGCCGGTGATCAGCTTTTATTTTTATCCTCATTCTGTCAGCGTGAGGAGAAAAAATAAACAATTACCAAGCTTTAGTTTACATCATGTGATCAGCTGTCATTGGCTGACAGCTAATCGCATGGTAAGGGGCCGGGATCGACCCTTACTTTGATCTGTGATCACCCGAGTCTCAGTGACTCAGTGCATGCTGCGCGCCCTGCAGGGAGCACATGAGGAGCCCGTCCTATGACAGCCTCACAGAAATTCAGGTCCGCTCTGTGGCCATCGTTTGGCTATAGCACAGACACCAAGTGGTTAATAGGGATGAGCCAAACACCCCCCTGTTCGGTTCGCACCAGAACTTGCGAACAGGCAAAAATTTGTTCTAACACATGCGAACACCGTTAAAGTCTATGGGACACGAACATGAATAATCAAAAGTGCTAATTTTAAAGGCTTATATGCAAGTTATTGTCATAAAAAGTATTTGGGGACCTGGGTCCTGCCCCAGGGGACATGGATCAATGCAAAAAAAAGTTTTAAAAACGGTCGTTTTTTCAGGAGCAGTGATTTTAATAATGCTTAAAGTCAAACAATAAAAGTGTAATATCCCTTTAAATTTCGTAGCTGAGGGGTGTCTATAGTATGCCTGTAAAGGGGCGCATGTTTCCTGTGTTTAGAACAGTCTGACAGCAAAATGACATTTCGAAGGAAAAAACCCATTTAAAACTACTCGCGGCTATTGCATTGCCAGTCCGACAATACACATAGAAGTTCATTGATAAAAACGGCATGGGAATTCCCCACAGGGGAACCCCAAACCAAAATTTAAAAAAAAAATGACGTGGGGGGGTCACTCTAAATTCCATACCAGGCCGGTCTGGTATGGATATTAAGGGGAACCCCGGTCAAATTTTTTTTTTTTTAAAGGCGTGGGGTCCCCCTTAAAATCCATACCAGACCCTTCAGGTCTGGTATGGATTTTAAGGGGAACCCCGCGCCAAAATTAAAAAAAAAACGCATGGGGTCCCCCCAAAAATCCATACTAGACCCTTATCCAAGCACGCAACCTGGCAGGCAGCAGGAAAAGAGGGGGGCGCCCCCCCTCCTGAACCGTACCAGACCACATGCCCTCAACATTGGGAGGGTGCTTTGGGGTAGCCCCCCAAAATACCTTGTCCCCATGTTAATGGGGACAAGGGCCTCATCCCCGCAACCCTTGCCCGGTGGTTGTGGGGGTCTGCGGGCGGGGGGCTTATCGGAATCTGGAAGCCCCCTTCAACAAGGGGACCCCCAGATCCCAGCCCTCCCCCCTGTGTGAAATGGCAAGGCCAATTCACAAAAAAACTGTCAAAAATGTTAAAAATGACAAGAGACAGTTTTTGACAATTCCTTTATTTAAATGCTTCTTCTTTCTTCTATCTTCTTTCTTCTATCTTCTATCTTCTATCTTCCTTCGGTTTCTTCCTCCATCTTCTTCTTCTTCTTCTGGTTCTTCTGGTTCTTCTGGTTTTCCTCCGGTGTTCTCGTCCGGCATCTCCTCCGCTGCGTCTTCTCATCTTCTTCTCCTCGGACCGCTCCGCATCCATGATGGCATGGAGGGAGGCTCCCGCTGTGTGACGCATCTCTCTTCATCTTTTTCTTCATCTTTTTTTTTTCATCTTCTTCTCTTCATCTTCTTCTCTTCATCTTCTTCTCTTCATCTTCTTGTCTTCATCTTCTTGTCTTCATCTTCTTGTCTTCATCTTCTTTTCGGCCCGCTCCGCATCCATGATGGCATGGAGGGAGGCTCCCGCTGTGTGATGCTTCTCCTCTTCTGACGGATCTTAAATAATGGGGGGAGGGGCCACCCGGTGACCCCGCCCCCCTCTGATGCACGGGGACTTGACACGGACTTCCCTGTGGCATTCCCCATGACATCAGAGGGGGGCGGGGGTTCACCCGTTACGTAACCCCGCCCCCTTCTGATGTCACGGGGAATGCCACAGGGAAGTCCCTGTTAAGTCCCCGTGCGTCAGAGGGGGCGGGGCCACCCGTTATTTAAGAACTGTCAGAAGAGGAGAAGCGTCACACAGCGGGAGCCTCCCTCCATGCCTTCATGGATGCGGAGCGGCCCGAAAAGAAGATGAAGAGAAAATGATGAAGAGGAAAAGATGAAGAAAAAGATGAAGAAAAAGATGAAGAAAGAAGCGTCACACAGCGGGAGCCTCCCTCCATGCCATCATGAATGAGGTGCGGCCCGAGGAGAAGAAGATAAGAAGACGCTGCGGAGGAGATGCCGGACAAGAACACTGGAGGAAAACCAGAAGAACCAGAAGAACCATAAGAAGTAGAAGAAGATGGAGGAAGAAACCGAAGGAAGATAGAAGATAGAAGAAAGAAGAAGCATTTAAATAAAGGAATTGTCAAAAACTGTCTCTTGTCATTTTTAACATTTGACAGTTTTTTTGTGAAATGGTAGGGGTACTTTTGTACCCCCTTACCATTTCACACAGGGGGGAGGACTGGGATCTGGGGGTCCCCTTGTTAAAGGGGGCTTCCAGATTCCGATAAGCCCCCCGCCCGCAGATCCCCACAACCACCAGGCAAGTTTTGTGGGGATGAGGCCCTTGTCCCCATCAACATTGGGACAAGGTGTTTTGGGGGGCTACCCCAAAGCACCCTCCCAATCTTGAGGGCATGTGGCCTGGCACGGTTCTGGAGGGGGGCGCTCTCTCGTCCCCCCTCTTTTCCTGCAGCCTGCCAGGTTGCGTGCTCGGATAAGGGTCTGCTATGGATTTTTGGGGGGACCCCACACTGTTTTTTTTAAATTTTGGCTCAGGGTTCCCCTTAAAATCCATACCAGACCTAAAGGGTCTGGTATGGATTTTAAGGGGGGACCCCACGCCATTTAAAAAAAAAAATTTGGCCGGAGTTCCCCTTAATATCCATACGAGACCTGAAGGGCCTGGTATGGAATTTAGGGGGACCCCTATGTCATTTTTAAAAAAAATTTTGTTCCCCTGTGGGGAATTCCCATGCCGTTTTTATCAATGAACTTTTATGTGTATTGTCGGACCAGCAATTCATTAATAGCCGCGAGTAGTTTTAAATGACTTTTTTTCCTTTGAAATGTCATTTTTCTGTAAGACTGTTCTAAACACGGGAAACATGCGCCCCTTTACAGGCATACTATAGACACCCCCAGGTACGAAATTTAAAGGGATATTACACTTTTATTGTTTGACTTTAAGCATTATTAAAATCACTGCTCCTGAAAAAAAGGCCATTTTTAAAACTTTTTTTGCATTGATCCATGTCCCCTGGCGCAGGACCCAGGTCCCCAAACACTTTTTATGACAATACAATGCATATAAGCCTTTAAAATTAGCACTTTTGATTTCTCCCATAGACTTTTAAATTGTGTTCCGCGGCATTCGAATTTGCCGCGAACACCCCAAATTGTTCGCTGTTCGGCGAACAGCTGATGTTCAAGTCGAACATGAGTTCGACTCTAACTCGAAGCTCATCCCTAGTGGTTAATAGAAAAACAGATGCAGATTTCTAGGACTGGCCAAAAATAATGTTTAGAGTCAAAGGCAACTGATGACTTTCTATTAAAGGTCTAAATTGGCCATTAAAATGCATCACAATTGAATTTAGGAATGTGTCTTTGCAAAGTTAAACTAATTAAAATCTTTTCTTATTTTTGCTTGGGGATAGATGCAGAGGGATTAGAAGTTTTGTCAGATGTCTACGCCCCTGATAGGGTGAAGACAACTCCCAAATTTTGCCAATTTCTCATTCAAAATTATTCATTTCCTGTCACATAGCCAAACAGGAAGTGAGGGTAAAACCCCACCAATGTATGTCCTTGGGGACACACAGGTCAATCTAAATAGTTTCCCCATGCGGGAAATTGCACTCTAGCATTTTGCCATGTACAGCCCAAATTATTATGTATCTTGGGGTTTATTTACTAAAAGATAAATCCACTTTGCACTACAAGTGCACTTAGAAGTGCAGTTGCTGGAGATCCGAGGGGGACATGCAAGGAAAAGAAAAAAAACAGCATCTTTGCCTCTACATGATTGGATGATAAAATCACCAGTGCTTCCCCTCTGATTTTCATCAACTACACTTGTATCGCAGAAAGGATTTGCCTTTAATAAATCCCAAAATACCTAATAATTTGGGGTGTACACAACAAAGTGCTAGAGTGCAATTTGCATAATGGGGACACTTGTTAGATTAACCTGTGTGTCCCCAAGGAAAAATATTGTTAGGGTTTTACTCTCACTTCCTGTTTGGCTATGTGACAGGAAGCAAAGCCAATTTTAACAAAAAGGGACACAAGGCCCAACCTAAAAAATAAATAAATTTATATATATATATATATATATATATATATATATATATATATATATATATATATATATATATATATATATATATATATATATATATATATATATATATAATTCTTGTTTTCCCTCAAATCTCCACAATTAGAATAGGATTGTCTTGAGATTGATTTTAGTTCAATGCTCTAAATCAGTGCTTCTCAACCCTGTCCTCAAGTACCCCCCAACAGGGCATGTTTGCAGGTTTTCCTTCATCTTGCACAGGTGCTTTAAATCAAAGTCAATGGCTTTGTATTTTGGACAGCTATTTTAGATAAGATAAATTTCCTAAATATGTCCTGTCGGGGGGGGGGGGGGGGAAGAGACTTGAGGACTGAGGCTGAAAACCACTGCTCAAAAAAGAAAATTGAATACTTACCACTCTGAAATGTTACTTTCCTGGTCACTATCCATGGCAGCATATGCATATATTGGTCCAAAAAAAAAAAACAGGACTTGGAAAAGAAGCAAGGAAAGCAAAATACACACATGTATGTTAATTTAAGACACTAACAGAATATGTTTGAGGTTTGACCCTTTTGCAGTGTAAATTAACAGGAGTTAAAAGGAATGCACCGAAAAATGGACATCTTTTAAGGATTAAAACATTAAGCACAACATCTTGAGAAAGAATTTTAAAAATAATGCAGCACAGACAGTTAAATCAAAGTGAACAACGTAAAAACAACAAACATTGCCAACATAAAAATGATTTCATGGTAAAATAACCACCACCCAAAAAAATACAACAAACCAAAGTAACACACACACACACACACACACACACACACACACACACACACACACACACTGCTATTTGCAAACTTTATATAACATAGGTTTGTGTGCTAATGAGGCAATTGAAAACACATGCACAGTCCATGAAACACACAAAATGCAAGTTCACCCAATGTAGAGAGAACTTCAAAGTGGGTACATCTGTTAAGGATGTCCTTAAATTACTAACTCAAAAAACACACTCTGAGCATGTCCAGAAACATCCAAGTGCTGTTCACACACAAAAAGCACCAAAAAGAAAAAACAAAGTCCATGAGCATGCCCAGACCAACCCAAATGCATTTCACACACCAAAATGCACAGGAAAAAAACAAAGTCCCTGAGCATGCCCAGAACAATCCAACAGCTAGCACAAAATAAGCCACCCCCTGTCCAAAATTAAGCACATCATCCAGCATGCACCAAAAGTACAGATGGGACAAAACACCCCCCAGTCCAGGGGGGCAACTAAAGAGCCTAACATGTGCAAAAGTTATACAACAAATACCATTGCAGTCTAAGGGAACTGACTTGGTAATTTTACTAGTCCCCACTTGGCTGGCTTATCTTCTAGTTATTGGCCTTAAAATGGGTATGGGGGCCCAGGTCCCACCCTGAGGGACATATATCAATATCACCAATTGGACAACCCCAAAAACAAAACAAGAAGAAATGCCTTTAAATATGCCAAATTGCTTAAGGGCCAGTTCACACCAATGCAGTCCAGTGCATATTTTATGCATCTAAAATGCATGGAAAGTGGGTTATATGGTTTTCAATTGCATAGTTCACACTAGTGCTTGCAGTTCCAGTGTGTTCCAGTTCCACAAAAAAAGTAGAACATGCTGCATTTTTTCTGTACTGGACTGTACTGGAAAGCTGTAAAATGCATCAAAAATGCACTGGAACGCACCTAAATGCACCAAAAACGCACTGCAACACACTTGTCCTTATTTAAGGTTAAGAAAAAAGGGGGGGAGCACTAGACTGTATCAAAAATGCACCAAAAACGCATCAAAAACGCACTGGAACACTTTAAAAACGCACCTACATGCACCAAAAAACGCACTGCAACACACTTGTCCTTATTTAAGGTTAAGAAAAAAAAGGAGGGAAAAAAGCACTGGACTGCATCAAAAACACACCAAAACGCACTGGAAAGCATAAAAAATGTGCACACCATAGAAACAGATAGCAGTCTGGATGAGTTCCAGGTGCTTTTGTGCATGCACGTTTTTGATGCGTTCCAGTGCGTTTTTGGTGTGAACTATGCCATTGAAAACCATATAACCTACTTTCCATGCATTTTTGATGCAGAAAAAAAATGCACTGGACTGACAGGAATGGTACCACTGGATTGGCGCAGGGCGAACGTGGTACCTATATTTAAAAAGGGATCAAAGTCTTTACCAAGTAACTATAGACCTGTTAGTTTAACTTCTATAGTCGGGAAGATACTGGAGCGTTTCATAAAAGACCACATAGACGAGTTCTTGCTGGAAAAAAACATTTTAAGCAACAGACAGCATGGATTCATGAAAGACAGAAGTTGTCAGACAAACCTGATTTCTTTTTATGAAGAGGTAAGTAAAACCTTGGACAGAGGGGTGGCTGTGGATGTGGTTTACTTGGATTTTGCAAAAGCGTTCGATACAGTTCCGCACACACGGCTCATGTGTAAGCTAAAGTCTACAGGGTTGGAAATATCAGTTTGTAAATGGATAGAAAACTGGCTAAAAGACAGAATTCAGAGAGTAGTGGTTAATGATTCTTACTCTGAATGGTCTAAGGTTATCAGTGGTGTACCCCAAGGTTCAGTGCTGGGACCCTTACTCTTTAATATCTTTATAAATGATATTGGGTCTGGGATCAAAAGTAACATTTCTGTCTTTGCAGATGACACCAAGCTATGCAGTGGAATAACGTCCTTACAGGATGTCTCCAATTTACAAGCCGACCTCAATGCACTGTCTAATTGGGCGACTATGTGGCAGATGAGGTTTAATGTTGAGAAATGTAAAGTTATGCACTTGGGGGCTAAGAATATGCATGCATCATACATTCTAGGGGGAGTACAACTGGGGGAATCCGTAGTGGAGAAGGATCTGGGGGTTTTGGTAGATCATAAGCTCAATAATAGCATGCAATGCCAAGCTGCGGTTTCCAAAGCGAGCAAAGTTCTTTCTTGTATTAAGAGAGGTATGGACTCCAGAGAGAGAGATATCATTTTGCCCCTGTTCAAATCATTAGTAAGACCTCATCTGGAATATGCCGTTCAGTTTTGGGCACCAGTTCTCAAAAAGGATATCGGGGAACTGGAGAAAGTGCAGAGAAGGGCAACCAAACTGATAAGAGGCATGGGGGAGCTCAGCTATGAGGAAAGATTAGAGGAACTGAATTTGTTCACTCTTGAGAAGAGGAGAATAAGGGGGGATATGATCAACATGTTTAAATATATAAGGGGTCCATATAGTGAACTTGGTGTTGAGCTATTCACTTTACGGTCAACACAGAGGACAAGGGGGCACTCTTTACGACTGGAGGAAAAGAGATTTCATCTCCAAATACGGAAAGGTTTCTTCACAGTAAGAGCTGTGAAAATGTGGAATAGACTCCCTCCAGAGGTGGTTCTGGCCAGCTCAGTAGATTGCTTTAACCACTTCAGCCCCGGAAGGTTTTACCCCCTTCCTGACCAGAGCACTTTTTACAATTCAGCACTGCGTCGCTTTAACTGCTAATTGCGCGGTCATGCAATGCTCTACCCAAACGAAATTTGCGTCCTTTTCTTCCCACAAATAGAGCTTTCTTTTGATGATATTTGATCACCTCTGCCGTTTTTTTTTTTTGCGCTATACACGGAAAAAGACTGAAAATTTTGAAAAAAAATGATATTTTCTACTTTTTGTTCTAAAAAAAATCCAATAAACTCAATTTTAGTCATACGTTTAGGCCAAAATGTATTCGGCCACATGTCTTTGGTAAAAAAAATGTCAATAAGTGTATATTTATTGGTTTGCGCAAAAGTTATAGCGCCTACAAACTAGGGTACATTTTCTGGAATTTACACAGCCTTTAATTTATGACTGCCTATGTTGTTTCTTGAGGTGCTAAAATGGCAGGGCAGTACAAAACCCCCACAAATGACCCCATTTTGGAAAGTAGACACCCCAAGGAATTTGCTGAGAGGCATGTTGAGCCCATTGAATATTCATTTTTTTTGTCCCAAGTGATTGAATAATGACAAAAAAAAAAATTACAAAAAGTTGTCACTAAATGATATATTGCTCACACAGGCCATGGGCATATGTGGAATTGCACCCCAAAATACATTTAGCTGCTTCTCCTGAGTATGGTGATACCACATGTGTGAGACTTTTTGGGAGCCTAGCCGCGTACGGGGCCCCGAAAACCAATCACTGCCTTCAGGATTTCTAAGGGCGTACATTTTTGATTTTACTCCTCACTGCCTATCACAGTTTCGGAGGACATGGAATGCCCAGGTGGCACAAACCCCCCCCCAAATGACCCTATTTTGGAATGTAGACACCCCAAGCTATTTGCTGAGAGGCATGGTGAGTATTTTGCAGCTCTCATTTGTTTTTGAAAATAAAGAAAGACGAGAAAAAAAATTTTTTTTTTCTTTTTTCAATTTTCAAAACTTTGTGACAAAAACTGAGGTCTGCAAAATACTCACTATACCTCTCATCAAATAGCTTGGGGTGTCTACTTTCCAAAATGGGGTCATTTGGGGTTTTTTTTTGCCACCTGGGCATTCCATGGCCTCCGAAACTGTGATAGGCAGTGAAGAGTGAAATCAAAAATTTACGGCCTTAGAAAGCCTGAAGGCGGTGCTTGGTTTTTGGGGTCCCGTACGCGGCTAGGCTCCCAAAAAGTCTCACACATGTGGTATCCCCGTACTCAGGAGAAGCAATAGAATGTATTTTGGGGTGTAATTTCACATATTCCCATGGCATGTTTGAGCAAAATATCATTTAGTGACAACTTTGCGCAAAAAAAATATAAAAAAAATAAAAAATTGTCTCTTTCCCGCAACTTGTGTCACAATATAAAATATTCCATGGACTCAACATGACTCTCAGCAAATAGCTTGGGGTGTCTACTTTCCAAAATGGGGTCATTTGGGGGGGTTTTGAACTGTCCTGGCATTTTATGCACAACATCTAGAGGCTTATGTCACACATCACCCACTCTTCTAACCACTTGAAGACAAAGCCCTTTCTGACACTTATTGTTTACATAAAAAAATAATTTTTTTTTGCAAGAAAATTACTTTGAACCCCCAAACATTATTTTTTTTTTAAAGCAAATGCCCTACAGATTAAAATGGTGGGTGTTTCTTTTTTTTTTTTCTCACAGTATTTGCGCAGCGATTTTTCAAACGCATTTTTTGGGGAAAAAACACACTTTTTTACATTTTAATGCACTAAAACACACTATATTGCCCAAATGTTTGGTGAAATAAAAAAGATTATCTTAGGCCGAGTACATGGATACCAAACATGACATGCTTTAAAATTGCGCACAAACGTGCAGTGGCGACAAACTAAATACATTTTTAAAAGCCTTTAAAAGCCTTTACAGGTTACCACTTTAGATTTACAGAGGAGGTCTACTGCTAAAATTACTGCCCTCGATCTGGCCTTCGCGATGATACCTCACATGCATGGTGCAATTGCTGTTTACATTTGACGCCAGACCGACG
This sequence comes from Lithobates clamitans, assembly GCA_037952925.1. Lineage (NCBI taxonomy): Eukaryota > Metazoa > Chordata > Amphibia > Anura > Ranidae > Lithobates > Lithobates clamitans. The sequence continues at coordinate 3,508,495 of JBBGZY010000665.1, read as the reverse complement.
CTTGCGTTCGCCTTAGCGCGAGAGCAGGGGGGACAGGGGTGCTTTTTTTTTTTTTTTTTTTTTTCATTATTATTATTATTTTTTTTATCTTATTTTTAAACTGTTCCTTTCATTTTTTTTTTAAATCATTTTTATTGTTATCTCGGGGAATGTAAATATCCCCTATCATAGCAATAGGTAGTGACAGGTACTCTTTTTTGCAAAAATTGGGGTCTATTAGACCCTAGATTTCTCCTCTGCCCTCAAAGTATCTGACCACGCCAAGATCGGTGTGATAAAATGCTTTCCCAATTTCCCAATGGCGCTGTTTACATCCGGCGAAATCTAAGTCATAAAATGCTCGTAGCTTCCGGTTTCTTAGGCCATAGAGATGTTTGGAGCCACTCTGGTCTCTGATCAGCTCTATGGTCAGCTGGCTGAATCACCGGCTGCATTTTCAGGTTCCCTGTTGAGACAGGAGAGCCAGAGAAAAACACGGAAGACGTTGGGGGGGGGGCATTCCCTCCCACTGCTTGTAAAAGCAGTCTAGAGGCTAATTAGCCGCTAGGATTGCTTTTACATGAAAGCCGACCGCTGGCTGAAAAGAATGATACCGCAAAACAAACAGTGGCCAAGGCATGGAAATCTCCTACATTGGTACTAGCAGAAACAATTCACAGAATGAATAATACAATGTCCCATGCTAAGATGGTAGCCATCGATCAAAATCAAATTCCAAAATTTGAAAAACTTTGGCATCCTTGGATAAAACAACAGTTCCTGTCAAACTTCAATGACTCTGTCCTGTTGCCATGGTAACAGATTAAATGACTTACAGAGACACCCATTCTAAGGCTTCAAAGAGAACTAAAAAGAATAATAAACTGACGAGCGGGACAACCTTGTGGACCATACCTCTACCTTTCAACCCTTTTTCTTCTTTCTCTTTCCTTTTCTCCACCTTACGATTAAAGCTCATTATCAGAATTTATTTGACCTATATACACTCTACTTGTAAACAATATGTATAGTAGGTATAAATCATTTAAATACCTACAAAAGTAACTAAGGAAATGATATATATCTTTAATTTAGGTTTACGTGAACCCAATGTTTAATATTTGAAATTTCATGATATTTACCTATATAAACCCTACTGTAAAACAATGAGCTTACTTTATAGATCCTTGTAAACTTACTTTATGTATCTTTATAACATTGTATACTCAATAAATTTCTTTTGACAAGGAAAATAATGATACCTAAACCTGCAGGCATCATTCTGGTATAACCACTCAAAGTCGTGAATGGCGTACCTGAAGACAAAAAAATGGTTAACAATAAAGCACAGTAAACGGTAAGGTATAAAAAATTGCATACCTGAAAAGCAAACATGATAAAACATAATAAAAATAAAACATTGCAGAATAGAATACAGTAAAAAAGAGCAGAACAATAGAGAGAATAGAGAGAGAGAGAGAACAATAAAACGCCAACTATTTTTTTTTTTTTTTTATATTTTTGTTTGTTTTTTTTTTTTTTTACACTTTTTTTGTAACTAACTTTTATACCTGTAACCGGTTCCAGGTTCGGGTCTCTCAAAATGCGATGGCATCTTGGGAGACCCTGTGAAAGTGTGCCTAGTCTGTGCAATGCTGTACCCTACGCTAATACTCAACTAGTGAATGGTAGCGTTCAAAACATTCACCAATGCAAAGACCAGGATTGTCAGGACAGGAGGGACAATAATAGCGGGTGTCACGCCTATATCCGCGCTTGCTGCAGACACGACATCTTTTTTGGGGGGGTTCGTTGGGTAGGGGTACTCGGGAGGACATAAAGAAAATGCCTCTCATGCAGCCGACTGCATTTGGTTGGGGATGTGAATGGGGGAAGTACGGGCGCTGCAGAAGCGGTGGATTCCCAATTAGGATTGGTGAATGCAGCAGGAAGGGCACTATGGGCACGACAGGCCTGTGTTTGTCTTTTTGGTGGCAGCGGGACACTACTTGTGCTTGCCACCTCACCAGCTTGAACTGCACTTATGGGACTCGCCACGTCACCAAGTGTTACTGCAGTGCTGGTTTGACTACGACCGGGGTGTACTAGGCCGCTGGCGCTTGCCAGTTCACCAAAACGCTACAAAAGAAACTGTTAGCGATCGCAGGGATCAGGCCTGACTCTGCGAACGCTGCAGTTATGCGTTTAGTGTTTTGTAAGTGTCAGTGATCGATCGATACTGCACTTGGGTGGGCTGGGCCGGTCGGAGGGGCAAAACGCAGGTGCTAGCAGGTATCTGGGCTGATCCCGCTAACACTGCGTTTGTGGGAACCCTAAACTGCTGGGGAAGCTAGTATAGATCTGATCGGATCAGGTATTGATCCGATCAGATACTATACCACTAAGGGAGGTGTATGCTGCGTGCGTGGGTGTTAGCGGTACTGGCGCTAACCTGACGCTGCCTGGGGCTGGTGCTTGCCAGTTCACCAAAACGCTACCAAAAAAACTGTTAGCGATCGCAGGGATCAGGCCTGACTCTGCGAACGCTGCAGTTATGCGTTTAGTGTTTTGTAAGTGACAGTGATCGATTGATACTGCACTTGGGTGGGCTGGGCTGGGCCGGGCGGAGGGGCAAAACGCAGGTGCTAGCAGGTATCTGGGCTGATTCCGCTAACACTGCGTGTTTGGGAACCCTAAACTGCTGGTGACGCTAGTATAGATCTGATCAGATCAGATATTGATCCGTTCAGATACTATACCACTAAGGGAGGTGTACGGTGCGTGCGTGGGTGTTAGCGGTACTGGCGCTAACCTGACGCTGCCTGGGGCTGGTGCTTGCCAGCTCACCAAAACGCTACCAAGAAAACTGTTAGCGATCGCAGGGATCAGGCCTGACTCTGCGAATGCTGCAGTTATGCGTTTAGTGTTTTGTAAGTGACAGTGATCGATCGATACTGCACTTGGGTGGGCTGGGCTGGGCTGGGCGGAGGGGCAAAACGCAGGTGCTAGCGGGTATCTGGGCTGATCCCGCTAACACTGCGTTTTTGGGAACCCTAAACTGCTGGGGACGCTAGTATAGATCTGATCGGATCAGATATTGATCCGTACAGATACTATACCACTAAGGGAGGCGTATGCTGCGTGCGTGGGTGTTAGCGGTACTGGCGCTAATCTGACGCTGCCTGGGGCGACGCATATCACCGTCGGGCGATCAGGGGGCTAAACCTTTATTCGGTAATAAACGGCGGGTGCCCTGACACTATAAAAAATAAACGAACTAACCAGCGTCACCCGTAACGGTTATACGGTGATCAGTGGTGAAAGGGTTAACTAGGGGGCAATCAAGGGGTTAAAACATTTATTAGGTAGTATATGGGGGTCCCTGTCGCTATAAAACGCTGACGGCGAACCTAAATATTTACGTCCCTAACTAGCGTCACCAGCGACACTAATACAGCGATCAGAAAAATGATCGCTTAGCAACACTGGTGACAGGGGTGATCAAGGGGTTAAAACTTTATTAGGGGGGTTAGGGGGGTATCCTAGACCTAAAGGGGGCCTAACACTCACTGCCCTAACACACTAACTGTCACAAACTGACACCAATACAGTAATCAGAAAAAAAAAAATTAAAAAAAAAATAAATAAAAAAACCTGCTTGGTGTCAGTTTATGACAGGGGGGGGGGGGTGATTGGGGGGGGATCGGGGGGCGATCGGGGGGGGGATCGGGGTGTAATGTGTGCCTGGCATGTTCTACTGTGTGTGTGTGTGTTGTGCACTCACAGTTCAGCCTTCTCTCCTCGACCCGGAACGGAAAATACCGAGCCGAGGAGAGATGACATCATTTCCTCTGCCTCTGTGTACAATACAGAGGCAGGGAAATGATCCCATTGGTTGGGAGCGATCGCGAGGGGGGGGCCACGAATGGATGGCCTCCCCCTCACCACCGATCGCCGGGGGACATTTGCCGACCGCCGCAGGCACCGGGGGGGGTCCGATCGGACCCCCCACCCGCGGGCAGGCAGGGACGTACAGGTAAGCCCTTTTGCCTGCCCGTGCCACTTTGTCGACGTACATCGTCGTGCTGCGGTCGGCAAGTGGTTAAGAAAGGCCTGGATACTTTCCTAAATGTACATAATATAACTGGGTACTGACATTTATAGGTAAAGTTGATCCAGGGATAATCCGATTGCCTCTCTGGGATCAGGAAGGAATTTTTTCCCCTGCTGTAGCAAATTGGAGCATGCTCTGCTGGGGTTTTTTGCCTTCCTCTGGATCAACTGTGGGTATAGTATTGGGTATATTGTTTTTTTGTTTTTTTTTGTTTTTTTTATGGTTGGACTGGATGGACTTGTGTCTTTTTTCAACCTGGCTAACTATGCATGTGGTGTGAACTGGCCCTTAAGGAATAAAAGTTATTTAAAACTACTACTTCTGACACTTATATAACAGAATCGTGCTTCAGAGGGGGCGGGGTCACCGGGTGGTATGTATATATAAGAAGTGTCAAAGGAAGAGAAGTGTCACACAGCGGGAGCCTCCCATGGATGTGGAGCGGCCCAAGAATGAAGCGGGGAAGAAGACGCCATGGAGGAAGATGCCGGACGAGAACACCGGAGCAAGAAGCAGAGGATCGGAGGAAGAACCAGAGGAAGAAGAAGATGGAGGAAGAAACCGAAGGAAGAAGGAAGAAGACCCGAAGAAGATGGAAGGAAGAAGGCTTTAAATAAAAGAATTGCCAAAAACAGTCTCCTGTCATTTTTAACATTTTTGACACTTTTTTTGTGAAATGGTAGGGGTACTTTTGTACCCCCTTACCATTTCACACAGGGTGGGGCCGGGATCTGGGGGTCCCCTTGTTAAAGGGGGCTTCCAGATTCCGATAAGCCCCCCGCCTGCAGACCCCCACAACCACCGGGCAAGGGTTGTGGGGATGAGGCCCTTGTCTTCATCGACGTGGGGACAAGGTGCTTTGGGGGGGACCCCAAAGCACCCTTCCAATGTTGAGGGCATGTGGCTTGGTATGGTTCAGGAGGGGGGGGGCACTCTCTTGTCCCCCCTCTTTTCCTGCAGCCTTCCAGGTTGCGTGCTCAGATAAGGGTCTGAGATGGATTTTTAGGGGGACCCCCATGCCATTTGTTTTTTAATTTTGGCGCAGGGTTCCCCTTAAAATCCATACCAGGCCTGAAGGGCCTGGTGTGGATTTTGAGGGGGACCCCCCACACCATTTTTTTTTTTGGCGTGGGGTTCCCCTTAATATCCATACCAGACCTGAAGGGCCTGGTATGGAATTTCGGGGGAACCCCACACATTTTTTTTTCTTAATTTTGTTTTTTTTCTTAATGCTGTTTTTATCAATGAACTTTTATGTGTATTGCCGGACCGACATTTCATTATAGCCGCGAAGTGAACCAGCGTTAAAAGAAAAATAAAAAAAGTTTAGAGGTGCGCCCGTTCAACCTATGCAAATGCATTTACGTTGCTTGACATTTACTAATATTTTGCCAGCATAGTGAACCAACTCATTTGAACAAGCGCAAATGCCGTTTGAGCATGCATGGTGCATAAATTGACCTCCCGCAGTTCTAAATGTACTTGCCGGCGCTGCAGGCTTATTCAGAAAAAATTACTTTCTCATTCTATTTTGGGCATATTTGTTACTTGGGCAGTTATTACTATACTTCCTCACATCACCCACATCACCCCCATAATATTGGCACTTCCAGCTTGTTTAAATTTTAAGTTAAAGATGCCGTGCGCCATGTCTATAGTGGCGTACCGATCGCCTCCTCCCGTGCACCAGGAAGAGGATAGTAAATGGGGAATTGCGCTGTGTTACCGCAATTGTTTTGTAAATACGAAAATTTCATTTGCGCATCGGCGTGAGCCGCAACTCATAGCGCAAATGCTTCGTAAATCAGCCCCATGGTGTCACAAATAATATATTGAAGCAAAACTAATATTTAAATGGAATCAGAGAAGGCAGTTTAAAGTGGTTGTAAACCCTTACAGACCACTTTTTGCTACAGGTAAGCCTATAATAAGGCTTACCTGTAGCTACTCAGGATATCTCCTAAACCTGCACAGTTTAGGAGATAGCCCCTGTATTTGCATGTACCGACATCATCGGCACATGCGCACTGACACAAACTGAAGAATGGCACGTACGTGCCGTTGCTTCAGTGAGTGTGCCGTTACCACGCGCATGTGCAAGAGTGATGTCATTATGGCTCCGGCGCTGTTATTGGCCAGACCCGGAAGTAACCCCCAGGAGTGATGTCGGCCGCCGAAACGGGGTTTGGGCACCGCAGTGAGGGCTTCGATCTCCGGTGAATATTACATAATGAGCTAGTATGCTATGCATACTAGCTCATTATGCCTTTGTCTTGCAGGTGTTCATTTTTTTTTTTTTTTTTTTTAAGTGGGTTTACACCCACTTTAATTTGCAATAGTTCACTGCTTTGACAAAATACCATGTTACTGTAAGGATCCAGATAAAAAGTGTATTTTACTTTTTTTAGTTTTAGATAAATCCTTCAAAATTCAGGCTTTTATTGTTTAACTCACGTCCAGCCTCCTTCCAGTGGTTACATTTTTCTGCATGTTGGTGGGCAAGAAGCTCAAGGAGAGAAAAGCTACATAGTTACATAGTAGGTGAGGTTGAAAAAAGACACAAGTCCATCAAGTCCAACCTATGTGTGTGATTATATGTCAGTATTACATTGTATATCCCTATATGTTGTGGTCGTTAAGGTGCCTATCTAATAGTTTTTTGAAACTATTGATGCTCCCCGCTGAGACCACCGCCTGTGGAAGGGAATTCCACATCCTTGCCGCTCTTACAGTAAAGAACCCTCTACGTAGTTTAAGGTTAAACCTCTTTTCTTCTCATTTTAATGAGTGGCCACGTGTCTTGTTAAACTCCCTTCTGCAAAAAAAGTTTTATCCCTATTGTGGGGTCACCAGTATGATATTTATAAATTTAAATCATAGCCCCTCTCAAGTGTCTCTTTTCCAGAGAGAATAAGTTCAGTACTCGCAACCTTTCCTCATATCTAATATACTTTAGACCCTTTATTAGTTCTGTTGCCCTTTTTATACTCGCTCCATTTCAAGTACATCCTTCCTGAGGACTGGTGCCCAGACCAGGACAGCATACTCTAGGTGCGGCCGGACTAGAGTCTTGTAGATTGGGAGAATTATCGTTTTATCTCTGAAGTTGATCCCCTTTTAATGCATGCCAATATTCTGTTTGCTTTGTTAGCAGCAGCTTGGCATTGCATGCCATTGCTGAGCCTATCATCTACTAGGACCCCCAGGTCCTTTTCCATCCCAGATTCCCTCAGAGGTTCTCCTCCAGTGTATAGATTGCATTCATATTTTTGCCACCCAAATGCATTATTTACTACTTAGTACTTAGTACTTGGTGGAGAAACCCTTGTTGACAAGCATAGAGGTAAGACGTTTCTTGTAGTTAGTGACCACATCTCAGGAGGGATTTTGGTTCACTGTTATTTACAGATCTTCTCTAAATCCTTAAGGTTTCTTGGCTGTTGCTTGACCCCTCATTAGGATTAAGGTCTGGAGACTGGCTAGGCCACTCCATGACCTTAATGTGCTTCTTCTTGAGCCACTCCTTTGTTGCCATTGCGGTATATTTTGGGTTACTTTCAAGCTGAAAGACCCATCCTCGACCCATCTTCAGTGTTCTGGCTGAGGAAAGAAGGTTCTCATCCAAGATTTTACAATACATTGGCCCATTCATTGGCCCCTCAATGCGGCAAAGTCAGCCTGTACCTTTAGCAAAGCAACAGCTCCAAAGCATAATGTAGGGAAGGTGTTCTTAGGGTCATAGTAAGCATTTTTCTTCCTCCAAACACGGTGAGTCACCCTCCTCAAGAAGACACATGTACAGTTATGCCAATGAACATCTAAATGATTCAGAGAAGGAATAGGAGAAAGTTCTGTAGTCAGATGAGACCAAAATTGAGCTCTTTGGCATCATCTTGACTCGCAATGTTTGGAGGAAGAAAAATGCTGACTATTACCATAAGAGCACTATCCCTACAGTCAAGCACAGAGGTGGAAACATGATTCTTTGGGGCTATTTCTCTGCTAAAGGTACAGGCCGAGATTGCTGCATTAAGGAGCCAATGGACGGGGCCATTTAAAGTGAAACCCGTAGGAGAGAATAGACGGAGGGGATGCATGACTATGGGAGGAACAGGGGTCAGGGAACGGTCAGTCAGGTCAGTGGTGGGGGCATAGGTTTAGCTCTTACCTGATTGGAGGTAGAAGTCAGAGGGGGTAGGGTCCAGAGGTTGGGGTCCGGTGTAGGGGGTGGATTCTGCATCATTCAGAGAAGTTTGGAGAGGAGACATCTTCTTGGGACATCCGTGCTGATCACCTGCAGGTAGACAGACAGGGAGATGAGTGAGTTAGAGGGAGTTAGAGTGAGTTACGTGTGTAAGGTAGGTTGTGTCAAGATATAAGTTGACCAATCAGAGCTTAATAAGATCTACAACAAGCATAGAATTAAATATCTTGTGATTATGGTTCATCAAGAAGTCACCACTGAAGGGTGTTTATTTCTTGTGGCTTTTGGATGTCATTCAGGAAATAACATTCTGGATGGGTTTCCAGGAACTTGCTTTGCCACAGGTTCTCCAAATATAAATCATATGTTTCAGTAGTCATCAGAATTGTTTATGCAGTATGCCAGTGTACATGTAAGATAAGAAACAAGCTAAGATTAACATTTTCATAATGAAGCCATTTTGCTCTAAGCAGCAGTCTTGCCACCTCATTACCTTCTTACCTCAGCCAAAACACTAAAGATGGGTCGTGGATGGGTCTTTTAGCATGACAATGACCCAATACATACTGCCAAGGCAACAAAGGAAGCGCTCAAGAAGAAGCACATTAAGGTCATGGAGGGGCCTAGCCAGTCCCCAAACCTTAATCCTATAGAAAATTTATGGAGGGAGCTGAAACTCTGAGTTGCCAAGAGACAGCCAAAAAACCTTAAGGATTTAGAGAAGATCTGTAAAGAAGAGTGGACCAAAATCCCTCCTGAGATGTCTGCAAACCTGGTCACCAACTACAAGAAACATCTTACCTCTGTGCTTGCCAACAAGGGTTTCTCAAACAAGTACAAAGTCATGTTTTGCTTGGGGATCAAATACTTATTTTACTCACTGAACTGCAACTTAACTTATAGAATTTGTTGTAGGTGTTTTTTTTTTGGTTGATATTCTATTTTCATCACTCAGAATACACCTATAATAAAAATTATAGACCCTTAATTTCTTTGTAAGTGGGCAAACTTACAAAATCTGCAGAGGATCAAATAATTATTTTCCCCACTGTGTATATATATATATATATATATATATATATATATATATATATATATATATATATATATATATATATAAATATATATAGTGCCTGCAAAAGTATTAACCCCCCTTGGCTTTTGACCTATTTTGTTACATTACAACAATTAGTTCAATATTTTTTTAATCTGAATTATATGTGATGGATCAGAACACAATAGTCTAAGTTGGGGAAGTAAAATTAGAAAAATATATACATAAAACTATTTTTCAGAAATAAAAAAAATGATAATTGGCATGTGAGTATGTATTCACCCCCTTTGTTACGAAGCCCAGAAAAAGCTCTGGTGCAACCAATTACCTTCAGAAGTCACATATTTAGTGAAATGATGTCCACCTGTGTGCAATCTAAGTGTCACATGATCTATCATTACATATACACACCTTTTTGAAAGGCCCCAGAGGCTGCAACACCTAAGCAAGAGGCACCACTAACCAAACACTTCCATGAAGACCAAGGAACTCTTCAAACAAGTAAGGGACAATGTTGTTGAGAAGTACAAGTCAGGGTTAGGTTATAAAAAAAATATCCAAATCTTTGATGATCCCTAGAAGCACCATGAAATCTATCATAACTAAATGGAAAAACATGACACAACGGCAAACCTGCTAAGAGACGGCCGCACACCAAAACACACGGACTGGGCAAGGAGGGCATTAATCAGAAAAGCAGCACAGAGACCTAAGGTAACCCTGGAGGAGCTGCAGAGTTCCACAGCAGAGACTGGAGTATCTGTACATAGTACGACAATAAGCCATACACTCCATAGAGTTGGGCTTTATGGCAAAGTGGCCAGGTGAAAGCCATTACTTTCAGCAAAAAAACAAAATGGCAGTTGAGTTTGCGAAAAGGCATGTGGGTGACTCCCAAAATGTATGGAGGAAGGTGCTCCGGTCTGATGAGACTAAAATTGAACTTTTTGGCCATCAAAGAAAACGCAATGTCTGGCTCAAACCCAACAATGAACAAACGCTATGTCTGGCGCAAACTCACCCAAAGAACACCATCCCCACAGTGAAACATGGTGGTGGCAGCATCATGCTGTGGAGATGTTTTTCAGCAGTCGGAGCTGGCAAACTGGTCAGGGTTGAGGGAAAGATGTATGGTGCTAAATACAGGGATACTCTTGAGAAAAATCTGTACCACTCTGTGTGTGATTTGAGGTTATAATGGAGGTCCACCTTCCAGCAGGACAATAACCCCAAACACACTGCTAAGGCAACACTTGAGTGGTTTAAGGGGAAACATGTAAATGTGTTGGAATGGCCTAGTCAAAGCCCAGACCTCAATCCAATAGAAAATCTGGAGCAGTTTTGCAAGGAGGAATGGACAAAAATCCCAGTGGTAAGTGGCAAGCTCATAGAAACCTATCCAAAGCGACTTGGAGCTGTGATAGATGCAAAAGGTGGCTCTACAAAGTATTGACTTTAGGGGGGTGAATAGTTGTGCACATTGACTTTTTCTGTTATTTTGTCCTATTTGTTGTCTGCTTCACAATAAAAAAAAAATCTTCAAAGTTGTGGGCATGTTCTGTAAATTGAAATGTGTGTGTCACTGGCGCAAAACCTGTCCTATCAATCAATATAAAAGTGATATCTGTAGCTGCTGCATCCAAAAAATTCTCGAGAGAAAAAAATTAAAAGTGCTATGTGTGTGGATGCGCTGCTCTCATTTGTACTCTCTTTTCTATCTATGTGTATCCTATCTGTTAGACATAATCTTATTCACCATCCACCTATAAAAATTCATCACATTAAGCAACAACCATATGCAAATTATATAAATCAAATAAAAGTCCGGTGACATGTATCACATGATAATAAAGTCTCTTCATATATGCTTGCAAATCTTCCGTTAGATTGCCGTGATCGGCGTGCTCTTGTGTTTGATCAATTTAAAGTGACTTAGTGCTCCACCACCACCTGTGAGATTGGCCACTCACCAGATTTTTCTTTAAAACTGCACCTTTGGTTCATTCATAGGGATAACCACTCCACTCAAAGGGAACTTCTCCAATAGCTATAATAGGACCTTAGTGTTCCTCATAAAAATGGATGAAAACGATCATCGCACAATAACGTTTAAAACCTTTATTTTATAAAACACAGAAAAACTATGCACTCACATTTCCAAGTGCCATTGAGCCGGCACAGAGCTTTTCCAGCAGTTAGGGACGGGTGGGCGCTGCAGCCCGGTTCGCCTGGTGTGTGCTGTACTGCCTCCGTGTGCAGCTTGCGTTCCCCCCTTGTGTCCGTTCGCGTCCTCACCAACCACGCTCGTTCCCGGTCACGTGGGTGCAAAAATCTCCCAGCAGCCTCTACGCGTTTCGCATTCCAATGTGCGTCATCAGGAAGCTGCCGTTTGATTGGTTCTCGTTCTATTTATGTTGAGCACGGGCGGAAATGACTCTGCCACCATCTTGGGTGTGGGTATTCCCTTAGTGTCTATTCTATTGGGACTTCCTCCCTCTTGGCGCCATTTTAACTATGGGCAATTAGCCCATTTCGTAGTTGTCCAGTGCACACGCCATTTCCCCCACTCTACCATTATTCGTTCTTGTTCCGATTTGCCCATTAATATGCTAAAATTATGAAAATGATTTTAAACTAACCCATCTGTATCTGCTGGAGAGGCTTTCACATATTAGTAAGTTAATGGCCCTTATTGGCCCTTAGATGCTTTGGCATTATGAACATCTTATGCACATTTTTATTCCGTAGCTAATTGCCGCACAATGTGTAATATGGAACAGCAAATCCTTGCTACTTCCAAAAAAATTGTATAAAAATACTAAATGTGGAAATAAACGATATAGATTAAACTGAACTAGGAAATTGAAATAAAAATAAAAAATAGAAAAAATAGAAAAATAGAATAAAATAAAAAAAAAAAAAAAAATAAAAAATAAATAAAATAAAATAAATAAATAAAATAAAAAATAAAAAAAAAAAATAAAAAAATAAAAAATAAAAAAAAAATAAATAAATAAAAATAAAAATAAAAAACATATGAAAATTATATAAAAAATGTATAAAAAATTATGTATAAAAAATAAATAAAAATGAAAATTGAAAAATAAAAATAAAAATAAAATTAAAACAAAAGTAAAAATAAAAATAAAAATAAAAATAAAAATAAAAATGAAAAAATATACTAGAATGAAAATAAAAATAAAAATAAAAATAAAAATGAAATTATGGGGAATGAAAAATTAATTTTAATAGTCTTCCAGAAAGCAGTTGATGTCGAGTTCCACGTTCAACCCCTGTGGCCTCATCGTGTCCACTTTAAATATCCAGTGGGTTTTGTTCTTTGAAACCTCCCTTCTCATGTTGGTATTCCTCCAGTTGCGTTCTATTCTATCTATTCCATAAAACTTTAAATGTTGGGGATTTCTACCATGTATGTCCCTAAAATGTTTTGATACACTATGGTGTTTAAATCCTTTTTTGATATTTCTGACATGTTCGCCTATTCTTACTGACAAGGCTCTGGTTGTTCTGCCCACGTACTGTGGTCCACAATTGCACTCCAGTACGTAGGTAACATGTGTACTGCTACATGTTATCAACTTGTCTATTTTATATGTTTGCTTGTTGGTGTTTGACATGAAGCTTGTTACTTTCCTGTCTTTCTTATTAGTGGACCTACAGGCTTTGCATTTTCCACACCTGAAGAAACCCTTCTGGTTGAAAAAAGTTGACAAACTTTTGGGGGGATCTGGCACATTTTTTACTATTTTATCCCTAATCCTTCTTGTTTTTCTGTATACGAATGTTGGTTTTCGGGGTAGTACCTTGCTTAGTTGTGGGTCGCTACTGATGATGGACCAGTTATTCCTTATAATGTTTTCTAATTCTTTATATTGTGTATTAAAACCCGTGATAAATGGTATGTTGTTATCCTAGTTGTTCTTCCTTGTTTTATTGCTGAGAATTACTTCTCTGTCCATATTGGCCACTTTTTTGCGTGTGTCCGCCAGTATATTTCTTTTATAGCCCTTTTCTATAAACCTATCTATCAGGATGTCCGTCTGTCGGAAATAGTCCTCCATTTGGTCACAATTCCGTCTGATCCTGATAAACTGGCTCTTTGGAATGGATATTTTCCACTGGGGGTGATGACAGCTCCCCATTGGTATATATCCATTCCGATCTGTTTCTTTGAAGTGTGTTCTAGTCCCGAGCCTATTATTATTTTTGTATATTTCTAAGTCCAAGAAGTTGATTGTTTGTTGGTGTACTGTGGCAGTAATTTTTTTTTTTTTTTTTTAAACATTTTGTTTTATTAAAAAGTAAAAAATATTTGCTTACAAAGCAACAGCAGAAAACAATTGCTTGTCAGATGTGTTACAATAGTAGGTAGACATTTAAAGCACAAGATGGAATTACATTAAATTTTGTGCAATTATCATCAGTATGCCATTACTTATGAAATATAGTTTAAGGAACCAAATTGAAAGTTAACTGAGTTTCATCAATCTGTATGTTAGTTATGGGGTAAACATTTGAACCCATATCATATCCCAAGAAGGGGTAAATACCTCCTCTTAGTAACTAAACAACATACATTGCAGTAATCTACAGATTACAATTGGTTTATCATCTTATGTAAACTTCACCTTCTTCTTAATTTTAACTGTTATAAAAATAGAGAGGGCAGGAGAAGGAAAAAAAGGAAAAAAAAATAAAAAATAAAAAAATAAAGGGGGGGGGGGGGAAGTATGGATGGGAGGTGAAATGAAAGAGGAGTCAGATCAGACTTTGTGCCAAGATTGTAGTGAAATCTTGCGAGTACTTAAAGATGAACCAAGGTTGCCAGGTTCTATGAAATCGTTCAATGTGACCCCTGTCCTGCGCTAGCATGTCCTCCATCTCGCAAATATCGCCAACTTTATTCAGCCATTCTGCTGTGGAAGGAACTTTCACAGAATTCCAATATAGCGGGATCAAAGATTTAGCCGTGTTTAGAAGGTGCTTAGTCAGAGAGTGCTTGTACCGTTTGAATGAAAAGTTTGTTACGTGTAAAAGGCAGCAAGCTGCCGTGAGGTTTATTCCTGTTTCAGTGATTTTTTTAATCAAATTTTTTATTGTAGACCAGAAATTTGCGATAGGAGGACAGTGCCACCATATATGTGCTAATGTGCCCAACTCACCCTGGCACCTCCAACATAATTCTGACCTCTGAGAGTTCCATTTATGCAATTTGTCTGGTGTGTTGTACCAATGCATTAGTAGTTTATAGCTAGTCTCTTGTGATTTAGTGTTTATAGAACCTTTGTGAGCAAAAATACATGCATACCTCCATTGTTCATCCGAGATGTCCTCTCCCAGCTCCTCTGACCACCTCCTCCCGTGACCGCCATCATCAAAGCTCCTGGGGTGTTGCAGCCAAGCATATGCAAATGAAATGGCTCTGTTTAGAGGAGTCTTACTATGGCAAACCGACTCCAGATCCGTGAGAGGTCTAAGGAATTCCCCTTTTTGACTATGGGTGGTTAGGTAGCTTCTTAATTGAAAATAAGACCATTGCCTTAGATGTGGTAGGTTATTTTCCACCTTCATTACTGTCCAATCTTTAAATCTGTCATTTGTAAAACAGTCACCCGTCAGTAATGGGGATGCGTCCTGAGATATGGGTTTGAACAATTTGTTTCCGAGTCCAGGGGCAAAATCTGGATTATCTGATAGTGGAGTCAGTGGGCTTACGTCAGAAGTAATACAATGGCGATTGGCGAGAGAGTGTATAATCTCTAGCGTGACGCCAGTTATAGGGTGTTTGCGGACATTCAGCGGGTATCTAGCCCAGGGGATCCATGGGTAGTATTGTAACGTAAGTGCGTTCAACTCTCCCTCCAGGGGTACCCAGTCCTTCATGTGTCCATGACAATGCCAATCTATCACTCTGGCTAAATGTGAAGCGTAATAGTAATGTTTAAAGTTAGGTAGGTTAATCCCCCCTAAATCTTTGGGTCTTGTCAGCCAGGGTAACCTAATCCTAGGTTTTTTTTGATTCCACAGGAATCTCAGAATTATAGAGTTTAGTGCACGAAAAAAGGTATGAGGGATTCTAACTGGTATGGTGCGCATTAGATATAGAAACCTAGGTAGAATAATCATTTTTATAATAGCAGCCCGCCCAAACCAAGAAAGGAAATCTAAGTGCCAGTCTTTAAGATTTTTTTCACAGCTCTTCAGGAGTGGCGGAAAATTCTTTTCAAACGTGTTCTGGAGACGAGGAGTAAGCCAGACTCCTAGATATTTAAGTGTATTGGGGACCCACCTAAACTGTGAATTGGCGGTGGTTAGGCGGAGCAGATTATCTGGTAGCGTAATGTTGAGGGCTTCAGATTTAGAGTAATTTATTTTTAAATTTGAAATGTAACTGTATGTACTAAATTCTTTAAGCAAGTTAGGTATGGAGACAGTGGGGTTCGTGAGAAAAAATAAAAGGTCATCTGCATACGCTGCCACTTTGAACTCCCTGTCCCTAATCCGGAATCCAGCTATTGCGGTATTTTGCTTAATCGTTCTTATGAATGGTTCCAGGGTTAGTATGAATAGGAGGGGTGACAGCGGGCACCCCTGCCTAGTCCCATTCGCAATGTGTACAGGTTTAGAGAGGGTACCATTAATCTTTAATTGTGCTTTAGGATTTTGGTATAAAGCTGATATCCAGGAGAGCATGTGCGTACCGAGTCCCACATGTTGGCACACTGCCTTCATGAAATCCCATGCTACTCTATCGAAGGCCTTCTCCGCATCCGTGGACAGGAGAAGGCCCTCGATATCCCTCGCTTTTGCTGCATGTATAAGAAGGAGCGCTTTAGTGACATTATCTTTCGCGTCTCTTCCAGGGACGAAACCCACCTGATCCAAATCAATCAGCTCTGGCAATAGTGGGCTCAGTCTCGTAGCGAGTATTTTGGCGAATAGCTTAACATCCAGGTTTAGCAGGGAAATGGGTCTATAACTTGGGCATTCTAATGGGTCTTTTCCTGGTTTCGGTATCACTGTAATGTGGGCCGATAGAAAATCTGGAGTTACCTCTCTAGGCGAGGACAGAGAGTTCAAAGCAGCCGCCAGGGGGTTCTTAATGATGCTCAAGAAGGTTTTATAATAAATGGCTGAATAACCGTCTGGGCCCGGGCTCTTGGTATTTTTTAAATGTTTAATGGCCTGGGTAATTTCTAGTGGTGTGATTGGGTCCTCTAGTAGGACGGCGTCTGACTCCTGAAGAGCTGGGAGACCGCTCCTGAGTATGTAGTCTTTTATAATTTGGGTTCTGTCGTCAGTCATGTTTTGTTCCCTATGTTGTGGTGGGAGATTATAAAGTTTTGTGTAATATTTCTGGAAATGGTCGGCAATCGCTTCTGTTGTTATGTCAATATTACCTTGTGACCCTCTGATGCCGGGAATGTTATTAGAGGTTGTGTGTTCCCTTATCGCTCTTGCTAAAAGTTTTCCTGTTTTATTTCCTGCCTCGTAGTATAGTTTCTTTCTAAAGAATAGAGTTCTTTTAGCTCTAGAATCCAGTATTTGTTGAAGAGTCTTTCTAGCTTCTAGTAGTTGTGTGGCTGTGGTTGTAGATAAAGACTGTTTATGCAAGGTCTCTAGGGTGTTGATTTGTGTGATCAATTTTTTAATAGTAAGTTCTTTTTCTCTTTTACGCTTGGATCCCATTCTTATCAACTCACCTCTAATCGTACATTTGTGGGCCTCCCAAATCATAGGAGGGTCTGCGTCTGGGGTGTTGTTTAAGTTGAAAAACTCAGTCAGTGTGGAAGTTAGAGTGGGAAGAAACGACGGGGCCGTCAGGAGCGATGCATTTAATCTCCATGTCGGTTGTTTCTGTGGAGGATTTAATAAATCCAACGACAGAGAAATAGGTGCATGGTCAGAAATCGTTTGGTTTCCTATGTGTGCACCCTCCACTAACTGAAGATCTCTCTGTGAAATAAATAGGTAATCTAGTCTCGCATATCTAGCATGTGGGATAGAAAAAAATGTAAAATCTCTATCCTCAGGATGGAGAAAGCGCCATGTATCAACCAACTGTAGGGATTGGAGCATTGCCTTTAGTTTTTTGAGAATTTTGTAGGTGATACATGTTTTCCCGTTGGACGTGTCTGCTAGAGGGTTAAGGGGCACATTAAAATCCCCTCCGAGGATCAGGCAGCCGGAGGCAAATCCCTGCAGCTCCTTTACCATTCGTTGGCAAAACGTGACATGGGCCTTATTCGGGAAATACACGTTCGCCAGGGTTACTGGGGTGCCTCCTAGAGATCCCTTTAAAAAAAATAAACCTACCTTCGGGGTCAGAGAGCTGTTCAGTTAGTTCAAAAGGTGTGTTTTTGCTTAATAAAATTGATACTCCCTTGGATCTGGAATCGTTATTTGTAGCATGGAATGCCCTTGTAAAGTGGGAATTCGTAAGTTTAGGGACATGGTGTGTCCTAAAATGAGTTTCCTGCAAGTAAACAATTTGCGGCTTACCTTTTTGGAGCTCCCTTAGAAGGGAAGTACGTTTCTCAGGGACATTCAGTCCTCTTACGTTGTGTGAGATGATCAGAGGATTTTTCCCAAGCGATGAGTAGGCCATGGCGGCAGGTCAGGAGGAGGTGGCTTCGAGGACAATCTGCAAGGAGACAGCTACAAGAAACCTGGTCAAACACTTTGTTATTATCACAGACTCTCAATCTCAGTCCCAGTTGGTGTGGGTCTGAGTAAAATAGAACAAAAGGTTGAGCACCAGAACAAAAACAGAAACAAAAAAAAAAAAAAAAAAAACCGGGGGGGGGTGAGGGGAAGTGGGGGGTAGAAAGAGAGAGAAAGGTAAACGAAAAGTAAATAAGAAAGGGGAAGAGTAGATTGAAGGAGCAAATAAAGTACTGGGGGGTCCCTCACCAGGGCGCGCTCTTGTCGCCCCAGAGGGGGAGCCCGCTGGGTATGATAGTGATCCCCGGGACCTGCGGTCAGGCCACTGGATCACTTTGTGGGGGAAGCGGGAGTCGTCAACGACCAAGCGGGGGCACACCAACTAAATTAGTAAATGTGTAAAATTAGGTGTGAGAGAGAACTCTATTGAGTCACACACAGCCTTAAGAAAATTAGCTGAAAAAAAGAAATAAAATTGAACCATCGTACACCCAACCCAGGTGTCAGTCAAAAATTCGGGATGAGGTGATGGAATGTCTTATAAGGTTTGGGCTGAGATCTAACACAAAATTCAAAACTAAAGCTAAAGTTCTCTAAGGACTTGTAGAAAGAGATCAAATGGGGCACTAATGGTATCATCGTCCTTTTTGGAAGATCCATGTTTCCGCCCTGTGAGAACAACTGAACGTCAATTGTGACTTAAGGTGAACATGTGGAATAAGAGCAGCTGTAAAACTGTGGAGCCGCACATTCGTGCCGAGGGTCTTGAGATTCAAGGGTAGGTAAACAAATTGGGTATGTTCAAAGCAGATGTAAACGAAAGTTATCAAGAAGTATCTGCAAAGCACCTGTGAACAACGTAACTGTGCAAACTTTAGTGAACACTGACAACAGATTGGAATATAGGCGTCACTTCATTCATCCTCCTGGAATCTGGCTTCCTCTGCGGATCTTCTCGGTGTTCCCATTTTGGAGTTTCCAGATCTGCTGTATTTGGATTTCTTGGACAGTCTCTTGTCAGGTGTAGAGAGAGGTGAGCTCGGTGGGCTTCTTTCAATAGGTGTCCGGAGGAAATCAGCGTACCACTCTGGTAGGTCGATCTGATCCAAATCTAGAGCGCGGCAGAACTCAGGGAGGTCAGCGGGGGTGCGTAGGGTGTGTTGGTGACCATTGTAGGAGACCAGTAGGGCAAAAGGGAATCGCCAGGAATATCTGAGATCTTTTTCCCTTATTTTCTCCAGCAGAGGGCGCAAAGCACGTCTGTTTTGCAAAGTGATCTGAGATAAGTCTTGAAACAGCATGATCGTTGCTCCATTGAAGACAATTCTCTCATTTCTCCTTGCTTTCCGCATTATTTCGTCTTTTAACACAAAACTTTGTAGGCAACATATTATATCCCTTGGAGGGGCTGTGTCTGGACCTTTAGGTCTGAGGGCTCTATGAGCTCTAACAAAGTCAATCTCTGTGTCCTCAGGTCTCTCTAATAAACTGTTAAACACCCTTTGCAGTGCTGGGGCTATTTGGGCCTGTTCCACTGATTCAGGTATCCCTCTCACCCTGACATTGCACCTTCTGCCTCGGTTGTCGAGGTCTTCGATATGTCTGTTCATGTTAATTAGGTGCTGGGATTGTGTCAGTGAGGCCTTTTTAAGTCTGCCTATGGCCTTATCCCTGTGTCTTCCCGCAGCCTCTGCCGCCGCCATCTTCTCATTAATAACCAGCATGCTGGTCTTAAGGTCTGTGATGGCAGCAGAGAAAGTGGCTTTGATGTCAGCCGCTATCTGGGACATATCGGCGAACGTTAAGGGGTGATCCGGTCTGTGCTTACCCCTGCCTGAGTCCTCCGGAGCCGACTGGGAGTCCTCGCTGTACTCCTCCTCGTTGTGCGCCGGCGCCATCTTGGATCTCGTTTTGCTGCTGGTGAGCTGTTTGGCTTTAAAGATGTCCGGAATCGTAGAAGTCGAGTGAGGCACCGATCCACGTCTCGGGCGGGATTTAGGTGTGTAGTGTAGCTTCTTACCCGGCATCTGGTGGCTCTGGGTCGGGTATTTAGGTTGCGGACGGCTGTGTGTGCTGCGGAGCTCAGTTAGTGTGCGACCATCTTCGCCGCGCGCCAAGCCACGCCCCGTGGCAGTAAATTTTATATCATACTGGTTGCCGCCAATATGTTGAATAAACTGTTCCAACTGTTCTTGGCTTCCCTTCCATATTATCAGGATATCATCGATATAACGTTTGTATAGCAGCAAATGTGGCCAGCATCTTCCATAAATTTCTTCCTCCTCCCATTTGCTCAGGAAGATGTTGGCCACACTCGGTGCATACTTGTTTCCCATACCTACCCCTTTGATTTGTCTGTAGTATTTATGATTGTGCCAGAAAAAATTATTCCCCATGGCCATTCTTAGTCCCTCCAAAATAAACCTCCTTTGTTTTAGTTTTAGATCCGATAAGTTTTTCATTCCCCATGCTACTGCTGCCAGGGCATCGGTTTGTTTAATGTTGGTATACAACGACTCCACATCTAGTCTACCTTTAAATTTTTTAGATTGTTGATAACATCTTTGCTGTCTTTGAGAAATGACTTTCCCTCTCCTGCTATAGGTTGGAGGAATACATCTAAGTACTCTCCCAACCTAGAGTGTACCGACTCAATGCCACTGATTATAGGCCTTCCTGGTGGCTTGGTTTTACTTTTATGAATCTTAGGGACTTGGTATATCACTGGTATTCTTGGGGCACTCACCCAAAGAACACCATCCCCACAGTGAAACATGGTGGTGGCAGCATCATGCTGTGGAGATGTTTTTCAGCAGTCGGAGCTGGCAAACTGGTCAGGGTTGAGGGAAAGATGTATGGTGCTAAATACAGGGATACTCTTGAGAAAAATCTGTACCACTCTGTGTGTGATTTGAGGTTATAATGGAGGTCCACCTTCCAGCAGGACAATAACCCCAAACACACTGCTAAGGCAACACTTGAGTGGTTTAAGGGGAAACATGTAAATGTGTTGGAATGGCCTAGTCAAAGCCCAGACCTCAATCCAATAGAAAATCTGGAGCAGTTTTGCAAGGAGGAATGGACAAAAATCCCAGTGGTAAGTGGCAAGCTCATAGAAACGTATCCAAAGCGACTTGGAGCTGTGATAGATGCAAAAGGTGGCTCTACAAAGTATTGACTTTAGGGGGGTGAATAGTTGTGCACATTGACTTTTTCTGTTATTTTGTCCTATTTGTTGTCTGCTTCACAATAAAAAAAAAATCTTCAAAGTTGTGGGCATGTTCTGTAAATTAAATGATACAAATCCTCAAACAATCCATGTTAATTCCAGGTTGTGAGGCAACAAAATACAAAAAATGCCAAGGGGGTGAATACTTTTGCAAGGAACTGTATATATATATATATATATATATATATATATATATATATATATATATATATATACAGAAGCTCACAAAAGTGAGTACGCCCCTCACATTTTTGTAAATATTTTATTATATCTTTTCATATGACAACACTGCAGAAATGACACTTTGCTCAACACACAGCCATCAATGTCTAAACCACTGGCAACAAAAGTGAGTACACCCCTAAGTGAAAATGTCCAAATTGGGCCCCATTAGCAATTTTCCCTCCCCAGTGTCATGTGACTCGTTAGTGTTACAAGGTCTCAGGTGTGAATGGGGAGCAGGTGTGTTAAATTTGATGTTATCGCTCTCACTTTCTCATACTGGTCATTGGAAGATCATCATGGCACCTCATGGAAAAGAACACTCTGAGGATCTGAAAAAAAAGAATTGTTGCTCTACATAAAGATGGCCTATGCTATAAGAAGATTGGCAAGACCCTGAAACTGAGCTGCAGCATGGTGGCCAAGACCATACAGTGGTTTAACAGGACAGTTTCCACTCAGAACAAGCCTCACCATGGTCGACCAAAGAAGTTGAGTGCATGTGCTCAGCGTCATATCCAGAGGTTGTCTTTGGGAAATAGACATATGAGTGCTGCCAGCATTACTGCAGAGGTTGAAGGGGTGGGGGGTCAGCCTGTCAGTTCTCAGACCATAAGCTGCACACTGCATCAACTTGGTCTGCATGGCTGTCGTCCCAGTAGGAAGCCTCTTCTAAAGATGATGCACAAGAAAGCCCGCAAACAGTTTGCTAAAGACAAGCAGACTAAGGACATGGATTACTGGAACCATGTCCTGTGGTCTGATGAGACCAAGATAAATGTATTTGATTCAGATGGTGTCAAGTGTGTGTGGCAGCAACCAGGTGAGGAGTAGGGATGAGCTTCGAGTTCGAGTGGAACCCATGTTCGATCGTTGTTCGACCGTTCGTCGAATTGTGAACGAAATGTGAACGTTATGGGCCATTCGCGGCAAATTCGAGTGGCGTGTCACGGCCCATAATTCACTGCGGCATCGCAGTGCATTGCCGGCTGATGATTGGCCAAGCATGCACTATGACCTGCATGCTTGGCCAATCACAGCACCGTCTGTACAGAGAGCCATAATTGGCCAAAGCCAGGGTGGCTTTGGCCAATTATGGCTCAGGGGGTTTAGTACACGCCCCACACTATATAAGGTGTATTGTGTATATATATATGCATCCTAGGTGTTGTGTGTGTATATATATATATATATATATATATATACACTGTATTCAGTTTAGCTAGATCCGTTCCTGTTATTCTCTTCCTACTGACAGGCAGGCAGGTGTTTTTACAGTATTTACAGCTACCTGAAGAAAATTGCTGGTGTTCTTCTGATCCTATTAGTACCACAGGTAGGCAGCTACAGTATTTACAGTTAGTGTACTGTGTCCTCTGCACAGTGTGCACCTAAAGCTACCTGAAGAAAATTGCTGGTGTTCTTCTGATCCTATTAGTACCACAGGCAGGCAGCTGCAGTATTTACAATTAGTGTATTGTGTCCTCTGCACAGTGTGCACCTAAAGCTACCTAAAGACAATTGCTGTTGTTCTGATCCTATTAATACCACAGCCAGGCAGCTGCAGTATTTACAGTTAGTGTACTGTGTCCTCTGCACAGTGTGCACCTAAAGCTACCTGAAGAAAATTGGTGGTGTTCTTCTGATCCTATTAGTACCACAAGCAGGCAGCTGCAGTATTTACTGTTAGTGTACTTTGTCCTCTGCACAGTGTGCACCTAAAGCTACCTGAAGACAATTGCTGGTGTTCTTCTGATCCTATTAGTACCAAAGGCAGGCAGCTGCAGTATTTACAGTTAGTGTACTGCGTCATCTGCACAGTGTGCACCTAAAGCTACCTAAAGACAATTGCTGTTGTTCTAATCCTATTAATACCACAGGCAGGCAGCTGCAGTATTTACAGTTAGTGTACTGTGTTCTCTGCACAGTGTGTACCTAAAGCTACCTGAAGAAAATTGCTAGTGTTCTTCTGATCCTATTAGTACCACAGGCAGGCAGCTGCAGTATTTACAGTTAGTGTACTGTGTCCTCTGCACAGTGTGCACCCAAAGCTACCTGAAGACAATTGCTGGTGTTCTCATACTAATAATACTACAGGCAGGCAGTTGATTCTGCTAGCTGCAGTATCAGTATATATATACATCCCAGCTTTGTGCAACTACATCTCATTGCAGGCCATTAGTATGTCTGGAAGGCCAACAAGGAGAGGCAGACAGTCACAAGCCAATAAAAGAGGGCAAGCAGGCTCTGTGTCTTGAGGCAACAGTGCTGGTCGTGGAGACGGTGCATCCTCATCAGCACGTGCCCGTGGAACATGCTTGTCCTTTTTTTTGGCAGATGGCCGCGTTGAGCCTCAACATGCGGAAGACTTGGTAGACTGGATGACCAAGCCGTCCTCATCCTACTCATCCTCTCTCACCAAAGGTCAGGGAACTTTGTCTGGCAAAGCAGCTGCCAGCGCAGCCTCTTCCCTCGGCTCAATGGCATCAGTCACTCCTTCCCTAGCCCCACCATGTCCTCCTGAGGAATCCCCTGAACTGTTTGACCACAGTGTTGGGTACATGCTCCAGGAGGATGCCCAGCATTTTGAAGGCTCCAATGATGGTACCCAGCTAGAGGAAGGCAGTAATGTGAGCCCAGAGAGAGGGAGTGCCCAAGAAGGACAGCAATCTGGCAGTCATGTTCCTCCAGCTGCAGCATACTGCCAGGTTTGCTCCAGTGATGAGGAGAGAGGGGATGATGAGGTCACTGACTCCACATGGTTGCCTGATAAGAGAGATGAGGAGGAGGCACATCTCCAATGAGGCACGATGCTCTCCAGGGGCCAGCTTAAGGGCTGCACACCAACTGCATCACACCGCAGAGCTCCGCATGTGCAGGGCGCTGCTGTCTCTGCACATGCACAAGATCTTTGGTGTGGGCCTTTTTTGAGACGAGTGCATCAAATGCCACTGCTGCTATTTGCAACATATGTCTCAAGCATATCTCGCGGACAAAACATCACCCGCTTGGCCACCACATGCTTGACCAGACATATGTCGACTTGCCATGCAGTTAATTGGCAAGCGTACCTAAAAGACCCACACCAAAGAGCAAAGCGGACCTCTCCTTGCTCCTCATCAGCTGGCATCTCCAACCTTACTATACCTTCAGTTCTCTCTGAAACCTGCACTGAGAGGAATGAAGGTGTAGAATTAGGTGTGTCACAGCCAAGTACTTGCGGACAATCAGCTATCAGTACACCAACGTCAGATTGTACCAGGCAAATTTCCCTGCCCCAGCTGCTGCACCGCCGAACGAAGTTCTCTCCCATCCATCCCCACCCCCAGTGGTTGAATGCCAGCTTGGCTAAATTGCTAGCACTTCAGCTGCTGCCTTTTCAGTTGGTAGACTTTGCCCCCTTCCATGAGTTTATAGAATGTGCGGTTCCTCATTGGCAGGTACCCAAACGCCACTTTTTCTCACGGAAGGCGATTCCGGCTCTCTACCCACATGTGGAAGGCACTGTCTTGGCCTCGCTGGACAGGGAGGTCAGTGGTAAGGTGCATATTACCGCCTACTCATGGTCCAGCAGGCATGGACAGGGATGTTACCTATCTTTCACCGCGCACTGGGTGACTCTTCTGAAAGCTGGGAAGGATGCAGGACAGGGTGCAGTAGTGTTGGAGGTTGTTCCGCCACCATGCCTCCAAAATTCTACTAGTGGTGATTCTGCCACACCTCTCTCCTCCACCCCTCCTCTTCTTCTTCCTCCATGGACTCTTCCTGTGCTGATTTGTCCTCGGAACCAGCAGTGCTCTGTAGGCGTTCAAGGGGCTACGGAAGCACGCAGGCAAAAAGATGCCATGTGGTGCTTGAGCTGGTGTGCTTGGGGGACAGGAGTCACACTGGGGCAGAGATTCTGTCAGCTCTGCAGGGGCAGGCTCAAAGGTGGTTGCCGCCACGCCAGCTTAAGCCAGGTATGGTGGTTTGCGACAATGGCACCAACCTTCTCTCCGCCCTCTGACAGGGACAACTGACCCATGTGCCCTGTTTGGCTCACATCCCTAACTTGGTGGTGCAGCAGTTCTTGGGCAGGTACCCGGGCTTACAGGATGTCCTGAGGCAGGCCAGGAAAGTCTGTGTGCATTTCCACAGGTCATATAATGCCAGTGCTCAGCTGGCTGACCTCCAAAAGGAATTTAACCTTCCCAAGAATCGCCTAATCTGTGAAATGCCCACCAGGTGGAACTCAAAGTTGGCCATGTTGCAGCAGCTGCACATGCAGCAGAGGGCCATCAATGAGTACCTATGCGACTATGGCACCAGGACAGGGTCAGGGGACCTTGTTTTTTTTCCCACGCCAGTGGGCTATGATCAGGGATGCATGCACTGTCCTGTCACCATTTGAGGAGGCCACGAGGATGGTGAGCAATGACAGTGCATGCATCAGTGACACTGTCCCTTTTGTCTACCTATTGGAGCATACGCTGCGTGGAATAATGGGCACTTGAGGCAGAACAGAGGGAGGAGGGGAGGGCTTCCTTACCTCTCAAGGCCCCTTTTATCCAGACAGTGTTCCTGCATGCCCGCCGATCACACAGGAAGAAGATGAGGAGGAGGAGGAGGATTGTGTCAGCATGGAGGTGGAGCCTCACACTCAGCATCAGCAGCAGTCTTCAAGAGATCATTTACAGTCCCAAGAAACCCATGGGAGGAGGTGGCTGTGGATCATGTCATCCTTAGTGACCCAGAGGACTCTGGACCGAATGCCTCAGCAACCCTATGCTGCATGGCCTCCCTAATCCTGCAAAGCCCGCGGAAGGATCCTCGTATTCGTGGTATCAAGGGGAGGGATGATTACTGGCTGGCAACCCTCCTTGATCAATGTTACAAGGGTAAAGTTGCGGACCTTATCTTGCTGTTGCAGAGGGAGCAGAGGATGAAACATCTTCGGGAGGCCTTGCAGAAAGGTTTGTGCAACACGTTTCCAGAGCCTGGGAGGTTACAATTTCCTGGTCCTCCTGGACAACGTGTTGCTGAGGCTTCGATCAGTCACAGAAGGAGCGGTGGAGAAGGTGGCCGTCTGACAGATGCGTTCAGACAATATTTTAGTCCGTAGCCCCAAGGTCTGATCGGTTCCAGCAACCATCGCCAGCATCTGATTCACATGGTGCATGATTACCTAGGGGCAAGATCAGACTTGGACACCTTTCCCACCGAAAATCCTCTGCATTACTGGGTCCTGAGGATAGATCACTGGCCAGAGCTTGCACAGTATGCAATTGAGCTACTGGCCTGTTCTGCATCCAGCGTTCTTTCGGAACGCACATTCAGTGCTGCTGGAGGCTTTGTAACCGATCACAGAGTGCGCCTGTCCACCGAATCGGTTGATTGGCTGACCTTCATAAAAATTAATCAGTCTTGGATCACCAGCTACCAAGCACCTGATGCTGATGTAACCGATTGATTTTTTTTTTTAATGTGAGATCACTTCAAGACTGCCTATGCTGATGCTGAGTGACTCTCCTGTTATGAGTGACAATCCTCTTCCTCCTCAATTTTCATGCTAATAGCTTGTAAGCCACGGCCACGGCCAAATTTTGTCAGCCCCTGTTTAACAGGGGCATGTAATTACAATTTTTGATGCAATACTTTGCAGCAGGGCTCATTCCTGCGCTCCAACTATAGTATCTGTGAGGGGTTGCAGTGTTGTGGCACCAGCACCAGTGCCTAAAGCCCAATTTTTCAGCCCTTGTTTAACAGGGGTGTATAATTACAATTTTTCATGCAATACTTTGCAGCAGGGCTCATTCCTGCGCTCCAACTATAGCATCTGTGAGGGGTTGCAGTGTTGTGGCAGCAGTGGCTAAAGCCCAATTGTTCTGCCCCTGTTTAACAGGGGCGTGTAATTACAATTTTTGATGCAATACTTTGCAACAGGACTCATTCCTGCACTCCAACTAGAGTATCTGTGAGGAGTTGCAGTGTTGTTGCACCAGCACCAGTGCCCAAGGACCAGATTTTTAGCCCCTGATTAACAGGGGCATATAATTACAATTGTCAGAGAGCTTAGCTGATTGGGCGTCGTCGCGCGCCGGGGCGCGTTGGTGTGCGCTTTCCTGCGGGTGCTCGGGCGCCTGCTTCTGTGGGCACTGGTGTTGGCATGCCGGCTGGCCGTGGTGGACACGGTGGTGCACGGGCACGTATGCCTATGGGCGCTGCTATGCGTTCTCCTGGTGGCGCTGGTGTGCATGCCGCTGTCCGGGGGCGCGCTCGGGCGCGTGCGGGTGCGCGGGTGCCTGTGCATAACGGTGCGTGCACGAACGCGGCGTTTGGCACCAATCAGCCTATTTAGGCTTGCTTCTCCCTCTGATCAGTGCTGCCTGATCAACAGCTCCGTGCCTAGTTCCTGTTTCCTGTTCCTAGTTCCAATGATTCCTGTGTTCCTGATCTGTTGATGACCCGGCTTGCCTTTTGGACTCTCCTGACCTCTGCCTGCATTTGACCCCGGCCTGTTTGACTTCGCTTCTGCCCGCTCCTTCTGTACCTCTGCTGCCCGCCTGTTGCCAAAACCCAGCTTGTGCACTAACATGTCTCCAGCTCCTGTTCAGCATCTGTTGTCTGTGCCGCTGACTATCATCTGCTGTTTGAAGACTGCTAACCTCCGGAACATGGACTCCTGCACAGGCTCTCATACCACTCCGCACTCGTGGGCCTCCTGTCTGCTCTACCAGGGGCCGCGAGTCAGATACGTAAGGGAGCCTACCCTCTGCCCAAGTGGACTCACCGGTCTGGTAAGTGAGAGACTTGACAACAATTTTTGATGCAATACTTTGCAGCAGGGCTCATTCCTGCGCTCCAACTATAGCATTTGTGAGGGGTTGCAGTGTTGTGGCACTAGTGCCTAAGGCCCAATTTTTCTGCCCCTGTTCAACAGGGACATGTAATTACAATTCTTGTTCTAATATTTCACGGCAGGGCCCATTCCTGAGCCCACAAAGAGTAACTGTGAGGGCTTACAGTGTTGTGGCACCAGCACCACCAAAGGCCCAATATTTCTGCCCCTGTTCAACAGGTGCATGTAATTACAATTCTTGATATAATATTTCACAGCAGGGACCGTTCCAGCGCCCACCAAGAATAACTGTGAGGACTTACAGTGTTGGGGCACCAGCACCACCACCACCAAAGGCCCAATATTTCTACCACTGTTCAACAATGGCATGTAATTAGAATTCTTGATCTAATATTTCACAGCACGGCCCGTTCCTGCTCCCACCAAGAGTAACTGTGAGGGCTTACAGTGTTGTGGCAACACCAAAACCTAAGGCCCCAATTTCTGCAGAGTATATAGGGCAGGCCCCTAGTTTCAAACATCCAACTTACAAACGACTCCTACTTGCAAACGGAAGGAGACAACAGGAAGCGAGATGAAATCTACCCTTGGAAGGGAAATTCTCTCCTGTAAAAGTTAATATAGGAAAAAACATATCTCCTCTTCACTGATGCTTTATCACCAATAGGGATGAGCTTCGCGCTCGAGTCGTTCGAACAGTGTTCGACTCGAACATCGTCTGTTCGATCGTTTGCCGAATTGCGAACGTTATGGGCCGACTGCACAGTGTTCAGCTAAAGCTACAAGTTAGTGTAGTGCGTCCTCCTCACAGTGTTCAGCTAAAACTACAAGTTAGTGTAGTGCGACCTCTGCACAGTGTTCAGCTAAAGCTACAAGTTAGTGTAGTGCGTCCTCCTCACAGTGTTCAGCTAAAACTACAAGTTAGTGTAGTGCGTCCTACTCACAGTGTTCAGCTAAAACTACAAGTTAGTGTAGTGCGACCTCTGCACAGTGTTCAGCTAAAGCTACAAGTTAGTGTAGTGCGTCCTCCTCACAGTGTTCAGCTAAAACTACAAGTTAGTGTAGTGCGTCCTCTGAACAGTGTTCAGCTAAAACTACAAGTTAGTGTAGTGCGTCCTCCTCACAGTGTTCAGCTAAAACTACAAGTTAGTGTAGTGCGACCTCTGCACAGTGTTCAGCTAAAGTTACAAGTTAGTGTAGTGCGTCCTCCTCACAGTGTTCAGCTAAAACTACAAGTTAGTGTAGTGCGTCCCCTGAACAGTGTTCAGCTAAAACTACAAGTTAGTGTAGTGCGTCCTCCTCACAGTATTCAGCTAAAACTACAAGTTAGTGTAGTGCGACCTCTGCACAGTGTTCAGCTAAAGCTACAAGTTAGTGTAGTGCGTCCTCCTCACAGTGTTCAGCTAAAACTACAAGTTAGTGTAGTGCGTCCTCTGCACAGTGTTCAGCTAAAGCTACAAGTTAGTGTAGTGCGTCCTCCTCACAGTGTTCAGCTAAAACTACAAGTTAGTGTAGTGCGACCTCTGCACAGTGTTCAGCTAAAGCTACAAGTTAGTGTAGTGCGTCCTCTGAACAGTGTTCAGCTAAAACTACAAGTTAGTGTGGTGCGACCTCTGCACAGTGTTCAGCTAAAGCTACAAGTTAGTGTAGTGCATCCTCTGAACAGTGTTCAGCTAAAGCTACAAGTTAGTGTAGTGCGTCCTCCTCACAGTGTTCAGCTAAAACTACAAGTTAGTGTAGTGCGTGTTCTGCACAGTGTTCAGCTAAAGCTACCTATCGAAGGTTGGTGGTGTTTTCCTGATCCTATCACTACCGCAGGCAGCTAAATAAGCTACAAGTTAGTTTTTTGCGAGCTCTGCACAGTGTTCACCTAAAGCTACCTGTAGAAGGTTGGTGGTGTTTTCCTGATCCTATCACTACTGCAGGCAGCTAAATAAGCTACAAGTTAGTTTTTTGCGAGCTCTGCACAGTGTTCACCTAAAGCTACCTGTTGAAGGTTGGTGGTGTTTTCCTGATCCTATCACTACCGCAGGCAGCTAAATAAGCTACAAGTTAGTTTTTTGCAAGCTCTGCACAGTGTTCACCTAAAGCTACCTGTCGAAGGTTGGTGGTGTTTTCCTGATCCTATCACTACCGCAGGCAGCTAAATAAGCTACAAGTTCGTTTTTTGCGAACTCTGCACAGTGTTCACCTAAAGCTACCTGTAGAAGGTTTGTGGTGTTTTCCTGATCCTATCACTACCGCGGGCAGCTAAATAAGCTACAAGTTAATTTTTTGCGAGCTCTGCACAGTGTTCACCTAAAGCTACCTGTAGAAGGTTGGTGGTGTTTTCCTGATCCTATCACTACCGCAGGCAGCTAAATAAGCTACAAGTTAGTTTTTTGCAAGCTCTGTACAGTGTTCACCTAAAGCTACCTGTCAAAGGTTGGTGGTGTTCTCATACTACAGGCAGGCAGTTGATTTTGCTAGCTGCAGTATCAGTATATATATATATATATATCCCAGCTTAGTGCAGCTACAGGCCATTAGTATGTCTGGAAGGCCAACAAGGAGAGGCAGACAGTCACAAGCCAATAAAAGAGGGCAAGCAGGCTCTGTGTCTAGAGGCAACAGTGCTGGTCGTGGAGATGGTGCATCCTCATCAGCACGTGGCCGTGGGACATGCTTGGCCTTTTTTTCGGCAGCTGGCCGCGTTGAGCCGCAATATGCGGAAGACTTGGTCGAGTGGATGACCAAGCCGTCCTCATCCTCCTCATCCTCTCTCACCCATGCTCAGGGTACTTTGTCTGGCAAAGCAGCTGCCAACGTGGCCTCTTCCCTTGGCTCAATGGCATCAGTGACTCCTTCCCTAGCCCCACCATGTTCTCCTGAGGAGTCCCTCCAACTGTTTGACCACAGTGTTGGGTACATGCTCCAGAATAATGCCCAGCGTTTAGAAGGCTCTGATGATGATACTGAGCTAGATGAAGGCAGTAACATGAGCACGGACAGAGGGGGTGCCCAAGAAGGACAGCTATCTGGCAGTCATGCTCCCCCTGCTGCAGCATACTGCCAGGTTTGCTCCAGTGATGAGGAGGGAGGGGATGATGAATTTACTGACTCGTGGGTGCCTGATAGGAGAGGGGAGGAGGAGGAGGAGGAGGCACATCACCAATGAGGCAGGATGCCCTCCAGGGGCCAGCCTAGGGGCAGCACACTGACTGAATCACACCCCAAAGCTCCGGATTTGCCGTCTCTGTGCGTTATTCAAAAGTTCTTTGGTGTGGGCCTTTTTTGAGACAAGTGCATCAGATCGCACCGCTACTATTTGCAACATATGTCTCAAGCGTATCTCACGTGGCCAAAACATCTCCCGCTTGGGCACCACATGCTTGACCAGACATATGTTGACCTGCCATGCAGTTCGTTGGCAAGCGTATCTAAAAGACCTACACCAAAGAGGACCTCTCCTTGCTCCTCATCAGCTGAGATCTCCAACTCCACTATACCTTCAGTCCTCTGAGACCTGCACTGAGAGGAATGAAGGTGTAGAATTAGGTGTGTCACAGCCAAGTACTTGTGGGCACTCTGCTTTTGGTACACCGATGTCAGATTGTAGCAGGCAAATATCCCTGCCCAGCTGCTACACCACCGGAAAAAAGTATGCTCCCAGCCATCCACATGCCCAGCGGTTGAATGCCAACTTGGCAAAATTGCTAGCACTTCAACTGCTGCCTTTTCAGTTGGTAGACTCTGCCCCCTTCTGTGAGTTTGTGGAATGTGCGGTTCCTCAGTGGCAGGTACTCAAACGCCACTTTTTCTCACGGAAGGCGATTCCGGCTCTCTATTGGCATGTGGAAGGCAATGTCTTGGCCTCACTGGACAGGGCGGTCAGCGGTAAGGTGCATATTACCTCTGACTCATGGTCCAGCAGGCATGGACAGGGACGTTACCTAAGTTTGGGTGACTCTGCTGGCAGCTGGGAAGGATATAGGACAAGGTGCAGTAGTGTTGGAGGTTTTTCCGCCACCACGCCTCCAAAATGCCACTAATAATGATTGTGACACACCTCTCTCCTCCACCCCCTCCTCTTCTTCTTCCTCCATGGCCTCTTCCTGTGCTTTGTCCTCGGAACCAGCAGTGCTCCGTAGCCGATCAAGGGGCTACGCAAGTATGCAGGCCAAAAGATGCCATGCGGTGATTGATCTGGTGTGCTTGGGGGACAGGAGCCACACTGGGGCAGAGGTTCATTCAGCTCTGCAGGGGCAGGTTCAGAGGTGGTTGACGCCACGCCAACTTAAGGCAGGAATGGTGGTTTGCGACAATGGCACCAACATCCTCTCTGCCCTCCGACAGGGACAAATGACCCATGTGCCCTGTTTGGCTCACGTCCTTAACTTGGTGGTGCAGTGGTTCTTGGGCAGGTACCCAGGCTTACAGGATGTCCTGAGGCAGGCCAGGAAAGTCGGTGTGCATTTCCGCCAGTCATATAATTCCAGTGCTCAGCTGGCAGACCTCCAAAAGGAGTTTAACCTACCCAAGAACCGCCTAATCTGTGACATGCCCACCAGGTGGAACTCAACATTGGCCATGCTGCAGCAGCTGCACACGCAGCAGAGGGCCATCAATGAGTACCTGTGCGACTATGGCACCAGGGCAGTGTCAGGGGAGCTTGTTTTTTTTTCCCCATGGCAATGGGCCATGATCAGGGATGCATGCACTGTCCTGTCACCATTTGAGGAGGCCACGAGGATGGTGAGCATTGACAGTGCATGCATCAATGACACTGTCCCCCTTGTCCACCTGTTGGAGCACACGCTGCGTGGAATAATGGACAGGGCACTTGAGGCAGAACAGAGGCAGGAAGAGGAGGACTTCCTTAGCTCTCAAGGCCCCCTTTATCCAGACAGTGTTCCTGCGTGTCCGCCGATCACACAGGAAGAGGACAAGGATGAGGAAGAGGAGGATTGTGTCAGTATGGAGGTGGAGCCTGGCACTCAGCATCAGCAGCAGTCTTTAAGGGATCAGTCCCAAGAAACACATGGACTTGTACGTGGCTGGGAGGAGGTGGCTGCGGACCATGTCGTCCTTAGTGACCCAGAGGACTCCGGACCGAATGCCTCAGCAAACCTACGCTGCATGGCCTCCCTGATCCTGCAAAGCCTGCGGAAGGATCCTCATATTCGTGGTATCAAGGAGAAGGACCAATACTGGCTGGCAACCCTCCTTGATCCACGTTACAAGGGTAAGGTTGCGGACCTTATCTTGCCATCGCAGAGGGAGCAGAGGATGAAATATCTTCGGGAGGCCTTGCAGAAAGGTCTGTGCAACGCCTTCCCAGAGACTGGGAGGTTACAAACTCCTGTTTCTGGACAACGAGTTGCTGAGGCTTCGGTCAGTCAAAGAAGGAGCGGTGGAGAAGGTGGCCGTCTGACCGATGCGTTCAGACAATTTTTTGGTCTGCAGCCCCAAGGTATGATCGGTTCCAGCAACCATCGCCAGCGTCTGTTTTACATGGTGCAGGAATACCTAGGGGCAAGATCAGACTTGGACACCTTTCC
Organism: Lithobates clamitans; assembly: GCA_037952925.1. Taxonomy (NCBI): domain Eukaryota; kingdom Metazoa; phylum Chordata; class Amphibia; order Anura; family Ranidae; genus Lithobates; species Lithobates clamitans. Next base: position 3,474,630 of record JBBGZY010000665.1, on the reverse strand, counting down.
CACCGAAAAATCCTCTGGGTTACTGGGTCTTGAGGATGGATCACTGGCCAGAGCTTGCACAGTATGCAATTGAGCTACTGGCCTGTCCTGCATCCAGCGTTCTTTTGGAGCGCACATTCAGTGCTGCTGGAGGCTTTGTAACCAATCACAGGGTGCGTCTGTCCACCGACCTGGTCGATCGACTGACCTTCATAAAAATGAATCAGTCTTGGATCACCACCAGCTACCAAGCACCTGATGCTGATGTAACCGAATAATTTTTTTTGAAATCTCAGATCCCTTCAAAGACTGCCTATGCTGATGCTGAGTGACTATCCCTGAGTAATTATCCTCTTCCTCCTCAGTCATCACGCTGATAGCTTGTAAGAACATTTTTGGTTCTGGGCGCCACCACCAGTGCCTAAGGCCCAATTTTTCAGCCCCTGTTTAACAGTGGCGTGTAATTACAATTTTTGTTGCAATACTTTGCAGCAGGGCTCGTTCCTGCGTTCCAACTAGAGTGTCTGTGAGGGGTTGCAGTGTTGTGGCACCAGCACCAGTGCCTAAGGCCCAATTTTTCTGCCCCTGTTTAACAGGGGTGTGTAATTACAATTTTTGATGCAATACTTTGCAGCAGGGCTCATTCCTGAGTTCCAACTAAAGTGTCTGTGAGGGGTTGCAGTGTTGTGGCACCAGCCCCAGTGCCTAAGGCCAAATTTTTTTGCCCCTGTTTAACAGGGGCGTGTAATTACAATTTTTGATGCAATACTTTGCAGCAGGGCTCGTTCCTGCGTTCCAACTAGAGTGTCTGTGAGGGGTTGCAGTGTTGTGGCACCAGCACCACCACCACCACCAAAGGCCCAATTTTTCTGCCCCTGTTCAACAGGGGCATGTAATTACAATTCTTGATCTAATATTTCACAGCAGGGCCCATTTCTGCACCCACCAAGAGCGAGTGAGGACTTACAGTGTTGTGGCACCAGCACCACCACCACCACCACCAAAGGCCCAGTTTTTCTGCCCCTGTTCAACAGGGGCATCTAATTACAATTCTTGATCTAATATTTCACAGCAGGGCCCTGTGAGGGCTTACAGTGTTGTGGCCACAACAACACCTAAGGCCCAAATTTCTGCTGAGTATATAGGGCAGGCCCCTACTTTCAAACATCTAACTTACAAACGACTCCTACTTGCAAACGGAAGGAGACAACAGGAAGTGAGTTGAAATCTACCCCTAGGAAGGGAAATTCTCTCTTGTAAGAGTTAATATGGGAAAAACATTTCTCCTTTCCACTGATGCTTTCCAATCCTTGTTCCACAAAAAAAAAAAAAAATTTTTAAAAAGCATTTGTCATTGGGACAAAAAGTGAGGTGAAATCTTCTAAAGAGGAGGAAAGACAACAAAACAAATGTTACAGGGGTGATAACCCTTCCCTATGTTTTCCAAAAAGCTTAAAAAAGATTTTTTGGCTGGAGCTAAACACGTTAAAAATGTACCCGTTCAAAATGACAAACAGATTCTACTTAACAACAAACCTACAGTCCCTATCTTGTTTGCACCGCCTGTATACTGCTGTTCAAAGTATATAGGGCCTGGTGGCCCCACACCTTTCCTTATTTTAATTTGGGTGCGGGGTTCCCCTTAGTATCCATACAAGACCCAAAAGGCCTGGTAATGGACTGGGGGGTACCCATGGTGTTTGTCTTACTGATTTTCATCCATATTGCCAGGACCGGACATTACATTAAACCCGCAAGCCGTTTTAAATGAGATTTTTTCCCTAAAAAATGACATTTGGTGCAGGGACTGTTCTAAACACGGGAAGCACGCTCCACTTTACAGGCATACTATAGACACCCCCCAAGTACGATATTTAAAGGAATATTTCACTTTTTTTTTTTTTACTTTAAGCATCATTAAAATCACTGCTCCCGAAAAAACGGCCGTTTTTAAAAGTTTTTTTTGCATTGATACATGTCCCCTGGGGTAGGACCCGGGTCCCCAAACCCTTTTTAGGACAATACCATGCAAATTAGCCTTTAAAATGAACACTTTTGATTTCGAACGTTCGAGTCCCATAGACGTCAATGGGGTTCTAACGTTCGTGCGAACTTTCGGTCCGTTCGCAGGTTCTGGTGCGAACCGAACCGGGGGGTGTTCGGCTCATCCCTACTGTAGAGGAGCTATTATCCACCACAGAGCATCAACTATTGGGAAATGAGAGGACCCCTAAGGGTATCGGGATTACCAACACCTGAGAACTATCTGCCATCCATAGAAGGACCAACTGGAAAAATTGGAATATTTTTTTTACACACTGTATGGAAAAAATGCTATATTTTATTTGCACGGTGAAAGGCTGCAGCACTTTTATTCATCCTTCACATTATAACATTCCTAGGACTTTTTTGGAGACTTACTAGATGTTTTCACGGCTGTTTTCACCCATATCATATTCACGTTAATATATGCATTAGTGATGGGATTTTTATTATATACATAAGCACTGATTGATTACCTATTTGTATATTATGCATGGATTTTTTCTGTTATGAAAGATTAACTTCAACATACCCCTGTGAGGAGTCCACATAATTTGAGTTACTTATCTGCATTATTATTTATTTTAATCTATTACTGCATTATTTGGGATTAAAACATACCCTTTACTAGTCACTCCTTTCAGTCTACAATAGCACACCACCATTTATTACTTATATATTATAGAAAATAACTTTGTCATACAGACAAAACAGGTTAAAAATTATTCATTCTGGGTGTGGAATACATTAGGTATGCAAAATTGTTGCACTGGTAAAGATTTCCTAATAAATACACTGAGCAAAAACTACAAACGCAAAACTTTTGTGCTTGCCCCTATTTATCATGAGCTGAATGCAAAGATCTACAACTTTTTTCTATGTACACAAAAGGTCTATTTCTCCCAAATATTTGCCACGATAATTCATCCACCTCACAGGTGTGGCATATCAAGATGCTGATTAGACAGCATGATTATTGCACAGGTGTGCCTTAGCTGGCCACAATAAAAGGCCTCTCTAAAATGTGCAGTTTTATTGTATGGGGGGGGGGGTCGGGGGGGTCCAAAAACCAGTCAGTATCCAGTCAGTGACCACCATTTGTCTCACGCAGTGCAGCACATCTCCTTTGCATAGAGTTGATGCTCAATAGGTAACATGTCTGTCGAGTATGCTGGCAATGCACTGGGATGTTTTCAGCTTTCAGGAATTGTGTACAGATCCTTGCAACATGGGGCCGTGCATTATCATGCTGCAACATGAGGTGATGGTCGTGGATGAATGGCACAACAATGGGTCTCAGGATCTCATGACAGTATCTCTGTGCATTCAAAATACCATCAATAAAATGCACCTGTGTTCATTGTCCATAGCATGTGCCTGCCCATACCCCACCGTCACCATGGGCCACTCGATGCACAATGTTCACATCAGGAAACTGCTCATCCACACAACACCATACACGCTGTCTGCCATCTGCCCTGTCTGCCACCTGCCCTGTACAGTGAAAACCAGGATTCATCTGTGAAGAGAACATCTCTCCAAAGTGCCAGACACCATCGAATGTTAGCGCTTGTCCACTCAGGTTGGTTACAACGATGAACTGCAGTCAGGTCGAGACCCCAATGAGGACGATAAGCATGCAGATGAGCTTCCCTGTGTCAGGAGGCGCGAGCCGCCTCCGTCCGCCGGACTCCACGGCGCATGCGCGGAGGACTCACGCTGCGCCGTACACCCGTTCGCGGCCCAATGGTGCGGCGCGCGCGGGTGCACGGCGGTCCCCGTGTGCGCGCCGTGACCGTGCGGGTGCACGGCGGCGCGTCACGGTGACGCGCTCGCCGGAGGGCTACTTCTGACGGCTCCAGCACCCAGTCGGGTTGCTGGTTTGTCGTCAGCTGTACCCTGTCCCCTGTGCCTGTCATTTCCCTGCTTCAGAGTGTTACCTAGTACTGACCCCTGCTTGTTTAAAACGGATTACTCTTTTGCCTGCCTGATACCCGGACCACTGCTTGTATAAACAGACTACTCCTTTGCCTGCCTGATACCCCAGACCACTGCTTGTATAAACGGACTACTCCTTTGCCTGCCTGATACCCCAGACCACTGCTTGTATAAACGGACTACTCTTTTGCCTGCCTGATACCCCGGACCTCTGCTTGCTTATAACGGACTACTCTTGCCTGCCTGATACCCCGGATCCCTGCCTGTTCTACGATTACTCTCTCTGCCTGTCTGTGACCCCTGGTCCTTGCCTGAATATCGGACTTGCCCCAGCTGATACCCCGGTTCCACTTAACCACTTGTTTTTGCAGCATTCTCCTGTACCCAGCGGCCACACGGACTTCCTTCAGGAATCCAGTCACCACCGGAAGCCCGTGCCTCCGCGTGCCCCCAACTCCCTGTATCACCTCCAGGGGTCGGGTGCGCGTGGTCGTAAGGGTGAGCCGCTCTCGGCATCTCGGCCTCGGTGAGTATAGTCCTTGACAGTACAAACCAGCCAGATGTCCGAGGCCGACAGAGCGCGCTCTCCTCTGGAGATCCTATGTCAACAGGTCTCCACTTTGGCCGACTCAGTCCAGAAGTTACAAGAGGGGTACGCTCAAGTTGACCATCGCCTCCAACAGATTGCTGGAGTACTCCCCTCCGCTGCTGCAGCTCCGGCACCCGGCAATGAAGGTCCGCTTCCCCAGGCCACCGCCAGCCCTACGGTCGTCATGGCGCTTCCCGAGCCTAGGGTCCCTACGCCCGAACGGTTTTCAGGGGACCGTAAAAGATTCAGAGCTTTTAAGAACGCATGTTCTCTTTACTTTGCCCTCCAGCCCCGGACATTTGCATCAGAGATCGTCAAGGTGGGGTTCGCTATCTCGTTGCTGTCAGAGGAACCTCAGGCTTGGGCCCACGGCTTAATGGAACAGGGAAGTCCTGTGTTAAATTCCATAGACACCTTCTTTGAGGGTATGTCCAAACTTTATGACGACCCCCAACGGAAGGCTACCGCTGAAGCCACTCTACACCACTTGTCCCAGGGAAGGAGGCCCATTGAAGATTACACGGTCGAGTTCCGTAAATGGGCGGCCGACACGAACTGGAACGAGCCGGCTCTTCGCTACCAGTATCGTCAAGGCTTGTCTGAACTCCTTAAGGATGAGCTAGCCAGGATGGAGACCCCAGAGACCTTGGAAGAACTCATTCAGGCAGCCACGCAGTTGGACAGGCGCTTGCGAGAACGCCGCTCGGAGCGGTTTCAGGGTCCACGCCCTTCGTGGACGCCATTCAGAGCCCCATCCATGCCGTCAACCTCCTCCATCACACCTCCTGAAGCTGAACCCATGCAGCTAGGCCTGGTTCGGGCCCCGCTAACATCAGAGGAGAGACAACGCAGACGGCAATCCAATTTGTGTCTGTACTGCGGGGGAGCGGGACACTTCCTGCGCGGTTGTCCAATAAGGCCCAGTAAGTCCTTTCAGCCTAGATTGATGAATTACCAGGATAATGATGCTCCAAAGTCTTATGTGATGTTGTCTGTTTCCTTGCAGCTACCGGAAGGGGAGTCTCGCCTACCCGCCATCATTGATTCGGGGGCTTGTAGCTGCTTCATGGATGCAGCCTTGGCCCGCAGCCTCCGTATTCCCTTGCAAACCAAGACCCAAGGGTTACAGGTGCATCTAGCTGATGGGTCTCTTCCTAGGTCCGGTCCAATCACCCAAGAGACCCAGCCCATCCTAGTAACCACCGACTCCGGGCATCAGGAACTCCTACGGCTCGACCTCATCCAGTCTCCCATCTTCCCAGTCATCCTCGGCCTGCCCTGGTTACGAGCTCATGATCCGCAAATCCAATGGAGCACCAAGGTGGTGTCCTTCTCCTCTCCATACTGCTCGGAGCATTGCCTCCCTTTAACCTCGAAGGTTTGTGCTACGGTTACTACCTCGTCCGACAAACTGCTGCAGATTCCCTTTGAATATCTGGAGTTCCAGGAGGTCTTTAATAAACAAATGGCTGATCGCCTACCACCTCATCGGCCTTATGACTGTCCGATCGACCTGTTGCCAGGATCAGTGATCCCGTTCGGTCGTATATTCCCTCTCTCCGAGACCGAACTGGAGGCGCTCAGACAATACATCGATGAGAACCTGGAAAAGGGTTTTATCCGTCCTTCGTCCTCACCTGCGGGAGCAGGGATATTCTTTGTTGGGAAAAAAGATGGGTCCCTTAGACCTTGTGTGGACTACCGGCAGCTCAACAATATTACCATTAAAAACAGGTACCCACTACCACTCATCCCGGAGTTATTTCAACGATTCCGATCTGCCAAGGTCTTTTCCAAACTTGACCTGCGGGGTGCCTATAACCTTATTAGAATCAGAGCTGGAGATGAATGGAAGACAGCGTTCAGGTCCAGGTTTGGGCACTTCGAGTACCTGGTGATGCCATTCGGGCTATGCAATGCTCCAGCTACTTTCCAGCACCTAGTTAATGACATCTTCCGAGAATACCTGGATGACTTCCTTGTTGTCTATCTAGACGACATACTCATTTTTTCTCCCACGATGGAACTACACAAGGAGCATGTCAAAAGAGTTCTCTCTATATTAAGACAACACAAGCTTTATCTGAAAGTGGAGAAGTGTGAATTCGAGAGGTCAGTGGTCCAATTTCTGGGGTTCATCATATCGGCCGGCGGGATCGCAATGGATCCCCAAAAGATACAAGCTATCCAAGATTGGCCAGCTCCATCTGATAAAAAAGGGGTCCAACGATTCATAGGATTTGCTAATTTTTATCGGAAGTTCATTATCGGATTCTCGACCATTGTAGCACCTATCACCCAGCTAACTTGGCAGCACAACCCTTTCCGGTGGAGTGAGGCCGCACAAGAGGCCTTTCTAAAATTAAAGGATCTGTTTAGTTCGGCTCCAATTCTTCGCCACCCCGATCCTTCTCAGCCATATGTTCTGGAGGTGGATGCTTCGGAAATTGCCACAGGGGCCATTCTCTCTCAAAGACAAGGGCCCAAAGCCATCCTTCACCCCGTTGCTTTCGCTTCTCGGAAACTCAGCCCGCCAGAGTTAAACTACGACGTGGGTGACAGGGAGCTGCTAGCCATAAAGTTTGCTTTAGAAGAATGGAGGTATCTGCTCGAGGGCGCATTACATCCGGTGATGATCTTTACAGATCATAAAAACCTTGAATATTTACGGACAGCAAAACGACTAAGACCTAGACAAGCCCGCTGGGCTCTCTTTTTCTCTCGCTTCAACTTCCACATATCCTATAGACCTGGCTCAAAGAATGGAAAGGCAGACGCACTCTCATGGATGTTCTCAGCAGAGTCCCAAGCTTCAGAACCTGGAACAATCCTCTCGTCCCAAAACTTCCTTGGGATAACACAAGTGGATCTGATGTCATCCATAAAAACAGCGTCCAACTCTTGCATGGAATCAGAGGTGCAATCCTTGAAAAGAAACGGTAATTTCTTTTGGATCCGGGGAAAAATCTTTGTACCACAGGAGACACGGTCGCTAACCCTCAAGATGTGCCATGACCATAAGCTCGCAGGGCATTTTGGAATAAGGAAAACGTCCGAACTAGTCTCTCGTTCCTTTTGGTGGCCTGGGTGGAGACGGGATTGCAAGGAATACGTGGCATCCTGCCCTTTGTGTCAGAGGAACAAGGGTCGAAACGCCAAGTCTTGGGGCTTACTAAGACCTCTACCTATCCCCGAACGACCATGGTCTGACGTCTCTATGGATTTTATAGTGGACCTGCCAGCCTCGGGGGGTTTTACCACTATTTTTGTCGTGGTTGACCGTCTCTCCAAGATGGCCCATTTTTTGCCCATGAAGGGCACCCCCTCGGCCCTAGAGACTGCCAATATTTTTTTGAAGGAGATCATCAGGCTCCATGGAGTACCAAAGAACATCGTATCGGACAGGGGTGTACAATTTACGTCCAAATTTTGGAGGGAGCTCTGCAAAGCCTTAAATATCCAAGTCTGCCTCTCATCAGCTTATCACCCCCAGAGTAACGGCCAAACGGAAAGGACGAACCAGACTCTAGAGCAATACCTGCGGTGTTTCTGCTCGGGATCTCAAGATGATTGGGCAAGTCTTCTCCCTTACGCAGAGTTCGCGTATAACAATTCTGTTCACACTGCTACTAACCAAACACCCTTCTGGGCGAATTGTGGATTCCATCCCACCTTTCTGTCCAACGATGTTCCTGAGATATCAGTCCCTGCAGTGCAGGACAGAATAGCCGCTTTACAAGCAAATTTCCAGAGGATTCAAGATATGTTGCAAAGGGCTCAAACGGATTACAAGGAACAGTATGATCGGGGCAGGAGGGAGAATCCAACCTTTAAACTAGGAGAAGAGGTCTGGCTATCCACTATCAATCTTAAACTACCTGTACCTTCGCGGAAATTGGGACCCAAGTTCATAGGTCCTTTCCCCATCAAAAGAATTATCAATCCTGTGGCTATGGAGCTAGCACTACCAAAGACGTACAAGATCCATCCTGTTTTCCACGTGTCTTTACTGAAGCCCGTAGTGGACAGCACTTTCCCGGAAAGAAGGGAGCTTCCCCCACCACCAGTTAGGGTGGATGGTGAAAATGAGTTTGAGGTGGAGTCCATCCTTAACTGTAGGAAGAAGGGCAGACAACTGCAGTATCTGATCCAGTGGAAGGGTTATCCACCTGAGGACAACTCTTGGGAACCCGCGAAGAATCTACATGCACCACGCTTAATTCAAGCCTTTCACCGAGACCACCCGGAGGTGATGTCCAGTCTGGGCGTCCGGTGTCCGCCCTTAGGAGGGGGGCACTGTCAGGAGGCGCGAGCCGCCTCCGTCCGCCGGACTCCACGGCGCATGCGCGGAGGACTCACGCTGCGCCGTACACCCGTTCGCGGCCAAATGGTGCGGCGCGCGCGGGTGCACGGCGGTCCCCGTGTGCGCGCCGTTACCGTGCGGGTGCACGGCGGCGCGTCACGGTGACGCGCTCGCCGGAGGGCTACTTCTGACGGCTCCAGCACCCAGTCGGGTTGCTGGTTTGTCGTCAGCTGTACCCTGTCCCCTGTGCCTGTCATTTCCCTACTTCAGAGTGTTACCTAGTACTGACCCCTGCTTGTTTAAAACGGATTACTCTTTTGCCTGCCTGATACCCGGACCACTGCTTGTATAAACGGACTACTCCTTTGCCTGCCTGATACCCCAGACCACTGCTTGTATAAACGGACTACTCCTTTGCCTGCCTGATACCCCAGACCACTGCTTGTATAAACGGACTACTCTTTTGCCTGCCTGATACCCCGGACCTCTGCTTGCTTATAACGGACTACTCTTGCCTGCCTGATACCCCGGATCCCTGCCTGTTCTACGATTACTCTCTCTGCCTGTCTGTGACCCCTGGTCCTTGCCTGAATAACGGACTTGCCCGAGCTGATACCCCGGTTCCACTTAACCACTTGTTTTTGCAGCATTCTCCTGTACCCAGCGGCCACACGGACTTCCTTCAGGAATCCAGTCACCACCGGAAGCCCGTGCCTCCGCGTGCCCCCAACTCCCTGTATCACCTCCAGGGGTCGGGTGCGCGTGGTCGTAAGGGCGAGCCGCTCTCGGCATCTCGGCCTCGGTGAGTATAGTCCTTGACACCCTGAGATGGTTTCTGACAGTTTGTGCAGAAATTCTTTGGCTATGCAAACCGATTGTTGCTGCAGCTGTCCAGGTGACTGTTTTCAGGCGATCTTGGAGGTGAAGATGCTGGATGTGGAGGTCCTGGGCTGGTATGGTTACATGTGGTCTGCGGTTGTGAGGCCCGTTGGATGTACTACCAAATTCTCTAAAACGACCTTGGAGATGGTTTATGGTAGAGAAATGAACATTTAATTCAAGGGCAACAGCTCCGATGGACATTCCTGCAGTCAGCATGCCAATTGCACGCTCCCCCTGCAACATCTGTGGCATTGTGCTGTGTGATAAAACTGCACATTTTAGAGTGGCCTTTTTTTTGTGGCCAGCCTAAAGCACACCTGTGCAATAATCATGCTGTCTAATCAGCATCTTGATCAGGGCCGGATTTCCCACAAATCCACTGAGGCCAGGCCTCGGGGCAGTAGTGGTGCAGGGGTGGCACCCCTCCTGCGGCGACTTCCTGGATTGCCCAGGATTGTCCCCTAATTATGATCTTTGTCCCATGTCCCAAGCACCTTCATTCCGGGACAATACAGTGTCCCAGAATAAAAAGAAAAAAATAACGGTCCACCTCCACCACTCTGATATAGTTACACTCATCTGCAGCAGAACTGGTTGCTAGGCTAGGGCCGCCCCGCATCTAGCAACCAGTGATGTTGGCTGACACGTGGGAAGTGCACTCTATGGCTGAGCTGCGTACCTCTGACTCGAGACAAGTCCACCCACCTCCTCTCTCCTTCTACGCCTCCGGCCAGCAGCAGGGAGAGAGAGAGACCAGCCAGGTACACCAGAGCTACGAGTCACCAGGATCCATTGAAGGACCCGGCCTTGGGGCTCCAAAGGGAGTAAATCCGGGCCTGATCTTGATATGCCACACCTGTGAGGTGGATGGATTATCTCGGTACAGGAGAAGTGCTCACTAACACAGATTTAGTCAGATTTTGTGAACAATAATTGAGAGAAATAGGCCTTTTGTGTACATAGAAAAAGCTGTAGATCTTTGCGTTTAGCTCATGATAAATAGGGGCAAACAAAAAAGTGTTGCGTTTATAATTTTGGTCAGTGTATTTTCACAAATTTTAAATCTTTACCTGCGCACCATCATGACTGACATACAGTATGTGGAACAGAAAAACAAGCTAATTTTCATTATGGGGAGCAGATCTTTCTGATTCCTGATTCTTAAATGCAATATTTGATAGACTGACATGACATTTATATTTTTACAAAATCCCTCAGTTCCTAGCTGTGTCCCGCTGCCAGCCAAATGCTGGAACACTCATTCCTGAACCCCACTTTAATTCTTTTGCTGCTCTGCTGATCTCCTGCCCAACATTAGTACTATAGCTCCAGTAGAGATTAAAGGTGCAGAAGATGGAATGAGGACAGTTAAGTAATCCACTGAACACCAATGATCCTCATCATAACCTCACCAAACACCAGTGTCCACCTTTTTCTTCTCACAGTATCATTGACCCTCTTTTGCAACACTGAGTACCAGATCTGTCTGTAGAATATCACTCCCCCTCTCCCCTATAGAGAACCAGTTCCCCCATCTCCCTCCACAGCTCTTTAGTGCCCCATGTCCCATGTGAACCTCCTCGCCCTCACAGAGTATTAGCCTCCCCTCTCCTTTTACCCTACTGAGCATCAGTGTCCCCCCCCTTCCTCCACTGAGCATTATTGATCTCTGTTGAGCACCAGAGCCCTACTCCCCCCCCCCCCCCATTGAGCACCAGTGCCTCCTCCTTCTCACACTGGGGAATTTTTGTTTCAAACTGATCACTATACCCACCAATAGCGCTGATAGCAATTTTTTTTCTCCCCCTGACCACCATTTTTTTCTCCTGCTGAACACTAATGCCAGAGAAACACGTTCAATTTTGGATATCCTAATACATATTTGAATTAAAGAATGGAATAATGTACTGTAAATTAAAATGTATTTAAATGTATGTGGAATAGCAATCAACAAATGCTTGTATATTTCTTATGACATGAGTAAAAATATGTGATTTTAATTAATACTGTTATGACCTGACACCTTAAAAGTACTGTAGTTTTTCTTTGTTAGTGGTACTTTACACATTTGGAATGTGGTACCTTTATTACCACTATAGATATTGCCCCCCTCTTCTTTTCTTGTTTTTTACAAAGGTGATTGGTTTAGTATTTGCCCCCCTCCTGTGGCTTTTTGCAGGCAGGCTGTAGTGGGAGGACCTGTTGCATCCCACTTGCAGCTCTGTTATTTGCACAGGCTACGTGCGGCATAGGGATGATATCAACACTTCTTTTACACAGTAATATCTGGGTTTTTGGAAAGGCATTTGGTGCTCTAAAAGTGTATTTATATAATTTGTGCCCACTTAAGGATCTATTCAAATTAAATAATTTGTACCTGGAGTTCAAGTTTAATTAAGGCAAGGATACAGTGTCTGAAAAATAATTATTAAAGCCGTGACTGTCCCCTTTGGTAAAACTATACTCGTGTTTCAATTCTTATTCAGAGAAAGTACAGTATGTGAGTTTAGTCCGACACAGTTATTATTTATCTTCCCCAGCAGTCACAAGTGAACTTGTGTTTTAAGATGAATAACTTTATGTACACAAAGATGGTGACATTTTTGTATTCATTTCATTTGCAAGGCATACTAAATAAGTATGCAGAGATAAGCTCATCATGGGCCAAAACAAAATATTAATTAAATACTCACACTATCCACACCTGTGGCAAAGCCTGCCTTTCCGTATTGTTTTCTCTAATTCATTCACAGGTGATTTGTATTTATCTTCCACCTGTACATATTTACATTAGGGCAGATTAAATATGAGAAGGTTAATTGCGAGTCTCATATGAAACTCTGCCAAAGCCATCCACACAGAACCTCTAGCAATGTTTTTTAGCAAAACACTGTGATTATGAATGTGAGTGTTACTGTAATGTAAATTTAGATCATGTACTAGTGTGCATAGAATTAGGGCATAGTTTAGTAAATGGGTTATATGTATTTTTTAGACAAAGTTTCGGGGGCACACCCTAAAAGATGCATTAAAGATGGTGCAGCCATAAGACCATGCAAACAGAACAAAATATTATAGCGCACACATGCAAAAAAATTACATTTAACTCCTGCAAGGCTATTTAAAACACCTGAACATTTTCAAAAAACATGGGGATTTGGTCACACCACATGGCTATATGATGCTTAAAGTGATTGTAAAGCTTTGTTTTTTTTAAAAAAAATAACAAACATATCATACTTACCTCCACTGTGCAGCTCGCTTTGCACAGAGTGACCCCAATCATCGATTTCTGGGGTCCCCCGGTGGCTCCTCCCCACATCAGGTAACCCCCTAGGAGAAGCGCTCTCCCAAGGGGGTTACTTTGCGAGCGCGCTCCCGAGTCCAGCATTTGCATCCAAAGGCACGAATGCCGGACTTGGCCCTGCCTCCCGACTCCCGCGTCATTGGATTTGAGTGACCGCAGTGGGAGACAATGGCTGCGGTGCTATCAATCTATCCAATCAAGTACCAAGAACCTCGGAGAGATGCACAGCGCGTCCCCGCCATTGGAAATTTCAGGGCTCAGGTTAGTAAAATGGTGGGGCTGAGGGGCTGGTGACTGACAGAAGTTTTTTCACCTTAATGCATAGGATGCATTAAGGTAAAAAAGCACGATGATTTACAACCCCTTTAGGTCCACTTACTGCATCAAACTACCCCATTATCAGTGGGTCCTACACTATCCATAATATGTATTGTTTGCACCCTGCCAAGTTCAATAAGTATACAAGCCTAAATAAAAGATAGGACTCATGTATGCAAGCATCAGACTCAGAATGAGTAACAAGTAGTAGGATTTCAGGTGCCGTTGACTTGCTTCTGAGTTTCATCAGTTTGGTTTTGCACTTCTTAATCACTTGCCGACCGCCTCACGCAGATATACTATGGCAGAATGGCACAGGCAGGCAGAGTAACGTCCTGAGGGGGAGGCCACTGATTCATGGCCTCTCCCTCACGATAATAAGTGTAGCGCTGACAACTTTTGTTTTTAGCCATATGTGTGTTATACAGGACATAGGTTGTTATTGTGCCATCTTGTGGACAATTGAAAAGGTACAATACTTGTATGTTTCATGATTAAGAGAAGTGACATGGAAGTGATTGATTGTTTACTTCTGAACTTTAACTGTGACCTACCTACAATGCTCCTGGACAAGAGAAGAACTGAACTGAATTGTGGGAGGTTATAAAAGGGCTGGGAGCAGCCATCTTAGCTCTCTTGTTCCTGGGACGCGTGGGCTGCCTGCAGAGCTCTGTGGGTGTGTGTGTCCCACAGGGTTGCGGCCTACTTTGTGAGGGAGCGGAGCAGCAGCAGGGATCCTGTCATCATATCACAGTGTGCTGGAGGAGCAGAAGTGATTGTTCCGGAGACCCCTGGAGGAGGTAACCGAGGACTCCTGGTCGTTACTGAACGGAGCAGTGTGACGGCGTGGCGGTAGTTCCGTACGGACTGAGAACTGTTGAAACAGAGGCATCCATCTGTCTGGATCCTGTGTGGTGAGAGGGTTAACACCCAGAAGTTTGTTTAAATACTACACACACTTAGAACTTTTACAGAGTGTCGCTGGGACTGATAGTCCCACGGAACAAGTTAAGTTGGAGAACATTACATCTGCATAGACTTCAGTATTCAAGAATTGATATTAGATGTTTATCTCCTTCGTATAAGAACACTTAACCAGTCTTCTGGATTATAACTGCTTTAGTGTATTACCTTACACTGCGCAACACCCAAGAGGAACCCCTTTTGTGGATTACAATTACAAATTCATAAGCTAGCGAAGACTGAAGACGTCAAGACAATCTCTTTTACTGCAGGGCCCTGCACTTAGTTACAGAGGATAGTGACTTTACAGTTTAGAGCAGGGGGAGCGCCCTGGTATAAATATAGATATATACATATACTTAAGTATATTTGTGTATGTTACTCAGACTGTTATAACTGTTTACTATACTGTGGCACTACGTTGGTGTGATAGTGTAGTTATTGTAATAATCTTTTATATAAATATACTATTTACTCAAAGAAAGAAGTTATTTTTGGTTATTTTTGGAAGTTTGTGTGCAGTGTTGTTATTTCTCCTGCAGGTGAAGGTACAGACACCCTGGTAGATATAAATATAAACATAAGTGTATATTGTGAGTTAAAGTCAACACTCATATCATTACAACACTGCACTACAGTTGTGTCAAGGGGATTGAACAATTTAAGAGGGGTAAAGAGACAAGAGGACAGGCCCGCTTTAAACCAGCAGCTCCACCGAGAGTTATTGCTACATAAGTGTTAGGGCAGTTAGTGGTAAGCCCCTTTAGGTCTAGGGGACCCCCCTAACCCCCCTAATAAAGGTTTAACCCCTTGATCACCCCCCAGTTAACCCTTTTATCCCCTGTCGCCAGTGTCACTAAGCAATCTTTTTTCTGATCGCCGTATTAGTGTTACAGGTGACGCTAGTTAGCCAGGTAGGTATTTAGGTTCACCATCAGCTTTTTATAGCGTCAGGTACCCCCATATACTACCTAATAAAGGTTTTAACCCCCTAGTTAACCCTTTCACTAGTGATCACCATATAAGTGTTACGGGTGACGCTGGTTAGTTTGTTTTTTATACCCGCCGTTTATTACCCAATAAAGGCTTAACCCCCTGATCGCCCTGCGGGTGATATCAGTTAGGTTTTAGGGTCAGATTAGGTCTGCGTCACCCCAGGCAGCGCCAGATTAGTGCCAGTACCACTAACACCCATGCACGCAGCATACACCTCCCTTAGTGGTATAGTGTCTGAACGGATTGATATCTGATCAGATCTATACTTTTATATACAGTTTAGGGTTCCCAAAAACGCAGTGTTAGTGGGATCAGCCCAGATACCTGCTAGCACCTGTGTTTTGCCCCTCCACCCAGCCCAGCCCACCCAAGTGCAGTATCGATCGATCACTGTCACTTACAAAACACTAAACACACATAACTGCAGCGTTTGCAGAGTCAGGCCTGATCCCTGCGATCTCTAACAGTTTTTTTGGTAGTATTTGATACAGTTGCTGACAGCCTAGGAGCTTTTTTACCTGTGAGTCTCACTACTGTACCGATAAATTTAGAGCCCAAAATGGCAAATCGAAGGTACAGTAGTAAAGAGGCCTACACATTTCTGAGTATGACAGATAGTGAAGAGGAAGTCACTCGTCTGTCAGATTCAGGCTCAGAATACGATCCTGTAGAAAACAGCGGCTCCATGACAGATAGCTCTGACGATGGAGTTGTGGTCCCTGCCAAGGTCAGGCGTACCAGACCTCGATCTTCTTCTTCTGTTGTTGAGGTGCAAGAACCGCAGGGCTCTCGTATGGAGCAGAGAAGTACTAGTGCCGCTCATCCTTCTGGTGGACTGGCAAGCACCAGCGGCCTAGTACACCCTGGTTGTAGTCAAACCAGCACTGCAGTAACACGTGACATGGCGAGTCCCATAAGTGCAGTTCAAGCTGGCAAGGTGACAAGCACAAGTAGTGTCCCGACGCCACCAAGAAGACTAAGACAGGCCCGTCAAGCCCATAGTGCCCTTGCTGCTGCATTTGCCAATCCTAATTGGGAACCCACCACTTCTGCAGCACCCGTACTTCCCCCATTCACTGGCCAACCCAGAATTCAGGTGGAAACAGTTGATTTTACGTCACTTGATTTTTATTCGCTGTTTTTTCACCAAAGATCTCTATAGATCTATTGTGGACCAAAGCAATTTATACGCTGGTCAACACATCACCACTATTTCCCAGTCCTCCCTTGCCAGAGATTGGAAACCAATTACGGTTTTCGAATTCAAGACCTTTCTGGGCCTATCCCTCGACATGGGCATAGTTTTTTTTTTTTTTAAAAGGTGTTTATTTTTCCATTTTTTCACAACAAAAAAAAAACAAAACAAAAGTAAAAGTATAGACTGTCAATACATAGATGTTTATTGCAATCAGCAACTTAATTAAGATAATGAATAAATCACTGGTTATTACGTCTGGATAAAACAATTATATGACATGGGCATAGTTAAAATGAGTATGTTGCGGTCATATTGGTCCACTGACCCAATTTACCATTTGCCCGTGTTCTCTGCTTCCATGGCCAGGGCATGGTACGAGCAGATCTTGCGGTTCATGCATTTCAACAACAATGAACTCTGTCGTCCTCATGGAGACCCTGGATACGATCGGCTCTACAAAATTCGGCCCCTCGTAAACCACTTCAACCAATATTTTGCAGACTTGTTTACTCCCCATCAAGTTGTCTGCATTGATGAGTCCCTGATTAAGTTTTCTGGTCGCTTGTCTTTCAAACAGTATCTTCCTAGCAAGCGTACCAGATATGGGGTCAAGATGTATAAGCTCTGTGACAGGGCCACAGGCTATACATGAAGTTTTATGGTTTATGGGGGAAGAGATAGTCACTTAATTACACGAGCGTGCCACTTTTTAGTCACTTGTTTGATCATCAGATTGGTACATGTGGCACTGTGTGATCTAATCGCCGGGGCTCTCCCCAGCGGCTTGTAGATTCCCATCTTAGGCTGGGGGAGAGAGCCTGCTTTAAGTGTAATAACTTGCTCGCTGTGAAGTGGAGGGATAATAAGAATGTTTTCGTTCCTTCCTCCCTTCATGCAGACACGACGGTCCAAATTCCTACAGCGACTGGTGTTGTGGAGAAACCCCTCTGTGTCCATGAAAATAAGCAAAATATGGGAGGGGTGGACCTCAACGACCAGTTGTTAGCGCCGTACCCAGTTGCCCGTAAGGCCAGACGCTGGTACAAAAAAAGTGTCTGTTATTTTTTTCAATTGGCTTTGCTGAACGCTCATGTGCTATACAGAGCTTCAGGATGGACTGCATCCTCCCTTAAATTCCAGGAAGAGATCGCCAGAGCCCTTCTGTTTCCAGACAGTGCTCCACCTCACCTTCCCAATCCAAATGCAGTAAGCCGGCTGCATGAGAGCCATTTTCTGTATGTCCTCCTGAGTACCCCTACCCAACGAGCCCCCCAAAGAAGATGTTGTGTCTGCAGCAAGCACGGATATAGGCATGACAACCACTATTATTGTCCCTCCTGTCCTAACAATCCTGGTCTTTGCATTGGTGATTGTTTTGAATGCTACCATACACTAGTTGAGTATTAGTGTAGGGTACAGCACTGCACAGACTAGAACACACTTTCACGGGGTCTCCCAAGATGCCATCGCATTTTGAGAGACCCGAACCTGGAACTGTTATGCCCCGTACACACGGTCGGACATTGATCGGACATTCCGACAACAAAATCCATGGATTTTTTCCGACAGATGTTGGCTCAAACTTGTCTTGCATACACACAGAAAATCCGATCGTTCTGAATGCGTTGACGTAAAACATGTACGTTGGGACTATAAACTGGGCAGTAGCCAATAGCTTTCATCTCTTAATTTATTCTGAGCATGCGTGGCACTTTGTGCGTTGGATTTGTGTACACACGATCGGAATTTCCGACAACGGATTTTGTTGTTGGAAATTTTTATAGCAAGCTCTCAAACTTTGTGTTGGAAATTCCGATGGAAAATGTGTGATGGAGCCCACACACGGTCGGAATTTCCGACAAGATGGTCCTATCACACATTTTCCGTTGGAAAATGCGACCGAGTGTACGGGGCATTACAGTTACAACCATTACAGTTACGAAAAAAAAAGTGTAAAAAAAAAAAAAAGGAAAAAAAAACACAAAAAAATAAAATAAAAAAACCAAATGTTTGTCGTTTTATTGTTCTCTCTCTCTCTCTCTCTCTCTCTCTCTCTCTCTCTTGTTCTGCTCTTTTTTACTGTATTCTTTTCTGCAATGTTTTATTGTTATTATGTTTTATCATGTTTGCTTTTCAGGTATGTCTTTTTTTTATACTTTACGGTTTACTGTGTTTTATTGTTAACCATTTTTTTGTTTTCAGGTATGCCATTCAGCTGCAGCACGGGCTTATTTATCTTGACAGCAACAACATTGCTCCCACAATACATGAAGCCTAGACTCCAGCGCTGTAGGAGGTGATTTCACCACCACAGTTAAAAAAGAGCATATATGCCGAAGCATGGGGGCAGCAGGGGTGGAGGAACTATTTGCTTCTAACTTTTGGGGCGGATGCCCCCATGCTTCGGCCTATATTTTTTAGGCCATTCAGCTGCGGCACTGATTTATTTATCTTGACAGCAACAGGGTTTGCTCCCACGATACATAAAGCCGTAACTCCAGCGCTGTAGGAGGTGATTTCACCACCTCAGTTAAAAGTAAAATGGTGCATGTATGCCCATCATTAGAAGTGGGTGGATGAAGGGAGGTATTCTAATGGTGGGCATACCCACTGATCAATCTCTTTTTTTCGTTCAGCCCACAGGCTTCATGAAAAAAAGTACTGGTATGTTGCTGGACTTTGAGTGGTTGTACCAGAATGATACTAGTGGGTGTATGTGAATGCGCTACTCCCTTATTGTATCACCACCTGTATTGCTTATCAACTACCAATCATAAATGTTACATGTGCATAAGTTTAAAATTTAGATCAATAAATCATATATATAACAAAAAAAGTCCTTCAGATATGTTGCAAAGTCTTGTATCCATTAAAGTGACTGGCGTGCTCCTATATTACTTCAATATTCATATGTGACTGAGTGGGACCCTCCACCATTCAAATTGGCCACTCACCAGATGCTTCACTAGGGGTACGCCTTTGGTTCATTTAGGGATAACCACTCCACCCAGGTATCACTCCTCACCGGTTAACAACTTGTGTTCTAATGCTCCTCATAGGAAAGCATAGGGACAGAAGGCGATCATAGCGCAATATGTTTGAACCGTTTATTTTTAAAAGATATCAAAGGTTAAAAACACTCACACTCGTCCGTAACTGCTGGATAAGCTTTGTGCCGGCTCGAGGGCACCTTCAAATGTGAGTGTTTTTAACCTTTGATATCTTTTAAAAATAAACGGTTCAAACATATTGCGCTATGATCGCCTTCTGTCCCTATGCTTTCCTATGAGGAGCATTAGAACACAAGTTGTTAACCGGTGAGGAGTGATACCTGGGTGGAGTGGTTATCCCTAAATGAACCAAAGGCGTACCCCTAGTGAAGCATCTGGTGAGTGGCCAATTTGAATGGTGGAGGGTCCCACTCAGTCACATATGAATATTGAAGTAATATAGGAGCACGCCAGTCACTTTAATGGATACAAGACTTTGCAACATATCTGAAGGACTTTTTTTGTTATATATATGATTTATTGATCTAAATTTTAAACTTATGCACATGTAACATTTATGATTGGTAGTTGATAAGCAATACAGGTGGTGATACAATAAGGGAGTAGCGCATTCACATACACCCACTAGTATTTTTTACCCATCTAAGTGAAGGGTCTTCTTTGAGTGCAGCATCCCCAACATTTAGTATTTAGTAATATATATCGTTTAAGGAACTAAGGTTCGGTTTTGCGCCGGTGACACGCACATAGATACCAGAATGATGCCTGCCGGTTTTGGTATCATCTTGGTATCAAAAGTATATAGGTAATACCGCGCCAAACCTATAGGTTGATAAGCAGCCAACACAACAACTAGACTAATTGTGATACAAATGAAACATAAAGTGTAGCGCTAATGGATGATACAATATATAATGTGTGTAAGAATACATATATAATGTGTGTAAGAATATATAAAGCCAAGTGTGGAAAAGAGAGAGGGTCCGCGGAACTTATCTCTCATCAAAATAATAAAAAGTGTGAGTGTATTATTATCGAGCAATTATAAATCGCAAGAAAAAAATTGCAAATCAATTAAGAATCATGCAAATCAATATGGAGTGCAGAGAGCACTAATGTCCATATATATCGGTGACTAATAAACCATGTGCACATATAAACACAAACGTTAAGACGATCAACAGGATCCAGTTCCTGATTACTTGACCTTTGTAGCTCCACTGTGATTGGCTATAGGGGTTATCTTATTGGATTACATATTTATATATAGGAGCAGCATGAAGGGGGAAGCTCATGCCCCTGTTGAAGACCCTTCAACATATGGATCTATGATCGATAGAAATATACTAACATCAGAACATCCAAAACCCATACAAGATTCTTCGCATAAATGGTCTTTTCTCACTACTTTTTCCGTACAATATAGACAAATTAAAAACATTGTTTGCAAACACTGGCAAACTCTCAAAAATGATTATTTGTTGGGGCCTTTGCTTCCCGATAACACGGGTGTAATATATAGGGGAGTTCACTCTTTAAGGGGACAAATTGCCCCGAATGTCATAGATCCTCCCTCGGTTCCAGTCTTCTTCCACCACTTAAAAGGTTACTACCCATGCCGTAAATGTAAGGTATGTGCACACAACATCTGTGGTCGCAGAAAAACCCTAACATTTAGTTCCACTTCAACAGCTGTGGAATATGAAATGAAACATTTCACCACCTGTGCAACTAGATATGTTGTTTACTTGATTACTTGCCCTTGTGGAAAGCAATACGTGGGGCGTACCACAAGGGTGGGTGAGCATATCACGAGTATAAAAAAGGGACGTACTAATCATAGTGTACCTAGGCATTACTTTGAGTGTCATAACAAAAACCCTATTGGTACCAGCTTCCAAGTGATAGATAAATTCGTCCCCCATTGGAGAGGTGAATCCAAACTCAGAGGTGTTTCCAGACTTGAAACCCTCTGGATATATCAGCTTAAGAGTTATAGGCCTCATGGGCTTAACGTGGACTGGGATAACAACGCCTTTATTAACAAGGCCTGACCTCCCTGTCCATTTATATACATAAATAGCCTAAGTAGCCTACTACTTTTCGTAGTATATGTATTTTCCATCTGTTTGCACTTTTCTTCTTTTTTTGATACACATTTTTCCATTTTTTGTGTACGCATCCTATACCACATTGCCCATTAGGGATTTCTCCCTTTGGGCCTATACACTATACTTGACAGTCTTTCTATTCTTATCCCCTCATATGATTATTAATACTAATTCCTGTTGGTATTTATAATTTTGCTAGTGGTCCTATTTTTTTCGTGTCCTTCTTTAAACATCACGTGAGGTATCATTATATCTATACCTAGTCATATAGGACTCACAGTTGACTTTTTCCATCTATGGGTTTTCCTTACCCTTTTTTATATATATTTTTTATTAAAAAAAATTATATATATTTTCTATTTTATATTATATATTTTTTGTCTTATTTATTGAGGACGTATTTCCACTATGATTGATCGATGGGAAACATGTATATGTATAATGTCTATGTAGTATATTGACATTATTTATGTTGGTTCACAATTAGGGATGAGCTTCGAGTTCGAGACGAACTCATGTTCGACTCGAACATTGGCTGTTCGCAAGTTCGCCGAACAGCGAACAATTTGGGGTGTTCGCGGCAAATTCGAATGCCGCATAACACCCTTTAAAACTCTATGGGAGAAATCAAAAGTGCTAATTTTAAAGGCTTATATGCAAGTTATTGTCATAAAAAGTGTTTGGGGACCCGGGTCCTGCCCCAGGGGACATGGATCAATGCAAAAAAAAGTTTTAAAAATGGACGTTTTTTTCAGGAGCAGTGATTTTAATAATGCTTAAAGTCAAACAATAAAAGTGTAATATCCCTTTAAATTTCATACCTGGGGGTGTCTATAGTATGCTTGTAAAGGGGCACATGTTTCCCGTGTTTAGAACAGTCTGACAGCAAAATGACATTTCGAAGGAAAAATTCCATGTAAAACTACCCGCGGCTATTGCATTGCCGACAATACACATAGAAGTTCATTGATAAAAACGGCATGGGAATTCAACACAGGGAAACCCCGAACCAAAATTAAAAAAAAAAAATGATGTGGGAGTTCCCCTAAATTCCATACCAGGCCCTTCAGGTCTGGTATGGATATTAAGGGGAACCCCGGCCAAAATTTTTTTAAAAAATGACGTGGGGTTCCCCCTAAATTCCATACCAGACCCTTCCGGTCTGGTATGGATTTTAAGGGGAACCCGCGCCAAAAAAAAAAAACGGCGTGGGGTCCCCCCAAAAATCCATACCAGACCCTTATCCGAGCACGCAATCTGGCAGGCTGCAGGAAAAGAGGGGGGGTGAGAGTGCACCCCCCTCCTGAACCGTACCAGGCCACATGCCCTCAACATTGGGAGGGTGCTTTGGGGTAGCCCCCAAAACACCTTGTCCCCATGTTGATGAGGACAAGGGCCTCATCCCCACAACCCTAGCCGGTGGTTGTGGGGGCCTGCGGGCGGGGGGCTTATCGGAATCTGGAAGCCCTCTTTAACAAGGGAACCCCCAGATCCCGGCCCCCCCATGTGAAATGGTAAGGGGGTACTTACCCCTACCGTTTCACTAAAAAACTGTCAAAAATGTTAAAAATGACAAGAGGCAGTTTTTGACAATTCCTTTATTTAAATGTTGAGGGCATGTGGCCTGCTACGGTTCAGGAGGGGCCGCTCTCTCATCCCCCCCTCTTTTCCTGAGGCCTGCCAGGTTGCGTGCTCGGATAAGGGTCTGGTATGGATTTTTGGGGGGACCCCACGCCGGTTTTTTTTTTTGACGCGGGGTTCCCCTTAAAATCCATACCAGACCTGAAGGGTCTGCTATGGAATTTAGGGGGACTCCCACGTAATTTTTTTTTAAATTTTGGTTCGGGGTTTCCCTGTGTTAAATTCCCATGCCGTTTTTATCAATGAACTTCTATGTGTATTGTCGGCAATGCAATAGCCGCGGGTAGTTTTAGATGGAATTTTTCCTTCGAAATGTCATTTTGCTGTCAGACTGTTCTAAACACGGGAAACATGTGCCCCTTTACAGGCATACTATAGACACCCCCCAGGTATGAAATTTAAAGGGATATTACACTTTTATTGTTTGACTTTAAGCATTATTAAAATCACTGCTCCTGAAAAAACGTCCGTTTTTAAAACTTTTTTTTGCATTGATCCATGTCCCCTGGGGCAGGACCCTTGTACCCAAACACTTTTTATGACAATAACTTGCATATAAGCCTTTAAAATTAGCACTTTTGATTATTCATGTTCGTGTCCCATAGACTTTAACGGTGTTCGCGTGTTCGAGTGAACTTTTTTCCTGTTCGCATGTTCTGGTGCGAACCGAACAGGGGGGTGTTCGGCTCATCCCTACTCACAATAGGTGCAAGTCTGTGTGGCCATAGACTCCTGTTAGTTGTATCCCCTATTTGGATCTTTCATACATTTACTTACACCGCATCTATTTAATTATTTTTTTCTTAATGCCTCGATACATATGTGGCTGACTATTCGACCTTCTAAACTTTTGTTTAATTAAGATGTTATCGGTGGAAATTTGTGACCTGTTCAAATGTAGCCACCGGTATATACAATACTCCATTTGTAGAGCGCTGTTTTAGCCTTCCTATTCACACCCCTCATTAGCATCATCAGTGATTTCTAGCCATCGGCATATCTCTGTATGCTTGTTGTGTGTGGATCGTGGTTGATGATGTTGCGGTCAGGTGACTTGAGACGTGGGGGCTATTGGCTGCTCAGACGGAGGCTTGGTCATAGTAACACCAATAACTATCCATTGTATTTATTCACCATATAGCATCTCGTACATTTGACGTCATGGCGCTTTTCATACCCAGGGCTAGGATGTCACGCTGCGTGGCATCATCAGGCCTGTAACGCAAACAGGACACCGTAAGACAGAATCTGGGTGGGCCACACAGGTTTGCATTGGTAATGGTTTACTATATATAAGCGCGGTAGGGGGGCAGCCAACGTATACTCCAGTTGAAGTCTCTTAAGACGAAATGCATTGGGTACAATACGCCGGCTGTGGCCACCTTTTACTGCGCTATTTCTACCTGTTTTTATTGAATTTATTTTTGGATATCCGTTTTTATTGCCAATAAATCCTGCTTTATGGATTTACAACATGTGGAGTTTTCCTTCTTTTTATCTATGCTGCTAAAACACCACACTTCTTACCAGGGTGACTTTGGCCAATTATGGCTCAGGGGATTTAGTACACGCCCCACACTATATAAGGCCGCCTGCGTGGTGTGTTGTGGCGGCGGAGAGAATTAGACACAGAGAGAGACAGTGTCATTTGATTAAAGTTAGAGTAGGCAGGCGAGTCAGTTAGCTGCACTTACAGTGTATTGTGTATATATATGTATATATGCATCCCAGGTGTTGTGTGTGTGTATATATATATATATATATATATATATATATATATATACACTGTATTCAGTTTAGCTAGATCCATTCCTGTTATTCTCTTTCTAATATACTGACAGGCAGGCAGGTGTTTTACAGTTTTTACAGTTAGTGTGCTGTGTACCCTGCACAGTTGCACCTATAGCTACCTGAAGACAAGTGCTGTTGTTCTTCTTCTGATCCTATAAATACCACAGGCAGGCAGCTTGAAGTATTTACAGTTAGTGTACTGTGTACCCTGCACAGTTGCACCTATAGCTACCTGAAGACAAGTGCTGGTGTTCTTCTGATCCTATTAATACCACAGGCAGGCAGCTTGAAGTATTTACAGTTAGTGTACTGAGTACCCCTGCACAGTTGCACCTATAGCTACCTGAAGACAAGTGCTGGTGTTCTTCTCACGGAAGGCGATTCCGGCTCTCTACCGGCATGTGGAAGGCAATGTCTTGGCCTCACTGGACAGGGCAGTCAGCCGTAATGTGCATATTACCGCTGACTCGTGGTCCAGCAGGCATGGACAGGGACGTTACCGATTTTTCACGGCACATTGGGTATCTCTGCTGGCAGCTGGGAAGGATGCAGGACAAGGTGTAGTAATGTTGGAGGTTGTTCCGCCACTACACCTCCAAAATGCTACTAATGGTAATTCTAACACACCTCTCTCCTCCACTCCCTCCTCTTCTTCTTCCTCCATGACCTCTTCCTGTGCTTTGTCCTCGGAACCAGCGGTGCACCATAGGCGTTCAGGGGGCTACGCAAGTACGCAGGCCAAAAGATGCCTGGCACACACCAGCACCAGTGCCTAAGGCCCAATTTTTCTGTCCCTTTTCAACGGGAACATGTAATTACAAATCTTGATCTAATATTTCACAGCAGGGCCCGTTTCTGCGCCCACCAAGAGTAACTGTAAGGACTTATGGTGTTGTGGCACCAGCACCACCACCACCAAAGGCCCAATTTTTCTGCCCCTGTTCAACAGGTGCATGTAATTACAATTCTTGATCTAATATTTCACAGCAGGGCCCATTCCAGCGCCCACCAAGAGTAACTGTGAGGACTTACAGTGTTGTGGCAACACCACCACCACCAAAGGCCCAATTTTTCTGCCCCTGTTCAACAGGTGCATGTAATTACAATTCTTGATTTAATATTTCACAGCAGGGACCGTTCCAGCGCCCACCAAGAGTAACTGTGAGGACTTACAGTGTTGTGGCAACACCACCACCACCACCAAAGGCCCAATTTTTCTACCCCTGTTCAACAGGTGCATGTAATTACAATTCTTGATCTAATATTTCACAGCAGGGCCCGTTCCAGCGCCCACCAAGAGTAACTGTGAGGGCTTACAGTGTTGTGGCAACACCAACACCTAAGGCCCCAATTTCTGCAGAGTATATAGGGCAGGCCCCTACTTTCAAACATCCAACTTACAAACGACTCCTACTTGCAAACGGAAGGAGACAACAGGAAGTGAAATTAAATCTACCCCTAGGAAGGGAAATTCTCTCCTGTAAGAGTTAATATGGGAAAAACGTGTCTCCTCTCCACTGATGCTTCATCATCAATCCTTGTTTCACTAAAAACCCCAAATTGTCAAAAAACATTTGTCATTGGGAAAGAAAGTGAGGTGAAATCTTCTAAAGAGGTGCACAGACAGCAAGGCAAATGTCACAGGGGTGATAACCCTTCCCTATGTTTTCCAAAAAGCTTAAAATAGATTTTTTGGCTGGAGCTACACTTTAAAAATGTACCAGTTCAAAATTACAAACAGATTCTACTTAACAACAAACCTACAGTCCCTTAGACATGTGCACACTGAAATATTTTGTTTCGGAATTTTGTTTTCCTCCGAAAAATAAATTTATTTACTTACTCCCGAAATTTGTTTTTATTTATTTAGTTTTTCGTTAAAAATTGCATTCGTCCGAAAATTCAAATTAATTAAGGTTGAATCTGTCATTGAAGGCTTATGGTGTCCGTCGAATGTTTCGCTGCTTTGTCGAATCTTTATCGTTCATGTTGAATGTATATGGTTCAAACAGAAAATGGACTGGTGATAGTGATCACTGATCAGATAGATAACAAGGTATGGTATATAGAATCTATATAGAATCTCAATCTATAATATAGAATCTATAATAATAAATCCCCCCCCCCCACAACACGGGCAGCCTCTGAGGCTATCACAACACTAGCAACACTAGTATTATAGTATTATTAGTATAGTTCACAACACTAACACAATAGCAGCAGATTATTATGAAAAAGTTAAGTTGAACTGTAGCTTGCTTCACTATTGTTCTGCTGCTGTGCTTAAGCTTAATTGCTAAATAATTCAGGCTCTCTGACAAACGGACCAGCTAAGATTGACTGTCTTCTGAAATGATTCAGTGTGTGTGTGTCTCTCTCTGCTAGAAAATCGTAAGTGAAAGTAAGTTTGCTGTACGTGTGTACTTAGTTAGTTCTAGCTATTTTACTGCTCCTCCTCTTTGGTTACAATCAGCCAATAACATTCATCATTATCATTATTTTTATTTTACTTCCCCCACCCTATTCCAGCAGCGATCTTTTCTCTCTATGTCGAATCTTTTCTCTCTATGTAGAATATTCTTGGACTAATAGAGCTAAGGTTAGGCACATTCAACCACAGGTTCGATGGACACAGATTGTTATTGTTAGCATCATGTTGAATCTCCTATCTATATCGAACTGTTGTCACAACGAAAACGAAAATAAAGCATTTGTTTATGTCGGATCTTTCGTTTTTCGGATTCTGCACTTTCGTTATCGTTTGTTAAAACGGTAACGAAAATACCTGAAATTCGGACGAAAATGCATTCGGACGAAAACGAATGCACATGTCTACAGTCCCTGTCTTGTTTGCACCGCCTGTATACTGCTGTTCCGAATATACAGTGGGGGCGGAAAGTATTCAGACCCCCTTAAATTTTTCACTCTTTGTTATATTGCAGCCATTTGGTAAAATCATTTAAGGTCATTTTTTTCCTCATTAATGTACACACAGCACCCCATATTGACAGAAAAACACAGAATTGTTGACATTTTTGCAGATTTATTAAAAACGAAAAACTGAAATATTACATGGTCCTAAGTATTCAGACCCTTTTCTCAGTATTTAGTAGAAGCACCCTTTCGATCTAATAAGGCCATGAGCCCTAAGTATTCAGACCCTTTGCTGTGACACTCATATATTTAACTCAGGTGCTGTCCATTTCTTCTGATCATCTTTGAGATGGTTCTACACCTTCATTTGAGTCCAGCTGTGTTTGATTATACTGATTGGACTTGATTAGGAAAGCCACACATCTGTCTATATAAGACCTTACAGCTCACAGTGCATGTCAGAGCAAATGAGAATCATGAGGTCAAAGGAACTGCCTGAAGAGAGACAGAACTGCCTCAGAGACAGAATTGTGGCAAGGCACAGATCTGGCCAAGGTTACAAAAACATTTCTGCTGCACTTAAGGTTCCTAAGAGCACAGTGGCCTCCATAATCCTTAAATGGAAGATGTTTGGGACGACCAGAACCCTTCCTAGAGCTGGCCGTCCCACCAAACTGAGCTATCAGGGGAGAAGAGCCTTGGTGAGAGAGGTAAAGAAGAACCCAAAGATCACTGTGGCTGAGCTCCAGAGATGCAGTCGGGAGATGGGAGAAAGTTGTAGAAAGTCAACTATCACTGCAGCCCTCCACCAGTAGGGGCTTTATGGCAGAGTGGCCCGACGGAAGCCTCTCCTCAGTGCAAGACACATGAAAGCCCGCATGGAGTTTGCTAAAAAACGCCTGAAGGACTCCAAGATGGTGAGAAATAAGATTCTCTGGTCTGATGAGACCAAGATAGAACTTTTTGGCCATATTCTAAGCAGTATGTGTGCAGGCACTGCTCATCACCTGTCAAATACAGTCCCAACAGTGAAGCATGGTGGTGGCAGCATCATGCTGTGGGGGTGTTTTTCAGCTACAGGGACAGGACGACTGGTTGCAATCGAGGGAAAGATGAATCCGGCCAAGTACAGGGATATTGTCATGAAAGGCGTCCTGTTAGCACAACCGCCGGCGGAAGATCGGTCAGCAGAACCACTGTTGGTAGAGCTAGAGGACGCGTTCGGAGGCGCGTTGGCGCGAACGGACGCGGGCGAGTGCGCGTTCGTACGAACGGGGCTACGCGGGTGCACGATGGTACGAACGGGCACGTACGGTCGGTACACGGGCGTGCACGAGTGCACGCGGATGCGCACGAACGTGCTGTGTGACAGTGTTTGGCGCCATTAGGCCTATTTAAAGGAGTCTGTCAGCACGCTTCCTTGCTGTCCGGTCTACAGCGTTCCCTGTGACCCTAAGCTACCTGATTATCTGCCTACCTGCTTCCTGTTACCCGGCCTGTTCCTGACTATTCCTGTTTGCTGCCCGTCCTTGACCCCGGCTCGTTTGACTACTCTCCTGCCTCCTCCTTCGGTTACCTGTTACCTGCCTGTTGCCAACCCGGACTGTATCTTGACCATTCTCCTGCCACCGTTTGGTACCTGCCTGCTCGCCAGTGTTGACCCGGCCTGTCTGATTCCGCTTGTGCTCCAGCTGGACTACAGAACACCTCCCTGCCGCCTGCTGTTCCAGTGTTCCTGCCATAAGTTCCAGTGCACCTTCCTATAGCCTGCTGTTCCAGTTCTTCAGCCCAACTACAGAACACCTCCCTGCTGCCTGCTGTTCCTGAGTTCCTGCCTGCTACAGTGCTACTCCTCACGGCCAGTGGTTCCAGTGTTCCAGACAGTTATCCGGTGTCTCCTCTTACAGTCTGCTGTTCCGGTGTTCCAGTTGAACTCAGAGACATCTGCCACTTGCCAGGCACTTGTGGCCCCCTGCGCTCTTGAGTCCCTGTTTCCTCTATCAGGGGTTCTTGAGCCAGAGGCACACGAGAGGCCATTCCCTGCATTCTGGGCTCCGCCACCAGGTACGTGACAGTACCGGACAGCCATGTCCGAGCCCACGCAGGGAGCCTCTCCCATGGACGAGCTTTGCCGCCATCTTGCTGGACTTACCCAAGCAGTAAAGAGTCTACAAGAGGGCTATACCCAACTGGAAGGCCGAGTGCAAGCTTTAGCAGCCTCTTCACCCCCTGCTTCCGTGACTCCTGCTGCACCCTCAGTGGTGATGATGCCGCCTGAACCCAGGGTCCCCACGCCTGAAAGATTTTCGGGCAACCGGAGTAAATTCAGGACTTTTCGCAATTCATGTGAACTCTTTTTTGCTCTTCAGCCAAGGACTTTCTCTCTGGAGGCTACTAAGGTGGGGTTCGTAATCTCGCTGTTGTCAGGCGAGCCCCAATCCTGGGCCCATCGTCTTCTAGAAAAGAAGGATGTTTCACTTGACACCTTAAATGACTTCTTCCAGGCCATGTCATTGCTTTATGAGGATCCCCAATTAACAGCCACTGCAGAGGCAGCCTTGCATACTCTACAACAAGGCCGCAGGCCTGTGGAGGACTACGTGTCGGAATTCAGACGTTGGAGCTCCGACACGAACTGGAATAATGCTGCCTTACGGTACCAGTTCCGTATGGGCCTTTCAGAACCTCTAAAAGATGAGCTGGCTCGAGTGGGCATCCCAGAGACTCTAGAGGGGCTTATAGATCTCTCTATCCAGATAGACAGACGCCTGAGGGAACGGCGTATGGAGCGATCCTCTGGTCCTTCTCGTCCTGTCTGGATGTTGCCCCGTGTGCCTAACTCTTCCCAATCTGCTTCACCAGCTTCAACCACCGTTACCTCAGACATTCCAGAACCGATGCAGCTGGGCCTCTTGCGCCCTTCCCTTACGCCTGAAGAGCGTCAACGCCGTCGGGCTGGTAACCTGTGCATGTACTGCGGGGAATCTGGACATTTTGTACGGACATGCCCGGCGAAGCTCCGTAAGTGCTTTTCTATTTCTCCTGCTCTTACTCCTGATGTACTAAATGACGTTTCTCATCTGGCTGTTCCGATTCTCTTACAGCTCCCAGGAGGGAATTTACAAACCAGCGCTATAATTGATTCCGGGGCCTGCAGCGGTTTCATAGACTGGTCCTTTGCCTCCAGACACCACATTCCTCTTCGGCCCAGAGTGAAAGGACTTTCTGTATATTTGGCCGATGGCTCCAACCTCAAATCAGGGCCAGTAACACAGGAAACTGTACCTTTGCATACCACCATTGCCGGCACTCATCAAGAGCTACTCAGTCTAGATGTCATCAAGTCTCCTCTATTTCCCATCATACTAGGCATGCCATGGCTAAAAGCACATAATCCGCAAATTGATTGGACCTCAGGGAAGATTGAGTTTGTATCCTCTTACTGCCAGCAACACTGTCTACCAGTAGCCACCGATGCCCCTTCTTCCCTACTCTGCATGGAGACTAACACCGAAACCTGTCAAATTGTACCCGAAGCCTACCACGGTTTCCTGGACGTTTTCAGTCAAAAAGGAGCTGAGATCCTTCCTCCCCATCGGCCATACGATTGCCCAATTGAACTTCTCCCAGGAGCAGAGATTCCTTTTGGGAGGATTTTCCCTTTGTCAGAACTGGAATTAGGGGCATTAAAGACTTACATTGATGACAATTTGGCAAAAGGGTTCATCCGACCTTCCACATCCCCGGCAGGAGCAGGAATCTTTTTTGTGGAGAAGAAAGACCATTCTCTACGCCCTTGTGTGGATTATCGGGCACTTAATAAAATCACAATTAAGAACCGATATCCTTTGCCCTTGGTGCCAGAACTTTTTCAAAGACTAGGGTCTGCAGCAGTGTTTTCCAAGCTGGATCTTCGTGGTGCCTACAACCTTGTCCGCATTCGTAGAGGAGACGAATGGAAGACTGCTTTCCGTACCCGATTTGGGCACTTTGAGTATTTAGTCATGCCCTTTGGACTGTGCAATGCTCCTGCTACATTTCAACACTTTGTGAATAACATTTTCAGAGACTATCTAGACCTGTTTGTTATTATCTATTTAGATGATATCCTGATTTTTTCTTCTTCTTTAGCTGAGCATCGTGAACATGTCAGAAATGTCTTGACCCGTCTACGACTACATGGCCTCTACGCCAAACCTGAGAAGTGTGTCTTTGAACAAGAGAGTATCCAGTTCCTTGGTCTAATCATTTCTGTAGAAGGTATTAAGATGGACCCTCAGAAGGTCTCTGCTATTCTGGACTGGCCCGCTCCCACGGACAAGAAGGGAATACAACGTTTTGTGGGATTCGCAAATTTCTACAGGAAATTCATCAAAGGATTCTCAACCATCATTTCTCCTATCACAAAGTTGACCAAGCAGGGCCTTAAGTTTCATTGGTCCACGGAAGCTCAGGCAGCCTTCGCAACGCTAAAGAATCTGTTTGTTTCAGCCTCAGTCTTAAAGCACCCGGATCCCACATTACCATACACTTTGGAGGTGGATGCCTCAGAAATAGCGGTTGGTGCAGTGCTTTCCCAGAGACAGGGGCCTAGGGCTCTTTTGCATCCAGTTGCTTTCTTTTCTCGCAAATTATCCGAAGCAGAGAGAAATTATGACGTGGGCGATCGAGAATTGTTGGCAATCAAAGCCGCACTTGAAGAGTGGCGATATCTCCTGGAGGGAGCAGCTCATCCAATTCTTGTTTATACAGATCACAAGAATCTGGAATATTTAAAGACTGCCAAGAGATTAAGACCACGACAGGCCAGGTGGGCACTTTTCTTTACCAGATTTTCATTCCATATAACCTACCGCCCCGGATCAAAGAACACCAAGCCTGACGCACTGTCCCGAATGTACAATGGCTCTGAAGCATCTCCATCCCCAGACACCATCTTATCCTCAGGAAACTTTCTGCTGCTCCAAGGGGGCCTACTCTCTCAGCTCAAGCAAGCTTCTAGGAACGCATCTGTTCCACTTGATTCAGCTCTACAGTCCAGAGATGAGCTTCTCTGGTTCAAAGATAGGATCTTCGTACCCCAGGAGTTGCGAGCGGCAGTTCTTAGTTCCTGTCATGACCACATGTTGGCCGGCCATTTTGGGGTGTACAAGACATCTGAACTCCTTCAGCGCACATTCTGGTGGCCGCAGTTAAGGAAAGATTGCAGGGACTATGTGGAAGCATGTGCCACTTGCATTCAAAACAAGGGCAGCAAGTGTAAGGCTTGGGGTCTGTTGAAGCCATTACCCGTTCCGGAGAAGCCATGGAGGATGATCTCCATGGATTTTATTGTCGAGCTGCCACCTTCTGAAGGCTATACTACAATCTTTGTAGTGGTGGATAGACTATCAAAGATGGCTCACTTCTTACCAATGAAGGGCACACCTACTGCTGCTGAAACTGCAAGGACATTTATCAAGGAAGTGGTGAGGCTTCATGGCATCCCTGCAAATATTACTTCAGATCGGGGGGTGCAATTTACTTCTAAGTTTTGGAGAGCACTTTGTGGAGCTTTGAAAATTGACCTTTCTTTCTCTTCTGCCTATCATCCCCAAACAAATGGCCAGACAGAAAGAACAAATCAGACGCTGGAGCAGTATCTGCGCTGCTTTTCTTCTTTCTCCCAGGATGATTGGGCTCCGCTCCTACCTCTTGCCGAATTTGCCTATAACAATTCTGTCCATTCCGCCACAAAGCAGTCACCGTTTTTTGCAAATTACGGTTTCCATCCTCTGTTCCTGTCCAGTAACATCCCGGAGTGCCCAGTACCAGCCGTTCAGGAGAATCTAAACTTCTTTGAGTCAAATAATAAACTTCTGCAGGAGACTATGGCTAGGACTCAGAATTACAACAAAGAGGTGTTTGACAAGAAGAGAAGGGGGGAACTTGACCTCAAACCCGGAGATCAGGTCTGGCTGTCCACTTTGAATTTAAAACTGGCATGTCCTTCCAAGAAATTGGGTCCTAAATTTGTGGGTCCCTTCCCAGTTCTAAGGAAAATTAATAACGTGGCCTATGAACTAAAGTTACCGGAGTCATTCCGGATTCACCCGGTCTTTCACGTGGCCCTACTCAAACCTACGGTTCCTGATCCCTTTGTCAACCGGAGGGGTGATCCCCCTGAACCTGTAATTATTGACGGAGAAACCGAATATGAGGTTGAGTCCATTCTGGATTGCAGGAGGAGATGTAACCAAGTCCAGTTTTTGGTAAAATGGAAGGGGTACGGGCCTGAGGAGAACTCTTGGGAGCCGGAGTCCAACATTCATGCGAGGAGGCTGATTCTTGCCTTTAAAAGGTCCCATCCAAGTAAGATGGCACAGTTGGGCATCCGGAGGCTGCCCCTTGGGGGGGGGCAATGTCATGAAAGGCGTCCTGTTAGCACAACCGCCGGCGGAAGATCGGTCAGCAGAACCACTGTTGGTAGAGCTAGAGGACGCGTTCGGAGGCGCGTTGGCGCGAACGGACGCGGGCGAGTGCGCGTTCGTACGAACGGGGCTACGCGGGTGCACGATGGTACGAACGGGCACGTACGGTCGGTACACGGGCGTGCACGAGTGCACGCGGATGCGCACGAACGTGCTGTGTGACAGTGTTTGGCGCCATTAGGCCTATTTAAAGGAGTCTGTCAGCACGCTTCCTTGCTGTCCGGTCTACAGCGTTCCCTGTGACCCTAAGCTACCTGATTATCTGCCTACCTGCTTCCTGTTACCCGGCCTGTTCCTGACTATTCCTGTTTGCTGCCCGTCCTTGACCCCGGCTCGTTTGACTACTCTCCTGCCTCCTCCTTCGGTTACCTGTTACCTGCCTGTTGCCAACCCGGACTGTATCTTGACCATTCTCCTGCCACCGTTTGGTACCTGCCTGCTCGCCAGTGTTGACCCGGCCTGTCTGATTCCGCTTGTGCTCCAGCTGGACTACAGAACACCTCCCTGCCGCCTGCTGTTCCAGTGTTCCTGCCATAAGTTCCAGTGCACCTTCCTATAGCCTGCTGTTCCAGTTCTTCAGCCCAACTACAGAACACCTCCCTGCTGCCTGCTGTTCCTGAGTTCCTGCCTGCTACAGTGCTACTCCTCACGGCCAGTGGTTCCAGTGTTCCAGACAGTTATCCGGTGTCTCCTCTTACAGTCTGCTGTTCCGGTGTTCCAGTTGAACTCAGAGACATCTGCCACTTGCCAGGCACTTGTGGCCCCCTGCGCTCTTGAGTCCCTGTTTCCTCTATCAGGGGTTCTTGAGCCAGAGGCACACGAGAGGCCATTCCCTGCATTCTGGGCTCCGCCACCAGGTACGTGACAGATATCCTGGACGAAAACCTTCTCCAGAGTGCTCAGGACCTCAGACTGGGCCGAAGGTTTACCTTCCAACAAGACAATGACCCTAAGCACACAGCTAAAATAATGAAGGAGTGGCTTCACAACAACTCTGTGACTGTTCTTGAATAGCCCAGACAGACCCCTGACTTAAACCCGATTGAGCATCTCTGGAGAGACCTAAAAATGGCTGTCCACCAACGTTTACCATCCAACTGGACAGAACTGGAGAGGATATGCAAAGAGGAATGGCAGAGGATCCTCAAATCCAGGTGTGAAAAACTTGTTGCATCTTTCCCAAAAAGACTCATGGCCGTATTAGATCAAAAGGGTGCTTCTACTAAATACTGAGCAAAGGGTCTGAATACATAGGACCACGTGATATTTCAGTTTTTCTTTTTTAATAAATCTGCAAAAATGTCAACAATTCTGTGTTTTTCTGTCAGTATGGGGTGCTGTGTGTACATTAATGAGGAAAAAAATGAACTTAAATAATTTTAGCAAATGGCTGCAATATAACAAAGAGTGAGAAATTGAATTGGGTCTGAATACTTTCCGTCCTCACTGTATAGGGCCTTGGGGCCCCACGCCTTTCCTTTGTTTAATTTGGGTGCGGAGTTCCCCTTAATATCCATACAAGACCCAAAGGGCCTGGTAATGGACTGGGGGGTACCCATGCCGTTTGTCTCACTGATTTTCATTCATTTTGCCGGGACCCGACATTACATTAAAGCCGCAAGCAGTTTTAAATGACTTTTATTCCTTTAAAAATATCATTTTGTGCAGGGACTGTTTTAAGCACGGGAAACACGCGCCACTTTACAGGCATACTATAGACACCCCCCAGGTGCGATAGTTAAAGGAATATTTCACTTTTTTTTCACTTTAAGCATCATTAAAATCACTGCTCCCGAAAAAACTGACGTTT
This sequence comes from Lithobates clamitans, assembly GCA_037952925.1. Classification (NCBI taxonomy): domain Eukaryota; kingdom Metazoa; phylum Chordata; class Amphibia; order Anura; family Ranidae; genus Lithobates; species Lithobates clamitans. The sequence continues at coordinate 3,438,406 of JBBGZY010000665.1, read as the reverse complement.
TTAAAACTTTTTTTTGCATTGATACATGTCCCCTGGGGCAGGACCCGGGTCCCCAAACCCTTTTTAGGACAATACCATGCAAATTAGCCTTTAAAATTAGCGCTTTTGATTTCGAACATTCGAGTCCCATAGACTTTAACAGGGTTTAAAAGTTTGCGCAAACTTTCAGTCCGTTCGCAGGTTCTGGTACGAAACGAACCGGGGGGGTGTTCAGCTCATCCCTAGTGCCTAGGTCAGATTTCATGAATCAGGTTTACATCCACTTTAAGCATTATAGCTCAGATGCATTTCCCTGACTGGCAATGTTAAAATAAGTTAGGGAATGGAACGTTACTTAAATACCACAACTTTTTTTCTTGATTGGAACATAAGTTCACACTTCTCAAAATTATGTATAAAATTGAAAAAATATTTGAATTTGTTTATGTGTTTGGGTACCCCAGGCTGAGGGTCAGGTAGAAAAACAATTGGTTGTCCACAAAGAGTGACATTGAGATGATCATTTTTTTTCACTGAAAAAAGACAAGAGGAATGAGCTGACAAGACCACTTCATCCCCGGAAGAATTTACACCCTTCCTGACCAGAGCCCTTTTTGTGATTTGGCACTGCGTCAGTTTAACTGACAATTGCGCAGTCATGCGATGTTGTACCCAAACAAAATTGACGTCCTTTTTTTCCCACAAATAGAGCTTTCTTTTGGTGGTATTTGATCGCCTCTGCGGTTTTTATTTTTTGCGCTTTAAACAAAAAAAGAGCGACAATTTAGAAAAAAAACATTATTTTTTACTTTTTGCTATGATAAATATCCCCCAAAAATATATAAAAAAAATGATTTTTTTCCTCAGTTTAGGCCGATATGTATTCTTCTACATATTTTTGGTAAAAAAAAATCACAATACGCGTATATTGATTGGTTTGCGCAAAAGTTATAGCCTCTACAAAATAGGGGATAGATTTATAGCATTTTTATTATTTTTTTTACTAGTAATGGCGGTGATATGCGATTTTTATCATGACTGTGACATCATGGCGGACACATCAGACAATTTTGACACATTTTTGGAACCATTGTCATTAATACAGCGATCAGTGCGATTAAAAATGCATTGATTATTGTAAAAATGTCGCTGGCAGTGAAGGGGTTAACACTATGGGGCAGTGAAGGCTTTAACTGGAAGGTGATTCTAACTGAAGGGGGAGGGGACTAACTACAGGAAGTGACAGATCGTGGTTCCTAGCTAATAGCTGTCAGAACAGATCAGGGAAGTGTGTGTTTACACACACTCGTCCCTGTTCTGTCTCTCCTCTTCATGATCGCTCATGGCCGGCGGTCATCGCGACTGTCGGCCACGAATACCGGCACCCCTGCTGTGCAGCGGACGCGCGCCTGCTATCCGGACCCCGCGAGCCCACGTACAGTTACATGGTTTCACGCAGGGGAGCCAACCTGCCGCAGTATAACTGCGGTGGTTGGTCCGGAAGCAGTTAACAGAAATATTAAATAGGAAAAGGACCTCTCTTATTCTCAATTTACACCTCCTCCCTGGGTCAGCTGATAGCGTCCCACAGCTCTAATACCTTTTCCTGACATCACCAAAATCTGTCTTTTTACTCCTCAGCTCACCCCATCAGTTTCCTCAGACACCACTAATTTACTAACAGATGTATCAATATGAATTTTACACCACTTCCTCAAACTCAATCTATCCAAAACTGAACCCATACTTCCTACACCACGTGCTCTTCCCCTGACTTCTCTGACAAGATTGATGGTACAACTATCAGTCCATGCCAGGGTTCTAGCTTTAACCCTGGACTTGCAAATCTCTTTTCCTATTGCTGTCCAAACCATGCCACCTTAACCTCTTCAACCAAAATATGCCTCATCTTAACCAATGATACCACAAAGCTCAATGTTTATTTTTGTGAACCGCTGCGCAAACTGTTGGGACTATTTAAATCCCATACGATAAAAACAATAATAATAAGATACATAAGACACTTTTGTGAATCTTGGGTAAAAGAATTAATAAATAGACCTTTAAGTTCATTAACCATACATTTCTTACAAGGATTATATTATCTTTTTAGAGGGAACATAGATACCTCCTTAGACCATTATATGACATTAGAGGCAAGTACATTTGTAAGTGAAAGCTCTTTTTTTTATAATATTAAGATTTTCAGGTAGTACCAATGTTATAACAGCAGCTCTCAACATTGACCAACATATATACATGGTTTATCCATTGCTTTATATGGTGCTTTTTTCATGTCTGTGTGATACTTTAACATATCTGTGAGTTGAAGTGGAAGTACTTGTCTTTTTTCAACCAGATTTAGTATGTAACTATATATGTTGTCCATTTTTACTTATTTAATCATTTTTATTAACCATTTTAAACAATACAGGAAAAAGGTGGGGACGGACCCCGTGGCAAAATGTTGCAGAACAGAATACAAGAAATGTTATCAAGCTCCATATTTGATGGGTCTTGGTCAAAAGGTAGATTTGAAAGGGGATTTCTATGGACAAACGGAAACGATAAAGAAAGAAAAAATGATCATTGCTTATGGTAAAGTGACAATTACTGTGGGTAAAACAAAGCTTATTGAGAAATATAATACTGTTCATTTGTCGATACATTAAAAGGGCCTATTTATGACAACAGTAGCACATAACACTGCATGACTGTTGATAACACACATACAAATTCATGTAACTGCTCATGGACGGGTGTAAAGTCAGATAATTTATAACCTTTTTTGTGGTGCTTAGATTGCCCATTCAAAACGAGAGTGCTTCCATACTGCCAGGCATGTTAACAATGAAAATACTGTATGCTAATACGCTTGCAGTAAAGCACCACAATGCAAGAGAAAGGTCTGAAATGACACTTCGCGTACACATGATCAGACTTTCAGACGGGAAATGTTCGATGTGAGCTTGTTGTCGGAAAGTCCAACAGTGTGTATGCTCCATCAAACATTTTCTGTCGGAATTTCCACACACAAATGTTTGAGAGCAGGTTCTCAAATTCCAATCATGTGTACACAAGTCCGCGCACAAAAATTTATTAGGGGTCCTAAAAAAAATAAAGAGGAAGGCAACGCTGGAGAAACCGTTGGGGTTAGTGAAGCCTTTGTACCCCAGGGCAGACATCAATTATTTGACAGGCCAAATTGTTAACCTGAGGAGTCCATTTATTAGGGAGCACAATACGGTCCAGGACTCCAAGAGATCGGGCGCAGCAGCAGATGACATATATGTCCCGAGTCTGTAGTCTTACAACAGCCTGCGTCTTTTGCCAGACCACACCAAACCCAGGCCATCACTCTCAACACTTCCTTCCACACTTCCTTCCAGGCTGCTGTGGTGGGTTGGGTGGCTGTGGTGGTGGTGTTGCTGGAGGTGGTGGTGATGTTGCTGGAGGTGGTGGATGAGTATGGTCCAACTCACACACGTGGCTTTTATTTGTGAGTTAGCCCCTCATTCCCTTGTTTAGGGCCTCAAGTATTACCTCCTCACAGATGAAATGTTGGCCCTCCTCCATTCCTTCCAATTTACTGGCCATCACACAGCCAAAGGACTCAGGGCCACCAGGGGTTGTTGTGAGGACTGCAGTAGCCTGCCAAATCAAAGTAGTCGCTGACTCCTCCAGGTTCCTCACCTTCCTTGTCCTTTTTGTTGGAAGGCGGAAGGAAGGAACCTGGGATTCGGTCAGGCTGCTTTTCACGGCCACCTCCTGGCTGACACTTTCCATTGCAACCTCCTGGCTGAGACTTTCCTGTGTATGAAAATGGGACATAGTTTTAGTTTTTTGGTCATCACTCACACACAATTTTGAGCTCATGACTGTTGCAAATTGAATGTTAACAAATAGAAAATACTATCCTTCTGACTCCAGCATTTTTCATTCTTGTCCCAATCATTTTTGGCTACTACTGTCTATTGATATGTAAAACACTTTGTTAAATCAGAAATTAGTGATCAATAACATCTAGTTAACCTCATTCAATTTTTGACAAGAAATATGTTCAACAATGCTATACCTGGCTCAAGCTGGGCTCCTCCATATCTTCTTCCTGGATGGAAGGCCCAGGTTGGACTTCTGAAGCCTCATCTGATGTGGAAGGAAGTGTGGATAGTGATGGCCTGGGTTCACTCTGGTCTGACAAAAAAGCAGTCTGTCATAGTACCACAGCCTGGGTACATAAACATCATCTGCTGCTGCTCCTGATCTCATGGAATCCTGGACCTTTTTGCGCTCCCTATTATATGTGCTCCTCAGGCCCCCAATTTTGGCCTCCAAAAATTTGATGTCTGCCGTGGGATACACAGGCTTCACCAATTCCAACAGTTTCTCCAGCGCTGCCTTCCTCTTTAACTTGTTGGAGTAATCTCTGTTTTTGACCTGCCAGAGACATGGCAGCTCCCTGTACTTGTCTATAAAGTTTGGCAGGAAGTCTGGGTCAGTAAATTTATCCATTTTCTCTGCAAGACACAACACAAGACAAACCCTAATGTCAGGCTAAACTCTTCTAATCTTGTCCCAATGTAGGCCTCAATCAATAAGCAGTAGTAAAGGCCACTAACCACTGATGCCCCAAGTTAAAATTGTACCTTCGTTTGCACGATCGGCACTTACGCTACTCCATCCTCTGCTCACAGATCGTACGTACGACGCACGCGTGGTATGGTTTATATACACTGCACATGCGTGAAATTCCGCCCCTGACCTTCTTTCTAGTGTATTGCCCGCCCCTTCTCTTTCGGCGCAGTGGGAGAGCACATGGCGGAGACAGAGTAGGTGCATGCAGAGAGCAGCAAGTAGGACGAGGAGAGCCCGGAGAAAGAAACGTCCCGATCTAGGACGAGTTATGAGGCCTCAAATTTGTCCTTTGTAGAGATGGTGAAGATGGTGGCCATCTTGAAGAGAGCTGACTGTGATGGGAAGCATGGACCCTACCCAAACCCAAATGTGAGAAAGGCCAAGATCATGACTAAAATGTGAGAAGTCTGCACAGGAATTTTGGGGTACGACGATCCAAGGAGCAATTGAGGAAACGCTGGTCAGACCTGAAATTGATGGCGCACGATCAGTACAGAAGGCTCAGGAAAGTGCTGCTGAAAAGTAAGTATTTGTCGTGTGTTCCTATTATTATTATTACTTTCATGCTGATACATGTGCTTTTCTTTACTGTTATACAAAATGGCAAGTTTGAGGTTCATGGGCACAGTAATCATTCGTATTAAACATTGCTTGTTCAACCACTAATACAACGTTTTTGGCAGATGCAGGTTAACTACATTTGTTCATGCCTATTTCTATGAAAAGAAGTTTAGTACATTGTTGTCTAGATGTATTTGTAATATAATGAAATGCAAACTTAATTCAATGTAAGGAGAGGACACTCAGCAGCAGTTTACACATCTGGGCGCAGGAGCACTAGTGTGGGACACCAGAACACCCTTTTTATGGTGTCCCACGCAGGTGATCCAGTGGATACTAGGGGTCTCTCTGTGTGTGATACTTTAACAAAACCGGTAAGTATTCCAGCTTAGGGAAGGGAAAAAATCATGTCTTCAGCTTGGAACTCTGACAAAACTCAGACAATTGGATGACACTTCCAAGCAATGTTTCATATTTCTATTTCTTGCCTCAAATATCTGTGTGCTAAGTATACCTTTTTTGTATTCACATAGGGGAGAAAAGAATATGGACATCTGTGGACACCAGGAACCCCACATCTCCTGAAAAAGGGGAAATCCCCACACACCATGAAGATGTGGATTCCGAGGTACTTGAAGTGGGCGAAATAGTGACCACAACAGGTCAGTGTCTGAGACCACAGCTTCAGGTAATAGATGTATGCCTGCATATTTATAACACATGGGAGGTTATTTACGAAAGGCAAATCCAGTTTGCACTGCAAGTACACTTGAAAGTGAACTGGAAGTGCATTTGGAAGTGCAGTTGCTCTAAATCTGAGGGGTAGATCTGAAATGAGTGGAAGCTCAGCTGATTTTATCATCCAATCATGTGCAAGCTAAAGTGCTGTTTTTTTATTTTCCTTGCATGTCCCCCTCGGATCTACAGCGACTGCACTTGAAAGTGCACTTTCATGTGCACTTGCAGTGCAAAGTGGATTTGCCTTTAGTAAATAACCCCCATGGTGTGTATTTTTTTTTTAGGTGATGTGGATGTTATGGAAGAAGAAACTCACTTCAACAGTGCAAGTGCACAGATCCTGATTAGCAAAATAAGCGCAGTCGCTGTAGATCCGAGGGGGACATGCAAGGGAAAAAAAACAGCATTTTAGCTTGCACATGATTGGAAAATAAAATCAGTAGAGCTTCCCCTCATTTCAGATCAACCCCTCAGATTTACAGCGACTGCACTTCCAAGTGCACTTTCAGTGCAATTTCACTTTGCACTTGTAGTTTGCACTTGTAGTGCAAAGTGGAGTTGCTTTTCGTAAATAACCCCCAGTGCAGTGCAATAACCCCCAGGCAGCCCACTGGACAGGTAAGAAGTGTCATAATCCAAAAATATGAATACACACTATCCAAATTGAAGCACATTTGTACATTCTGCAATTACCTATCAAGATAATAGGAGAACAAAACTTTAAACAGTACAATTTGAAAGTATTCAGGCAGGCCCTTGCACTACATGCTTTGGTGAATTCATCCATAAATATGACCACAAAAGAGGTAGGTATAGTGTGTATGGGTTTGGCTCAGCAGATAGAGGATTGGTATCAGGTGACTTAGCTGTTTGGGGAAGGGAGGGTTCCAAATGAGTTTGGGCCCCCAAATAAACATCTTGCACTCTGCCTGAATTTAAGGACAAAAATAACATTTAGACACATTTTAGGGGGTGTTTAGGGTAAGCACTACAATGGAGCAGACAAAATACATTAAGTGACTAGGCTAGGTGTGTGTGGGCCCAGGATAGCATGCTGCGGAGGTTAGTGAAGGCAAATATGCATGAAGGACAAAAAGGGAGCATTAAAAGCTTACAGCATGCATGAGGATAAAGAGGACATTCACAGCATATTACAATCATGGTAATTATGGAATGATGAAAGAAATACAATACATTAGCAAACATTAAATACATAGAATGTGATGTTAAAGGATAAAACTTACCTTAATATAGTCCTTCTGCAGGACCTGAATAATGGCAGAACAGGTCCCCTGAATAATGATTCCCAGAGCTTGGGGGGAGATTCCAGTTGTGAACTTAATATCCTGGAGACTTCTCCCCGTCGTCAAGTACCGCAAGGTGGAGACGAGCCTCTGCTCGGCAATGATGGCTTGCCGCATGCAGGTGTCCTGCTTCGTAATATAAGGGGACAGCAAAGCCAACAGACGGTGAAAAATGGGGTCTGTCATCTGGAGACAATTCCTGAAATCATCAGGATTATTCTCCTGGATCTCCTGCAATAAAGGCATGTGCGATAATTGGTCACCCTGGAGCAACCAATTCTTCGTCCATGAACTCCTCCTCGCCCTGTTCATGGACTGGACTTGGGTCAAAGCAGAAACTCCAACACCAAGCCCAAGCACAGCACAAACTCTACGACACATACATACCCGCAACATGGCTTGAAAACAGTCGGCTGGTCAGAACGAACTAACAGAACACACTGAAAATCAGAAAGGACCTGAGAAGAACGAGCTGAAAATCAGAAACCATGCAGACAAGAACGTACTGAAAAACAGAAGCGAACTATAAATAAACGCACCTAAAATCAGAAACGCACTGACAACACGCAATGAGGAACAGATACAAACCCACAAGCACAAACTGAAAAGCAGAAATGAACTGAATAGCACAATGCTGAAAAGCGCGAATCGTCTCTCACCAAACTTCTACTAACACGAGATAAACACGAGATTAGCAGAAGGAGCCCAAAGGGTGGCGCACTGGCTATTGAACTTCCTTTTTATAGTCCCATCGTACGTGTTGTACATCACCGCATTCTCACGTTCTGAATTTTTGGCCAACATTTGTGTGACCGTGTGTATGCAAGACAAGTTTGAGCCAACATCCTTCGGAAAAAAAAACACAGTTTTGTTGTTGGAAAATCCGATTGTGTGTACGGGGCATTACAGTGCCTTGCAAAAGTATTCACCCCCTTGGCATTTTTTCATGTTTTTTTTCCTCACAGCCTGGAATTAACATGGATTGTTTAAGGATTTGCATCATTTAATTTACAGAGCATGCCCACAACTTTAACCGGTTCCCGACCGGCGCAAGCCGATGTACGTCGGCAGAATGGCACGGCTGGGCAAATGGGCATACCTGTGCCGGCCGGTAGCTCCATGAGTCAGGTCGCGGGTCCCGCGGACTCGATCGCCGCGGGGATCGATGATGTAAACAGCATCTCCCCGTTCTGCCTAGTGACAAGTGTCACTGATCACAACTCCCTGTCATCGGGTGCTGTGATCAGAGTAATGACACTGCTAGCCCATCCCCCTACAGTTAGTAATCACTCCCCTAGGACACACTTAACCCCTCCCCACCCCTAGTGGTTAACCCCTGCACTGCCAGTGTCATTTACACAGTAGTGAGTGCATTTTTAATCGCACTGATCGCTGTATAAATGACAATGGTCCCAAAAATGTGTCAAAAATGTCTGACATGTCCGCCATAACATCGCAGTCACAATAAAAATCGCTGATTGCCGCCATTACTAGTAAAAAAAAAATATTCATAAAAATGCCATAAAACTATCCCCTATTTAGTAAACGCTATAACTTTTGCGCAAACCAATCAATAAACGCTTATTGTGATTTTTTTTACCAAAAATACGTAGAAGAATACGATCGGCCTAAACTGATGAAAAAAAATGTTTTTTTATATATTTTTGGGGGATATTTATAATAGCAAAATGTAAAAAATAATGTGTTTTTTTCAAAATTGTCGCTGTTATTTTGTTTATAGCGCAAAAAAAATAAAAATCACAGAGGCAATCAAATACCACCAAAAGAAAGCTCTATTTGTGGGGAAAAAAGGACGTCAATTTTGTTTGGGAGCCACGACGCATGACCGCGCAATTGTCAATTAAAGCGACGCAGTGCCGAATCGCAAAAAACGCTCTGGTCAGGAAGGGGGTAAAATCTTCCGGGGCTGAAGTGGTTAAGATTTTTATTTTTTATTTTATTGTGAAGCAAACAACAAATAGGACAAAATAACAGAAAAAGTCAATGTGCATAACTACTCACCTCCCTAAAGTCAATACTTTGTAGAGCCACCTTTTGCGGCTATCACAGCTCCAAGTTGCTTTGGATAAGTCTCTATGAGCTTGCCACATCTTACCACTGGGATTTTTGCCTATTCCTCCTTGCAAAACTGCTCCAGCTCCTTCAAGTTGGATGGCTTGCGCTTGTGAACAGCAATCTTTAAGTCTGACCACAGATTTTCTATTGGATTGAGGTCTGGGCTTTGACTAGGCCATTCCAACACATTTACATGTTTCCTCTTAAACCATTCAAGTGTTGCTTTAGCAGTGTGTTTGGGGTCATTGTCCTGCTGGAAGGTGAACCTCCATCCTAGCCTCAAATCACACACAGAGTGGTACAGGTTTTGCTCAAGAATATCCCTGTATTTAGCACCATCCATCTTTCCCTCAACTCTGACCAGTTTCCCAGTCTCAACTGCTGAAAAACATCTCCACAGCATGATGCTGTCACCACCATGTTTCACTGTGGGGATGGTGTTCTTTGAGTGATGTGATGTGTTGGATTTGCGCCAGACATAGCGTTTTCTTTGATGGCCAAAAAGTTCCATTTTAGTCTCATCAGACCAGAGCACCTTTCTCTATACATTTTGGGAGTCTCCCACATGCCTTTTCGTAAACTCAAAACGTGCCATTTTGCTTTTTGCTGAAAGTAATGGCTTTCTTCTCGCCACTCTGCTATAAACCCCAACTCTATGGAGCGTATGGATTATTGTCGACCAATGTACAGATACTCCAGTCTCTCCTGCGAAACTCTGCAGCTCCTCCAGGGTTACCTTAGGTCTCTGTGCTACCTCTCTGTTTTATGCCCTCCTTGCCCGGTCCGTGAGTTTTGGTGTGCGGCCGTCTCTTGTCAGGTTTGCTGTTGTGCCATGTTCTTTCCATTTGGTTATGATAGATTTGATGGTGCTCCAAGGGATCATCAAAGATTTGGATTTTTTTTATAACCTAACCCTGAATTGTACTTCTCAACAACATTGTCCCTTACTTGTTTGGAGAGTTCCTTGGTCTTCATGGCAGTGTTTGGTTAGTGGTGCCTCTTGCTTATATGTTGCAGCCTCTGGGGCCTTTCAAAAAAGGTGTGTATATGTAATGACAGATCACGTGACACTTAGATTGCACACAGGTGGACATCATTTCACAAATTATGTGACTTCTGAAGGTAACTGGTTGCACCAGAGCTTTTTATGGGCTTCATAACAAAGGGGGTAAATACATATGCACATGCCAATTATCAGTTTTTTATTTCTAAGAAATAGTTTTATGTATATATTTTTCTAATTTTACTTCTCCAACTTAGACTATTGTGTTCTGATCCATCACATATAATTCAGATTAAAAAAAACATTGAACTAAAGGCTGTAATGTAACAAAATAGGTAAAAAGCCAAGGGGGGTAATACTTTTGCAAGGCACTGTATTTATCATAAAACTGAGTGGAAAGGAGTTTTCCCCCTATATCCTATAATTTTTTCTTGATTAGACTCTTTCTAAAAAAAAAAGTTTTGAATTTATAACATTTTCTTTGCATCGGTATTAAATGTGATTAAGCCCAGGTTCACACTGCTGCGGGATTGAAATCGTGAGAGTTCAGCTGAACTCGCATGATTTCATACCCGCATGTCAGTCTGACGATTTAAGAGACATCTGTGCGATTTACTGTGAAATGTCAAATCGCATGCCAAATCGACAGCAATTGCACCGTCCTCATTTGCGGTGCTGCACCTATTCCCAAAAGTAGTTTCTGTACTACTTTTGGTGACTTTGTGGGTGTGATTTCCATTGACATTGTATTACAATTGACATTCCATTGCAGCAACCTGCACAGATGTCTATGAAATCTCCCCAAAGTTGGGACTTGCATAATTTTATTCCAGCTGTCAGTGTGAACCTGGGCTTAGGAATACCCCTCACCCACCACTGCTTTCCTTGGCTTTAAAAAATAACTAGTATATAATTTACCATTTTCCACAAAAATGGTTAGATCCAAAAAGGTAATATTCTCTTTGGAAACTCAAAAAAAGTTTCATATTCAAGTTGGTATTTTAGTTCAGAGTGAAAGAATGACGTCTTTGTACTTTCTATGCACCAAAATGACATACTCCACTTGGGTGGAGGAAACAAGATGACCATACTGAAACATAGGTAGCTCTCATTGTCATATCTTTTAGTCTGGAGGTAATGCAAGAACTCAAAATAGTCATAGAAAACTGGAGACAGTTTACAGTAAATCCTAACTATATATTATCCAGTTTACTGTGTTTTCCTAAATAAAAAAATCTAATCGCATGCATACCATCTGTGTGTGATATAATTGTAAACAGAGATGACCCTTTGGCTGTCAATAAAATATGATTATCAACATATACTTCTCAAACCCATTTTTTTTTTTTACTTCATCTGTGATGAAACTAATAACATGTTTTGTATCTCTAAAATATGAAGAGGTCTATGTCACAATTGGCTGTAAGAAACAGTCAATATATTGGCCAAGTCTGGAAGTTTTATGCCACTGGGCCTCCCTTGACGTTTCACAGGATTCTTATGGACCTTGATCAGATAATAAATGACTGGTACCCTAAAGGCTGAAGGACCTTCATTTTTGTAGATACAATTTCTTCATTATAGCATTTTAAAATGAGCCCCCTCAATTATTTCTTTCAAAATCTAAATAGGATTGAAGCCCAAATATACTGTATGTACTATATGTATCTCTATTAGATAATTGAGTACTAATTTCCTCAATATAATCTTTTTTTATCTAATAATATGATCTCCCCATTATCAGCGGGTCCAATAACCATACGTCTCTTTATTGTGGTTTTTGCAAAGGCATAACAAGGAAAGGAAAATAATTCTCCAAGCTATCCACCAGAAAAAGGAAATAAGAGGAGAGTTTGGAGAGTCCAAATGCTGTAGTAATTCAAACAATGTTAATGTATTGTACAAGGTGTTTAGAAGATTATGAAATATGACTTACATGTGACAAGGTTGTGAATGACCAAGTAGAATGGCACAGTTCTACTTGGTCATGTGGGCAATACCCCTATCGCTATGCAGATAGTGGTCAATCTCAATGCCTTGGCAACCCCAGTACTAGGTCTTCATAGGGGATATCAGGATGGTGTGATGAACTTAAATATGATGCATCAAAAAAGCAGTAAACACTATTGTGGCAGATGGTGATTGCTATAGAATGGTCAGAGTTGTCATGGTTAAGAAATCAGCAATCAGCTTTTTTCATATATCAAAAATACACATTTGATGTCTAACCTACCAGTTCTTCAGTTAATCTGTGTTACACAACAGTTGCACACCTTTTAGCATTCATTAGATTTCAAAAAACTAAATCTGTTTCCCTAGGTGTATGTTTATTAAACAGAGATAATCTCATTTCAGCTCTCAGAAGTTCTAAAAAAAAATCATCTCTTCTGGTACCCAGTTTATGAAGTGAAGAATATTTGTTCTCAGAAGGAGACGAGAGGAGACGAGAGGAGGCATTTTTCCTCTGAGAACAGCTGAGGTCTGTAAAGAAGGGGGAGGGCTGCCTGTGATCTCATGAGATATTGTGTGATTACAGAGCAGCTGAGTTTAAAAAGTAAAACCAAGGTTAAAAGTGAAACCAAAGTTGGTATCGTTTTTGTCAAATGGCAAAATGTGCAGGAAAATGCATGTCTGCTAACCACATTTGGGTTGACGATAACAATGAACGGCACCCAATAGTGCATTGCTTATTTTGACACAACTTTAGCACACTTTGGAATGACGGCAAGAATTGTGCAATTCTACCAACAATTCTGCATTGCTCAGATGTAAATGCGTCCTAGCCCTAGGAAACAATATATTATTACTATAGTGTGTGTGTTTGTATACAGGTATACACTGTATATATATTGGGAGGTCAGTATGGTGGCCTGAGTTTATGGGAGGAGTCCGGGGGGTATTTAGCAGCCCACTCATCTGTGGTCTTTGTCAGTTGCTGTGCAGGATTCGTTACCTCACTTGGTGTTCGTGAGTTGCGTGTTCGAACTTCCAGAGGCTTTCGATTCTCTGTTCGTGGTTCTTCGTATATCGAGTCTTGCTCAACTGTCGCAAGGTAGGATTTGTATATCATTTCTTCATTTCACGTGTAGTCGTTGTTTTGCTAGGTACCCCATATCATCGAGGCCCCATAATGGAACTTCCGAGTCATTCGTTAAGTCTCCGTGTGCAGTCTTATTTAGCCTCATGCAAACTACAAACTGTTGGCTTAGTTTGTTGAGCACAAACCCTGAACCGATTCATATCAGTTTCATTCGTACATTCTTTCATCGTTACATGCTACAAAGTCGGTCCATTTCATTTAAACACTGTGGGGGTTATTTACGAAAGGCAAATCCACTTTGCACTACAAGTCCAAACTACAAGTGCAGAGTGCACTTGAAATTGCATTGAAAGTGCACTTGGAAGTGCAGTCGCTGTAAATCTGAGGGGAAGATGAGGGGACGCTCTGCTGATTTTATTATATAATCATGTGCAAGTTAAAATGCTGTTTTTTATTTTCCTTGCATGTCCCCCTCGGATCTACAGCGACTGCACCTCCAAGTGCACTTTTAAGTGCACTTTTAAGTGCAATTTCAAGTGCACTTTGCACTTGTAGTTTGCACTTGTAGTGCAAAGTGGATTTGCCTTTAGTAAATAACCCCCATTGCATCATTTTAGTTATTCTATTTCGTATACCCCCTAGGCTGTTTCGAGTCCAGTCCCATCAGTGGCTCACCGATTCGTGTCGGCTCATTTTAGTCATTTTGTCTCATTTCATTACATGCTCCACAGTCCGTTTTGTTGTCAGTCGCAATTGCGGCTCACCAATTCGTGCCTCTGTCGTGCCAAATTATTTCATTTGTTACATATCGCATACCCTTCACTCCAATTCAAGACCAGTCGCATCAGGGACGCACCGATTCATGTCGGCTCATTTTAGTAATTTTGTCTGAATCCATTCCATGCTCCATAGTTCGGTTCACTGTCAGTCGCAATTGTGGCACACCGATTCGTGCCTCTGCTGTGCCAAATTATTTCATTCGTTACATATTGCATACCCTTCACTCCGATTCGAGACCAGTCGCATCAGGGACGCACCCATTCATGTCGGCTCATTTTAGTATAGATATATAAAGAACAGCGCTCGCAAGAAAAAATTAATTAATTAAATGTATACACCATCATTGTTGCAGCTGCTGGATACAAGTACTGTGACTTTAAATGAAAATACAAACAAAAACCTGCGCTGGCAACTACTAGAAAAGTATATAGAAAATCAAATATAAGAGAAAGATATAATAATTTTATATCTTTCTCTTATATTTGATTTTCTATATACTTTTCTAGTAGTTGCCAGCGCAGGTTTAGGCTCATTTTAGTAATATCGTCTCAATCCATTCCATGCGCCATAGTTTGGTTCACTGTCAGTCGCAATCGTGGCACACCGATTCGTGCCTCCGTCATTGCAATCAGTTCATTCATTTCATATACCCTACACTCCAATTCGAATCCATGGTCCATAGTCCGGTTTGCTGTCAGTCGCAATTGCGGCACACCAATTTGTGCTTCTGTCATGGCAATAATTTCATTCATTTAATTCCATATACCCCACACTCCGATCCAAATTCAGTCCCTTCAGCAGCACTCCGATTCATGTTGGCTTCATTCAGTCATTTAATTTCGTCTTCATTTCATCCCATACTCCACAGTACGGTTCGTTGTCAATCACATTTGCGGCACCCCGATTTGTATTACTGTCACTTCAATAGTTTCAGTGGTCTTATTCCGTACACTGTTTGTCATTTTCTCCTTAGGTGCGGCACTCGCTTTGTGTCGGTTCATTCGCGCATTTTCATTTCTTTTCATTCCATGTCATACGCTCTACAGTTCAGTTTGATGCCGGTTGCTTCAGCAGCACAACGATTCACTTTAATTTCAGATCGCTGCATGCTACTTCATGTCATTGTTGGACACCCTACAGTACAGCTCACCCTACAGTCCAGTTCAAATCCAGTTGCAGCCACGGCACATCGACTCACATAGCTTTCAGGTCAACTGTTCTCAATTAGTTTTTGTTCAATTTCATTCATGGTTTCAATTAGTTCAATTTATCCATTGTTCGCCTTTCTGATAAGGTTTTCCCTTGCAGTCATTGCAAGCATATCTCAAGTGGCACGATCCGCCCACTCATCAATTCCAAATGGCATATAATTGAGACACTCACCATTGTCTGTTTATCATTTATCCTTTAGGTCAGTCCACTTCAGGTAGTTCCATCCTGCACCAGTTTGGATTTTATTCCCCCAGGTAATAAAAAAAAATATATATATATATATATATATAGAAGTCATATAAAAAAATGAAAAAATAAATGAATAAAAAACTGGACTTCTATGTCGCCCCTTAATACAGGTTGCGATCGACTGAGCTTTCGACCCCCAACCAGAACTTCACAACTAGGGCACAAGTCAGACAGAGCCATGTCACAGGCCGGCAATGAAGACCTCACATCTGCCCCTCTGTCACCCTCTCCAGTTTCAGAGAGCGGCAGCGTGCAGTCCCTTAGGGGATGGACCATCCCCAAGATAACAGCTGAACTGAGACGCAGGGGCGTGCCCTACCCTGCTACAGCCAGGAAAGCCGAGCTCTTCAGGCTCCTCTTCACACTGCCAGCGACAGCCAGGCCCAGCACACAGTAGGCGTCTCTTCAGTCGATATCCTCGGCCATTTCTCAGCTTCACGCCATGGTGTCCTTGTTGTCCACAGCAGTCACTGACATCCAAGCCAGAGTGACAGTCTTGGAAGTACGCCCGGCTGCGGCCCTCCCTGACTCAGTCACAGCCCTGGTAATGGCACCCTCTCTGGCAGGTACGACAGGGAGTTCTACTATCTTCCTCACGTATCTGGTCCCAGCCAGCATGAGGAAGGACATTTTGGACGGCAAGGATGTCAACCTAGCTTCCCTCCTCATCTCTGTCGTACGAGAATTTTCGTATGGTGAGTAACCTCTTCACTTTTGCCATGAGACTAGCAGGCAACAAAAAATGGAAGAACGGTCGTCCGAAAATCTGATTGTGTGTACGAGGCTTAATACAAAATATATTTCAGAGAACGTGTAGAACCTATTTGGGTTTGCAAAAAGAGTCATTATATGGTGAAAGAAGCTGCAAGTCAGAAACAAGCCAGCAAAGTAGCTATGCATGGTGGGCACCATTATCAAAGGATGGCAGTTAAGTAAAGCAGCTAAAAAAGCTAACAATTTAACTGACTGAGGTTTTAATCATTCCATATTCTACCCAAAAATAAAAAGAACAGTTTAGCTGTACATGCACTTTAACCCCCCTGGCGGTAATCCCGAGTCTGGCTCGGGGTGGAATTTCAGTACCAAGAGCGGTAACCCCGAGCCAGACTCGGGATCGCATCGCAGCATCCAGGAAGAGGTTACTTACCTTGTCCCCTGGATCCTGCGATGTCTCCCCGCAGTGTGAGCGGCTACTCCTCCACTTGATCTATCATGGAGCCGGGCTCCGTTCCCTGCGAGCATTGCGACGAACAGAGACGGAGAGCGGCGCCAAATTCAAAAAGTGAAACACACACAATACATACAGTACACTGTAATCTTACAGATTACATTACTGTGTGTAATTATTTCACCTCCCCTTTGTCCCTAGTGGTTTCTTCAGTATCCTGCATGCAGTTTTATATTATAAAAACTGTTCTTTCTGCCTGGAAACTGGAGATTGTCAATAGCAAACAAAACTGTCCCTTTACATCAAAAGTGATTTTAGAACAGCTAGAAAACAACAATAATAAATTAGAATCACTCGCAGAATTGAGCGATAGTGATTTGTGGGGAGATCCGTCATCAAATACTGAAAAGTAATGACAGCAACAATTCTGCAACTGAGCAAATTTCAGTGTTTTTGATTTGATTACATTATTGAATATTTTTTTATTATTATTATATTATTATTTGGTATAATTATTTATAGTTATTTATTATATTATAATTAATGATTTTGTGTTTCAAACTTTATCACACCCGAGATGTCTACTAGACTCTGGTTTGGACAGAAATAAGTGTGTTGTTGCTAAGAATTACAGGCCTACAATAAAAAAATGCCAAATTTCCATGCAAAATAATTGTACCTCTTTCAGCACCTAAAATCCGACATAATCATACCGCCAGGGAGGTTAAAGTGGATGTAAACCTGAAAAATGTTTTGTTTGGCTTGGCTGTTCCACACCTCAGCATGATTTGGCATGCTGAAGTCATGTGGTTACTTTCCTGTCTTTTCACTGGATGTTAGAGATCATAGCAGGAGTTCAGTGTAAGAAATATACACAGGAGAAAATGCATTTTGACAAGGGGAGTGTAGAGGTGAGCGGGGAGTCTACTGACATCACGACTCCACCCACTGAGCTCCAGACAGCAGACCCACCCACAGAATCTGCAGTTTTTCGGATCTCATAACAGACAGAGGGGGAGACATTTGACAGGTAAAGATACATGCAGGAGGCATGTATATCCTTATAGATAACCCCTATGGCAGTAGTTTAGAAAGGATGACATTGGGTTTACATCCACTTTAAGTAAAATTTCCTAATGACTTTATTTACATATACCAATGTATCAAATCTATTCAGTATCCCTTTAGGGGCAAAGTCTCTACTTAAAGTGGATGTAAACCCCATTTTTTTTATATCATACTGTAGAGAATGAGATTTCCTATCATTTGAGCCCAGTCTTGCCACACAGAGTTAATCCATCTCTGAGCAATCCTCTTTTATTGTTCAGTGAGATAAATCTTGACAAACTGAGAAAAACTTTGTCAAATCCTACCCCTTGCTGTGAGTGACAGGTGATTTACATATCTTGTGCACCAGCCCAAGACACATGCAGTATTTTTTAATTCCCTCCCACTCCTTTCTTCAGCAGCTCTGCAAGGATTGGCTGTTCCACACCTCAGCATGATTTGGCATGCTGAAGTCATGTGGTTACTTTCCTGTCTTTTCACTGGATGTTAGAGATAATAGCAGAAGTTCAGTGTTAGAAATACACAGGAGAAAATGCATATTGACAAGGGAAGTGTAGAGGTGGGTGGGGAGCCTACTGACATCACGACTCCACCCACCGAGCTCCAGACAACAGACTCACCCACAGAATATGCAGTTTTTCGGGTCTAATAACAGACAGAGGGGAGACATTTGACAGGTAAAGATACATACAGGAGGCATGAATATCCTTATAGATAACCCTAATGGCAGTACTTTAGAAAGGATGACACTGGGTTTACATCCACTTTAAGTATAATCTAGAACTTTGTTTGTTACGTAAAAGATGTCTGTACTTTCAAACAAACCCACTCCCTACCCAGATGCATACTTAAATTAATCCCACAAACACAGCCCTGAGCATTTGTTTACATCCAACGTGGAAATATTTTATGCACTGGCCATGCCTACACAACAGCTTCCCATAGATTTTTATGGGCCTGTGTCCCAGGATCCAAAATGCTTGGGAGGTGGTCCTAGAGAAGGCTATAAGAAGCCAAACATTATTAATATAAAGTTATTATGAATAAATATTAATTTTATTAAATCTTCCTCTATTAATTGGTCACCCTGTTATAACCTATTATCTTGTAACAAGGCTAACCAGTTCAAGACTGGATATGAATTATTCAGTTTATATATCAAGCAATGGCGGTGTTTCCATAAGGGCACATTGGCACCGCCCCCTCTCTCCTGCCACCCCCTCTATCACCAATAGATAGATTCATGCATTGCATGAATCCATCTATGGCCGCCATAGGCTCTAATAGGCGTCAATAGAGCTAAACAGCGAGCGCCATGCTTGTCACCCACTGCCCCACCGAGACAGGGTAAGTGCCAGGCAGACGGCGGGCGGGGGGGTACACTGGCAGCATTTGATGGGCACAGTGGGAGCATTTGATATGGAACTGTCAGGAACGGTGTCATCTCCGGTCTCTCCTGCTGGTGACACTATTACATTCAGCACCAAAAGGGTGTAATTCCAGTGGCCACCAGCGGGTGTCTCCCTGCCTGGACTTCAGACTTGCCATCAGCACACCTGTCATGGGTCTGCTGGACTATATAAACCTTCCCTGAACTAAGCCTCAGTGCTTCAGAATTCCTCTGCTAAGCCCTTGTCCCTGCCAGTACCTGCTCTTGTTCCAGCCTGTTCCTGTTTGTTCCTGAATCCCGTTTGTGTATCCTGACCTTGAGTCCTGTTTCCTGTTCCCTGTTCCCTGCTCCTTGGTCTGCTTTATTATTCCTGGTTTCTGTTCCCTTGTCGCCTTGGCCCATGCCTTAGTTTTTATTTCATGTTTGTTTCCTTGCTCGCGTATTATATTAGTTAGATAGATAGTTAGGTGGGTTTGGGGGTTTGCTGTGTTTTCACCATTTACTTGTTTTTGGTTTGCTGTCTTGATTTCACGTGTGTCTTTATCATTAATAATAAACATACTTTTTTATTAAGTTTCTCGTTTGTCCCTGATTCCTTGGTGCAGCCCAGCGATCTGATCACCTGCATTGGATGTTGTGTATAACATCCCCTGACAGGCACAGTGGCTGAGTTTGATGGGCACAGTGGGAGCATTTGATATGGCACAGTGGCAGCATTTAATGGGCACAGTGGGAGCATTTGATGGGCACAGTGGGAGCATTTGATGGCACAGTGGGAGCATTTTAAGGCATGGTGGGAGCATTTGATGGAGCACAGTGGGAGCATTTGATATGGCACGGTGGCTGCATTTGATGGGCACAGTGATGGCAATTGATGGATACAGTGGCTGCGTTTAATGGTACAGTGGCTGCGTTTGATGGCACAGTGGCAGCCATTGATGGGCACAGTGGTTGCGTTTGATGGCACAGTGGCGGCAATTGATGAGCACAGTGGCTCCGTTTGATGGCACAGTGGCCGTGTTTGATGGTACAGTGGTTGTGTTCAGGGCCGCCATCAGGGGGGTACAGCCTGTCACATAACGTCCCACACTCCACTTGAGTGCTTCCGTCAGTATATCACTTCCTTGTAGTCTGGATACAGATATCAGATATTCCAAACGCTTCCAAGCACAAAACTAGGCGACACTTGCTTCACTGCTAACATGGACTATTTTATTTAGAATCAAAATTACAAGACTTTATATGCCGTTGGAACCTCCTCTAACAATACAACTGTAACCTAATTAACATGAGCTAGTTTACTAAATCATTTACCCAGACTAGGTGACTACGTCTCCTAGCTCATTGACTATTCAACACACATTACCATAAACATCAACACAGGGTTAATTAGAACAAACAACAATGAGTTGAATACCCTTAGAACCTGTGGTAAGCCAGACTAAACTCATTTACATTAAACACATTATAGCTGACATCAGACAGGTGAGTGGAGTTGATGACATTAGCATCTTCTCACAGTAAGAGTCCCAACAGTATGACTCAGTCACTATTGCTAATATGGCAAATACAGGGTCCCCAGAGTCTGTGTGTCCTGGGGGACAAGGACCCGAAGCCGAAGTAACAACACCTCAAGGGTACCCCAAATGCCAGGGCCCATAATCTGTAGGCAAGAGGCTCACATTCAGTCCCCTCC
Source organism: Lithobates clamitans (assembly GCA_037952925.1). NCBI lineage: Eukaryota > Metazoa > Chordata > Amphibia > Anura > Ranidae > Lithobates > Lithobates clamitans. The sequence goes on along the minus strand of JBBGZY010000665.1, from coordinate 3,417,507 downwards.
AAAAGGTTCTATCCCGGGTGAGTCTGTCACATTTCTCCCCCATCAAAAGTTGACTAACAAGGTCCCAGACCTCCACCTGGTCTGGACATGCATTAGTCAGGCAGAGTGAACTCACAAAGTCTGTCCGCATGATCTCCTTTCTTGGCTGCAAGGAATAGTTGACCTTAGTAAGTGTGAGGCAGAGGTCATTGACTCTCTGTCTGTCTGTCAGCGCCTCATCTGGGTGGTGTTTACCATTCCATGGCTTGGCCTGTTGCTGGGCAGAGGGGCCCACTGTCCCAGTTCCCTGAAGCTGAGAAAAAACTGTAGGTGCTAGGCAGAGGCCAGCAGTGCTCTGCCCTGTTGCCAGCGAATCAGCTGGGAGTAGTATCTCCACTACATCAGCTTGTCGCTGGAGAGAGGGGCCGGCTGCCCCGGCTCCCTGGAACTCCACAGTTGTTGCTGGGCAGAGGTTGGTAGCACTCTGCCCTGTTGCCAGCACTTCTTCTGGGGACGCATCCTCCGCTTCGGCTAACCGTTGGGGCAGGAGGCTGGCTTCCTCCAACCCCAAACTGTGTAGCTGCCATTGAGGAGGTGAGCCGGTTGCTGCTGGCTGCTGGGACGACATATCTATGGTACTGTCTCCCAGGTGCACGGATCTTTGATGGGAAGGAAAGTCTGCTTCCTCCACCCTGGCCAACTGTTGGGGAGGGACAACACACACCTCCTCTCCCTTCTCCCCCTGTATCTGCTGCTGGGAAGTGATTGCCACCTTCTCACCCTGAGCCTCCGAAACTGCAACAAGTGTGGGGCAGAGGTCTTGGACCCTCTGTCTGGTTGCCAGCACTTCTGCTGGGGGTTTGCTAGGTGGTTCCTCCTCTACAGAAACGTCTATTAAATCCCCAGTTACTGGAATTGCTAAAAGTGTGGGACAGAGGTCTTGGACCCTCTGTTCCGTTACCAGATCTTCAGCTGAAGAAGTTTGTTGTAACTCCATAGATGCTGCTGGCAGAAAATCACATGTCCCTGTCAATGTTGTGGGAGAAAGGCCGACTACCTCTTCTCTCAAGAAGGGCGAAGCCACTGTTGGTGCTGAGCAGAGCACAGTGAACTTTGGCCCTGATAGCAGCTCTTCTGCTGGAGGCTCATCAGGTTGTTTTCCTCAGCAGAAAAGTCTATCAATTCCCATGTCTCTGCAACTGATGTCTGGGGATAGAGGTTCACCATCTCCTGTCCATGGAACCCAGAAGATGCTATCATTGCTGGGCAGAGGTTAGCAGAGCTCTGCCCTGTTGTCAGCACTTCTGGTTTGTGGACGGCAATCTCTGGATTTTCCACTGTTGATTCTCTGGCAAGCTGCTGAATGTGTTCTAGCAGTTTCCTGTATGCCCTTTCCAGATGCTCTTCCTTCCTTAGCAAATGGTCCAGATCAGGTTTGAGCTCTGAGACCCCTGCAAGACCGAGCATAGCCTCTCTATATTCTTGCAGGTCCTCAAGGGCAGGTTCCCCTTCATCGCCAAACACAAAATGATCTGTAAGGCTCTCCCACAGCAATCCAGGGCCTCAAAAGTCATATGCCTCCGGAGAGCATTCTGTTGTCTCCCCTAAATTTCCCTCCTCTGCGTGCCATTTCAGAGCCCGATAACTATTGTCCAGCTCTATCTCCTGCTGGACCAGCCTGTCCAACTCAGTCACCCATTGCTCCTGGGGCCTCTCTCCCAGGAATGCCATCCGCAATGCCCGTTGGTCACTGGCCCGTTGCTCTTGGTTCGGAAAGCAGTTGCCCTGTTTTATACCAGCGAGCTGGAGGGCTCCAATCCAGAGCTCCACCCGAATTTGCTGCCTAAGCTCCAGGTATTCATCCTCAGACACAGTCCTCGTGTATGTTGAAAGGATGATCTGCAGCAGCCTCGGGAACTCTGATGCCAGGTCCATATCTCTGCGGGGGTGACTGAAGTCTGCTATTCTGATCTTGGATCCAGGTGGAGGTTTAGATTTCCCAGACTGCCGGAAGCTTCCCGCTGCTTGCCACCAATGTCATGGAACGTCCCACACTCCACTTGAGTGCTTCCGTCAGTATACCACTTCCTTGTAGTCTGGATACAGATATCAGATATTCCAAACGCTTCCAAGCACAAAACAAGGTGACACTTGCTTCACTGCTAACATGGACTATTTTATTTAGAATCAAAATTACAAGACTTTATATGCCGTTGGAACCTCCTCTAACAATACAACTGTAACCTAATTAACATGAGCTAGTTTACTAAATCATTTACCCAGACTAGGTGACTACGTCTCCTAGCTCATTGAATATTCCACACACATTACCATAAACATCAACACAGGGTTAATTAGAACAAACAACAATGAGTTGATCAACCCTTAAAACCTGTTGTAAGCCAGACTAAACTCATTTACATTAAACACATTATAGCTGACATCAGACAGGTGAGTGGAGTTGATGACATTAGCATCTTCTCACAGTATGAGTCCCAACAGTATGACTCAGTCACTATTGCTACTATGGCAAATACAGGGTCCCCAGAGTCTGTGTGTCCTGGGGGACAAGGACCCGAAGCCAAAGTAACAACACCTCAAGGGTACCCCAAATGCCAGGGCCCATAATCTGTAGGCAAGAGGCTCACATTCAGTGCCCTCCAAAAGCCTCTATCCCAGGTGAGTCTGTCACACAGCCGATACAACTGTAAGGGGCCCCGGGGCCTGAGGGGCCCGCCCAGGCCAGAAGAAGGCAGGGCGGGTGAAGGGGAGCTGTGTTGTGCACTATAGAAAGGATATTGCAGCTTCTGCTGCTCTCTGTGTCATTGAGCTCAGACATCAAACTCTTTACTGACACCTCTGGCTACTATGTGCATGTGCACGCTTCGTTTGAGCTGCCTGTACTGTGCTCCTCTGTCTCAGCAACATGTCAACTTTGTGAAAACAAGCTTGGACTAGGTAGGAATATTTCCTTTACAAGTAGGGGCTGTGAAGGAAAGTGAGGGTGGCTGTTTCTGTACAGGGAGGGGCCAGAGGCTTGTGTGTTTACAGATTTGTGTATGTGTGGGGCTGACATATATATATACAGGTGGGGGTGACATATATACAGGTGTGGGGGGGCTGGCATATATACAGGTGTGAGGGGGCTGGCATATATGCAGGTGTGAAGGGGCTGGCATATATGCAGGTGTGGGGGGGCTGACATATATATAGGTGTGGGGGGGGCTGGCATATATACAGGTGTGGGGGCTGGCATATATACAGGTGTGGGGGGCTGACATATATACAGGTGTGAGAGGGGGCTGTCATATATACAGGATGGGGGGTGAGATATATACAGGATTGAGGGGGGGGCTGAGTGCGTACAGGTGAGGTGGCCGGTGTGTTTATTCAGTGGGATGGCCAATGGGCAAGCCCTGGAGAATATTGGTGGTCAGCCTCGGGGGGGGGGGGGGGGGGGGGCAGGCTTAAAGCTGTGTAAGGGGCCCAAAAATTTCTGATGGCTGCCCTAAATGCCTCAGACTGTCTACTATCCATAAAGGGGGAATTTGTACTGCCCTAGTATTTTAAGGGACTCAAGAAATTAGATAGGCCATCAGTACATCAGGATGGATCAATTTTTCAATTTTGAAATATATAACCATAGTTTGTAGGTGCTATAACTTTAACGCAAACCAATTAATATGCACTTATTGTGATTTTTTTTTGTAGCTGAATACATTTTGGCCTAAATTTATGAAGAAATTTGATTTTATTGGATATCTTTTATAACAAAAAGTAGAAAATATTGTTTCTTTTCAATTTTAGTTTATTTCAGAAAAAAAAGAAAAACATAATACAAAAGGAAATATAACAGAGAGAAAAAGTTTGGTACATTGAACTCTTACATCACGTGAATACATGAATTGTGCATAAAAGAAGAAAATAATGATATACAACTATACAATATATGAGCATCTGTATAGAGTTTGACATAAAGTCTCTGGTTAAACAACGAAATATCACATTGTAAACAAAGGTCTTTAGACACATGGGCAGTGTGTTATATGCGTGGGATCCAACATATGTTTACTCATGTGGTTTTGCGTATTGGTAATATCGGAGGGATCTTCCCCTACATGATAAGCTGTCGGGACCTTTTTTGCTCACTTATATAAAGTAGTGATGTCGTTAAACTAATCTGGGTATATGGCCTTTGTTCATATACTAAAAAAACCTAGTTCAAAACAGAGAGAGAAATAGATAAAAAAAGGGACGAGAGAAACACTGCGAAAAAAGGTACAGGATGATGAAAAAAGTGGGGAACACCCCAGCATGGCTAGCCAGTAGATGGTAATGGGGCATCCCTGACCCATACAGAAAAGTCATCGGAATAACGAAACATTGCCCACGCGGTCCAGGTGATGGAAAAATGTTCCTCCTTCCCCATTTCCTGCGCCAACAGACGCTCCAGATCTCTAATCTGATCCATCTCCACAGCCCAGTCGCCCAAATAGGGCACCACTGTTGTTCTCCAGTGGCAGGGAATCACTGTCCTGACTGCGGCTAAAAAGTGGTGCAATATATCTTTTTTAATCGTTTTGAGGGGGCCTGGGAGCAGACATAGTAGGGCTATCTCTGGAGTAGGTTTAATTGAGGTCGCCATCAGCCAGCTGTATAGATCGAAGACCTTTTGCCAAAGTTTCCTGATTGGAGGACATTCCCACCAAATGTGTAGCATTGTCCCTCTAGAGGACATGCACCACCAGCAGGTATCTGACAAGGATGGATTGAACCGTTGGATAGTTGCTGGGCATCTGTACCACCTCGTTAGTAGCTTAAATCCTTTTTCTTGGGACTTAGTCACTAAGGAAATCCTATGTGTCAGTACAAAGCTTTTTTGCCAATCAGCAGGGGAGATGGAGTGTTGTAGATCTATTTCCCATTTCTGCGTGTATGTTGGAAGGTCTGGGGCAGATATGTTTAGTAGTATGGAATATAACAATGATACTACGTGGGCGGGCGGGTCTGATTGTAAAAGTAGTTTGTCAAAGTCTGATGGGTCAGCCAGGATCTCAGACATTAATTGACCCCTATGCATCCACATTGTTGGGGGCCCTCTGTTCGTCTGGGGGGCTATGTCTGTTCTCAGAGATGGGTCAGCTCGTAAAACCTGCGCTAAGCGTCTATGACTATCCCTATTCCATGGTCCAAATCTGTTACTGTGAACTGCTGGGGGGAAAGCCGGGTTCCAAAGAGAGGTGTCATTGGGCCCTGATGTTTAGATAGTTTACCAGTTAAAATCAGATGGTCCCAAATCCGAAGGGGTTGCCGAGTAAGAACAGTAGAGAATGAATTGTCCTTACGCTGCGCAGTAGGAGTCCATGGCAGGGCGCAAAGATCACCCTCATTGAGATGCCCCTCCAATTGGACCCATAGCTTGGAGGAGGAGTGGTGAAACCAGTCTACGATACGTGTGAGTACCGCCGCCTTATGATACGTAGAAGCATCCGGGACCCCCACTCCCCCCCGGACCTTCGGGAGGGTCATTGTGTCATATTTTATCCTGGGGTGGTTTCCCTTCCATATGAATTTGGAAAAAATCTGTCGAAGCTTTTGAAAGAACGAGGTGGGAATATATATGGGGATGGTTTGAAAAAGATATAGGAATCTAGGGAGACCATCCATCTTCAAGACATTTACCCTACCCAACCAAGAGAGCTGTTTAGACGCGTATGAAGCCAGATCTGTTTGTGTTCTGAGAAGTAGAGGGGTAAAGTTACTGGAAAATAGTTGGGATGCGTCTGTTGGAATATGGATTCCCATATACCGAATAGTAGTAGGGCTTGTCTTAAAAGGGAAGGAGGCTGAGAGCTGTTGGAGAGCCGCTTTTGGAAGTGAGATGTTGAGAATTTCTGACTTACTATGATTAACTTTAAAGTTACTAACATTTCCATATCTCCTAAATTCTTGCACAATAGCAGGCAGGGAAACTTGCGGTTGGGTGACAAACATGAGCAGGTCATCTGCAAATAAAGCCATTTTGGTATGTATAGGGCCTACATTAATACCATGGATAGCCGGATTGTTTCTAATGGCAATGGCCAAATGTTCCATAACCAGAACTTAGAGAATGGGGGACAAGGGGCACCCCTGTCTCGTTCCATTGTGGATAGTAAATTTTGGAGATAGGAAACCGTTTAGTCTATTCCTAGCGGAGGGCGTTGTATAGAGGGACATTATTCTGGAGATCATCTTCCGGCCTAGGCCTAACTGCTGTAGGGAGAGGCGAAGGAATTGCCAGTCAACACGGTCAAATGCTTTCTCTGCGTCAACCGTAAGGAGGCACAATGGGACATTATGTGTCCGAGCATAATCCGTAATGAGAAGTGTTTTCAGGGTGTTATCCCTCGCCTCTCTTCCACTCACAAAGCCCAACTGATCTAGGTGTATTAAGCGGGGTAATAATGGTTGTAGTCTATTAGCTAGCACCTTCGCGTACATCTTCAGATCTACTCCTATCAGCGATATGGGTCGGTAATTAGCACAAATAGTCGGGTCTTTGTCTGGTTTTGGAATAAGGGTGATATGAGACTCTAGTGTTTGCGGCTAGAATACTGAGCTCTCAGATATGGAGTTAAACACTTTTGTTAAGAAGGGGGTAAGGAGGGGAGCAAATTGTTTGTAGAATTTTGGAGTGAAGCCATCAGGGCCCGGGCTTTTTCCAGATGGGGTAGATGCAATGGCGCGGGCTACCTCATCTTCCGATATCGGATCCTCAAGGTCCTCTATCGTTGCATCATCTAAAGTAGGAAGTGCAGTTTGCGCAATATATGAGGCCTGTGTTTCTGCTGTACCGGAGGTAGATTCATTGGGGCTTGCTAAAGGTATGCTATATAGGGATTGGTAGAAGTCTCTGAATACCTGTCCCATCTCGGCTGGCGCTGAGACAGTCTTCCCGGTCCTGTCTTGAATGTGAGGTATAAAGGTGTTAGGTTGTTTGGAATGTAGGGTGCGAGCTAGCAATCTACCACATTTATCTTTAAATTTGTATTGGTGAAAGGCTAGTTTGTTTGCAAATGTACGTGCTGACGCTTCGTATAGTTCCTTAAGCTGAGTGCGAGCGGTAGAAACCTCCGCAAGCACCTCCGACATGGGGGAACGCTTATGAGTAGTCTCAAGCGTTTTAAGTTTGTGTACCGCCATAGTTATTGCAGCTGAGCATTCTTTTTTCAGGCGAGCTCCCAATTGGATAAATCTACCCCGCAAGACCGCCTTTAATGCCTCCCATTGAATCGGTGGTGAAGTGTCGTCAGAGCTGTGGTCCGCAAAAAAGTTTGTTATAGTCTCTGCTATCTGTGCATCGAAGCCTGGTTCAGTTAGTATTGAGTCATTTAACCTCCAGGTCCATTCTTTTATTGGGGTAGAAGGGACCGCAAGCGTCAGGGATATTGGTGAGTGGTCGGACCAAACCATAGGATCTATTTCACATTTTGGGGACCAGTCTAAGCAGCCGTGGTCTATTAAGTCCTCATGCACATGGATGTTTTTACAGCCGCGTTTTTTAGCGTTTTTTACAGCTTAAAAACGCCTGTCTATGTTAGTCTATGGATTCATGCCCACCTAGACGTTTTTGAGCTGCAAATAGCCTAGGCGTTTTTAAGCTGTAAAAAAAACCCAGGGCCAGTGCGTTCCGAGGCGCGGCGCTAGAGCTGTAAAAACGTGAAACGCAGAAAAACGCGCAAAAACGCTCTGGCGTTTTTTGGTTAAAAAGAGATGATTGGACACTGTAATCTCTGTAAAAACAGGAATTTCCTGTCTGGACATTAGATTACCCAAGAGTCCTTTGCACAGCCGTGTGACTGTGGTGATATTGGCTTCAAGATGGCTAGTGCAGTCTCTTAAGTGGAGCTAATAAATGCGGTACAGGCCCATCCAGAACTGTGGGATGTGGCACATCCACTGCATGGAGACCACATCCGGAAGGTGAAAGCCTGGGAGGACATAAGTGCTGCGATTACCCCTGGCTGGGAACAAATCAGAAATGCGGAAAGAAAGGAGATAAGTAAGTCTATTTTCCTTGAATGCATGATCTGTTTGTGTGTAATGTAAATGAAGATTGCATATTTAACCCTTTGTTTTCCATGTTATTTTAGGCAAAATTATGCAGCGCCGCTGGAAGTCCCTACGTGACCGTGTCAGGAGGGACCTCACGGACGAAGACAAGGCGGCACATAGCGGAGCACCAGCGCCAACCAAAAAAAAACATGTTTACCACAGCAATCTCCAATTCCTAAGGCAAAATATGCAGAGCCATACCAGACCGTAAGTTTTTTTCATATATTTGCCTATGTACATTGCTTTTCAGGCAGTATGTTCCATGGCTATTGTAACCACTTTCCGAACGCCACATGTACATATTCGTCGGCAGAATGGCACGGCAGCACAAATGGGCGTACCTGTACGTCTCTTTTAAGTTGCCGCCTTGGCGGCGCGCTTTCCCATTTTGAGGTCCATGAGTCCGACAGCGGGTCCTGTGGACTCAATGTCCGCGGGCACACCGGCGATCGTCTCAGGGAGAGGAAGAGGTCAATGCCAGTGTAATTTTTACAGTATGTCATTGCAATTTTAATCGCACTGATCGCTGTAAAAATGACAATTTTTCCAAAAATGTGTCCAAATTGTCCAATGTGTCGGCCGTATTGTCGCAGTCATGCTAAAAATCGCTGATCTCCCCCATTACTAAAAAAAAAAAAATTTGCAATCATTGCAATTTTAATCGCACTGATCGATGTAAAAATTACAATTTTTCCAAAAATGTGTCCAAATTGTCCAATGTGTCGGCCGTATTGTCGCAGTCATGCTAAAAATCACTGATCTCCCCCATTACTAATAAAAAAAAATTTGCAATCATTGCAATTTTAATCGCACTGATCGCTGTAAAAATGACAATTTTTCCAAAAATGTGTCCAAATTGTCCAATGTGTCGGCCGTATTGTCGCAGTCATGCTAAAAATCGCTGATCTCCCCCATTACTAATAAAAAAAAATTTGCAATCATTGCAATTTTAATCGCACTGATCGCTGTAAAAATGACAATTTTTCCAAAAATGTGTCCAAATTGTCCAATGTGTCGGCCGTATTGTCGCAGTCATGCTAAAAATCGCTGATCTCCCCCATTACTAATAAAAAAAAATTTGCAATCATTGCAATTTTAATCGCACTGATCACTGTAAAAATGACAATTTTTCCAAAAATGTGTCCAAATTGTCCAATGTGTCGGCCGTATTGTCGCAGTCATGCTAAAAATCGCTGATCTCCCCCATTACTAATAAAAAAAAATGGTCCGGGCTAAAGTAGTTACGTTTATACAATTTGTATTGTTTGCAGGACAACTTCAAATTTTAGACTCGGAGAGGTCGATGAGGAAGATGCAGAGGTTCAGAGACCAAACAGTCCAATGACCACCTCTGGATCTCCACGACCGATCAGCGAGGGAGTTGTTGAGGGCACAGATGAGGTAACTGCTTCGGTCTGCCTGTCTATCTCATTGTCTGTCTGTCCATGTACATGTCAATGTAAACATTTTTGTTCTTTTGCAGGAATCGAGGGCTGTGGAAACACCGTCTCCTGCCAGTTATCAAAGTGGAGAGCAGCGCGGTCGTGGCGGTGTTCGTGGCCGTGGGCGTGGACGTCAGGCGAGGGGCGGCTATAATCCCAAGGCTGATGACAGGGTGCTAGCACTGCTGCAGGAAGTGCGGCAGGAGAGGTGCAGTATGGATGCCTTTTTAGACACCAATAACCCACGCGCCTGCTTCTGCCGCAGCCTTTACCACATCCTGGAGGACATTGGGGGAGACCAAGAGAAACTTTGTATGGATCGCATGTACGCTATTGCAATGCAATACAGACATGCAAAATTGAGTGGCGGGCCACCTCCATGCGATCCATATAATGTTTCTCATGATCCCCCAATGGCCCCTGGGACCTCAGCAGTGCTAGCACCCCCCTCTCACTATCAGCCCCCTCCTCAACGACAACCACCACCTATGCCGTCCCAGACCTCATACTATAGCCTGCAAGCGTATGCTGATTTTCCACCTTCCACCTCCCATTTTCAGCCCTCATACCCTCTACCCCGCTACCAGCGGGATTTTGGGAGTGATCGCCAGGCCCAACCATTACCCCGTCCCCAATCCCCACATCCCCAATGCAATCAACCATCCACCACCACCTATCACCAGTTGTGATCCCAAAATAAAATCTTTTTTTTCTTGAAATACCAGTTGTGATCCCAATCCTTTATTTAATTTTTTTTTTGTTTGAAAAGTCTTTTATATGATGCACAACAGCACTCCTTTGCACTCTGCTTGCCCTGAAGGCAGAGTGCAAAGGATTCTATCGTACTCTGCCTTCAGACAAGCGTAAGCTTGCTCTTTTTTGGGCTTAGCCTAGGCTTACCCCGAAGGCAGAGTCAAATTGACTTGTAGAACAATCGTTGACAAATGGACCAAAAAATAACAAACTTCAATTTTGAAATGCTTTATTTCAAAAAGCACAAGACAGCAAAGGTAGATGTATTGCAAATATTTTTTAGATATAATCATTCTGCCATGATACCTCTCCATCAGGGGATTCAAAAAATTCTGCAAATTGGTTTCGAATGCTCATGACACGTGCAGTTGAACGCAAGTCCATAAATTGAACCCTCTGAAGTTGTCTAATGGGCTCCTGTTCAACATTATTTCTGTCACTGTCCCGCAGAAAATTGTGCAGAACGCAGCATGCCAGGACGACTTGAATGGCGTTGTCAACATCCAATTGCATACTTGTCAGCAAAACTCGCCATTTGGCCGTGCACACCCCGAATGCACATTCAACAACACGGCGTGCACGGCTGAGCCGATAATTGAAATTTTTTTGTTGTCGGCTGAGACCAGTGCCACTGTATGGCCTCATTAGATTTTCAGCCAGTCCAAAGGCCTCATCTGCCACCATGACTAATGGCAAGCTGGGTTCTTCAGTGCAGGGTAGAGGCCTGCTTTCAGGAATATTGAGTCGTCCCTCATGTAGACGACGTCCGAAGGCCGACTCGCGGAATATGCAGGCATCACCTTGGCTTCCATATGCTCTCACATCTACAAACAGAAATTTGAGGTGTGCATCGGACAATGCCAGGAGGACCACCGAAAAATATTTTTTGTAATTAAAATATGAAGATCCAGTGTGGGGAGGCTTCTTCACACTGATGTGTTTCCCATCAAGGGCTCCTATACAATTTGGGAACTGAGTTTTTTCCCAAAAAGTGTCCACAACTGATTCCCAGATGTCTTCGGTTGGCTCTGGCATTACAACGTTATGCAATTCCTCCCATATTGCCACACATGTTTCCTTTATTATTTTTGAGACCGTTGAGAGGCCAAGGAGGAAGTAGTGATGCAAGGAAGCATAACTTTGTCCCGTGGCAAGGAACCTAAGATAACATAATAAATTTAGTTATTGAAAGAGTAAAGCGTAAACATAAGTCCTAACCCTACCCTTAAACCTAACCCTATCTCCTAACCCTAACCCCTAACCCTAACCCCTAACCCCTAACCCTAACCCCTAACCCTAACCCCTAACCCTAACTCCTAACCCTAACCCCTAACCCTAACTCCTAACCCCTAACCCTAACCCCTTACACCTAACCATAACCCTAACCCCTAACCCTAACCCCTAACCCTAACTCCTAACCCTAACCCCTAACCCTAACCCTAACCCCTAACCCTAACCCCTAACCCCTAATCCTAACCCCTAACCCTAACTCCTAACCCTAACCCTAACCCTTAACCCTAACCCCTTACACCTAACCATAACCCTAACTCCTAACCCTAACCCCTAACCCTAACCCCTAACCCCTAATCCTAACCCCTAACCCTAACTCCTAACCCTAACCCCTAACCCTAACCCCTAACCCTAACCCCTTACACCTAACCATAACCCTAACTCCTAACCCTAACCCCTAACCCTAACCCCTAGCCCTAACTCCTAACCCTAACCCCTAACTCTTAACCCTAACCCTAACTCCTAACCCCTAACCCTAACCCCTTACACCTAACCATAACCCTAACCCTATCCCCCTAACCCCTAACCCTAACCCCTAACCCTAACCCCTAACCCCTAATCCTAACCCCTAACCCTAACTCCTAACCCTAACCCTAACCCCTAACCCTAACCCCTTACACCTAACCATAACCCTAACTCCTAACCCTAACCCCTAACCCTAACCCCTAACCCCTAATCCTAACCCCTAACCCTAACTCCTAACCCTAACCCCTAACCCTAACCCCTTACACCTAACCATAACCCTAACTCCTAACCCTAACCCCTAACCCTAACCCCTAACCCCTAACCCTAACTCCTAACCCTAACCCCTAACCCTAACTCCTAACCCTAACCCCTAACCCTAACTCCTAACCCCTAACCCCTAACCCTAATCCCTTACACCTAACCATAACCCTAACCCTATCCCCCAAACCCCTAACCCTAACCCTAACCCCTAACCCCTAATCCTAACCCCTAACCCCTAACTCCTAACCCTAACCCCTAACCCCTAACCCTAACCCCTAACCCTAACCCCCAACCCTAACCCCCTAACCCCTAACCCTAACCGTAACCCTAACCCCTCCTCCCATATGTGTATTCACTTACCTGAGTGTCACTAGCATCCGTTCCTCCGGTGACACAGAGCTACGCATCACAGTGTCCATCCTTATGAGCCTTGGCCTGAGCCTCTCCAACAGGTCATCAAAGAGCGGCACTGACATCCTTGTAAAGTTGAAGAACTTTGTTGGATATGAGTGCAGTTGGGAATAAATATTGCCAAAGTACCCCGTAGAAAACCGATTGGATACCATTGGATGCACCCAAAATCGACGTCTGCTGCTTCTCTCCTCCTCCTGTCTCATTCTCCGCTGCCTCCGCAACACAATCAGAAGGATTGCCTCATCGATCTTTTGCATGACTGGATCCATATTTCTCAAAAAAATACTGAAAAACACTGAAATATACTGAAAACTCTGAAACACTCTGAAACACTCTCTCCTCTCTCTCTCTCCTACCAAAATGGCACCGACACATGCTCATTAACATATTTTCTTTGGTTTCTGTGGCATTGTGGGAAATTTGGGAGTGTATATAGCTGAGAGATGTGTTTTTCATTAAAAAAACGCTACTTAGCGCTAACGCGGAAAAACGCGCAAAAAACGCACAAAAACGCACAAAAACGCTAATGCAAAATCGCGTTTTTAACGCCGGTTTTTCCAGGCGTCGAACCTAGCTTTACAGCTCGTTTTTTAAAACGTCCATGTGCATGAGGACTAAAAAGTAATCTAGACGGCTGTAGGAAAGATGCATGCTGGAGAAGTGTGTGTAGTTTCGATATTCAGGATATAGTATCCGCCATACATCAACAAGATGCATGTTATACATGGCACGTTTTAGAGCCCGTAGTTTAGGAAAGGAAACAGAGGAACGGGATGTTGAGGAATCCAATAATGGATCCAGGGGAGTATTGAAGTCCCCTCCAAGTATGAGTTTACCCTCAGCAAAATCTGCCAGAGTCTTTAAATACTGCAAGGCTGATGGGACTTGATGTGTGTTAGGTAAATAAATATTGGCTATTGTAAATTTAGTCCCCCAAAGGGATATCTTTACAAAGACATATCTGCCCTGTGGGTCTGTCATATGGTCAAGCAATTCAATAGGGAATGTTTTGTGAAATGCAATAGATACTCCCTTAGATTTTTGTGTCGGGTTGGTACTGTGGAACCACTTATTAAAGTATCTGTTGGAGCAGGAAGGGGTGGAGTCAGATTGGAAGTGGGTCTCCTGTAGCAAGAGCACGTTAACCTGTCTTTTGTGCATCTGATATAGAATTTGCCCACGTTTTGAAGCAATGTTAAGCCCATTTACATTATATGAACAAAATTTCACCTGTGGGTGTGAGGTCACCGTGTGAGCCATGCTGGGGTGCTATAGGTTATAGAAAAAAAGAGGAAGGTTTGCAGAGTAGAAAGCAGTACTGAGCAAAATAATAAAAATGTGAATACGTAAGTGTGGGGAGGGGGAGAAAGAAATAGGGCAATTTGGTAAGATTAAAGATAAGAGAAGGAGAAACACAAAACAAAAACAAAAAAAAACAAAAAAAATGAAAAAGTAAGGTGTAAAAGAAAAGACACCTAATAATATGTGTCTGAGAGACTAATGTGTCTGCTAACGCAAAACACTGCGTGCAATATCACGCGCTAGGCACAAACAGTGCCCGTCCTATCGTGGGGGAGAGGTCGAGACGAATGGACCTGAGTAGTGGTCCCGACAGCGAATCAGGCAAATAAAGATTATATGTCGCACACTGAACATTTGAGCCACTTGTGAAGCAAGCGACAACTTTTTCCTATAAGAATAAAGATAGTATCTTCTGGGTGGGATTGAAATGACTCCCACTGCAACACAGAAGTACATGGGTGGGGTGAGGGTCTGTAAACTAAGCCTTGCTATGTTTGTTATTCCCCTTCTGGTACATAGCCTCTATTCCTAAATCTCATCAGATATATAAGGCCAGTTGGTTAAGACTCGTGGATGTGTTTGTCTTTACCTATTCACCAAAATAATAGAAACCCATTCCTATGAACTACTTTTGATGATAACAGTTGGGAACAGCCAACTAAATTTGTGGATAAGATTCAGGTATTTAACCTAGGGGTACATAACTAGAACACTTATATTAGTTCCTGTGTGTAGAAAGATTATTCAGCCAAACCCACCATATACATATATATAGGGCGGGAGGGGGGAGTGGAGGATCCACCCATGGACGCCACCAACCACCCGTGGGTGGCACCTTTAGACCTGTATCTCGCGAAGCAGAGATTAGGTAAAACCGGTGGTCAAAGCTCCCCAGAGCGGTATCCCCCACCCCCACCACCAACCCCCCAGCACATACAACATAGGGGGGGGTGAGAGAGAACAATTTGAAATGGAACATAAAAACATAGAAAAACGATTTAGTGCATATTGGCATTACCTGGCGCCCGTCACAGTGAGGGTCACAGAGTGACTATTGCCTATGCTCTCTCCCCAGCCAGTTATTAAATCGGCAAAGAGCAGGGAAAGAGCTAGTATTTCCAAGTCCTATACTTACAAAACCACTTTCCAAGACTACTAGAGAGCTCTGGAGGGTCATATATAAAACATGACTCCAGAAATATGCAAGACCACCGGGACCCCTCTATAGAATGGAAGACAGGTCGAGACGATACAAGACATCAGTCCCCAGCAAGCTGTTGTATCAATCTTCTGGGGAGGTAGGTCCCCTTATCCCTGGGCCGGAGGAGGCTGATCTAGACCTAAGACGTCTACGATGCTGTGGGAGTGAGCCAAGTCCCATCTGTCGTACTCGATCGTCCGGAGGATCCAGCCAGTTTAAGACATCTACCGGTTCTTGCTCGATAAAGAGGAAAAACTCCGGCAGTTGATCTGGGTCTGATAGCGTGAACCTGCTGACTCCTCTGGTCACCTTGATGCTGAAGGGGTGTCCCCATGTGTATGAAGCTCCGGCTTGTCGTATAAGGTCGAGGAGAGGACGCACCACTCGACGCATGTACAGCGTATTGCGAGACAGGTCCGGGTACAGGTGTATAGGGGCTCCAAAAAAGTCTAATGAAACCAGGCCCCAAGCCTTTCGCATGACCTCTTCCTTCAAGGTGAAGTAGTGGACCCGACAAAGAACATCTCGGGGGTGACCATCTCGTGCCCCCTCCGGACCTCCCACTCTGTGAACACGGTCTATTTCAATTGGTGATGTTGCCTCCCTCCCCAGTACTTTATTGAGGATAGCTATGACAGTGGGTTTCAACTCTGTTCCAGATGTTGCCTCCGGTATGTCTTGCAGTCTAATGTTATTTCGACGACTGCGATTTTTGCTGTCTTCTATGCGGAGTTGCTGATGGCATAGGCGACGGAGGTGTGTCGCTTTTGAGGTTTTAAGTGCTGTTATACGTGCTTCATGGTCATCTTGAGCAGTGGTTAAGACTGACACTGCTTCCTCATTTGCTGTGACTTGTTGTCTAAGAGCATTTAGCTCCACGTGAAGGGATTCTTCTATTTTACTTGCCCATGATTCAAAATCCATTCTGAAGGCAGAAAGGAGGGCTGTAGCTTCCGTTTTGATGGGCTCTCCTGACAGGGGATGTGTGGCTGACTGAGATTCCCTAGCGCCTGCGTCTAGTGGTGCGACTGAGCTCACCGATGAGACTGAGGGTTCTCCCCCGGGGTCTTTGAGTCTCGTATTGTTGTCTTCCACCGTGCCGGCTGAAGTGGTAGGTGGAGGTTTGGTCTTTCCTGTGGTACGGCCAGACGCCATCTTGTCTTTGGGGGTTCGAGGATCGTTGGGCGCCGTTCTAAGAAGATATCTTTGTATGGTGCCTTGATGAGGGTCAGTGAGTTCTGAGGAGTGTGATCCAGTTGTCGCTATGTATGTCTCGGGTGCGCTATGCTGTAAACATGTCGCTGTCGGGGTGGCAAGGTACTCAGGGATGGGTGTACTCAGCCATCCATACTTAGGATCTCACTAACTGGGCCAAACTTCCAGGGGGGTGAGGGGGGGGCTGGAGGGGAGAGGCAGAAGCCCAGGTAATGTCTCCAAGAGGGCAGTAAGAGACCCTCAGGAATCAGATTATGGCACAGGGAGAGCGGCGCTGTTGTAGGGGAGTAAAGTACCTGAGTCTGGAGGCTCTGTACGGGCTAGTAGGCCTCAAGATGGCGGCGGCAGTCCTCCAGGAGCGGCCTCTGTGTTCTACCCGATGTCCGTTCGGGCCCCCTCACCCTGCAGCACCTTCCCAGGGATGCCCGGCTTCTTTATGTAGCGGTCCGCTGTCTCTCCGTCCGCGGATCGTGGAACCGGAGGTCGGGGATGCAAGAAGTACAGTAGGCCCCAAGATGGCGGCGGCCATGGCCCTCCAGGAGCGGCCTCTGTGAGCCTCCTTATGACTATTTAGGCCCCCTCACCTTGCAGCACCCTCCCAGGGATGACCGGCTTCCCTTGTGCGGCGATCCGCTTCCTCTCCACCCGCGGATCACGGTACCGGAGGTCGGGAGTGTAGGAGGCACAGTAGGCCTCAAGATGGCGGCGGTCTGTAGCAGTTGTAGGCCCGGCCGCGGGCCTGAGGACTCCAAAGCAGCTCGTCAGTTGTAGTAATCCCCTCTGGGAATTAAGCAGGTGTCTCCTGGGGATGGCTGGGGAGAGTTTTTATGCTCTCCTGCCTCTAGAACCCTTTGGATGGCTGTGGATAGCAGCTAGCTAAGCGGAGCTCCTCTGGAGCACGTCTTTCCCATTCGCCGGTCGGCCACGCCCCCCCAAAAATATTGTTTCTTTTTCAAACTTTTCAGTCTTTTTTCGTTTATATAAAAAAAAACAGTGATGATCAGATACCAACAAAAGAAAGCTCTATCTGTGTGGAAAAAAATATATAAGTTGAATTTGTGTACAGTGTTGCATGACCACACAATTGCCAATTAAAATAGCACAGTGCTGAATAGCAAAAAATGCTCTGGTCATGAAGGGGTAAAACCTTCCAGAGCTGAGGCATTCACACAAGATTTTTTATGTATACTGTATGTGTATGCCATATTGTATTGATGCCCATAAAACTCAAACAACCAAAGCATTCTCTCACAGTAAATGTTTTATATGACTTATTCACTAACAACTTTTTTTTGCTCAGCAGCGCAAGCTCCCTCGTTGAACCTATGCCAGATGAGTGATGACTTATCTACAATAAAAATGCAATTTCTGTAATGTTTTTGGGGTTATAGGTCAACTGTTAACTATTTTATGTAGGAAGGATATCTCCAAAGTACTCTGATACAGGGAACTGTAAAAAATATATATTAAAATTAAAACAACCATAGTGCATGCTCTGCAGGGACAACACAGTGCATATGTTCATACATATATGCTTTAACGATGACAGCATTTAACATTTACACAACTTTATTTGCAACTGCTTGCATGTTGTAGTGATAAAATAAAGTATTTCTGCTGCCTACTTTTCTCCAAGAGGTTTTATACAGGCAGTCCCCGAGTTACGAACACCTGAGTTACGAACAACTCCTACTTATGAACAGCCTCAAATGCTGGCCACTTGTGCTCCACACTGGTCCTGGATACCTCTGGACACATCCCATACTGCAGTACTACATGTACTGCATGGCCAGAAGAGCCCCAGATAACATAACAGCGCCTGGAACATCCCACATCCATGCACAGGCGCATGTTACACTTACAAATGCAGTGTTCCAACCGGAAGTTACACTTACAAATGCAGTGTTGCGACTTATGAACAACTTCGACTTACGAACAAACCTATAGTCCCTTTTGTGTTCTTAACTCAGAGACATCCTGTATAGTCTATCTACAGCTTTTTTGGGGCTGCTTCTTTGTTTGGTGCATGCACCTTTATTACCTTGGTCCAGGCACCCTGGGGTGCCTTTAGGCTTCTTCAGGGATGCATTGGCAAAATGCCTAAACATTGCCCAAGAATTGTATACAAGCCAGCGGATGGATCAAGCCTGCCTTTTAATTATACTAAGACACAGGTTTTCATTGTGCACGATTGCAACCTACTAGCCACTGGTGTCTTAACAACCAATCACATCAATGCTTGATAAGGTTTATAAGGAGGATGTAGGGCACCTGCACAGCATCCTAGTTTGCCCCTCCCCTGCCTCTCTCATTTGGCACTTGGGTCACATTGGCTGAGTGAGGGAGAGAAACTGAGGGAAAAACATTGGAATACTAGACAGTACCAGTGTGCACAGGACTATTTGCTTATGTTGCACCCTCTAGTGTGTGCTACTAGAAGTGGTAGTGCATACCTCCCAATTTTTTGGGATCTGAACAAGGGACGCCTATAAGCAAAAGTATGAAGGCATAGGACACACCCCTGTCACAATCCCCTTAAAGGAGAATTCTACACAAAAAGATTAGTTAAATCCACAAGTGCTTTTTTACCACTACTTTTCCTTTATATTGTCTTTTGAAATTTACAAATGCAGCAATGTAGAAACTGGATGAATGGTTTAGCACTGGGAAACACTTTTTGAAAAATAAAAATGGCATTTTACATACAACTATATAGATCAGACCAAAATGAGGGACAAATGAGGAGGAAAGAGGGACAGAAGGACTTTGTTTCAAATCAGGGACAGTCCTTTTAAATCAGGGACAGTTGGGAGCTATGGTATTGTAGGAAAATTTACCTAACTAATGGTACAGCCTGTGAGTCTTGGGCCAGGGTTCACCAGAGTTCAGTGCTAGGTGACTCCTCCTGGCAGCGCTCTGGTGCCTCCCCCTGGTGTCTGGAAGACTGGAGAACCTTCTAGAACTAGAAGGCGGGGGTTAGGAGGAGCTGCAATGATTGTTTATGGGGCCTCAGCCAATCCCCAGAAGTAGGCTGGCAGGGGTAGAGACATCCCCATAAATAGACATGGGCCATTCCAGCAGGGGAGCCAGGTGGAAGAAGGGGATCAAGTGCTGAGGTGTAGATGTCGGTGGCCCTTGAGGTGACCCCCTGCTGGGGAGGGATGATACCTTGGGCTTGAGGCTTGGGATAGCTGACCTAGAAGGGTCCCACTGCAGGAGGCAGTTGGAGGAGACCCTTCAGGAGAGGCATCGGGACAGAGCAAAAGACAGACAGTGAGTAGAGATCAGCACTGAGCAGGGGCAACACAAGGGGAGAGACTGTCAGTGCTCTCTGAAGACAGTAGTGGGCTTAGTCTTCATCCTTGCCCCGGGGAATCTCCATGGAAGTGTGCCAGCATGCAGGACTGGGCAGAAAGTGAGTAAGGAGGACTGGGAGGAAGATCAGCCAGGAGTAGCTGGTGGAAACCAGGTAGGCTAGCAATTTCTGCAAACAAGTGGAGCTGGGATCAGTGACCACAAGGAAAGCAGAAAGAAGAATATCATGCTGTTGGCTCTCTGCATACCTTTGGCAAGGAACTGAGAGTTCCTGCCTGTGATGGGCCTTTGCTGAACTAACAACAAAACTGTTAGTTCCCTCGAAAGAGCAGCAGGTGCTTTCCTGAGAAAACCAAGTTTGTTCAGGAGGAAAAAAAAGTGGACTTTTTGTAAATAGGGAGGAATTGTCCCTTTGTTCATAGTTCTAAACATTTTTAAGGTTGGGCATCTCATAATTCCCTACCACAGCCAAGTTACCAACCTCTAATAAAATATCAAAAACAAGCTAAGGACTGATTTATGCGTTGGAGTGCATGAAGGAAATGCTGTGTGACTGGCTGTGAAACAGTGGGGACCCGGGACACTAGCGACTCCTACGGGGGTAGTGGTACACTTAAGAAGGATAAATAACCCCTAGTTGGGAGTCCTACATGTGTGAATGTTGTTGCAATATGTAAAACAATCATTTTCATTTTTTTACATTTTAGGTTCAGCAGGCACCTGTCGAGATTTGCTCTATTTATGGGCAGGCTGGTTGTACTGAAGTTGATCCATCGATCGACTTGAATACAACCAGCCTGTGGGATTTTTTTGCAAGCGATCACTGCTGACTAGGGATGAGCTTCGAGTTGGAGTCGAACCCATGTTCGACTCGAACATCGCCTGTTCGACCGTTCATCGAATTGCGAACGATATGGGCCGTTCGCGCCAAATTCGAGTGGCATGTCACGGCCCATAATTCACTGCGGCATCGCAGTGCATTGCTGGTTGGTGATTGGCCAAGCATGCACTATGACCCGCATGCTTGGCCAATCACATCGCCGTGTGTACAGAGAGCCGTAATTGGCCAAAGCCAGGGTAGCTTTGTCCAATTATGACTCAGGGGGTTTGGTACACGCCCCACACTATATAAGGCCGCTTGCGTGGTGGCCTTGTGTAGTGTGTTGCGGTGGCGGAGAGAGATAGATAGATGGAGAGACAGTCACATTTGATTAAGGTTAGATAAAGTAGGCAGGTCGAGTCAGTTAGCTACACTTACAGTGTATTGTGTATATATTTGCATCCCAGGTGTTGTATATATATATATATATATATATATATATATATATATATATATATATATATGCTGTATTCAGTTTAGCTAGATCCATTTCTGTTATTCTCTTCCTAATATACTGACAGGCAGGCAGGTGTTTTTACAGTATTTACAGTTAGTGTACTGTGTACTCTGCACAGTTGCACCTACAGTATAGCTACCTGAAGACAAGTGTGTGTGTTCTTCTGATCCTATTAATAGCACAGGCAGGCTCTTGAAGTATTTACAGTTAGTGTACTGTGTACCCTGCACAGTTGCATCTACAGTATAGCTACCTGAAGACAAGTGCTTGGGTTCTTCTTCTGATCCTATTAGTAGCACAGGCAGGCTGTTGAAGTATCTACAGTTAGTGTACTGTGTACCCAGCACTGTTGCACCTATAGCTACCTGAAGACAAGTGCTTGTGTGCTTCTTCTGATCCTATTAATAGCACAGGCAGGCTCTTGAAGTATTTACAGTTAGTGTACTGTGTACCCTGCACAGTTGAACCTATAGCTACCTGAAGACAAGTGCTTGTGTGCTTCTTCTGATTCTATTAATAGCACAGGCAGGCTCTTGAAGTATTTACAGTTAGTGTACTATGTACCCTGCACAGTTGCACCTACAGTATAGCTACCTGAAGACAACTGCTGGTGTTCTTCTTCTGATCCTATTAATACCACAAGCAGGCAGCTCAAAGTATTTACAGTTAGTGTACAGTTAGTGTACTATGTAACCTGCACAGTTGAACCTATAGCTACCTGAAGACAAGTGCTGTTGTGCTTCTTCTGATCCTATTAATACCACACGCAGGCATTCTGCTAGCTGCTGTATAATCAGTTTATATATACATCCCAGTTTTGTGCAGCTACATCTCACTGCAGTGCAAGCCATTAGTATGTCTGGAAGGCCAACAAGGAGAGGCAGACAGTCACAATCCAATAAAAGAGGGCAAGCAGGCTCTGTGTCTAGAGGCAACATTGCTGGTCGTGGACACAGTGCATCCTCATCAGGCCGTGGGACACGCTTGTCCTTTTTTTTGACACGCTCATCCTCTCTCATCCAGGCTCAGAAAACGTTGTCTGGCAAAGCAGCTGCCAACTCGGCTCAATGGCATCAGTCACTCCTTCCCTAGCCCCACCATGTCCTCCTGAGGAGTCCCCCGAACTGTTTTACCACAGTGTTGGGTGCATGCTTCAGGAGGATGCCCAGCGTTTTGAAGGTTCCAATGATGGTACTCAGCTAGAGGAAGGCAGTAATGTGAGCCCAGACAGAGGGGGTGCCCAAGAAGGACAGCAATCTGGCAGTCATGTTCCCCCAACTGCAGCATACTGCCAGCTTTGCTCCAGTGATGAGGAGGGAGGGGATGATGAGGTCACTGACTCCACATGGGTGCCTGATAGGAGAGAGGAGGAGGAGGCACATCACCAACGAGGCAGGATGCCCTCCATGGGCCAGCCTAAGGGTAGCACGCTGACTGCATCACACCGCAGAGCTCTGCATTATTCCAAAAGTTCTTTGGTGTGGGCCATTTTTGAGACGAGTGCATCAGATCCCACCGCTGCTATTTGCAACATATGTCTCAAGCGTATCTCGCGTGGCCAGGTTCCCAAATGCCACTTTTTCTCAGGGAAGGCGATTCCGGCTCTCTACCGGCATGTGGAAGGCAATGTCTTGGCCTCGCTGGACAGGGCGGTCAGTGGTAAGGTGCATATTTCCGCTGACTCATGGTCCAGCAGGCATGGACAGGGATGTTACCTATCTTTCACTGCGCATTGGGTGACTCTTCTGGCAGCTGGGAAGGATGCAGGACAAGGTGCAGTAGTGTTGGAGGTTGTTCCACCGCCACGCCTCCAAAATGCTGTTACTGGTGGTTCTGACATACCTCTCTCCTCCACCCCCTTCTCTTCTCCTTCCTCCATGGCCTCTTCCTGTGCTTTGTCCTTGGAACCAGTGGTGCTCCGTAGGCGTTCAAGGAGCTACGCAAGTACGCAGGCCAAAAGATGCCATGCGGTGCTTGAGCTGGTGTGCTTGGGGGACAGAAGCTACACTGGGGCAGAGATTCTGTCAGCTCTGCAGGGGCAGGCACAGAGGTGGTTGACGCCATGCCAGCTTCAGCCAGGAATGGTGGTTTGCGACAATGGCACCAACCTCCCCTCCGACAGGGACAACTGACCCATGTGCCCTGTTTGGCTCACGTCCTTAACTTGGTGGTGCAGCGGTTCTTGGGCAGGTACCCGGGCTTACAGGATGTCCTGAGGCAGGCCAGGAAAGTCTTATGCATTTCCACCGGTCATATAATGCCAGTGCTTGGCTGGCTGACCTCCAAAAGGAATTTAACCTGCCCAAGAACCGCCTGATCTGTGACATGCCCACCAGATGGAACTCAATGTTGGCCATGATGCAGTGGCTGCACACGCAGCAGAGGGCCATCACTGAGTACTTTGGCACCAGGACAGGGTCAGGGGAGCTTGTTTTTTTTTCCCCACGCCAGTGGGCCATGATCACAGATGCATGCACTGTCCTGTCACCATTTGAGGAGGCCATGAGGATGGTGAGCAGTGACAGTGCATGCATCAGTGACACTGTCCCCCTTGTCCACCTGTTGGAGCACACACTGCATGAAATAATAGACAGGGCACTTGAGGCAGAACAGAGGCATGAAGAGGAGGACTTCCTTACCTCTCAAGGCCCCCTTTATCCAGACAGTGTTCCTGCGTGCCCGCCGATCACACAGGAAGAGGAGGAGGAAGATTGTGTCAGCATGGAGGTGGAGCCTGGCACTCAGCATCAGCAGCAGTCTTCAAGGGATCATTTACAGTCCCAAGAAACACATGGACTTGTACATGGCTGGGAGGAGTTGGCTGCGGATAATGTCGTTCTTAGTGACCCAGAGGACTCTGGACCGAATGTCTCAGCAAACCTATGCTGCATGGCCTCCCTGATCCTGCAAAGCCTGCAGGAGGATCCTCATATTCGTGGTATCAAGGAGATAGATCGTTACTGGCTGGCAACCCTCCTTGATCCATGTTACAAGGGTAAGGTTGCGGACCTTATCTTGCCATCACAGAGGGAGCAGAGGATGAAACATCTTCTGGAGGCCTTGCAGAAAGGTCTGTGCAATGCGTTCCCAGAGCCTGGGAGGTTACAAACTCCTGTTCCTGGACAACGTGTTGCTGAGGCTTCGGTCAGTCAAAGAAGGAGCGGTGGAGAAGGTGGCCGTCTGACCGATGCGTTCAGACAATTTTTTAGTCCGCAGCCCCAAGGTATGATCGGTTCCAGCAACCATCGCTAGCGTCTGTTTTACATGGTGCAGGAATACCTAGGGGCAAGATCTGACTTGGACACCTTTCCCACCGAAAATCCTCTGGGTTACTGGGTCTTGAGGATGGATCACTGGCCAGAGCTTGCACAGTATGCAATTGAGCTACTGGCCTGTCCTGCATCCAGCGTTCTTTCGGAACGCACATTCAGTGCTGCTGGAGGCTTTGTAACCGATCACAGGGTGCACCTGTCCACCGACTCGGTCGATCGACTGACCTTCATAAAAATGAATCAGTCTTGGATCACCACCAGCTACCAAGCACCTGATGCTGATGTAACCGAATATTTTTTTTTTAAATGTCAGATCCCTTCAATACTGCCTATGCTGATGCTGAGTGACTATCCTGTTATGCTGAGTGACTATCCTCTTCCTCCTCAATGATCATGCTGATAGCTTGTAAGAATAGTTTTGGTTCTGGGTGCCGCCACCAGTGGCTAAGGCCCGATTTTTCTGCCCCTGTTTTACAGGGGCGTGTAATTACAATTTTTGATGCTATACTTTGCAGCAGGGCTCGTTCCTGCGCTCCAACTAGAGTATCAGTGAGGGGTTGCAGTGTTGTGGCACCATCACCAGTGCCTAAGTCCCAATTTTTCAGCCCCTGTTTAACAGGGGCGTGTAATTACAGTTTTTGATGCAATACTGTGCAGCAGGGCTCGTTCCTGCGCTCCAACTAGAGTATCTGTGAGGGGTTGCAGTGTTGTGGCACCAGCACCAGTGCCTAAGGCCCAATTTTTCAGCCCCTGTTTAACAATTGGGCCTTTGGTGGTGGTGGTGTTGCCACAACACTGTAAGTCCGCACAGTTACTCTTGGGGGGCGCTGGAACAGGCCCTGCTGTGAAATATTAGATCAAGAATTGTAATTACATGCAGGAAGGAAACAGAGAAGCTGTGCTGAAAAATGAATACCAAAATATTGATTAATTCTGGAAAAGGTGGGATAGAAATATCCCTAATGGATAAATTAAATAACTTTGTGTAAATATGATGTAAAAATATAAATGAAATTAAAGTGAATATATACCAGGAAAAAATTTACAATTTAAAAAATTAATATTTTTGTGTTTGCGCTGGTTAAAGTCCAAATTTTTAAATGTTCCAACTTTACAAATAATAACATTCAGTGACTTGACATGACGGAGTATATCCTCAACTGATGAATGGCATGCTTACCAGATAGTAAGCCAATTAAGATAGGTGGCTTAACCCAGCCTTGGCCTTGGTAGGAACCAGTCACAGTATGATATAACAGAAATCCGCTTGAACGGCAGGTGTGCGTTGAGTCCACGTTAGAGGATTATCCCAAAAAAAATATAACAACATAGCGTAATACTGACACGAAAAAATTGTTAAATAAAAAATAATAAGAGTAGCACTCACATTGTGAAGTGTAAAAAAGTGCATATAAACCACCCAGTGATAAGGTTAACAATCACCAACACTATACAGAGAGCCTCCTTACCAGATGGCAGATAGTTAGTGCAAAATCCCAACAGATATACAGAACATCAACCAGTGAAGAAATCAATAAGTGCACCAACACCACACAGAGGGCCTGTTTACCAGATAGCAGACTCAAAAAGCAGGTAACTTAACGACTGGATAAATACAGCTGGATGAGATGAGACTATGGGATGGATGGATCAACCTTATAGCATTGAGCCGAAGACTCCATAACTCACATGTTGAATGTAGGATCAATCCCAAAAGGAATAAAATAGTGCCAATAGCGTGATAATGTTTAAACTAATTTATTCAAATATAACAAGCACTTACAAACGAACTTGCACCAGTGTAAAACGATAGTAAGCAGTAGGTAAAACAAAGTCGGCCGGCAACAAACAAATCTCCCGTCCTCCTCAATGGGTCGACGTAGTGACGTCAGCACGTCCCTCCCAGGCGCGTTTCGTCATAGAATAACGTTTTCAATGGGGAACGGGCAATGTGCTGAGCAACCATCATATATAGACACACCAAGCCTCGCTTTGAGTCCCGCAAAGAGAGTTACAAAGCACCATCTTAAGTGTGGGCGCAACCTTAGAATGTTGCTATAAATTAAGACGAATTAGAGAGAAATCCTCCATTCTAATTTAGATTAAAAAGTATATCACAAACAGCTATTAAAGAATTAATTATAAATTACATATATAATATATAATAATTATAAACTACATATATAAAGAGACCAAAATTAAACGGCTGGAAAATAATAATATTTAATAATAATATTATTAAAAAATATGGAAAATATAAAATAATTGGAACATTGTTCTAAATAAATAGTTGCCATCATCGGTTATTAGATTGATAACAATAGATATAATCTATGTTATCTTAGCGTCAGAATATGGAACAAACCAATTTTCCATAATGAGCAATCAGTTATAACTGTATATAATGACCAATTTAGACCGTACACAATGAAAAATTATAAAATCAATAAAATTGATTGAACTAATAAAAATACATTTTGCTAGTCAATAAGTTGGTATATAAACAAAGGGCAATCAGCGCAAACTTAAAAGACTAAATAATATGCAAGCTGAACACTAAAGGTAACACCAACACCAACCTCAAAATTCAATCATAAAACAAAATATGTAAAATAATAAATGAAGGATAAATAAATGCAAAGTCCAATAGTAATGGAACAGTAATGTAAACTGAAGTCCACATGATCAAAACTGCAAACACAATTCTTCTGGGAGCATACTGATAAAACTCTTTCCATCCGATGTACAAGGAGAAGCAAATACATGTGATTGCGCTTACCAGCTTTGGTGGACCCCTTAGTTACAGGGGGTCAGAGACAGCATATATGAACCCAAGAAGGAGCAGCTGGGCTGATGGTCATCTGCTGGGGATACTCATCCAGAGAGTGGAAAATTCCGTCAGAGAGAAGGAGATCCGTGTGTGAACTAGCAGGATGCTCAACGGTGATTTCACATGGAGAAAATGAAAGTGAAAGGAATCCATTAATGAATAAATTCTAATCTTTATTAAAAGTCAATGTTGGGATAAGCAATAATAGTTCCTAGGCGTTTCACAGTGCCAAGTGTTAAAACAAAAGATCGAGCCTGCTAAGGCAGGAGACAGACTCCGAACAGCTGTCGGCAAGAGATGGCAGCGGGTGACGTCGGTGCTGTAGCTCCGCCCTCGTACGCGGCGTTACGTCACTCTGGACTTCGTTGACGTACTCATTTTAACTATGCCCATGTTGAGGGATAGGCCCAGAAAGGTCTTAAATTCAGAGACCGTAATTAGTCTCCAATCTCTGGCAAGGGAGGACTGGGGAATAGTGACGATGTGTTGACCAGCGTACAAATTGCTTTGGTCCACAATAGATCTATAGAGATCTTCGGTGAAAAACAGCGAATAGAAATCAAGTGATGTAAAATCAACTGTTTCCACCTGAATGCCGGGTTGGCCAGTGAATGGGGGAAGTACGGGTGCTGCAGAAGTGGTGGGTTCCCAATTAGGATTGGCGAATTCTGCAGGAAGGACACTATGGGCACGACGGGCCTGTCTTTGTCTTCTGGGTGGCAGCGGGACACTACTTGTGCTTGCCACCTCACCAGCTTGAACTGCACTTATGGGACTTGCCACGTCACCAAGTGTTACTGCAGTGCTGGATGTACAACCAGGGTGTACTAGGCCGCTGGTGCTTGCCAGTTCACCAGAAGGAATAGCGGTACTTCTAGTACTTTTCTGCTCCATACGAGAGCCCTGCAGTTCTTGCACCTCAACAGCAGAAGAAGAAGATTGGGGTCTGGTACGCCTGACCTTGGCAAGGACCACAACTCCATGATCAGAGGTATCTGTCATGGAGCCGCTGCTGTCTACAGGTTCGTATTCTGAGCCTGAATCTGACAGATGAGTGACTTCCTCTTCACTACCTGTCATGCTCACAAATGTGTAGGCCTCTTCACTAGTGTACCTTCGATTTGCCATTTTGGGCTCTAAATTTATTGGTACAGTATTGAGACTCACAGGTACAAAAGCTCCTAGACTGTTAGCGACTGTATCAAAACGCTTACAAAAAAACTGTTAGCGATCGCAGGGATCAGGCCTGACTCTGCGAATGCTGCAGTTATGTGTTTAGTGTTTTGTAAGTGACAGTGATTGATCAATATTGCACTTGGATGGGCTGGGCTGGGCGGTGGGGCAAAACGCAGGTGCTAGCAGGTATCTGGGCTGATCCTGCTAACACTTCCTTTTTTGGGACCCTAAACTGCTGGGGACGCTAGTATAGATCTAATCAGATCAGATATTGATCCATTCAGATACTATACCACTAAGGGAGGTGTATGCTGCGTGCGTGGGTGTTAGCAGTACTGGCACTAACCTGACGCTGCCTGGGGCGACGCGACCCTATCTGACCCTAAAACTTAACTTATATCACCGCCAGGCGATCAGGGGGTTAAACCTTTATTAGGTAATAAACGGCGGGTGCCCTGAAACTGTAAAAAACAAACTAACTAACCAGCGTCACCCGTAACAGTTATACGGTGATCACTGGTGAAAGGGTTAACTAGGGGCAATCAGGGGGTTAAAACCTTTACTCGGTAGTATATGGGGGTCCCTGACGCTATAAAAAGCTGACGGCAAACCTAAATACTTACCTCCCTAACTAGCGTCACCTGTGACATTAATACAGCGATCAGAAAAATGATCGCTTAGTGACACTGGTGACGGGGGTAATCACGGGGTTAAACCTTTATTAGGGGGGGTTAGGGGGGTACCCTAGACCTAAAAGGCCCTGACACTAATTGCTCTTACACTTATAACTGTCACAAATGACACCAATGAAATAATCAGAAAAAAAAACTGCTATTGGTGTCACTATGACAGGGGGTGCAGGGGGGTGATCGGGGGGTGACTGGGGGGTGAAATGTGTGCCTGAGTGTTCTACTGTAAGTGTAGTATTGGTGCAGACTTACTTGATGTCTTCTCTCCTCGGAAGCCGGAACGAAAAGGCTTCACGAGGAGAGATGACATCATTTCCTCTGCTGCTGTTTACATCACAGAGGCAGAGGAAGCATTTCATTCATCAGGAGCGATCGCGAGGGGGTGGCCATGAATAGATGGCCTCTCCCTCAGCACGGATCGCTCCTGTAAAGAAAGCCGACCACCGCAGGCAGGCAGGGAAATACAGGTAAGCCCTTATGCCTGCCCGTGCCATTCTGCCGACGTACATCGTCGTGCGGGGGTCAGCAAGTGGTTAGGCATCACTAAAATCACTGCTCCCGAAAAAACGGCCATTTTTAAAACTTTTTTTTGCATTGATACATGTCCCCTGGGGCAGGACCTGGGTCCCCAAACCCTTTTTAGAACAATACCATGCAAATTAGCCTTTAAAATTAGCACTTTTGATTTCGAACGTTCGAGTCCCATAGACTTCAATGGGGTTCTAAAGTTTGCGCAAATTTTCGGTCCGTTCGCAGGTTCTGGTGCGAACCGAACTGGGGGGTGTTCGGCTCATCCCTACTGTTGACGGCTGTAGCCACTAACAGTGATAATTGTGTTTTACCAGCAGGGAAGAACAGAATGGTGCAGCAGGAGGGATTCCTCCATTAACACTGACTGTGTTGATGGGGAAAGCAAGCAATTTTTTTTGGAAGGAAAGAAAATTGTATAATCTATGGTTTGCTTTAGTGAACATTCATAGTGTTTGTCACATTATAGTTTTTTTATTATCAATACAGAATCTAAACACACAAATTACTTAATGCACATTATCTGCACATAAGGCACAAAAGCAGCATTATTTTGATGTTTAATGAGGGCAACAGCATATGCACTGAACCTGAATGTACACTTTAGCAAATAAGCTAAGCAGCCTGCATGGGATTGGTTCTCCCTGTGCTTATCTGTTTTTTTCCCGGTTTCCTTCCACACACCAAAGATTTGCTAAGCGTTTATTGGATCTTGCTAAAATGGCCCTAGTATATGTATGTATACATTTCATGTAGGAACCTTGGATTGTAAGCTCCTTGAGGGCAAGGACTGATGTGAACGTACAATATGTAAAAATGTAAAGTGCTGTGTTAATCATTGGTACTATAAAGACCCTTAAAGAGGTTGTAAACCTCGGAAAGAAAAAAAAAAGTGCAAGACAAAGGCATAATGAGCTAGCATGCATCACATACTAGCTTATTATGAAATACTTACCTCAGAACAATGCCCTGAATCGGCGTCAGCACTCTGAGTACAGGGCCGACATCTTCCACTGGAGTTACTTCTGGGTCCGCGGCTCCAACGCTTTGATTGGCTGGAGCCGTGATGACGACACTCCCGCGTGTGTGCGCGGGAGCTGCCGGTCATGGCACGGCTACTGAAGAAACGGCACCAGTGGCCTGTTTCTTTAGTGCGCATGCGCCGTTGACGTCGGCAGCAGTGCATATACTGAATACCTCCTAAACTGTGCAAGTTTAGGAGATATTCAGGGTACCTACAGGTAAGCCTTGTTACAGGCTTACCTGTAGGTAAAAGTGGTGTAACAGAGTTTACAACCACTTAAATAGACAAATAAAATAAATAAATTATTTTCACTGGTTGTGCAAATTTCTATACAATCACTCAAATGCAAATTCTGTAAGGATTAAGGCCTGGTTCACACCTATGCAGGTTGCAGTTTGCATATTCCAGGTGCATTTTGTATTTTTCAATACACGTTTTTGATCCATTTTGGAACCAAAAACTAGAAAAATGTCCCCTGACCCTTTCCATAAAATGCACAGATGTGAACGTGATCCATAGTAAACCATGTTAAGTGGACTGTAGAGTGTTTCTGCAAAACTGAAAACGCACTAAAAAAATGCATAGGTGTGAACCAGGCCTAAAATATTATCGTTGGAAGCTCCTTGGAAAACCAGACTGCTGTTCTCAAACAGAAGCAGCGTCCTGGGTCTCCAGAAGTCCAACAGGCTCCCCTGCACACTGTTGTAATCAACATTCCAGTTCCCTGAGCATGGCTGTTGATTAGAGTAGTGTGTAGGGAGGCAAGTTGGGTTGCTAGAAACCTGGCCATTGCTTGTTTGTGAAAGCAATAATCAGACTCTTCAAGATGCTGCCAGCAACAGTATTTTACTCTTTGTAGAGCACTTAGGAACAAAAAATAAATAAAATGAAAGCAGTATTGTATTGGTTACTGTGCAACCTGACACTGTTGCAGTAATAAATACAGAGGGTTCAATTGGGCTTTAAAGATTTGCCCATGTAATTATAGCCTCTTTATGCCCATTCAGTTTTTTATTCTTTCTGTTCAACCAGCAGATTGAATGAAGACAAACTGATGGATTCCCACATCAACACAAGAGATGTTGGTGCAGGAATGTCTCCCTCCGTGTCTCTGTATGCTGACAGTAAGGGATCCCCCCATTAAAATTTACAGATCTGCACTGCAGCCATTGGCTGTAAGCGCTGATCGAGTGCAAGTTTTTCACATGAGGTTAGTTGTTAGTCAGTTGTTAGACCAGTTTCTGTTAGTCAGTTGTTAGACCAGTTTCTGTTGAACAGGCAGTTGTACACATGTATTGAATGAGAAAGACTAGAAATTACAAAAATGGACTTTATAGGCACACATGTTGAAGTAAAAGTTTTGAATTTTAATTGGATAAAGTTAAAAAGCTTATATACAGTGCCTTGCAAAAGTATTCACCCCCCCCCACCCCAGCTTGGCTTTTTACCTATTTTGTTACATTACAGCCTTTAGTTTATTGTTTTTTTAATCTGAATCATATGTGATGGATCAGAATACAATAGTCTAAGTTGGTGAAGTAAAATTAGAAATATATATACATAAAACTATTTTTCAGAAATAAAAAACATATAATTGGCATGTGCATATGTATTCACCCCCTTTGTTGTGAAGCCCATAAAAAGCTCTGGTGCAACCAATTACCTTCAGAAGTCACATAATTAGTGAAATGATGTCCAGCTCTGTGCAATCTAAGTGTCAAATGATCTGTCATTACATATACACACCTTTTTGAAAGAACCCAGAGGCTGCAACACCTAAGCAAGAGACACCACTAACCAAACACTGCCATGAAGACCAAGGAACTCTCCAAACTAGTAAGGGACAATGTTGTTGAGAAGTACAAGTCAGGGTTAGGTTATAAAAGAATATTCAAATGTTTGATGATCCCTAGGAGCACCATCAAATCTATCATAACCAAATGGAAAGAACATGGCACAACAGCAAACCTGCCAAGAGACAGCTGCACACCAAAACTCACAGACCGGGCAAGGAGGGCAATAATCAGAGAGGCAGCACAGAGACCTAAGGTAACCCCGGAGAAGCTGCAGAGTTCCACAGCAGAGACTGGAGTATCTGTACATTGGTCGACAATAAGCCGTACGCGCCATAGAATTAGGCTTTATGGCAGAGTGGCCAGAAGAAAGCCATTACTTTCAGCAAGAAACAAAATGGCACATTTTGAGTTTGTGAAAAGGCACGTGGGAGACTCACAAAATGTATGGAGGAAGGTGCTCTGGTCTGATGGGACTAAAATTGAACTTTTTGGCCATCAAAGAACACGCTATGTCTGGTGCAAACCCAACACATCACATCACCCAAAGAACACCATCCCCACAGTGAAACATGGTGGTGACAGCATCATGCTGTGGGGATGTTTTTCAGCAGTCAGGACTGGGAAACTGGTCAGAGTTGAGGGAAAGATGGATGGTGCTAAAAACAGGGATATTCTTGAACAAAACCTGTACCACTCTCTGTGTGAATTGAGGCTAGGACGGAGGTTCACCTTCAAGCAGGACAATGACCCCAAACACACTGCTAAAGCAACACTTGAGTGGTTGAAGGGGAAACATGTACATGTGTTGGAATGGCCTAGTCAAAGCCCAGACCTCAATCCAATAGAAAATCTGTGGTCAGACTTAAAGATTGCTGTTCACAAGCACAAACCATCCAACTTGAAGGAGCTGGAGAAGTTTTGCAAGGAGGAATGGGCAAAAATCCCAGTGGTAAGATGTGGCAAGCTCATAGAGACTTATCCAAAGCGACTTGGAGCTGTGACAGCTGCAAAAGGTGGCTCTACAAAGTATTGACTTTGGGGGGGTGAATAGTTATGCACATTGACTTTTTCTGTTATTTTGTCCTATTTGTTGTTTGCTTCACAATAAAAAAAAAAAAAATCTTCAAAGTTGTGGGCATGTTCTGTAAATTAAATGATGCAA
Source organism: Lithobates clamitans (assembly GCA_037952925.1). Classification (NCBI taxonomy): domain Eukaryota; kingdom Metazoa; phylum Chordata; class Amphibia; order Anura; family Ranidae; genus Lithobates; species Lithobates clamitans. Next base: position 3,383,959 of record JBBGZY010000665.1, on the reverse strand, counting down.
ATCCTCAAACAATCAATGTTAATTCCAGGTTGTGAGGCAACAAAACACAAAAAATGCCAAGGGGGTGAATACTTTTGCAAGGCAATGTACAACACATAAAAGAAATCACACATCATAAAAATGATGAAATAGAATATTTGACCCTGGGGACTCAGATTACACCTCCAATTATAATATTTAAATCTAAAGAGTAATGGGTATAATAAAGAATAACCAGTAGCACTATCCACAAGAAGTAAAGTGCTTGAAGTGGTTGAGTCACAGTCAAGGGTTGCAAGAAGATTGTCGCTCTACATGTTGCGCGCACAATTGCGCTTCTTCAGGAGCTTACAGATATATTATCTAGATTTGTAAGATAGTAAGTTGTGGGGGTCAGATATGAATGAATTCAGACAGGTAATCCCTACTAATTGAAATAATGGTAAAATCCAGTAGCTGAAAGGGCCTACAAGAAGTTAAGTGCTTGAAGTGGTTGAGTCACAGTCAAGGGTTGCAAGAAGATTGTCGCTCTACATGTTGCACGCACAATTGCGCTTCTTCAGGAGTTTACAGATATATTATGTAGATTTGTAAGATAGTAAGTTGTAGGGGTCAGGTATGAATGAATTCAGATAGGTAATCCCCACTAATTGAAATAATGGTAAAATTCAGTAGCTGAAAGGGTGTACAAAGAGCAATGGTTGGTAACCATAGACATCAGGAATTGGTTAATGTAAACGCAAAGCGGGGGAAGAGGGTAATCTGCCACCACGGTCCGAGCTAACAATTAACGCTGCACCATTAGTCAATAAAGGCTAAGCTGTCCAATATTTAACGAACAGCTCAAACAGGTGCTGCCTTATGTTCACAGATAGCATATGTAGGGAGAGACCAAGAGCATGCGTATAAAACCCGATGAAGACGCTGGCCTGCATCTTCATTGGGGATTATACGCATGCTCTTGGCAAGACAGCTTGCCTTATTGACTAATGGTGCAGCGTTAATCGTTAGCACGGACCGTGGTGGCAGATTACCCTCTTCCCCCGCTTTGTGTTTAAATTAACCAATTCCCGATGTCTATGGTTACCAACCATCGCTCGCTCTTTGTAAGCCCTTTCAGCTACTGAATTTTACCAATATTTCAATTAGTGGGGATTACCTGTCTGAATTAATTCATACATGACCCCCTCAACTTACTATGTTACAAATCTACATAATATATCTGTAAGCTCCTGAAGAAGAGCAATTGTGCGCACAACATGTAGAGTGACAATCTTCTTGCGACCCTTGACTGTGACTCAACCACCCTATCATAATCCAGCAGACAGAGGCTCATCAGGCTGGGCAGCAAACAGAGGCTCATCGGGCTGGGCAGCAGATAGGGACACATCAGTCTGGGCAGTAGACAGAGGCTCATCAGACTGGGCAGCAGACAGGAACACATCAGGCTGGGCAGCAGGCAGGAACACATCAGGCTGGGCAGCAGGCTCCGCAGGCCGGGAAATGGGCAACGCACCCTCAGACCGGGAAACAGACACCAGAACTTCAGGCTGGAACGCTGGCTCTGGTTCTTCGGGATGGAATGCTGGCTCTGGCTCTTCAGACTGGATCGCTGGCTCTGGCTCTTCAGGCAGGAGCGCTGGCTCTGGCTCTTCAGGCAACTGGCCTGCGTCTTCATTGGGGATTATACGCATGTTCTTGGCAAGACAGCTTGCCTTATTGACTAATGGTGCAGCGTTAATCATTAGCACGGACCATGGTGGCAGATTACCCTCACCCCCGCTTTGTGTTTACATGAACCAATTCCCGATGTCTATGTTTACCAACCATCGCTCTTTGTAGGCCCTTTCAGCTACTGAATTGTACCATTATTTCAATTAGTGAGGATTACCTATCTGAATTCATTCATACATGACCCCCACAACTTACTATGTTACAGATCTACATAATAGATCTGTAATCTCCTGAAGAAGAGCAATTGTGTGCATAACATGTAGAGTGACAATCTTCTTGCGACCCTTGACTGTGACTCAACCACTCTATCATAAACCAGATGTGACCAGAACTGTGTGACTGCGACAGAGTGAACCAGACATAAACAGGTGAAATCAAATAAGTTTATTAAAGTAAACGCATATAAATGTGAACACACCACCAATACAAACAGAGTGAACAAACTGAACAACCAAACAGTGATAATAAACCAACCAGTATATATATAGCAAAAGGGAGTACCAGAATCATAGTCAAGGCAGGCCAGGGCCATAAACAGGAGATCAGCAGATGGGGGGCCAGGAGTAAACCGACAGGGAACAAGATGGAATTAATCAGGCTTCAGGGCAAGGATCCAGGGATATAGGAACAGAAACAAACAGGTTCAGGATACAGGATACAGGAATCAGGGTTCAAGTCCAGGATCAGGATCACAGATAAACAGGCTGCAGGTCAGGGCACAAGAACAATACCAGGGCAAGGTGTGTGCACTTGCCGGGTATTTATACTATAGCTACTATAGTATAAATGCTGCTAGGAGGGAACCTTTCCTGACAGTACCTCCCTCGAAGGAGCGACCTCCAGACACTCCAACTAGCCATTGCTGGGGAAAGTCCATGGCATCAAGCCGAGCAGCGGGCAAAGTCTCATCAGGTTGGGCAATAAGTACGTCAAGCTGGGTAGCAGGCACAGGAACCTCAAGCTGAGTAGCAGGCACATCGAGCTGGGTGGCAGGCACATCGAACTGGGCAACAGGCACAACGAACTGGTCAACAGGCACAATGAACTGGGCAACAGGCATGGGCACATCAAGCTGGGCCACCGGCATGGGCACATCAAGCGGGGCAGCAAGCACAGGCCAGAAAATAATACAAAATTACTGCGCTTCCCTCTAACACAAAGCTGCAGTTCTGATTCTTAGGTATAGAATAAAATAGACAAAATGTATAAAAGAACCGCGCTAAACAAAGATAATCATTAAATAATTGAAAATCATAAAGTGATCAAAATACTAAACTCAAAAAGCAACACGATGTGAAAAATCAAAAAAATGTGCTATGAGCCACATAGGTATAGTATATCATTGTGGCAATTAAAAACATAATTAGAATAAGGAAACCAAAAAACACACAGTCCATAAAACAAGGTGACTTCTGTTATCAACAGTCCTTATTATATTAGATTCCACCCATAGTGATTGAAGACTTTAAAGACATCTTGTGAGAAAATCCACCACCTATGAAGGTATATGATTACCAGAAATCGGTTGTAATGAAGCCTTATGCCAGAAATCCGCTCAATAGGGACATCACCATCTGTCTCAGCATGGAGGAATGATCACCCGGGATACATCGGAAATGATTGGCTCAATTATGGAGACCCAAGGAGATAAGAAATATATCCACCATAGTGTAAATCCGTTTGACCAGTTTATTTATAGTTAAAGTAACACACTTACCAAAAGGAACAATTAAAATCGCATGTATAAAATCAGCCGGCCGGCCTGCATACACCCGTTCGTTATGGAGTGGAACGATGACGTCAGCGCGTCTGCCTTCCGACGTACGTTTCGTCCTATTGGACGTTGTCATAGGAACGGGCGACGCACTGACTCATCGCTCTTTAAATACATTTGTACCACCATACCTCGTTCTGACGCTCTGGTGACCACATCCTGTTAGGGAGACAGGAAGTACCTAGGACAGACCAAGCCTCCCTGTGAACCAGGAAATGACGCTCATCAGCCTATCCAATGTCAACAGAAAGCTGCTATACGCCAAACCTCCATATGATGACAGGAAGTGACGCTCATCAGCTTATCAAATGTTAACATAAAACTGCTGAACATAGGACGAACCTTTGTACTTAGAATACAAAACACTGGAACGTTAGACATACTAGCTGGACCTCCTAGTACAATCTCATTTAGGGAGTGGACATCTGACAAGAACAACTTAATGAAAGTCGCCCTATCAGAATCCGTCCATAGAGGTTAGGATAACGCCATCTAGTGGGGATCAATCAATTAGCATTCTTTTAAAGCAACACAAATTCTATTTAAAAAGGTGGATAGTTTTTGCTATGATGACCACAGAGTCATGTAGCAATCCCTAGAAATTATGGATCATCTCATTTCTCCGCTATGTATTGAAAAAAAGGGTTTTCTTACGTACAGAAACATAAAAAACTATAAAAACAAATAGGCTAAATAGCCTCGAAGAAAAGGGGGTTATTATACCCACTCAGCTATCCTATAAGGTAGATGAAATATTAAATTATTAAAGGGACCTTTACTAGGAATAGGTATATCGGATACTAGGTGGACCTAGGTGGGTACCCTATCTGGTATTCTAATAAAACATTTTAAAAACCCATGCTCCTATATAACAACTCAGCCACCATTCCAGAGGGGTTGGAACCTCCAAGAGAAGAGAGCCTTTACCAGGAATGGGGCATACCAGATAATTGCTGGACTCATATGAATGTCCCAACCGGTATACTCAGTAAAAAGTATGGCAGTCATTACTAAAACCCTGGACAATATACGGTGTAAACCATATGTGTTCCCAAAAAAAGGCCATACTACATCGGAAAGTCAAGACCATAGCTGTTAAATTCACCAACAATTTATGGCCTGAAAGGGGACAAAACCAGTGACAGCTGGTGGACATTACCTAGTTGGCAATAGAGTAAGGCCACCAAAGGGTCAGAGCGGGTTTACATTAGACAGCATAATCCAAAACATAAATCGTAACTAGTCAATATTCCTAAACCTTCACAATCAATGGATACATTTTCATATGTATGTAACTCTCACAACCCTATAGGCGTGTTGTAAACAAGTGAGTTCATGAGTTGTCAAGAAAGGCGTTGAGGTCTACCTCAACGTTAAGCCCAAACGGAGTATAACACCTAAGCCTGTATATCCAGGCCATCTCAAGCCTAGAGATCCCCCTTAATAGGGAACCACCTCTCCAGGGTGTGGTATATCTATCAATCCCCAGAAAAATGGTCTTCCTAGGGTCACGATTATGAGTTTCCAGATAATGTCTGGAGACTGGATGTTTAGGAAAACCAGCCAGGATGTTGGTTACATGCTCGTTGAGCCTTACGGAGAGAGGGCGCTTTGTCCTCCCTACGTATTGCAATCCACAAGGGCATTGCAATAAATACACCACACGCTCAGTAGAGCATGTGATAAAGGTTTTGATTTCAAATTCAGCCAACGTACTGGTAGAAATGAACTTATGTGTCCTCCTGTGTGTACATCCACTCAGGGAGCATATTCTGCATTTTTTGCATTGGTAGAAACCAGTCATATACTCAAAAAAACCTTTCTTGATTGGGGGAGGGTCAAGGATGTTGGGGGCCACTCTCCCTCTAAGTGAGGGAGCCCCTTTATATACCATTTGTGGCTTAGCCGGGAGAATGGTACCCAATATGGGGTCATTACGAAGGACATGCCAATACTTATTGATCAGCCTCGCCACATTTCTATGCTGCAAAGAATAAGTGGTTATAAACGGTACAGATGGAGTCCTATCTTTATTGGGAACCTTATCACTAAGTAGAGTGCGCCTATCAATAGTAGCAACCTCATCCAATGTGGTTCTAAGGGACACCTCCGAGTAGCCTTTCTCGAGAAAACGTTCAATCAAGACATTAGCCTGAGTTAGAAATTCCTCATGATCTGAACAATTCTGTTTCAGGCGTATGAGTTGACTTTTCGGTACTGACCTTAACCAGGCTTCGTGATGGCAGCTATCTGTAGGTATGTAAGAATTACGGTCAGTATTCTTAAAAAAGGTTGCTGTAGAAAGTTGTCCATCTTTAATACTTATCTTAAGATCTAAAAAGTTGATCTCAGTCTGACTTGCCTCGTAAGCGAATCTTATGCCACGATTATTGTCATTAAGCATATTCATAAAGATATCCAAATCATGGCGGTCGCCATCCCATAGGAGGAGGACGTCATCTATATATCTGGCCCACAAAGCCACCTGTGGTCTCTGATGGGCATAGATGACATCCTCCTCCCATAGGGCCATAAAGAGGTTAGCCAGGCTCAGGGCGTATTTAGCCCCCATGGCGACCCCTCTATCTTGTCTGTAAAACTGACCCCCAAACCAAAAATAGTTCCGGGTAGCTACAAAATGAAGTAACTGCATGATGAAACAAATCTGTTCATCAAATAATGCGGAGTCGCGCCTTAAATAATACTCAACCGCAAATAACCCCAAATTATGTGGTATCACTGTATATAATGAAGCGACATCGGCTGTCACTAGCCAACACCCTGATTTAGGGGTAACATTAGAAAGTAGGTTGATCACATGACGGGAATCTCTTAAATATGACGGCATTTTGGAAACCAGAGGTTGCAAAAAGAAATCAATATACCTGCCCACCCGGGATGAGATAGAATCAATGCCACTAACAATAGGGCGTCCCGGGGGGCAGGTGGGATGCTTGTGGATTTTTGGCAAATAATAAATAACTGGGGTGCGTGGGGCCTTAGGAACCAAATATGATCTTTCCTTACTATTCAAGATACCCAGCTCAAAGCCATTTTGAACAATAGCTTCGAGTTCCCTTTTATATTGTACCTTAGGGTCTGATCTAAGGGGGGTATATGTGTCACGATCACCCAAAATCCTCGACATCTCCGCAAGATAGTCCTTCTTGTCTAACACAATAATACCCCCCCCTTTGTCAGCGGGTCTTATTATTAAATTCTTATTTTCACATAGGGAGTTCAAACCTAATTTTAACTCACTGTTAAAATGTACTTTTTTCAGGGGTAATTGCTCCAAATCCCTAAGGAGAAGATCCCTAAATACCCTCAAGGAGGGGGCCATAGCACCCGGGGGATTGAATAAAGACGCATTAGCCAATCCCGAATGACGGTATTCAGTGGAGTGGGACACAGTATTTGTAATGGGGTTGGAGGTCATATACCTTTTAATATTAACCCTTCGTACAAATTTATGTATATCTATATAAGTCTGGAATTTATCCAGACCACGGGGAGGTGCAAACTTGAGGCCCTTGTTAAGTAAGGTTTTTTCAGAATCATTCAACGTAACAGAACTTAAATTAAATATCCCATCAGAGGTTACGATTTTTTCTTTTTTTGCTCGCAGTCGCCGCCCCCCTCTAGATCCTCTCTTTGGTCTGCCGACCTTTTGATGCCCTGACCTGGTCTGTGAAAACCCCACCGTTGGTGACCCATATCGGAGGGACCAGGAATACCTCCATTGTCGCTAGATCCCCTCACCATGGACGTGGACTGCAGGACACCTCCATTCAGGTCCTCCCTTGTAACAGGACGCGGAGCGGGTCCTTCTAGATCACTTAGGGGATAGAAACAATTGGAGGTACTGATATTATAGTCAGGATAGCCTCTCCCATTGTTTGAAGGTCCAGGGATTTGGGAACCCCGTCCTCGTCTTTCATAGTGGTCATGCCTAAAGTTTTGATTGGACTCATAATTACGATCAGGATATGACCCAAAATCAAAGGCCCGGGGGGTGGGTGGATAGTCCGCATAGGCATTATATTGGTCATACGGTCTGTCCCCAAACCCTGGGGCCAACCAAGAGCCATCACTGGCCTGATCACCCCCTCTGCCACGTCCCCCCTGATAGGGAACACTCATCCCACGAGACCGTCGTGGGAGGGCATGTGGATGATTAGATGTAGCCCTTTTCCCTCTACCACCCCGTCTCGCGGGAGACTGTTGAAAACCCTGTCTGGATCTCCCCTGGGGGCCAATATGGCCACCAGGGTATTGCCTAGCATTACCAGGTTGTGGTGGGGGAGGGGCAGCATATGGTACAGAGGGAGGTATTCCCCCTATATGTGCCGGAACTGTCTCCATATTGACAGGATCAGTGGGGGCCTGCTCTGCTAGCAGCTTCTTCTGCCATTCGAACACCACTGCCCCTTGATAGTCCAATAAATCTCTATTGAACTTCTTTCTCTTTTTGACTCTCTGGTCCCTCTCTTCCTTCTCTAAAAGAGTCAGAAGAGAGAGGGATCTTTCCTTGTACTCATTACTTTCCCTAAGGGGACTCATTTTATCCTTGATACCCTTAATCTCTTCATCTAATCTAGTAAGTTTGGCCTTCTTACGATCGATAAGGAATATCAAAAAATCGATCCCTGCTTTGTTGAAATAGCTGAACCAATCTTCAAGTTGGACATCGCCCTTCTGTGGGCTAACCTCCCACCTGAGACTTCTTGGAACCATACCTCCCTTCACGTAAGTCTCTAGGTAGGCTATGTCCCATTGAGTGTGAATCTCAGAGACTGTAAGATTTTTAAGCCTCAAAAACATACCACTGAGGTCACCCTCGTCTTCTTTATATATCTCAAACACACCCTCCGTGTCAACCACCCTAGTGGCTCTATATTCGAACACATCCATGGAAGTAGCTACTCTCCCACGGGGGTGCCCAAAAAATACTGTTCAGTAATGGGTGGCAGCAGTAATAAACCAAATGTGCAGATACCAGAAAATAATACAAAATTACTGCGCTTCCCTCTAACACAAAGCTGCAGTTCTGATTCTTAGGTATAGAATAAAATAGACAAAATGTATAAAAGAACCGCGCTAAACAAAGATAATCATTAAATAATTGAAAATCATAAAGTGATCAAAATACTAAACTCAAAAAGCAACACGATGTGAAAAATCAAAAAAATGTGCTATGAGCCACATAGGTATAGTATATCATTGTGGCAATTAAAAACATAATTAGAATAAGGAAACCAAAAAACACACAGTCCATAAAACAAGGTGACTTCTGTTATCAACAGTCCTTATTATATTAGATTCCACCCATAGTGATTGAAGACTTTAAAGACATCTTGTGAGAAAATCCACCACCTATGAAGGTATATGATTACCAGAAATCGGTTGTAATGAAGCCTTATGCCAGAAATCCGCTCAATAGGGACATCACCATCTGTCTCAGCATGGAGGAATGATCACCCGGGATACATCGGAAATGATTGGCTCAAATATTGGCCCCCAGGGGAGATCCAGACAGGGTTTTCAACAGTCTCCCGCGAGACGGGGTGGTAGAGGGAAAAGGGCTACATCTAATCATCCACATGCCCTCCCACGACGGTCTCGTGGGATGAGTGTTCCCTATCAGGGGGGACGTGGCAGAGGGGGTGATCAGGCCAGTGATGGCTCTTGGTTGGCCCCAGGGTTTGGGGACAGACCGTATGACCAATATAATGCCTATGCGGACTATCCACCCACCCCCCGGGCCTTTGATTTTGGGTCATATCCTGATCGTAATTATGAGTCCAATCAAAACTTTAGGCATGACCACTATGAAAGACGAGGACGGGGTTCCCAAATCCCTGGACCTTCAAACAATGGGAGAGGCTATCCTGACTATAATATCAGTACCTCCAATTGTTTCTATCCCCTAAGTGATCTAGAAGGACCCGCTCCGCGTCCTGTTACAAGGGAGGACCTGAATGGAGGTGTCCTGCAGTCCACGTCCATGGTGAGGGGATCTAGCGACAATGGAGGTATTCCTGGTCCCTCCGATATGGGTCACCAACGGTGGGGTTTTCACAGACCAGGTCAGGGCATCAAAAGGTCGGCAGACCAAAGAGAGGATCTAGAGGGGGGCGGCGACTGCGAGCAAAAAAAGAAAAAATCGTAACCTCTGATGGGATATTTAATTTAAGTTCTGTTACGTTGAATGATTCTGAAAAAACCTTACTTAACAAGGGCCTCAAGTTTGCACCTCCCCGTGGTCTGGATAAATTCCAGACTTATATAGATATACATAAATTTGTACGAAGGGTTAATATTAAAAGGTATATGACCTCCAACCCCATTACAAATACTGTGTCCCACTCCACTGAATACCGTCATTCGGGATTGGCTAATGCGTCTTTATTCAATCCCCCGGGTGCTATGGCCCCCTCCTTGAGGGTATTTAGGGATCTTCTCCTTAGGGATTTGGAGCAATTACCCCTGAAAAAAGTACATTTTAACAGTGAGTTAAAATTAGGTTTGAACTCCCTATGTGAAAATAAGAATTTAATAATAAGACCCGCTGACAAAGGGGGGGGTATTATTGTGTTAGACAAGAAGGACTATCTTGCGGAGATGTCGAGGATTTTGGGTGATCGTGACACATATACCCCCCTTAGATCAGACCCTAAGGTACAATATAAAAGGGAACTCGAAGCTATTGTTCAAAATGGCTTTGAGCTGGGTATCTTGAATAGTAAGGAAAGATCATATTTGGTTCCTAAGGCCCCACGCACCCCAGTTATTTATTATTTGCCAAAAATCCACAAGCATCCCACCTGCCCCCCGGGACGCCCTATTGTTAGTGGCATTGATTCTATCTCATCCCGGGTGGGCAGGTATATTGATTTCTTTTTGCAACCTCTGGTTTCCAAAATGCCGTCATATTTAAGAGATTCCCGTCATGTGATCAACCTACTTTCTAATGTTACCCCTAAATCAGGGTGTTGGCTAGTGACAGCCGATGTCGCTTCATTATATACAGTGATACCACATAATTTGGGGTTATTTGCGGTTGAGTATTATTTAAGGCGCGACTCCGCATTATTTGATGAACAGATTTGTTTCATCATGCAGTTACTTCATTTTGTAGCTACCCGGAACTATTTTTGGTTTGGGGGTCAGTTTTACAGACAAGATAGAGGGGTCGCCATGGGGGCTAAATACGCCCCGAGCCTGGCTAACCTTTTTATGGCCCTATGGGAGGAGGATGTCATCTATGCCCATCAGAGACCACAGGTGGCTTTGTGGGCCAGATATATAGATGACGTCCTCCTCCTATGGGATGGCGACCGCCATGATTTGGATATCTTTATGAATATGCTAAATGACAATAATCGTGGCATAAGATTCGCTTACGAGGCAAGTCAGACTGAGATCAACTTTTTAGATCTTAAGATAAGTATTAAAGATGGACAACTTTCTACAGCAACCTTTTTTAAGAATACTGACCGTAATTCTTACATACCTACAGATAGCTGCCATCACGAAGCCTGGTTAAGGTCAGTACCGAAAAGTCAACTCATACGCCTGAAACGGAATTGTTCAGATCATGAGGAATTTCTAACTCAGGCTAATGTCTTGATTGAACGTTTTCTCGAGAAAGGCTACTCGGAGGTGTCCCTTAGAACCACATTGGATGAGGTTGCTACTATTGATAGGCGCACTCTACTTAGTGATAAGGTTCCCAATAAAGATAGGACTCCATCTGTACCGTTTATAACCACTTATTCTTTGCAGCATAGAAATGTGGCGAGGCTGATCAATAAGTATTGGCATGTCCTTCGTAATGACCCCATATTGGGTACCATTCTCCCGGCTAAGCCACAAATGGTATATAAAGGGGCTCCCTCACTTAGAGGGAGAGTGGCCCCCAACATCCTTGACCCTCCCCCAATCAAGAAAGGTTTTTTTGAGTATATGACTGGTTTCTACCAATGCAAAAAATGCAGAATATGCTCCCTGAGTGGATGTACACACAGGAGGACACATAAGTTCATTTCTACCAGTACGTTGGCTGAATTTGAAATCAAAACCTTTATCACATGCTCTACTGAGCGTGTGGTGTATTTATTGCAATGCCCTTGTGGATTGCAATACGTAGGGAGGACAAAGCGCCCTCTCTCCGTAAGGCTCAACGAGCATGTAACCAACATCCTGGCTGGTTTTCCTAAACATCCAGTCTCCAGACATTATCTGGAAACTCATAATCGTGACCCTAGGAAGACCATTTTTCTGGGGATTGATAGATATACCACACCCTGGAGAGGTGGTTCCCTATTAAGGGGGATCTCTAGGCTTGAGATGGCCTGGATATACAGGCTTAGGTGTTATACTCCGTTTGGGCTTAACGTTGAGGTAGACCTCAACGCCTTTCTTGACAACTCATGAACTCACTTGTTTACAACACGCCTATAGGGTTGTGAGAGTTACATACATATGAAAATGTATCCATTGATTGTGAAGGTTTAGGAATATTGACTAGTTACGATTTATGTTTTGGATTATGCTGTCTAATGTAAACCCGCTCTGACCCTTTGGTGGCCTTACTCTATTGTCAACTAGGTAATGTCCACCAGCTGTCACTGGTTTTGTCCCCTTTCAGGCCATAAATTGTTGGTGAATTTAACAGCTATGGTCTTGACTTTCCGATGTAGTATGGCCTTTTTTTGGGAACACATATGGTTTACACCGTATATTGTCCAGGGTTTTAGTAATGACTGCCATACTTTTTACTGAGTATACCGGTTGGGACATTCATATGAGTCCAGCAATTATCTGGTATGCCCCATTCCTGGTAAAGGCTCTCTTCTCTTGGAGGTTCCAACCCCTCTGGAATGGTGGCTGAGTTGTTATATAGGAGCATGGGTTTTTAAAATGTTTTATTAGAATACCAGATAGGGTACCCACCTAGGTCCACCTAGTATCCGATATACCTATTCCTAGTAAAGGTCCCTTTAATAATTTAATATTTCATCTACCTTATAGGATAGCTGAGTGGGTATAATAACCCCCTTTTCTTCGAGGCTATTTAGCCTATTTGTTTTTATAGTTTTTTATGTTTCTGTACGTAAGAAAACCCTTTTTTTCAATACATAGCGGAGAAATGAGATGATCCATAATTTCTAGGGATTGCTACATGACTCTGTGGTCATCATAGCAAAAACTATCCACCTTTTTAAATAGAATTTGTGTTGCTTTAAAAGAATGCTAATTGATTGATCCCCACTAGATGGCGTTATCCTAACCTCTATGGACGGATTCTGATAGGGCGACTTTCATTAAGTTGTTCTTGTCAGATGTCCACTCCCTAAATGAGATTGTACTAGGAGGTCCAGCTAGTATGTCTAACGTTCCAGTGTTTTGTATTCTAAGTACAAAGGTTCGTCCTATGTTCAGCAGTTTTATGTTAACATTTGATAAGCTGATGAGCGTCACTTCCTGTCATCATATGGAGGTTTGGCGTATAGCAGCTTTCTGTTGACATTGGATAGGCTGATGAGCGTCATTTCCTGGTTCACAGGGAGGCTTGGTCTGTCCTAGGTACTTCCTGTCTCCCTAACAGGATGTGGTCACCAGAGCGTCAGAACGAGGTATGGTGGTACAAATGTATTTAAAGAGCGATGAGTCAGTGCGTCGCCCGTTCCTATGACAACGTCCAATAGGACGAAACGTACGTCGGAAGGCAGACGCGCTGACGTCATCGTTCCACTCCATAACGAACGGGTGTATGCAGGCCGGCCGGCTGATTTTATACATGCGATTTTAATTGTTCCTTTTGGTAAGTGTGTTACTTTAACTATAAATAAACTGGTCAAACGGATTTACACTATGGTGGATATATTTCTTATCTCCTTGGGTCTCCATAATTGAGCCAATCATTTCCGATGTATCCCGGGTGATCATTCCTCCATGCTGAGACAGATGGTGATGTCCCTATTGAGCGGATTTCTGGCATAAGGCTTCATTACAACCGATTTCTGGTAATCATATACCTTCATAGGTGGTGGATTTTCTCACAAGATGTCTTTAAAGTCTTCAATCACTATGGGTGGAATCTAATATAATAAGGACTGTTGATAACAGAAGTCACCTTGTTTTATGGACTGTGTGTTTTTTGGTTTCCTTATTCTAATTATGTTTTTAATTGCCACAATGATATACTATACCTATGTGGCTCATAGCACATTTTTTTGATTTTTCACATCGTGTTGCTTTTTGAGTTTAGTATTTTGATCACTTTATGATTTTCAATTATTTAATGATTATCTTTGTTTAGCGCGGTTCTTTTATACATTTCAGCAAGCACAGGCACATCAAGCGGGGCAGCAGGCACAGGCACATCAAGCGGGGCAGCAGGCACAGGCACATCAAGCGGGGCGGCAGATAGGGACACATCAGGCTGGGCAGCAGACAGAGGCTCATCAGGCTGGGCAGCAGACAGAGGCTCATCAGTCTGGGCAGCAGACAGAAGCTCATCAGACTGGGCAGCAGACAGAGGCTCATCAGACTGGGCAGCAGACAGGAACTCATCAGGCTGGGCAGCAGACAGAGGCTCATCAGGCTGGGCTGCAGACAAGAACACATCAGGCTGGGCAGCAGACAGAGGCTTATCAGGCTGGGCAGCAGATAGGGACACATCAGGCTGGGCAGCAGACAAAGGCTGATCAGGCCGGGCAGCAGACAGAGGCTCATGAGACTGGGCAGCAGACAGGAACTCATCAGGCTGGGCAGCAGACAGAGGCTCATTAGGCTGGGCAGCAGACAAGAACACATCAGACTGGAAAGGAGACAGGAACACATCAGGCTGGGCAGCAGACAGACGCTCATCAGGCTGGGCAGCAAACAGAGGCTCATTAGGCTGGGAAGCAGATAGGGACACATCAGGCTGGGCAGCAGACAGGAACACATCGCTGGAACGCTGGCTCTGGCTCTTCAGACTGGAACGCTGGCTCTGGCTCTTCAGACTCGAACGCTGGCTCTGTCTTTTCAGACTGGAGCGCTGGCTCTTCAGACTCGAACGCTGGCTCTGGCTCTTTAGACCGGAACGCTGGCTCTTCAGGCTGGAATGCTGGCTCTGGCTCTTCGGGCTGGAACACTGACTCTGGCTCCTCAGGCAGGAATGCTGGCTCTGGCACCTCCGGCTGGAACACTGGCACCTCCGTCTGGAACACTGGAACCTCCGGCTGGAACTCTGGCACCTCTGGAACTCTGGCACCTCCGGCTGGAACTTTGGCACCTCTGACTAGGAACTCTGGCACTTCGGGCTGGAACTCTGGCACTTCGGGCTGGAACGCTGGCACTTTGGGCTGGAACGCTGGCACTTCAGGCTGGGATACTGGCACCGGAACTTCAAGCTGGGACAGATTGGTGGGTGTGGAGGCAGGTTGGGTTAATGGCAGGATTGTTTTGGTTGGAAAAAACTTTTGTTTTTTCTTTGGCTTAGCCACTGAAGCTCTATAGGTGACAGCGGGACTGTAGGTAAGGGGTGCAGCAGACAGGAAAGGAGGATTGGGATATGGCAGAAAAGAGGTAACAGTAGCTGGGGGAGGATCTTGTGGGTTTGTAGGCAGCGGGGAAGAGGCAGGTGGGTTGAATGCAGGATAGGTACAGGGAGCAGAGACCGGATATGAGTATTTGGTTGGGAGTGGCGTATACTGGGCTGCAACTGAGGTTGACATGGCTAATGGGGAAACATACATTTGGGTAGGCTGGTGTCTGATGGCAGAGGTGGTTTGTTTGGCTGGGGCTGATTACACCATGTCAGACCATGCCGAAAGTATAGGTTGTAAAAACTGTAGTTTTAAATCTCCCTGTTTAACAAAAGACTGAGAAGACACAAGGCACTCAGCAATCACCTGTGAGGAACAGGCTGAGTAGTGCTCACAAAAATCGTCAGGATCATCTTCTAAAAGCCACACTAGGGATACAACCTGGTTCACATTAAAAGGAGGAGTGAAATCATCATGGCCCTCTGGAATGCAGGGCAGGGCCAGCTCAGTACAGATCTTGATAAAAGGCTGCACCTCCCCAAACAATATATAACCCTGATCGACCAGATGAGCCAAACGGATAGCTGCAAACAACTGGTCACTAGACCATCCTTTCAAAGCCTGGCGGCAATAATCACTACTTTCAGATGCCAGCAGAGAAAAATAAAAAACCTCACCGGCATTCATGTTTGCAACCAAACTGAATCAAAATGGTTCCCCTGTGCAGCCACTTCAGGTCAGGGATGGCCCTGGTATTCTATCATAAACCAGATGTGACCAGAACTGTGTGACTACAACAAAGTGAACCAGACATAAACAGGTGAAAGTAAATACGTTTATTAAAGTAAATGCATATAAATGTGAACACACCACCAATACAAACAGAGTTAACAAACTGAACAACCAAACAGTGATAACAAACCAACCTGTATATATATAGCAAAAGGGAGTACCAGAATCATAGTCAAGCCAGGCCAGGGTCATAAAAGGAGATCAGCAGATAGGGGGCCAGGAGTAAGCAGACAGGGAACAAGATGGAAGGAATCAGGCTGCAGGGAAAGGATCCAGGGATACAGGAATAGAAACAAACAGGTTCAGGGTTCAGGATACAGGAATCAGGGTTCAAGTCCAGGATCAGGATCACAGATAAACAGGCCGCAGGTCAGGGCACAAGGACAATACCAGGGCAAGGTGTGTGTGCACTTGCTGGGTATTTATACTATAGCTGCTATCAAAGTCAGGTGATGCCTAATTGCAGAAGGTAATGCCTGCTCCACACTGCCAGGATCCATCCACTAGTGGACGCCAGTACTGCGGCCCAAAGATGACATAATACCAAAAGAAAAAGCTCTGACAGTTCCAAACTGCCAGGAGACACCTGCTGGTGGACCTCAGTACTTCGCGCCAAATGATAGATATTACCAGCGGAGGGAACCTTTCCTGACACACTCCATGCAGTTTACTTCTTGTGGATAGTGCTACTGGTTA
The DNA here is from genome assembly GCA_037952925.1 of Lithobates clamitans. Taxonomy (NCBI): domain Eukaryota; kingdom Metazoa; phylum Chordata; class Amphibia; order Anura; family Ranidae; genus Lithobates; species Lithobates clamitans. The sequence goes on along the minus strand of JBBGZY010000665.1, from coordinate 3,367,444 downwards.
TACTTTATTATACCTATTAATCTTTAGATTCAAATATCATAATTGGAGGTGTTATCTGAGTCCCCAGGGTCAAATATTCTATGTCATCATTTTTATGATGTGTGATTTCTTTTATGTGTTGTATATAAGCTTTTTAACTTTTAACTTTTTTAATTAGAATTCAAAACTTTTACTTCAGCATGTGTGCCTATGAAGACCATTTTTGTAAGTTCTAGTCTTTCTCATACGATATCCGGATGTTGGCATACTTTAACTAGTGTATCCACAGTGTAACCCTGTGAGGATGCACGGTAAATTCCCTCTTTTTGACACACTTATTGAATAACGTCAGGTTCCTGCTTAAACGGTCGATTTTCAGCCTGTATACCAGCCTTTACCCATTTAGACCCAGGGCAAATGCCTCTTTATTACCGCAGCCCATATTACAGCCATATGGACAAAAAGATCCTCAGGTGGGATTTTTTAGGGCAAAGATACAGATAGTAGTTTAAAAATATAATAATACTTTATTCACATATAAATTACATGAATCAAACGTATAAACATCATAAAAACACAGTGGTTGAAAATCACAGTAGGCAAGACAACAAGGATAACCATATATCTACTGTCTAAAAAGGTGTAAGACAGGAGAGGTCCCAATGCGTTTTAAAATTATGGTCATGTTCTTCTTCAGAGGTTGATGGTTATATTGAAAGACTTTTTTCTATAGTAATGACACAGTTTGAACATAACCACATAGTTAAACCAGATGAAATGGATCAGCTGCTGTGCGTCTGGCATTGACTCCACTAGTAGAGCCACCAAGACCCCTATCAGATCTACCACAAGGGGTCCATAATAAGAAGGAAGAGGCAACCCATATAAGACCAAAAATCCAACCTATCAATCTTGAATCTATGGTATGGATATATTCTTTTGGTAGATTGCACAAGATTTTAAATGTAAAGCTAGAACATCAGGGCGATAGCCGCAGAGTATGATCTGCAGAGTCTTAGCCCCCAAAGTGGTATATGGGGTAAACAAACCTGCTAATTACCTGGATGGAGAAATCTCCAAACCGGAGGATAAGCGAGAGCTAATATCAGTCCCAGAGGTCTTGTGTGACCATGCAAATGGCTGTACTGACGATAAGCAGCTAGGGCATGATACAGTTTTCCCTTTCAACAGCAACTCACCATTATATTACAGCCATATTTCTCTTCTAAACCCTGTTAAATATCCTAATGACCTTGCATATTAGGTATCAACATGAAACAAAGCAGCTGAAGAGGAACTTATAAAAACTGGCTTGCAGATTTGAGTTTATGCGAGTACATTATGTGACATTAATATTGCCGCATTAATTGTTCAGATGCTGCAAAGATTTGCTGTGATTTTTAGATCAACGAATAAGCAGTAATATTTGAAAGGAATGACTTTCACAAATGCCCCTCTGTTTGTCAACCTCCTCTCTTGCATATCTTGGCACAGCATTTATCAACCAGTCATACCTCTGGTGTGCTTCTGCCAGTAATTAGAATGTTTTTTCTTCACACACATACATACACAAATCTATGTGCTTGTGTGTTCAATGTACACATTGTGTATGTGTATGAGTATGTGTGCGAGGGATGTATGTGAACGGGTGAGGGAGGGGGAGGTGTGTGATGTGGGTGAGGGGTGATTTTATTGTAGCAGATTTTTGGCAAGTCTCCAAATCTCTTTCCTCCATACCTCTCACACATCTCTGTAGATGGGGAGCAGCAGAGATTCCCACTCTTTGTGGTGATCACACATAGGGAGCTGGGAGTCTGTGGACCAAACCCTCCCTGCCAGCTGGGAGAAACAGCACCTGATTCATTAACTCCTTCACTGACTAGGCATTATGACTGGAGATGTCACTGGCAGATGTAAAAAAAAAAAAAAGGAACTCGTTTTTTCATCTAGTACATGATGATCATCACTCTTGTGTAATTTCACAAGTGTCACTATGAAAGCATATGTGTAAGAGAGTATATATATATATATATATATATATATATATACATATATATAATGTTCATGCTCTACACTGATAAATTATAGGATATACAAGGCCTTATTCGATTATATCAAACACACAAGAACAAAGAGAAATTGCTATGAGGGTAATGCATATCTTGCAATGTGATTTCTTGAGCATGTGGATCTATCTACACCTTCACAATCCACTTACCCACTTACTGATACACTAAAGTGTACAATATTATCTTATACCTGTTTTGAAGCCCTAGTTTGCAGTGTGCAAGCAAAATTCAAAATAATACTGCTTTTCGGCCTCATACTCAAATAAGATGCACTAAGAAATGAGAGTGTTAAAAAAAATACAATCTGACAAGCACCATGATTGCTCACCAAGGTATGACAAACAAAGGGACAGCTCCAAAAGACTGGCATGCTGTACTATGCGAGTAAATAAAGTAGCATATGTATTAAAATGTATTTTTAGAACTTCCATTAGCACTGTATGAAATGGTGTATGCTAGCTTGCTTTGGTCAAAGCTTGCACTTTAGCACATATGAACTACATTACACATGTGCACTGCAGTAACCTCTGCACTGCAGGGAATATGAATTTTTCATTTTAAGCATATTTTTGTAGTCATCTTTAGGGAGATCAATGGGCACTTAAAGGTGTCTTGTTCCTGTAGAAAATGATAATGCAAAATGGCTAAGGGATGTCATACGTATCAAAAATATTAGCTATTATCACATTTTCTTTGAGGTTCCAGTTACATATTTGCAGTGCATTAACATGCTTTATGCATCAACATGTGTTACATTAGGGCAGCCTAATAAAATAAATGGTCTGCCAATGCACCTTAAGGTCCTGAAAATCAGTTTTGACTTATCTTTTGTAATGCATGCAACACACTACCATGTGTTGTGGCACACTGCAATGCAATCAAAATGAATGGCACCACAATGCAGCAATGTATGTAATGTGTGTTGCAGGGCATTGAGGTAACGCATGCATTTCCTCTAAGGAAAAGTGTAAATGGATTTTTAGGGTGTATGGTAACCCATAGCTGTTAGTGAATTTGCCAGTGAATTTGCCATATGTACACTTGTGCACGTGTACCCATGCGCATCAAGCCTCCCTTCCTAGTTGATGCCTTCTACGGGGAAACGCGTTGGGTGGAGCTTTTAGAGCATGACGACATCACGCATCAGCTGGCTGGCTTAAGCCGCGGCTGTTTTTGAAGTGCTTTGTATACCGCTGGTGCTTGGATGTCAGTGCTATTGAGAAATAAATCATTTTTAAAATAAGTACTGCACCATGAAGCCCTTCTCTTCTAACCTATGATAAAGAAAACTGAGTACTGTCCGTGATACTTTTTTTATTTGCACTAACATACAATTTTTCAGGACAAGCTTTCGGGGTATGTCCCCTTCTTCAAAGTCCTGCTTGGACTTTAAAGAAGGGGACATACCCCGAAAGCTTGTCCTGAAAAATTGTATGTTGGTGCAAATAAAAAAAGTATTACGGACAGTACTCAATTTTCTCTGTCACAATTGCACTAATACGGCTACAATCAAATCAACCTATGATATATATATATGCTTTGAGTCTTTTTCCTTTGGAGGATCCAGAGACAAGTATCGCAACAGTGTGGAGGAGTCTTTTTGTCATTGTTGACCGCTTCATCTGCTGACGATCCCATGCTTTGTGTGTGTGCCCATATGATCTCAATAACCTGAGATCCACCTGATCTGGTAAGCGGCGCTGTTTGCTTTTTGAATATTGATGAACAGAACACTATCTTCTCCAAATGTCTTTGTGATGCCTCATGAAGTTCTCTGGATATAGCTTGTGGACTATTATAGAAGAACACTTTCTTTGCAGATATCGCTACTGTTTATTTTAAATAACACAGTTACATTGTAAAGGCAAATATTTATTCACTTGCATTTATGTTTTTGCTTTGGACTTTTTTCATAGCAGCCTTTGGACTATAACATGTTTCACTATATTAGTGTTTAATTTTTATGGTTGATATACCAATATACTTACAATTTTGGGTTGTGCATATACACTTTCATAAACATAGTAAATATTAAACTGTTGGCGCTATTTAAATCCTGTATAACATACTATATGAATACGATTATGTAGTTAGCCCCACTCTGTGTAGCATATGTAGATACAATGGTGCACATACTTATGGCTTAGTAAATCCTGTTTTCATATGAAAATCTTCTGTCTTCAATCTTATAATTTGTCTATTTATGTATCTATGTATCAATCTATCAATCTATCTATCTATTTTATTTTATTTTTTCTGTGTGTTGAATCTATTCTCCTAATATCTACATCTATATTAGATTTTATCTGCATGTCTGCTAATGAGCAATCTTTCCCTACAGCAGAGAAAATGCACAGTTGCATAGCATGTATAATGAATTCACATACCCATGTCCTGTCTATAAAAGGCACCAAGCTGTGTCCTAACCCTTCTTTTATTTCCCCCTAATAAAGAGAAGCCAATCTCTCTGCTGTATCTTAAATAAGCCCCACTTTCTTCCCTTAACTGGACACTCAATCCCCCTCCCTCTAAATTACCTATTTATAACTTCCCCATTCTCCCATGTCTACTAATTTGGGCACACACCCTCTATCTTAAGTGGGCAAGTCAACGTGCCCCCCTTCTCGGTGTGTGCATACCTCTGCCCCATTTTGCAGTGCTCACAGAACTGGAGACTGTAAGAATATATATCCCTCTCTTCTTTCTTTCTCTCTCTCTTTTTTTTTTTTTTTTTAGAAGAGTGACAGATGGTAAGTCCTCCCCCCCTAGGGACCCAAATCTCCCTCAATCCAACCGCACGTCAATCAGAGGCTCCCGTGTGATCGCTCCCGCGGATGACGTGCCAACCATATGGCCTGGCATCAGAGCTGGTACCATGACTCGGTAGACATGCCACCCTCTCCTCCTTTTGGATTGCACTCTGAAGGAGCCTGAGAACCTCAAGGAGACTCTTCTACTCCCAGAAGATGCTGCGAACCATGTCATAAATTTCTTTAGCGCCTTGCTCTGGAGGTAAGTTGGGAGCAGAGGAGTCTTGGAGAGAGGGAAGACACAGAACGTCTTCCCCATTTCATGGCATCCACTATCCACCTTTCTGAGGAGCACGGATGGGGGGGCACCTCGCATGGACTTGGTCTCCCCGGCGATCTCATCCGCTTTTTTTCCTTTGCTGGGAGCTTACAGGATCTTCGCATGCACTTATTGAATGACAGGAGCTGTTGGCAAAGGAAATACAATGCTCTCCAATGCTGATCCTCTTCTTTAATCAGATATACAAGTATATGGGATATGTACTGAGTGATATATATATATATATATATATATATATATATATATATATATATATATATATATATATATATATATATATATATAATCTATCTATCTATATATATGTGTGTGTGTGTATATTTAAATACTATCTGTCTATCTATCTATAGATATATATATATAGATATACATATATCTATATATATATATATATATATATATATATATATATATATATAGATAGATATAGACATATCTATATCTATCTATATATATAGATACATCTATATATATCTATATATATAGATATATCTATATCTATATCTATATATATATATGTATAGATATATATATATATATATCTATATATATATATATATATATCTATATATATATATATATATATCTATATTTATCTATATATATATCTATATATATCTATATATATATCTATATATATATATATATATATATATCTATATATATATATATATATATATATATATAGGCAATACATTGCATCCTGCATACATTTGTATTCAGATCGGCAGACTTTCAGTCTGCAGTGTAAATGTAAATCTATATACATGCTTGAATACAAATTATACGGCAGTTTGCAAAACCAGAAAGGTGTTTTTGACCTGCGAACATTCCTGCAGTAATTTAAAGAATCGTTTTAATTTGTTTTAGAGACAATACTACATATTTTCTTAGTTTAGAGAGACAACACTAGCTGTCAGTAGGTCATGTTATTTCTCTTCTGTAGACATTAAGTCGGTGTCTATATTGTGTCTGTGGAGATGTCTGTCAGTCTGGATCACCTGTGAGCTCTGTCTGTGTGCTCCCCACCTAGCCAATATCGTAGAAATGCCCCATCACGCCGTACAAACACAGGGGCAGGGAAATAGGGATCCTGTAATGAAATAATAATTGGATCTATCAACATTATTTGACAGGCTTTAATTTGGAACGGTAATGGGTAAATTGAAAGACAATTAATTCTAATCATGCTCTGTAAGAATGACTTGTTTTTATAGGGCTGGGTGTCTTATATCATTCGGATATATTATTGTGATATATTCTTAGCACACAGATAAAAGAATAGGCTGTGTGCATACTAAGCTATAGAATGGCACATAGAGAAGAGTCAAACCAGCTGTGATCATTTTTTGCAGTACATTGATGATCAAGTTCTTTAAGGGGTCTCCACTTTGTATATGGGATATACAAAGGAGACATGGCAGTGACACTTGTGCTCTACAAGTACATTATTTATCATATTGCAATCTCCTATATTGGTGTGTAAAAAAAGATATTCTAAAACTAATGTTAAAAAAATGTACCTAAACTAGGAAATGTTATACTATCTACTTAACTATTTAATGTATATTGAATTTATTTGTTGCTAATGAGCAGTATGTCCTTAAGGAATAGACAGCCATTACTAAATAGTTATGCACACCTTGCTTTAACACTTTTCTCCCTTATATAATCCCCTTTGGTGTGACAGGTACGTCCCATTGTTGTCACCCTGGCCTATATAACATATATAGGATTTCTGGGCCACCATGCTTTTTGCATTAATGTACAAGCACAAATCAATAGGCTTTAATGGGAATAGTGAAATTGACTGGTGGTGCAGTAATATTTGGCTTACCATCGTGTTTGCTATATGTTTGTCTGCATTATTTACATGATGGTGAACATGGTGATTTTTGCACATGCAAACATGTATATTAAAAAAAATCTAGGAAAAAAAAGAAATCTAGGTGACAAGGTAGTTATCCAGGAGATACCATTATACTACCTACCCTACTCATATAGATAGATTTAATCTACATGATCTAATTTTTAAAACAACCTTTTAACTATTTTTAGATATTTATTTTTGTAACACTTATAACTGTAAGCTGTGGTTATATCCAATGTACTTTGATATTAGTGAGACTTACATTCCTAGTAATAGATTTGTGGTGTTGACGTTGTGTGTGTTCTGTCCCCAGCAATCATGTTGACCAGGCTGTTCAGCGACACCAGTCTGATTCCTGAGGTGCAGAAATTTGCCTCCTGGACAGATGAGTGTGATGAGGATATCAGCGACAAGGATGAGAGTGAGAAAAGCCTACAGGATGTCCATACGGAGGAATCGCTAAGTGAAAGCAAGGACGATGGAGATATTGGTGGGGAAGATGATGAGGAGGAAGAGGAGGAGGAAGGGACAGAGGAGAATGAGGGGGACAGGCCCAAAAAACGAGGGCCGAAAAAGAGAAAAATGACCAAGGCCAGGATGGAGAGGTCAAAGGTAAGGAGGCAGAAGGCCAACGCACGGGAGAGAAACCGCATGCACGACCTCAACTCCGCACTGGACAATCTCAGGAAGGTCGTTCCATGCTACTCCAAGACCCAGAAGCTGTCCAAGATTGAGACCCTCAGGCTTGCTAAGAACTACATATGGGCCCTTTCTGAGATCTTAAGGTCTGGGAAAAGGCCTGATCTAGTCGCCTATGTGCAAACCTTGTGCAAGGGTCTCTCTCAGCCCACCACCAACCTGGTGGCCGGCTGTCTGCAGCTGAACTCCAGAAATTTCCTGACTGAGCAAGGTCAAGATGCTGGGAGGTATCATGGCCCGAATTCTTCTTTTGCCATGCACCCTTACTCTTACCAGTGCTCCCGGCTCTCAGGCTCCCAGTGCCAGTCAAGCTCAATAGCCAGCTCCCATGCTCTGCGGAGCCACGGCTACTGTGCCACATATGAGTCCATCTATGGTAACACATCTCCAGACTATAACAGCTCTGAGTATGATGCCCCTTTAAGCCCACCACTGTGCATTAATGGCAACTTCTCCCTCAAACAGGACTCATCACCGGACAACGATAAAAACTACCACTACTCTATGCACTATTCTACCCTGCCAGGCTCAAGGCCTTCCGGACATAGCCTGCTGTTTGGATCTTCTGGGATGCGCAGTGGAGTCCACTCTGAGAACCTGTTGCCTTATGATATGCACGTCCACCACGATAGGGCCCCGGTGTATGAAGAACTCAATGCTTTTTTCCATAACTGACCAATCCTGTTCCAATTTTCTCATGTGTGACTGTACAACTTGTGCCAAGAAATTTGGAAGAACCAGTGGGGCAACAGGGCCTGGTGGACAATCTCTCATGCAGCCAAATTTATAATGCTGGAACTTCCGTCCTACATTTGAGTTAAATTTGGAGACCCGCTTGTTGTTCCTAATGACCATGCCATCCTAGAATCATGATATTTGTTTGGAGGCCCCAAATGTAGGCCATCCAGCAGATTGAGCTAATGCACAATTCTAAGTTTTTTTAGTTAATCTAATATATGACCAATCATAACGTATGCAGAAACATCATTTTTTTAGATGTCCTGTAATTTATTGCATTGGAACAAAACACTCTTGACCCCAAAGCTTGCACATTGTGAGGCACATCCACGCTCTCCCACTTGTTCACAAAGGACATAGATACCTGCATTCACATCATGTTTGCACATAGAATGTAATCTGGGTTTAAGCACTTGTTTATATATGATAAAATCATAGGTGTGTCCCCTTTTCCATGTCTTAGCGTGCGGAAGCTATTACGTGCTTACAGAACCTGAGATGCAATATAGAAGCAATGTCTTAGTATTATTGCTCTGAATTATTTTACCCAACACAGCTGAAGTCAACCAACGTTGTTGTAGTTAGAATTGTGTTATCGATCAACAACCCTTTAATAGTTTAGAGTATATATATATATATATATATATATATATATATATATATATATATATATATATATATATATATATATATATATATATATATATATATATATATATATATATATATCTCACATGCATAACAAACAAAATTGTTTAAAATTGATTTTAAATCAAATTGAACCATTAAACCAATTCCTAGTTCTACAATCTGCAGATCCACCGGCACATAAAATCTAAATTCTATTTCAGTGCAGAAATATTTTTTTCAAGCAATAGAATGCAAAAAAAGTAGGAAGAAATAGAAAACAAACGGAAAATCTATGCAAAATATAAATTTAAATTTATATAAAGTTTATTGTAATAGGGACCAAGCAAACTCTTATAATGTGCAATTTCTAGTGAACCATTTAACTTGGTCAAGAGGAGCTTACAGCAATGCCATGCAGAGCCCCTCTGGCAATCAAAAGGTTAAACGGACACGTGACATACATTTCCGTCTCCTACAAACAAAAAAAACCTTGTTGTTAACCACTAAATGTTATTTTATAAACTGTGTGTTAATATATATGTTTTTAAATGTCTGAAAAGATTTTTACATGCCGAAAATATTTTTTCTTGTTATGCATCGGAAGGAGAAAGACACAAAAGGAGAGGGAAAAAGCAATATGCAAAATGTATTTTTTCACCTGCCCTAATGTTTATGCATATTTTTTATTTTTATTATTTATGCCATACATTTTGTGTATTTATTTTAAAAAACTATCATAAAAGTGCATTAGAAGGTATTAGTATTTCATGCACATTCATGAAAAATTCAGTGTATTTTTTATTCAGTAATGTATTTAATAATGTATTTATTTATCTGTGCCATCTGATCAAATAATGTCTATATTGTTATTATTATTTATTTTTTATGTACATTTTTTAACCTTACACTTCCAGAACAGCGACTTCTGATGTGTTGACAATTCTTAAACTTGTAGAGAAAAAAAATGGTCAGTTAGTGCGTGGGGGGCACAAGACGTGTTGTGTATGTGTCAATTTTAACTCAGATTAATAAATATTAAAACAAAAAAAAACAAATGTGTTTATTTGAATTGACCTAAAAGCCTATTTATTTTCCTTTGGCGGCAGACTAGGCGAAGCCGCTGGGGGTAGAAAGTTCATGGTGTGTTGTTATTTAGGTGTAGGAATATCCAGTCCAACGATATAAGCCCTGCTGAAACAGCTGGGAGTCTCCTGTGCCTGGTTTAACTTGTAATTAAAAGGCTTTATAGAGGGCAATTAATAAATATTGAACATTTGTCATATTTGCTGGGCATCAGGGGATAAACAAAATGGCTATTCCTCTGGGCTGAAAGCAATAAACGACAAATAGAATAGAGAGAGGGTGCAGATGGGCTCTGGGATGCCTTGGGTGGGCAAAGCAAAGCCCTATTAAATTTATGCCTAAGCATAAAAAAAACCTTGCTTACAATGAAAAAAAAATCATAAAAGCAAATAAAAAAGAATAATCATAAAAAGATACAAATCTGTGAAAAACAAACAAACAAATAAAAAAAAAACAAAACAAAAAAAAGGTACCGTATTTCTAGCTGATTCGAGTAATTCATACTGACAGCTGCCTAAGGTGGTTACGGGAATAGGTTGCACTAGTAGAGATCAGGGCATCTTTACCACCAACAAAAGCAAGAATCATGTGAAAGCTTTGATAGAAATTGGAAGGGCAGTGTAGGGGTCTGAGAGGTGACTGTCATCTCGTTTGTTGCAGGGGTCTCGGAACACCCTGAACAGATGTTCTCTGCCTGTAGCGGGAATAGACGAGAGACCGCTGGGGCTGCAGTGTGCAAGAGGCATCTGGAGCTGTCCAGACTGGTGGTGCTGAAACGTCAGATCCCACACAGTGCACCAAACCGTACTGTACATGAGCTGAGCTACAGCCTGCCTGGGAGATGTATAGACCTACCGCAGCCAAAATACACACACACCACACTACAGCCAACATGGTCAAAAACAACATTATGAATAAATTACAATAAACTTAGGGGGTTATTTACTAAAGGCAAATCCATTTTGCATTACAAGTGCAAACTACAAGTGCAAAGTGCACTTGAAATTGCACTAAAAGTGCAATTGGAAGTGCAATCGCTGTAGATCTGAGGGGGACATGCAAGGAAAATAAAAACAGTATATTAGTTTGCACATGATTGGATAATAAAATCAGCAGAGCTTCCCCTCATTTCAGTGCAAATTCAAGTGCACTTTGCACTTGTGTTTGCACTTGTAGTGCAAAGTGGATTTGCCTTTTGTAAATAACCCCCTTAATTTACAAACCTTTATCACAACCATATGTGTCTTAAGTTAGTTATGTGATCATCATTTTGAAATCTGGTCTGAAATTACCTGTCACTTTTTCGAAACTTAGCATCCTTTAACCTGGTGTGTTAGCTCTGTGAATTGAACACACACACACATATATAGTTCCTCCTTCCCTTGTTGATCTTTGCAGTGTAATGAATAAAGAGGAATACATTTTGCAGAAAGAGATGGTGGGGTTTATTTACTAAAGGCAAATCCACTTTGCACTACAAGTGCAGTCGCTGTAGATCTGAGGGGGACATGCAAGGAAACTAAAAAACACCATTTTTGCTTGTATACATGTTTGGATGATAAAATCAGCAGCGCTTCCCCTCATTTCAGATCTTCACCTCAGATCTAAAGTGACTGCACTTGCAGTGCACTTGGAGTGCAAATTGGATTTGCCTTTAGTAAATCAACCCCCTGTCTTGTGGCCTTATGAACTTGCTCCAAAATATATTGAGCTCAATTTACAATACAACGCTAGCACATCAGGACAGGATAAGTATCTTTTTTTAAGTGACAGCTATTTTCAGTTGAGTCCAAATAAATCTGAAAATTACAGTCACATGGCTGATAACAGGGTGCCTTAGGCTGGTGTTAAATCTTTGTGAATTGAGTTTATTATGTTCAAGGGAGAATTTCTCCTTTATACTCCCAAATAGGGCACATATAGGATGAGTTTATATCATAATAAATTCAATATTTCACATTTTAAATATCCTCACATTTTACACACAGGTGTAGACAGCACACAAAAGGCAATGGCATGTAGAAATAGATGCAATGTGCTGACTCCTCGAGGTGGTTTGCGGGCCTTCAACTAACAGCAAAGAGCAATTGGTGAAGTGCTCAGTGCAGTGAGCAGTGATAGTGCACAAAGCTAAGCTACGAAAAATAGTCGATTTTCGATCTATGATGAGTGGATCAATGAAAGATGAATTCTGATTGGTTCCTATCAGATACTAGACTTTGTAGCTTGCTTTGTTAAATCTAAACTAAAAATCGTGTACATTCCTACAGTCTATTTTTGCGAACTGCCAAATAATAATTGAACTGCTAGCTCAATAAGATGCTATAGATACGTCTAGATAAATGAAACCCTCTTTGCCATGAAGGAATGCACAAATCCCATCAGAACACCCTAAACAACACTGGTACTAAGGAACAACCACTTCACACGAAGATCAAAGTCACCTGAACTTGAACGTACGACGTCATATGGGCGCACAAATCTTAGCAGTACCTGAAACTACTGGACAAGATCCAGAAAGAACACAATTGCAACGTATCAAAATGATCTTTTTTTACATTATTTTGAACTGATTGAGTAAATCTTCCAACTTATTAAACAAAACTGTCATAAGGAAAATCCCCACTAAACAGTATTCTGATACATTAAGTTCCATGCACACTGGGCTTAAATAAATGCCAGTTTCCTTGGCAGAAAAAAACGCTCATATAGAGAGTTTTTTTTTTTTCAAAGTTTAGACCCGTTTAGGAGAGTTTTGCAAACCAGAAGGGTTTTTTTCCTGCCTCTAAATGTTGAACTCAAAATATGCCTCTAATCGTCATAATCTGTATGGACACACAGAATAACATTGAGCTACCATCGATCACGTAAAAAATATATGTGCAACTATATAACTATGATAAATAACGTAAACAAGAAAAACACTTTAGGATAATTTAATTGACAGTAAGCAATACCCCAAATTACAAGCAAGAAAATAAATTTACCAATATCAGCATACCAAAAGTGAGTACAGGATTACCAACTATTCTATACCAAATCAACAGAATCTTTAGGAACGTTTAATTAAATTAATTAGCCCACTCTTCTGCATAAGTAGAAACATATCAGGTTCATTACATAATTAATGTATTAGATACCCCACCGTTTTTTCCAGAATATGTGATATGTGCTTACCCCCACAAAGTAAGCACATAAATGTTAACCTCTGTTAGTCGTATTGAACATCAAACTGGAAACTAACCTCTATTGGGTTTACTGAAAATGTCAAAGTGCAAAGATTTTAAAAAAATGCTGAATGTCAATGTAAGACATTCGGATCTCTCGTTAATCTGTTTTCAGTAAATATGAATCTGACTGGTTGAACGATTATACTTGTGTTTTGCGCTGCCTTATAAGTCTCTTTGTAAGGTCTAAGGGAAATGACATATGATTTTTTCTGAGCAACTGATTCCCCCATGCAGACAACACCAATACTATTTTAAGGAGTTTATTAGTCCTGGTAAATCAGAATATGATGACGAGGCAGGCAGATTAAATTTCCAAAAATTGTTTTATACCAACATTTATAAGACATGCTTTTATCGCAGGATGGCATAGTGTTTCTGTATTGGGCATTGAATGGGCAGTGAAGACAGCACCGCCTGCATAACAACCGACCTATAGCTAAATCAACCAGTCTGTTTTAGAAGGAGAGCTTTTCTCCAGACAAAGAGGAGCCATAAAGGAAGGGAAGGGAAACAGGCAGATAGGAGAGGAACTTGGAAATGATCACAGAACTTGGCAGAAGGAGAGAGGACATATGTAGCCCCTGTGGGTACAGGAGACTGAAGTTAGACATTGTTGGCTCCCTCAGGGGGATGGGGTCTTCTCAAAATGCCAACATTTGTTTGTTTCTTTAGTGCTTTAACCCCTTCCAAGGCCTGACCATCTTTTGCTTTAAGTGTGTGTGTGTGTGTATATATATATATATATATATATATATATATATATATATATATATATACACTAAAGGCATCCTTGAGGAGGAGGGGTGAAAATTATAATTACAAGTTAGTTAAAGACAGAGTAGAAGAAAGATAATGAAGATAGGTGGTTGGTAGACCGAATTGGACAAATGGACAGAATTATGAAATGTGTCAACCATAAATAGAAAGAAAAGAAAAGAAAAGAAAAGAAAAGAAAACCTTGCATAGATAGATAGATAGATAGATAGATAGATAGATAGATAGATAGATAGATAGATAGATAGTAGGAAAAGTGGACGGTGGATAGATAGATAGATAGATAGATAGATAGATAGATAGATAGATAGATAGATAGATAGATAATAAAATAACAGGTAGACATATACCTGTTTGTAATAAAGATTTTTTTGTATCTATAGGATTAAACATTTAAATCTCGATGCACTTAATTTAGCTCTTTTTCTATTTCTTAATAATCAATAGCCACACATATAAAGTATCCGTTAGTGTTTTTTTTTAATCAGAGTATTGGTATAAAGTATTGCTATGTTCACATTCCAATGACCTCTGGTATAGCAGACAATGGGACACACGCAGCCTTTGACCGGCCCTTCGCCTCCTCCGCTAGGTGTAAGCAGTGAGTAAAGTTGACGCAGATCTGCAGAGCGCAGGATTGCGGTTTCAGCACCATGGACAGCGGACTTTTCGGAACTTAAAGCTAACCGGCTGTCACCACACAGTGCATAAAAACGAAAGGGACCATTCCAAGTTGAAAAAGGCAAAATATTTCTGACGAAAAAACTTTGTTTCCTATTAATGGTAGAACACATCAACTTATCGATATAATACAAATGTATAAACAAATGTATGTACAGGCTGCAAATTATAAACGCACTGTTACTTGTGTGCATTTGTTATACATATCATTTCGCATTCAACAGGCACGCTGATAAGGTTAAGGTATAACTGTACATTACATTATACTAAAACATTATGCATGTACATAGGTGTTCAGAGGTGTCCTTAGAAGCAACAGATGAATGGAATTAAAATAAAATTGGGCTCAGCGGGTACGATGTACAGTACAAATTATGTTGCCAGTTTTAAGGAGGCATAGACTGTATAGCAAGCTTGTCTGAGCACAGAGGCCTCTCATCAGGGGGCATATGCCAGGGTGTGTCCGGTGCCAAATACATGTCAAGGGGCACTGCTGGGAGGAGCATGGCTCCAATTCAGCAATTCAGACATCTGTGCACCTACCTCTAATGGATCTCAGTAACAACTGGAATTGGGGGGGGGGGGGGGCCGACAGGCTTTATCAAACAAAAAAATAAATAAAGATCTACATATAAGACAGCCAAATAAAAGAAGAGCGAAAATCCGTGAGCATTTTGTGTCCATGGGTAATAAAAAGAATATGCGAAATTAAATGTAGACGATCAAAGTAAATAAATCTACAAGCTAAAAGATAAGATATAAGCATAATATAAAAATCACGTATAATACTTAAAAAAATAACAATAAATGACCATAATGAACAAAGATTAAATCAGGTCATTTATATTTTAAATTAACAGCAAGTAAATATATTGTTAGTTTATGCATATTTTCATATACATAATTTTACAGACAAATGTGGTTGATAATAAAACTTGGTATACTGTAAAACGACAACAAACCATAAAGTTATACAATAAGCATAGAAAATAATCTCTTGCATAGTATTTATGTTCAAATTATAGAATGTCTTACATGTCACACGTAAAACGTGTTTAGGTCTCTTTAATAAAAAAGTAGATTTTCGTGGCTCTGCTTAATAATATGTAATCAGTGTAACAAAGACTTATAAAGCGCTGCGTAAACTGTTGGCGCTATATAAATCCTGAATAGTAAAATAATAATGACTAATGAGCGAAGCTTTAGTTTTTAGTACTAGTATTGTATTATTCGTTTTTTTTCCCACACAAGCCATTTGCATTGCTGCCCGTCTCTAAGAATTGTCCGTTTAAGCATTGTCCAGAGAGGTGTCTGATCAATGTGCTGGTGAGGACGCCTCTTTTATGATAACTACAGTATATTCCAGTGTCCAGAGAGGTGTCTGATCAATGTGCTGGTGAGGATGCCTCTTTTATGATACCTATATTCCAGTGCCCAGAGTGAATACGGGGAAGATCAGGGAGGAGAGGGGATTACGGTTTAAATTCCATGACATCTGCTCATTATCACACACTGAGATTTTTTATATGGGAAGCTAAATTAAAGACAGATTTTTGCCAGAACTACAGATCTCATAAAAAATGGAGAAAAACTGAGGCCGGTCCTGTAGAATGCAGCTGATAAATGTTCACCTACTAGCGCACAAATATGCGTCCTTGACGCAACCAACTAACCTAGAACAGCTCAGGTCACTCAACAAGCTCTCAGGTCAGTAAGCAAGCAATGGCGTTTAATATATTTAATATAAAGAGATTGATATACATTTTATTCACAGATTGCTCAGGCAGAGTTCTTTTTAAATGTCCTTTCCACCCTTTAAAATCATGTTCAACAGTGTGCAATCTTCTAGTTTTAAAAAATCAGCTTATGTATATCTAGACGTGATCTATCTAGTAGCTGATATAAATGTAAGGAGGACAGATCGCTGACATGACTCATATGAAGGGAGTTAACAGTGAGGAACAGCTGCGTGGAGAACGACACTCAGTGCAAGGGTCTGCCAGGGCTGCTGGCACTGACCACCCCACATTCCTGGTACCTTCACATGCAGAGCCTGGTAGCCTGGCACGCACTCTACCCTACACATCCAGCCTGGCATGGGGCTTTCAGAATATCTCACTTCCTGTCACTAGATTCTCCTGCCAAGTTGAGGGGGGGGGGGGGGGGGTACAAATATTGAGGAGGACAAATAGATGTATGACATGAAGACAGGGAGGATAAGAGAGGGGTGTTTAAAGGAAAACAAGGGTGACAGGCCAAGATTATAAAAACAATCCAAGAGTCATTTACAAAGAGGGGTGTACGTGTCACCCCAAATCAAACGTATAGGTATTTTATCAATTTTAAATTTTCACTTCTGAGATGCTTATTTTATTTATATTATGTAACAGTCTCACTTGAAGCAAAACCACATCGTTGCTGCTTTTTTTGTTTGTTTTGTTTTTGTCCCCCCCCCCCCAAACATACCCTGTTTGTAATACAATAATCAGCACGGTTCGATCAGGTTTGTGTATTCTATTTAGATCTCAGACAGTAGGAAAGTCGTAAGAAGTTGGGAGCTCTTAATGTTTTTCTGGGTCAGGACAGTGCAACCAGATATTTATACTTGCCTGAGCCCAGGGTGATTTGTGTACTATGTTTGACTAGTAGGGCTATAATAACTTCCGTAGAACAATACTTTATTATTGGCAGTACTAGTTTTGTTTTCCTGTGAGCAAGTTCCCTTTAACCTGATCAGGATTTTGCACCCACCTCATGTTCGTTGGGCTTGTATAAATCCAGCACCTGCTCACATATAGAGGTTGATTTATTAAAGGCAAATAGGCTGTTTACCAGCATAGTGAATTTTCACCTTGCATGGAAATTTTCCATTAGCTAGGTGAAAGGGGTGAAGCTCTGCTGACTTCCACTGTTCAATCATGTGCAAGCAAAAATAATCCATGTACATTTTTGAGCACTCTTTGAAAAGTGACTTTTCACTTCATTCACTAAGCTAAGTGTAAATCCCTTTGCAAAGTAAAAATTCACTTTGCAAAATGAACATGCTCTACTCCTTTTAGTCAACCCCTAGAATTAAATGAGCTGTTTTACACAAATCACATTGCAATGTGAGTGTTCACATAAACGCACATGCATTGACATGTGTTAAGGTGAACATTTTTTTTAACTTTACAACCCCTTTAAGCTGGATACACATTATACAACTTTTGTTGTTCAATTTCCTTTAAATTTACCTTCAACTATGTAGTACAAAGGCCTGCCTGATTTCATATTGAAAGTGTTTATGTTTGACCATATATTGTATGGTTTCGGTAAATCTAAAGTAAATTTGTACAAGAAAATTGTATAAAAGTTGTATAGTGTGTAGCCAGCTTTACATTTACTGAAAACTTTATTTTTATAATTTAATCTTCACTAAGCTTTATTTTAAAAGGAAAATTCGACAATTTGACAATTTGCATGTTGCATTCATGCCTGTTGCTCTGCGCTTACATGTGTTTACATGTGTTGTGCTAAAAAATAAGGCCTGTTCTTATCTTTTTTGCCAGCATAGGCCATTGCACAGCAGCACAATGCGCTGTTGAGAACTGCTCCTATTGAAATATATTGCTTTTACAATGTATATGCACTGGGATGCTTTGGTCAAGGTCAACACGTGCCAGAGTATCTGGTGTGCATGGATCTTACAGGAATAAAGGACTCATCATTTTGTAAAGATGAATGTTCGTTTTATCAATGTTATCTTCCAGTCTGTTTATCTATGTTATCTCCAAAGATTGACACAACTCCTGTGAATTTTGGGTGAAGGTTGTGTGAATCCTGGGAGAGGAAAATGCTAAATAGACACCTAAGATTATTAAATAAGACGTGTCTTTACTTCAATCAAGCAATTATGTGCTAGAAAAAATCTCTTGCCTGTGTTTGAATATTTAAACTGAATTGCTATTATTCACTTTGCACAACAAAGAACATGGGCTCCGTAAAATAAATATTCACATTGGGAAGTGAACAACCTCTATTTCCCTAGTAAACAAACCTCATTAGTAGGGATGAGCCGAACACCTCCCGGTTCGGTTCGCACCAGAACCTGCGAACGGACCGAAAATTCGCACGAACGTTAGAACCCCATTGACGTCTATGGGACTAGAACGTTTGAAATCAAAAGTGCTCATTTTAAAGGATAATTTGCATGGTATTGTCCTAAAAAGGGTTTGGGGACATGTATCAATGCAAAAAAAACTTTTAAAAACGGCCGTTTTTTCGGGAGCAGTGATTTTGATGATGCTTAAAGTGAAAAAAAAAAGTGAAATATTCCTTTAAATATCGTACCTGGGGGTGTCTATAGTATGCCTGTAAGGTGGCACTTGTTTCCCGTGCTTAGAACAGTCCCTGCACAAAATGTCATTTTTAAAGGAAAAAAAGTCATTTAAAACTGCTTGCAGCATTAATGTAATGTCGGGTCCTGGCAATATGGATGAAAATCAGTGAGACAAACAGCATGGGTACCCCCCAGTCCATTACCAGGCCCTTTGGGTCTTTAATTGATATTAAGGGGAACCCCGCACCTAAATTAAAAAAAGGAAAGGCGTGGGGCCACCAGGCCCTATATACTATGAACAGCAGTATACAGGCGGTGCAAACAAGACAGGGACTGTAGGTTTGTTGTTAAGTAGAATCTGTTTGTAATTTTGAACTGGTACATTTTTAACGTGTTTAGCTCCAGCCAAAAAATCTATTTTAAGCTTTTTGGAAGACATAGGGAAGGGTTATCCCCTGTGACATTTGCTTTGCTGTCTGTGCTCCTCTTCAGAAGATTTCACCTCACTTTTTGTCCCAATGACAAATGTTTTTTGAAAAGTTGGGGTTTTTTGTGAAACAAGGATTGGTGATAAAGCATCAGTGGAAAGGAGAAACGTTTTTCCCATATTAACTCTTACAGGAGAGAATTTCCCTTCCTAGGGGTAGATTTCATCTCACTTCCTGTTGTCTCCTTCCATTTGCAAGTAGGAGTCATTTGTAAGTTGGATGTTTGAAATAAGGGGCCTGCCCTATATACTCAGCAGAAATTTAGGCCTTAAGTGTTGTTGTGGCCACAACACTGTAAGCCCTCACAGGGCCCTGCTGTGAAATATTAGATCAAGAATTGTAATTACATAGGGGCAGAAAAATTGGGCCTTTGGTGGTGGTGGTGCTAGTGCCACAACACTGTAAGTCCTCACTCGCTCTTGGTGGGCGCAGAAACGGGCCCTGCTGTGAAATATTATATCAAGAATTGTAATTACATGCCCCTGTTGAACAGGGGCTGAAAAATTGGGCCTTAGGCACTGGTGCTGGTCCCACAACACTGCAACACCTCACAGATACTCTAGTTGGAATGCAGAAACAAGCCCTGCTGCAAAGTTTTGCTTTAAAAATTGTAATTACATGCCCCTGTTAAACAGGGGCTGAAAAGTTGGGCCTTAGGCACTGGTGCTGGTGTCACAACACTGCAACCCCTCACAGATTGTCATGGTTATGCAATAGAGTTTGTCGATCAGCATACCTGTCTCCATGTGTTCATCTCTAGAGACCAGCTGACCCTCACCTGACTGCTTTTGTAACCTCTCCTCTAAGCATGGCCCCACCCCAGGCCCTATCAGGGAGCTCTATATTAACCTGTGCACTGCAAGCCAGCAGTGCTGATCATCCATTGTGTGTTAGCCTCTGTGTGTACTTGCTGTGTTTCCTACATCTGATTCCTGTTACCGACTTTGGCCTGTTCTTAACTATTCCTGTCTGCTCGTGACCCTGACCTTTGGCGTGTTCCCGACCATCCCTGTTTGCCTGTGACCCTGAACCTTGGCATGTACTCTGTTGTCCTTGTCTGCTTGTGACCCCGACCTTGGCTTGTCCCTTACTTTCCTTGTTGTCCCAGCCTGCTGCCTCCTTCCTCTTCTCCTGTAGTCTACCGTGAGCGTGAGCTGTGAGACCCTGGGGGCCGCGACCTGGAGCCAGACTGCAGCTCAGTCCATCCTTACCATTAAAGGCTCTGGTGAACACCTGCTGGCTCTTAGACTCTGCGTCCTGGGGAATCTATGCTCTAGCTCCCAGTGGTATCTGTGTCAGTGATCCAGTAGACCTGCTTCCTGAACCTCCCAGGGTTCAATCCGCAGCAGTCAGCCGTAGGGTCCACTACCTTGCGGTGCACTCCTGATCCCAACGGTGTGCATCTGTCACACAGCCTCTTGGTGACCTGACACAGATACTCTAGTTGGAACGCAGAAAACGAGCCCTGCTGCAAAGTATTGCATCAAAAATTGTAATTACACGCCCCTGTTAAACAGGGGCTGAAAAATTAGGCCTTAGGCACTAGTGCTGGTGCCACAACACTGCAACCCCTCACAGACACTCTAGTTGGAACGCAGGAACGAGCCCTGCTGCAAAGTATTGCATCAAAAATTGTAATTACACGCCCCTGTTAAACAGGGGCTGAAAAATTGGGCCTTAGGCACTGGTGCTGGTGCCACAAAACTGCAACCCCTCACAGATACTCTAGTTGGAATGCATGAACGAGCCCTGCTGCAAAGTATTGCATCAAAAATTGTAATTACACGCCCCTGTTAAACAGGGGCTGAAAAATTGGGCCTTAGGCACTGGTGGTGGCGCCCAGAACCAAAAATGTTCTTACAAGCTATCAGCATGAGCATTGAGGAGGAAGAGGATAATTACTCAGGATAGTCACTCAGCATCAGCATAGGCAGTCTTTGAAGGGATCTGAGATTTCAAAAAAAATTATTCGGTTGCATCAGCTGCTTGGTAGCTGGTGGTGATCCAAGACTGATTCATTATTATGAAGGTCAGTCGATCAACCGAGTCAGTGGACAGACGCACCCTGTGATCGGTTACAAAGCCTCCAGCAGTACTGAATGTGCGTTCCGAAAGAACGCTGGATGCAGGACAGGCCAGTAGCTCAATTGCATACTGTGCAAGCTCTGGCCAGTGATCCATCCTCAAGACCCAGTAACCCAGAGGATTTGCGGTGGGAAAGGTGTCCAAGTCAGATCTTGCCCCTAGGTATTCCTGCACCATGTAAAACAGACGCTGGCGATGGTTGCTGAAACCGATCATACCTTGGGGCTGCGGACCAAAAAATTGTCTGAACACATCGGTCAGACGGCCACCTTCTCCACCGCTCCTTCTTTGACTGACCGAAGCCTCAGCAACACGTTGTCCTGAAACAGAAGTTTCTCTGCGATGGCAAGATAAGGTCCGCAACCTTACCCTTGTAACGTGGATCAAGGAGGGTTGCCAGCCAGTATTGGTCCTTCTCCTTGATACCACAAATACGAGGATCCTTACGCAGGCTTTGCAGGATCAGGGAGGCCATGCAGCGTAGGTTTGCTGAGGCATTCGGTCCGGAGTCCTCTGGGTCACTAAGGACGACATGGTCCGCAGCCACCTCCTCCCAGCCATGTACAAGTCCATGTTTTTCTTGGGACTGACCCCTAAAGACTGCTGCTGATGCTGAGTGCCAGGCTCCACCTCCATACTGACACAATCCTCCTCCTCTTCCTCGTTCTCTTCCTGTGTGATCGGCGGGCACGCAGGAACACAGTCTGGATAAAGGGGGCCTTGAGAGCTAAGATAGTCCTCCTATTCCTGCCTCTGTTCTGCCTCAAGTGCCCTGTCCATTATTCCACACAGGGTGTGCTCCAACAGGTGGACAAGGGGGACAGTGTCACTGATGCATGCACTGTCACTGCTCACCATCCTCGTAGCCTCCTCAAATGGTGACAGGACAGTGCATGCATCCCTGATCATGGCCCACTGGCGTGGGGAAAAAAAACAAGCTCCCCTGACCCTGTCCTGGTGCCATAGTCACACAGGTACTCATTGATGGCCCTCTGCTGTGTGTGCAGCCACTGCAGCATGGCCAACGTTGAGTTCCACCTGGTGGGCATGTCACAGATTAGGCGGTTCTTGGGCAGGTTAAACTCCTTTTGGAGGTCTGTCAGCCAAGCACTGGCATTATATGATTGGCAGAAATGCACACAGACTTTCCTGGCCTGCCTCAGGATATCCTGTAAGCCCGGGTACCTGCCCAAGAACCGCTGCACCACCAAGTTAAGGACGTGAGCCAAACAGGGCACATGGGTCATTTGTCCCTGTCGGAGGGCAGAGAGGAGGTTGGTGCCAATGTCCCAAACCACCATTCCTGCCTTAAGTTGGCCTGGCGTCAACCACCTCTGAACCTGCCCCTGCAGAGCTGACAGAATCTCTGCCCCAGTGTGGCTCCTTTCCCCCAAGCACACCAGCTCAAGCACCGCATGGCATCTTTTGACCTGCATACTTGCGTAGCCCCTTGAACGCTGGTTCCGAGGACAAAGCACAGGAAGAGGCCATGGAGGAAGAAGAATAGGAGGGGGTGGAGGAGAGAGGTGTGTCACAATCATTAGTAGTGGCATTTTGGAGGCGTGGTGGCGGAACAACCTCCAACACCACTGCACCTTGTCCTGCATCCTTCCCAGCTGCCAGCAGAGTCACCCAATGTGTTGTGAAACTTAGGTAACGTACCTGTCCATGCCTGCTGGACCATGAGTCAGCGGTAATATGCACCTTACCTCTGACCGCCCTGTCCAGCGAGGCCAAAAGACATTGCCTTCCACATGCCGGTAGAGAGCCGGAATCGCCTTCCGTGAGAAAAAGTGGCTTTTGGGTACCTGCCACTGAGGAACCGCACATTCCACAAACTCACGGAAGGGGGCAGAGTCTACCAACTGAAAAGGCAGCAGTTGAAGTGCTAGCAAATTTGCCAAGCTAGCATTCAACCGCTGGGCATGTGGATGGCTGGGAGCGAACTTCTTTCAGTAGTGCAGCAGCTGGGGCAGGGAAATTTGCCTGGTACAATCTGACGTCGGTGTACCGAAAGCAGATTGCCCACAAGTACTTGGCTGTGACACACCTAATTCTACACCTTCATTCCTTTCAGTGCAGGTCTCAGAAGGTATAGTGGGGTTGGAGATCTCAGCTGATGAGGGGCAAGGAGAGGTCCTCTTTGTTCTTTGGTGTGGGTCTTTTAGATACGCTTGCCAACGAACTGCATGGCAGGTCAACATATGTCTGGTCAAGCATGTGGTGCCCAAGCAGGAGATGTTTTGGCCACGTGAGATACGCTTGAGGCATATGTTGCAAATAGCAGCGGTGCAATCTGATGCACTTGTCTCAAAAAAGGCCCACAACAAAGAACTTTTGGAATAATGCACAGAGACAGCAGCGCCCTGCACATGCGGAGCTTTGGGGTGTGATGCAGTCAGTGTGCTGCCCTTAGGCTGGCCCCTGGAGGGCATCCTGCCTCGTTGGTGATGTGCCTCCTCCTCCTCTCTCCTATCAGGCACCCACGTTGAGTCAGTGACCTCATCATTCCCTCCCTCCTCATCACTGAAGCAAACCTGGCAGTATGCTGCAGCAGGGGGAGCATGACTGCCAGATTGCTGTCCTTCTTTGGCATCCCCTCTGTCCGTGCTCACGTTACTGCCTTCATCTAGCTCAGTATCATCATCAGAGCCTTCTAAACGCTGGGCATGCTCCTGGAGCATGTACCCAACACTGTGGTCAAACAGTTCGAGGGACTCAGGAGAACATGGTGGGGCTAGGGAAGGAGTCACTGATGCCATCTAGCCGAGGGAAGAGGCCGCGTTGGCAGCTGCTTTGCCAGACAAAGTACCCTGATTTTGGGTGAGAGAGATTGAGGAGGATGAGGACGGCTTGGTGACCAACTGAGAAATGCATCCCAGCTTAGTCTCCCTATAAATTTATGGCAGCTTATGGGGTGGCGCAGACAGGGGCAAGGCGCAGACATCATGGTTCTGTCCTGAGTGGCTCTGTCACGAGTGATGCGCAGTTTCACCGACGCAGTTATCAATTCTGATCATGTCTTCTCTGCTCTTTTACAGGTAATTGTCTCCTATCCATCTGTACATCCCTACTGAACTGACTTTGCTGAGTTTGCTGTTACATATTTTTGGTAATTGTCTCCTATCCATCTGTACATCCCTACTGAACTGACTTTGCTGAGTTTGCTGTTACATATTTTTGGTAATTGTCTCCTATCCATCTGTACATCCATACTGAACTGACTTTGCTGAGTTTGCTGTTACATATTTTTGGTAATTGTCTCCTATCCATCTGTACATCCCTACTGAACTGACTGCTGAGTTTGCTGTTACATATTTTTGGTAATTGTCTCCTATCCATCTGTACATCCCTACTGAACTGACTTTGCTGAGTTTGCTGTTACATATTTTTGGTAATTGTCTCCTATCCATCTGTACATCCCTACTGAACTGACTTTGCTGAGTTTGCTGTTACATATTTTTGGTAATTGTCTCCTGCTGCCATATCTTTAAACTTCCATATTTACTGCTAGCTCTATAACAAACACATTGCAATAGCAATATTACTGGTGATTGATTCTCAACTCCATGTGGCTTGAGTGATCAAGAGAGGTAATTAGCTTTACGACCCTAGCCTGTGTCTGTAGCTGGTCTGGCACTGGCCATCTCCTCCGCATATTCAGGTGTCTCACATCAGACCCAATAATGACCAACTGAGAAATGCATTTCAGCTTAGTCTCCCTATAAATTTATGGCAGCTTATGGGGTGGCGCAGACATCATGGCTCTGTCCTGAGTGGCTCTGTCACGAGTGATGTGCAGTTTCACCGACGCAGTTATCAATTCTGATCATGTCTTCTCTGCTCTTTTACAGGTAATTGTCTCCTATCCATCTGTACATCCCTACTGAACTGACTTTGCTGAGTTTGCTGTTACATTTGGTAATTGTCTCCTGCTGCCATATCTTTAAACTTCCATATTTACTGCTAGCTCTATAACAAACACACTGCAATAGCAACATTACTGGTGATTGATTCTCAACTCCATGTGGCTTGAGTGATCAAGAGAGGTAATTAGCTTTCCGACCCTAGCCTGTGTCTGTAGCTGGTCTGGCACTGGCCATCTCCTCCGCATATTCAGGTGTCTCACATCAGATCCAATAATGACCAACTGAGAAATGCATTTCAGCTTAGTCTCCCTATAAATTTATGGAAGCTTATGGGGTGGCGCAGACAGGGGCAAGGCACAGACAGGCTCTGTCCTGAGTGGCTCTGTCACAAGTGGTGCGCAGTTTCACCAACGCAGTTTAACGAAAGCTGCATGAACAACAACACGAACTCTGCTCCACTCTGCAGGATTACAAGCAAACCAGCTTTGACATTTATTTTATATTAGGTTAGTTTCCCACTCTCTATCCACTAACATGCTCCTTATTCTCTTCCTTCTCACATTGGTGTCTTCTATCCTCAAATTATCTTTACTCTACCCCTCCTCTCTTCCCTGCAGCATGCACATATCACCCTCACTCCTACCCTCTCCCTACAATGGCACCCATCATCTCCAGCATTTGCTGCACCCACATGCTGACATAAACACCAGGGCCACTAGACACGTGCGCTCATGCACATCCCACTCACACCTTGCCTTCCTCGCCCTCCTCCTTCTCCTAGTCTCAGGTGACATTTCTCCTAATCCTGGTCCGCCATTTTCCAAATGCAAGCCACATATCCAATATCCCTTCCCCTCTGGCAACCACCGCAATCCACTCAGTTTAATTTCTATGCCCCTGCTTCCTCAAAGCACCCCACCAATCTCATGCGCCCTTTGGAACGCCCGCTCCATCTGTAACAAGCTAACATCTGTACATGACCTCTTCATCTCTCATGGCTTGAACATACTCGCCATAACAGAAACCTGGCTTCAAAATTTTGACTCAGCTTCTCCTGCCCTCTCCCATGGTGGTCTCCATTGGACTCACTCCCCCAGACCCAACAGACAGAAAGGAGGTGGAGTTGGCTTCCTTCTATCCCCAGAAAGCACCTTCCAAGTCCTTCCTGTCCCTCCCTCTCTATCCCTCTCTTCTTTCGAGATGCACTGCATTAGTCTGTTTTCTCCCATTTCTCTGAGGATTGCAACAATTTATAGGCCTCCAGGAGCGGTATCACGCTTTTTTGATGACTTTGCTGCCTGGCTACCCTACTTTCTCTCCTCTGAAATACCCATCATTATTCTTGGTGACTTTAACTTTACTGTCAATGTTAACAGCCCAACTACAGCTAAACTTCTCGTCTTAACCTCTTCTTTTGACCTAACCCAATGGACACATACTTCCACTCACTCCAATGGTAATACCCTTGACCTTGCATTCTCCCATCTCTGCAACCCTGGCAACTTCACCAATACCCCCTTTCCTCTATCTGATTACAACCTCATTTCTTTCACTGTATCCTTGCCTCCAACCACCCATCCCTCCACGCAGCAAACAATTACTTGTAGAAACCTTTGCCACTTTAACCCTTCTCTTCTCTATTCTGCTACTGACCAGCTATATAACATAATCTCTCTCCTGTCCTGTCCTGACCTGGCCACCTCTGTCTACAACAGTTCACTCTCATCATCACTAGATGCACTTGCTCCTCTAACCACATGCAGAATCAGGCCCCGACCGTTACAACCCTGGCAAACTGACAACACTAGAAATCTCAAGAGACATTGCCGTGCTCTTGAACGACTGTGGCATAAAACCAAATGCCTGCAAGACTTCACCCTATATAAATCTGCCCTTCTAAAATACAATTCATGCCTCCATGCTGCCAAACAAGCCTACTTTGTCTCTCTTATTAATTCCTTGTCATCCAGTCCCCGTCTGCTCTTCTCAACCTTTAACTCTCTGCTTCGTCCACCACCCCCTCTACCCACTAACTCACTCACTGCCCAAGAGATTGCCAATCACTTCAAAGACAAGATCGATGCAATTCGTGAGGACATCTCCACTATGCGTATGTCTTCCCCACCCAACATACCTTGCCTAGCAGCACATTCAACACTCTCCTGTTTTGAATTGGCTACTACGGAAGAGGTTACAAAAATTTTCTCGGATGCCCACCTAACCAATTGTCCCTTGGATCCTGTTCCCTCACAACTACTACGGTCACCCTCTTCTTCTATCCTATGCCCCTCACCCACATGTTCAATCTCTCCCTCTCTAGTGGCATTTTCCCCTCCCCTCTAAAACATGCGCAGATCACTCCCATTCTTAAAAAGCCCTCACTGGACCCTACCGACCTGAACAACTTAAGACCCATCTCATTCCTCCCATTCACCTCTAAACTTCTAGAACGCTTAGTCTACAACCGTCTTAGCTCCTACCTCAATGAAAATAACCTTCTTGACCCCTTACAGTCTGGCTTTCGCTCGCAGCACTCCACGGAAACTGCCTTACTAAAACTCACTAACGATTTACTAACTGCTAAAACCAACAGCCAGTACTCCATACTCCTACTACTTGACCTCTCTGCAGCCTTTGATACTGTTGACTACCCGCTCCTTCTCAATAAACTACATTCCCTTGGCCTCTGAGATTCTGCTCAATCCTGGTTCTCTGACTATTTATCAGAGCTCCTTCAGTGTCACCTACAACTCTGTCTCCTCCTCTCCATTGCCCCTTTCTGTGGGGGTCCCCCAAGGCTCGGTTCTTGGATCCCTTCTCTTCTCTATCTACACCTCCTCCCTTGGTCACTTAATAACTGCCCACGGCTTCCAATACCACTTATACGCTGATGACACCCAAATCTATCTGTCTACTCCTCACCTCACTCCTTCAGTCTCCTCTGGCATTACTAACTTACTAACTGACATATCAGCATGCATGTCGCACCACTTCCTTAAACTAAATCTCTCTAAAACTGAGCTATTAATATTCCCCTCGCCCGTGCCCCCCTCCATGACTTTTCCATCAAAATCAACAATGCAACCATCAGTCCCTCTCCTCACACCAGGGTACTAGGTGTAATCCTAGACTCTGACTTGTCTTTTTAGCCTCAAATCCAATCGTTGTCAAAAGTTTGTAGAATTCACCTCCGTAACATCTCTAAAATTTGCCCCTTTTTAACAAATGAAACCACCAAGCTCCTCATTCACTCCCTTGTTATCTCTCGCCTTGACTATTGTAACTCCCTTCTCATTGGCTTACCTCTCCATAGGCTATCCCCTCTTCAGTCTATCATGAATGCTGCTGCCAGACTTATCCACCTTACCAAGCGCTCAGTGTCTGCCAACCCTCTACTCCAATCCCTACACTGGCTCCCAATTACCCAGCAAATTAAATTCAAAATTCTAACCACAACATACAAAGCCATTCACAACTCTGCCCCGAGCTACATCACTAATCTTGTCTCCAAATATCACCCAAATCAACCTCTCCGCTCTTCTCAAGACCTCCTCCTTTCAAGCTCCCTCATCTCCTCCTCCCATGCTCATCTCCAGGATTTCTCCAGAGCCTCGCCCATCCTCTGGAACTCACTACCTCCATCTATCCGGCTATCCCCTACTCTTGCTACCTTCAGGCGATCCCTGAAAGCTCATCTCTTCAGGAAAGCCTATCACATCTCCAACTAATCTCCTACCACTTCCACCAGCTCATTGCCCACAGTTACAACCTTTTGTACCACCTGCCCCACCCTATTAGATTGTAAGATCTTCTGAGCAGGGCCCTCTTTATCCTCTTGTATTTTATTGTATTATAACTGTATTGTCTCCCTTTTATATTGTAAAGCGATGCGTAAACTGTTGGCGCTATATAAATCCTGAATAATAATAATGTTGCGGCTCAACACAGCCAGCTGCCGAAAGAAAAGCCAAGCATGTCCCAAGGCCACATGCTGATGAGGATGCACCGTCTCCACGACCAGCACTGTTGCCTCTAGACACAGAGCCTGCTTGCCCTCTTTTATTGGCTTGTGACTGTCTGCCTCTCCTTGTTGGCCTGTAGCTGCACTAAGCTGGGAGATTATATTTATATATATATATATATATATATATATAATATATATATATTGTATTAAGTTTAGCTATATACACAATAAACGGTAAGTGCAGCTAACTCACTGACTGTCCTTCCTAATCTAGCTAAATTAAATGAAATGACACTGTCTCTCTATCTAAGCATGCTGGAACACACTACACAGGGCCGCCGTGCAGGCGGCCTTATATAGTGTGCGGCGTGTTCTAAACCCCCTGAGCCATAATTGGCCAAAGCCACCCTGGCTTTGGCCAATTACAGCTCTCTCTACTGACGGCGCTGTGATTGGCCAAGCATGCGGGTCATAGTGCATGCTTGGCCAATCATCAGCCAGCAATGCACTGCGATGCCGCAGTGAATTATGGGCCGTGACACGCCACACGAATTTGGCGCAAACGGCCCATAACGTTCGCAATTCGGCGAATGATCGAACAGCCGATGTTCGAGTCGAACATGGGTTCGACTTGAACGCAAAGCTCATCTCTACTCATTAGTCTCCATGGTGCCCATGATTTCTAAGCAATTGTGGGGCAAAAGTTACAGCATATAATTTCTACAAACTGATTTTTTTTTTCAAAAATGTTTTTTTTTCTCAAAAATATATTTTTTTTTTTCATGGGGCGGTCATATTGTTTTGGCTGATCATGGGGTTGTCAGCTTTTGTCACCTCCCATTCAATTTTGAACATTTCGCCATTCTTTCCTATGGGACCAATTTCACCGCAAAAACGACGATATTTTGTGAACCATTCGGCGAAAAAAGTTCCACAAAGTAATAGCACACCAATTAAATGACATTGATTCTGGATTCACACTGGTATTTTTCAGCTTTTCACAAAGTTCCACAAGGTAATTAGCACACCAATTAAATGACATTGAACATTTCGCCATTCATTCCTATGGGACCAATATTGCCGGAAAAACTACGATATTTCATGAAAAATTTGGTGAAACGTTCCACAAAGTAATAGCACACCAATCGGGAACAATCCGCACCTTCGGTATATTACGGTCTATGTAGTTTAAAAGCTGTGGGAGGAGTTAGGGTGGTATGATCATGGGGTTGTCAGCTTTTCTCACCTCCCACTCTAGTTTTGGACATTTCGCCATTCATTCCTATGGGACCAATTTCGCCGCAAAAACAACGATATTTCGTGAACCATTCGGTGAAACGTTCCACAAAGTAATAGCACACCATTCGGGAACAATCCGCACGTTTCGGTATATTACTTGTTGTATGTAGTGTAAAAACTGTGGGAGGAGTTAGGGTGGTAAATTTGGCTATAATAGGAATAATAATATATATGTGAGATAACAGTAAGTGGTCTTGCTATGAAAGAACACTTAATACTAGAAAAGGTACAATTTCTGGGGAAATTGTGAAAAGTGTTCTTGCCTCTACAACTGGAGTGGCTTGAGTAACTGTGAAAAGTGTTAAAAAGCTTAATATTTTAAAAAGTATAAATAGTAGTAAAAAAGTTGAAGTCCCATCATTATCTGAAAGAGCTGAACATTTTTTTCAAAAGTTTATTTTTTCAAAAATGAATTATTTATTTTCAAAAATTATTTTTTTTTTTTTTAATGAAATTTTTTTTTTCAAAAATGAATTTTTTTTTTTCAAAAATGAATTTTTTTTTTTCAAAAATGAATTATTTATTTTCAAAAATGAATTATTTATTTTCAAAAATGAATTTTTTTTTCAAAAATGATTTTTTTTTTTTAAATAATTTTTTTTTTTTCAAAAATATTTTTTTTTCATTGGGCGGTCATAATGTTTTGGCTGATCATGGGGTGGTCATAATGTTTTGGCTGATCATGGGGTTGTCAGCTTTTGTCACCTCCCACTCTAGTTTTGAACATTTCGCCATTCATTCCTACGGGACCAATTTCACCGCAAAAACGACGATATTTCGTGAACCATTCGGCGAAACGTTCCACAAAGTAATAGCACACCAATTAAATGACATTGAGGCCGGATTCACACTGGTATATTTCAGCTTTTCACAAAGTTCCACAAGGTAATAGCACACCAATTAAATGACATTGAACATTTTGCCATTCATTCCTATGGGACCAATTTTGACACAAAAACTAGGATATTTTGTGGACCATTCGGCGATACGTTCCACAAAGTAATAGCACACCAATCGGGAACAATCCGCTCATTTCGGTATATTACTTGTCTCTGTAGTGTAAAAACTGTGGGAGGAGTCTACAAGCATTATCAAGTCTAGCAGATGAAGTCACATGCATTTGGGGTGTCTCAGCATCTTGTGTTTACAACCACTGTTTCCTAGCAACGCTCATGCCCTTTTTATGCTTCACAAATACTGCTCAATACACAATAGACAGGACCATGATAGATGTAGTAACTATGCAGTAATTCAAATGGCCGTATTTTAAAAACTATAAATCCTACAGGGAAGATCTTTATATTGTGAGAATCACAAGACCCAGACCTAGATTTTATAGTATGTCTCTGAAATATTAAAATTGAAGGCACGGTCGCAGTTTAGAAATTGCCCTTTAAATTTGAAGGGGCTAGAGTGTAGTTTCAATGAATGTCAATGGACGGTGTGAGTTGCAAACAAATGGTCATATTGTGAAAACTATCAGGACTATGGGTTAGCCGTGGACATGTTTAGTGGCAGCAGGGATAGCTGAATGTTTTGATATAAGATTTGTGTAGGTGGGCTTGAAAATGAGGGAGTGGTGGCAGTTTAGAAATCATGTTCTGATTTTTCAGCTTTTGTCACCTCCCACTCTAGTTTCCCCATTCATTCCTATGGGACCAATTTTGCCGCAAAAACGACGATATTTTGTGAACCATTCGGCGAAGCGTTCCACAAAATAATAGCACACCATTCGGGAACAATCCGCACGTTTCGGTATATTACTTGTCTATGTAGTGTAAAAACTGTGGGAGGAGTTAGGGTGGTAAATTTGGCTATAATAATAATAATAACTAGAAAAGGTACAATTTCTGGGGAAATTGTGAAAGTGTTCTTGCCTCTACAACTGGAGTGGGCGGAGTAACTGGGTGGGGTGGAGTGGCTTGAGTAACTGTGAAAAGTGTTAAAAAGCTTAATATTTTAAAAAGTATAAATAGTAGTAAAAAAGTTCCATCATTCGCTGAAAGAGCTGAACATTTTTTTCAAAAGTAATTTTTTTTTTCAAAAAATGAATTTTTTTTAATCAAAAATGATTTTTTTTTTTTCAAAAATGATTTTTTTTTTCAAAAGTAATTTTTTTTTTCAAAGGTAATTTTTTTTTTCAAAAATGAATTTTTTTATTTCAAAAATAATTTTTTTTTCGAAATTATTATTTTTTTTAAAGTAATTTTTTTTTCAAAAATATTTTTTTTTTTTCAAAAATATTTTTTTTTTCAAAAATGATTTTTTTTTTCAAAAATTATTTTTTTACTTTTTAAAAAAAAATTATTTTTTTTTCAAAAATATTTTTTTTTTTACTTGGGGCGGTCATAATGTTTTGGCTGATCATGGGGTGGTCATAATGTTTTGGCTGATCATGGGGTTGTCAGCTTTTGTCACTTCCCACTCTAGTTTTGAACATTTCGCCATTCATTCCTATGGGACCAATTTCGCCGTAAAAACGTCATTTCGTGGACCATTCGGCAAAACATTCCACAAAGTAATAACACACCAATCGGGAACAATCCGCTCGTTTCGGTATATTATTTGTCTCTGTAGTGTGAAAACTGTGGGAGGAGTCTACAAGCATTATCAAGTCTAGCAGATGAAGTCACATGCATTTGGAGTGTCTCAGCATCTTGTGTTTACAACCACTGTTTCCTAGCAACGCTCATGCCCTGTTTATGCTTCCCAAATACTACTTCATCAAAACTGCCCCATCAGAATTACCCCATCAAAACTGCCCCATCATATTCCTCTATTATAAATCAGTACATGGTGTGTCTGTCCCCTCCCCCGGGCTCTGTAATCAGCTGAGATGCTCCAGCCACCTTCCCCCCTGTGTATAACAGAAGCTTTGGTAACCATGGCAACAAAACAAACACTAACAGTGCACTCTGATTAATGGCTAAAATTTCCTGAAATGACCTCTAAACAAATGGCCGTATTTTAAAAACTATACATCCTACAGCGAAGATCTTTATATTGTGAGAATCACAAGACCCAGACCTAGATTTTGATGTATAGTATGTCTCTGAAATATTAAAAATGAAGGCACAGTCGCAGTTTAGAAATTGCCCTTCAAATTTGGAGGGGGCTAGAGTGTAGTTTCAATGAATGTCAATGGACGGCGTGAGTTGCAAACAAATGGTCATATTGTGAAAACTATCAGGACTATGGCTTAGCCGTGGACATGTTTAGTGGCAGCAGGGATAGCTGAACGTTTTGATATAAGATTTGTGTAGGTGGGCTTGAAAATGAGGGAGTGGCGGCAGTTTAGAAATCATGTTCTGATTTTCCAGCTTTTGTCATCTCCCACTCTAGTTTCCCCATTCATTCCTATGGGACCAATTTCGCCGCAAAAATGACGATATTTCGTGAACCATTCGGCGAAATGTTCCACAAAATAATAGCACACCATTCGGGAAAAATCCGCACGTTTCGGTATATTACTTGTCTATGTAGTGTAAAAACTGTGGGAGGAGTTAGGGTGGTAAATTTGGCTATAATAAGAATAAGAACTAGAAAAGGTACAATTTCTGGGGAAATTGTGAAAGTGTTCTTGCCTCTACAACTGGAGTGGGCGGAGTAACTGGGTGGGGTGGAGTGGCTTGAGTAACTGTGAAAAGTGTTAAAAAGCTTAATATTTTAAAAAGTATAAATAGTAGTAAAAAAGTTCCATCATTCGCTGAAAGAGCTGAACATTTTTTTCAAAAGTAATTTTTTTTTTCAAAAAATGAATTTTTTTTAATCAAAAATGATTTTTTTTTCTTCAAAAATGATTTTTTTTTTCAAAAGTAATTTTTTTTTTCAAAGGTAATTTTTTTTTTCAAAAATGAATTTTTTTATTTCAAAAATAATTTTTTTTTCGAAATTATTATTTTTTTTAAAGTAATTTTTTTTTCAAAAATATTTTTTTTTTTCAAAAATATTTTTTTTTTTCAAATATATTTTTTTTTCAAAAATAATTTTTTTTTTAAAAATTTTTTTTTTCAAAAATATTTTTTTTTTCAAAAATAATTTTTTTTTTTTCAAAAATATTTTTTTTTTCAAAAATGATTTTTTTTTCAAAAATTATTTTTTTACTTTTTAAAAATTTTTTTTTTTTTTTCAAAAATATTTTTTTTTTTACTTGGGGCGGTCATAATGTTTTGGCTGATCATGGGGTGGTCATAATGTTTTGGCTGATCATGGGGTTGTCAGCTTTTGTCACTTCCCACTCTAGTTTTGAACATTTCGCCATTCATTCCTATGGGACCAATTTCGCCGTAAAAACGTCATTTCGTGGACCATTCGGCAAAACATTCCACAAAGTGATAGCACACCAATCGGGAACAATCCGCTCGTTTCGGTATATTATTTGTCTCTGTAGTGTGAAAACTGTGGGAGGAGTCTACAAGCATTATCAAGTCTAGCAGATGAAGTCACATGCATTTGGAGTGTCTCAGCATCTTGTGTTTACAACCACTGTTTCCTAGCAACGCTCATGCCCTGTTTATGCTTCCCAAATACTACTTCATCAAAACTGCCCCATCAGAATTACCCCATCAAAACTGCCCCATCATATTCCTCTATTATAAATCAGTACATGGTGTGTCTGTCCCCTCCCCCGGGCTCTGTAATCAGCTAAGATGCTCCAGCCACCTCCCCCCTGTGTATAACAGAAGCTTTGGTAACCATGGCAACAAAACAAACACTAACAGTGCACTCTGATTAATGGCTAAAATTTCCTGAAATGACCTCTAAACAAATGGCCGTATTTTAAAAACTATACATCCTACAGCGAAGATCTTTATATTGTGAGAATCACAAGACCCTGACCTAGATTTTGATACATAGTATGTCTCTGAAATATTAAAAATGAAGGCACAGTCGCAGTTTAGAAATTGCCCTTCAAATTTGGAGGGGGCTAGAGTGTAGTTTCAATGAATGTCAATGGACGGCGTGAGTTGCAAACAAATGGTCATATTGTGAAAACTATCAGGACTATGGCTTAGCCGTGGACATGTTTAGTGGCAGCAGGGATAGCTGAACGTTTTGATATAAGATTTGTGTAGGTGGGCTTGAAAATGAGGGAGTGGCGGCAGTTTAGAAATCATGTTCTGATTTTCCAGCTTTTGTCATCTCCCACTCTAGTTTCCCCATTCATTCCTATGGGACCAATTTCGCCGCAAAAATGACGATATTTCGTGAACCATTCGGCGAAACGTTCCACAAAGTAATAGCACACCATTCGGGAACATTCCGCACGTTTCGGTATATTACTTGTCTATGTAGTGTAAAAACTGTGGGAGGAGTTAGGGTGGTAAATTTGGCTATAATAAGAATAATAATATATATGTGAGATAACAGTAAGTGGTCTTGCTATGCAAGAACACTTAATAACTAGAAAAGGTACAATTTCTGGGGAAATTGTGAAAGTGTTCTTGCCTCTACAACTGGAGTGGGCGGAGTAACTGGGTGGGGTGGAGTGGCTTGAGTAACTGTGAAAAGTGTTAAAAAGCTTAATATTTTAAAAAGTATAAATAGTAGTAAAAAAGTTCCATCATTCGCTGAAAGAGCTGAACATTTTTTTCAAAAGTAATTTTTTTTTTCAAAAAATGAATTTTTTTTAATCAAAAATGATTTTTTTTTCTTCAAAAATGATTTTTTTTTTCAAAAGTAATTTTTTTTTTCAAAGGTAATTTTTTTTTTCAAAAATGAATTTTTTTATTTCAAAAATAATTTTTTTTCGAAATTATTATTTTTTTTAAAGTAATTTTTTTTTCAAAAATAATTTTTTTTTTTCAAAAATATTTTTTTTTTTCAAATATATTTTTTTTTCAAAAATAATTTTTTTTAAAAAAAATTTTTTTTTCAAAAATATTTTTTTTTTCAAAAATAATTTTTTTTTTTTCAAAAATATTTTTTTTTCAAAAATGATTTTTTTTTTCAAAAATTATTTTTTTACTTTTTAAAAAAAAATTTTTTTTTTTTCAAAAATATTTTTTTTTTTACTTGGGGCGGTCATAATGTTTTGGCTGATCATGGGGTGGTCATAATGTTTTGGCTGATCATGGGGTTGTCAGCTTTTGTCACTTCCCACTCTAGTTTTGAACATTTCGCCATTCATTCCTATGGGACCAATTTCGCCGTAAAAACGTCATTTCGTGGACCATTCGGCAAAACATTCCACAAAGTAATAACACACCAATCGGGAACAATCCGCTCGTTTCGGTATATTATTTGTCTCTGTAGTGTGAAAACTGTGGGAGGAGTCTACAAGCATTATCAAGTCTAGCAGATGAAGTCACATGCATTTGGAGTGTCTCAGCATCTTGTGTTTACAACCACTGTTTCCTAGCAACGCTCATGCCCTGTTTATGCTTCCCAAATACTACTTCATCAAAACTGCCCCATCAGAATTACCCCATCAAAACTGCCCCATCATATTCCTCTATTATAAATCAGTACATGGTGTGTCTGTCCCCTCCCCCGGGCTCTGTAATCAGCTGAGATGCTCCAGCCACCTTCCCCCCTGTGTATAACAGAAGCTTTGGTAACCATGGCAACAAAACAAACACTAACAGTGCACTCTGATTAATGGCTAAAATTTCCTGAAATGACCTCTAAACAAATGGCCGTATTTTAAAAACTATACATCCTACAGCGAAGATCTTTATATTGTGAGAATCACAAGACCCAGACCTAGATTTTGATGTATAGTATGTCTCTGAAATATTAAAAATGAAGGCACAGTCGCAGTTTAGAAATTGCCCTTCAAATTTGGAGGGGGCTAGAGTGTAGTTTCAATGAATGTCAATGGACGGTGTGAGTTGCAAACAAATGGTCATATTGTGAAAACTATCAGGACTATGGCTTAGCCGTGGACATGTTTAGTGACAGCAGGGATAGCTGAACGTTTTGATATAAGATTTGTGTAGGTGGGCTTGAAAATGAGGGAGTGGCGGCAGTTTAGAAATCATGTTCTGATTTTCCAGCTTTTGTCATCTCCCACTCTAGTTTCCCCATTCATTCCTATGGGACCAATTTCGCCGCAAAAATGACGATATTTCGTGAACCCTTCGGCGAAATGTTCCACAAAATAATAGCACACCATTCGGGAAAAATCCGCACGTTTCGGTATATTACTTGTCTATGTAGTGTAAAAACTGTGGGAGGAGTTAGGGTGGTAAATTTGGCTATAATAAGAATAATAATATATATGTGAGATAACAGTAAGTGGTCTTGCTATGCAAGAACACTTAACTAGAAAAGGTACAATTTCTGGGGAAATTGTGAAAGTGTTCTTGCCTCTACAACTGGAGTGGGCGGAGTAACTGGGTGGGGTGGAGTGGCTTGAGTAACTGTGAAAAGTGTTAAAAAGCTTAATATTTTAAAAAGTATAAATAGTAGTAAAAAAGTTCCATCATTCGCTGAAAGAGCTGAACATTTTTTTCAAAAGTAATTTTTTTTTTCAAAAAATGAATTTTTTTTAATCAAAAATGATTTTTTTTTCTTCAAAAATGATTTTTTTTTTCAAAAGTAATTTTTTTTTTCAAAGGTAATTTTTTTTTTCAAAAATGAATTTTTTTATTTCAAAAATAATTTTTTTTTCGAAATTATTATTTTTTTTAAAGTAATTTTTTTTTCAAAAATATTTTTTTTTTCAAATATATTTTTTTTTCAAAAATAATTTTTTTTTAAAAAAATTTTTTTTTCAAAAATATTTTTTTTTTTCAAAAATAATTTTTTTTTTTTTCAAAAATATTTTTTTTTTCAAAAATGATTTTTTTTTCAAAAATTATTTTTTTACTTTTTAAAAAAATTTTTTTTTTTTCAAAAATATTTTTTTTTTTACTTGGGGCGGTCATAATGTTTTGGCTGATCATGGGGTGGTCATAATGTTTTGGCTGATCATGGGGTTGTCAGCTTTTGTCACTTCCCACTCTAGTTTTGAACATTTCGCCATTCATTCCTATGGGACCAATTTCGCTGTAAAAACGTCATTTCGTGGACCATTCGGCAAAACATTCCACAAAGTGATAGCACACCAATCGGGAACAATCCGCTCGTTTCGGTATATTATTTGTCTCTGTAGTGTGAAAACTGTGGGAGGAGTCTACAAGCATTATCAAGTCTAGCAGATGAAGTCACATGCATTTGGAGTGTCTCAGCATCTTGTGTTTACAACCACTGTTTCCTAGCAACGCTCATGCCCTGTTTATGCTTCCCAAATACTACTTCATCAAAACTGCCCCATCAGAATTACCCCATCAAAACTGCCCCATCATATTCCTCTATTATAAATCAGTACATGGTGTGTCTGTCCCCTCCCCCGGGCTCTGTAATCAGCTGAGATGCTCCAGCCACCTCCCCCCTGTGTATAACAGAAGCTTTGGTAACCATGGCAACAAAACAAACACTAACAGTGCACTCTGATTAATGGCTAAAATTTCCTGAAATGACCTCTAAACAAATGGCCGTATTTTAAAAACTATACATCCTACAGCGAAGATCTTTATATTGTGAGAATCACAAGACCCTGACCTAGATTTTGATACATAGTATGTCTCTGAAATATTAAAAATGAAGGCACAGTCGCAGTTTAGAAATTGCCCTTCAAATTTGGAGGGGGCTAGAGTGTAGTTTCAATGAATGTCAATGGACGGCGTGAGTTGCAAACAAATGGTCATATTGTGAAAACTATCAGGACTATGGCTTAGCCGTGGACATGTTTAGTGGCAGCAGGGATAGCTGAACGTTTTGATATAAGATTTGTGTAGGTGGGCTTGAAAATGAGGGAGTGGCGGCAGTTTAGAAATCATGTTCTGATTTTCCAGCTTTTGTCATCTCCCAGTCTAGTTTCCCCATTCATTCCTATGGGACCAATTTCGCCGCAAAAATGACGATATTTCGTGAACCATTCGGCGAAACGTTCCACAAAGTAATAGCACACCATTCGGGAACATTCCGCACGTTTCGGTATATTACTTGTCTATGTAGTGTAAAAACTGTGGGAGGAGTTAGGGTGGTAAATTTGGCTATAATAAGAATAATAATATATATGTGAGATAACAGTAAGTGGTCTTGCTATGCAAGAACACTTAACTAGAAAAGGTACAATTTCTGGGGAAATTGTGAAAGTGTTCTTGCCTCTACAACTGGAGTGGGCGGAGTAACTGGGGGGAGTGGCTGGAGTAACTGTTGTGTGGTTGGAGTAACTGTGGAAAGGTTGAACTGGGCAGATGGGCAGAGTAACTGTGTGGAGTGTTTGTAGTGAGTAAAGATAGTAAACATTACACTAACCAATTGATTGATCAAATTTAAAAAGTGCACAAGTGCTAATGATGTAGAAGGTAGAAATATCGGTAAATGACTTTGTCGGACACAGACTTAAGGGTTACCAGGATTTATTCCGCCCCAGCCAAAGCATAGCACCTGACGGACTCGCGTCCCAAAATCAAGTGTGTCAAAAACAGTTTACACAGTGTACATATAATTTCAATATATTGCATCACAAGCGAACTGGCAGTATATTTCCGTTATACATTGTATTAACATTTTGAACAGTCAACTTTTTGAACTTTTTGGATACAAGGCAATTCATTAAAGCATATACTTTAAACCCTTACAAATTTTCAGTTTCTCTGCAGTTTTGCTCCTTGCTGTTTCTTTATCTGTCTTACTAATCAGCAAGCAGGCTATAGCACAGGAAGGAGAGGGTGAGTGTGATGAGGACAGATGTCTGTGATGGATGGGGGGGAGTAAGTGAGTTCAGTGTCTAACAAGTACACCGAACATGAAATATAGAGAATGATTTTTAGCTAATTGTAAATGGTCCCACATAACTAAAACTGACATAAAACTCACATAACATAAACTGACCCTCATTGCCACTTTATTATCTGTTTGATGACCACTGTCTCACAACCACTGTTTCCTGGCATCACTCATGCCCTGTTTATGCAGGCTCTAAGCGTTTTCACAACCACTGTTCAAAACACAATACACAGGATCATGATAGCTGTAATAACTGTGAAGTACTCCTGACTGGAGACAGTGCTGCACCCTGGAGATGTAAATGTGATCCAACAGTGTGTTTTTTTCTGTGGTGGCTGCCCAGACCAGTTGGGTATATCCTCTTGAGTGAAGAAGGTCAGATATTGGCTTCTTTTCTCTGCACAGAAAATCTTCATTGAAATCTCCACAGAGTATTATAGGTTGGCAATCCATTATTTCCAAAGATTCCAAGAGGCCCAGCAGGTTAGTAAGGAATTGGCCAATACTGTAATCCGGTGGCCTGTAAACAACAGCGATCAAAGCTTGTACAGGGGACTCCAGTTTGACAACCAAGAACTCCAAGTCAGTCACATTGTGATGATACTGCTTTTCAAAGGCCTTGAAATGGTTTCTGACATACAAGGCGACACCTCCACCACTTTTACTTGCAATGTCAGGAAGGTTCGTGTACGAGAGGTGTCTGTTGCGTTTGAACAGGTTGTAGCCCTCCAGCTGGAGACTTTCAGCAACAGAAGAGCCTGAGAGATGAGTTTCAGTGAAACATAAAACATCTCCAAGTGTCAACTCATGGTGAGATTTGATATCTTCAATGTGAGCTGGTAATCCTTCCGTGTTGTGATGGATAATTGTTAATGTTTGCTGTTTGTCTGTTGTCTGTAGAAACTTTAAGAGGGGCATAACACTTTCCAGTGATGCATTCTTCATTGAATCCAGGGAGGCTGTGATTTCAGGATCAGCAAAGATCTTCTTCTCATCAAAGTTGGTTATGTACAGTCCTTGCAGTGTAGTTGTTCTACTCAGAGCAACATAGGCCATTCCCGGTTGGAAGACCCGTTTCAATGAGACCACTGCTGACTGTATCGACATCCCCTGACACTTATGAATCGTACATGCAAAAGCCAACTTCAGGGGGAACTGCCTGCGAACAACTCCTTTCTGTCTCAGGTTTTCCTCTACCCTTTCTATGTACACCAAGTTGTCAGCATCACAAGACGACTTGTTACGGTATCTCTGTCCTGCATTTGGATTGTCCAGCATAAGCCCAAGCTTGTTTACCGTAGTAGTACCATTCTCAGTCTGGATGATTATTCTTGCAATCTTGCCAAATGTCCCATTAACAAGCCCGTCTTCTACATCAATGTTTCTTGTGATCATGATACGGGCACCTTCAGCTGCTTGCAGTGTGTCAATCAGATTGTCTTTGTGTCCTTTGAAAGGTTGGTGTTGCCTCAGCATCACTCCTGTCTTAGGGTCTTTTCTGTAATCGTCGGCATCTATGTTGGTGACGTTTGAATGGAGAACAGACACAGTTGCAGCATTATGTTTGTGAACCTCTTTGTTGGTGGCAAATATGTGTAGCACGTCATTAGGGCAGTGGGTGGGATCTGTAAAAGCCTGAGCAAGCAGAGCTTTGTCATCATTGCTTAAGGTGACAGTCTTCTGCTTGACTCTGATTCTATTCAAAAGCTCAGCAAATGAAATGTCATCCTTCTGTCGCATGATCTCTGTCAGCGTGATCATCTGAAAGTTGTCTTTCCAGAGGTCATTGGTATTTTCCTCAAACACGCAGAGTGGCTTACTTTTTCCCAGCGGGGGGACCTGGTAAAAGTCTCCTACTGCTAGTACTGACATACCACCAAAAGGTTTCTTACTGCCTTTGATTTGCTGTAATCTCCAGTTGATGTAGGCAAACAGGGGCTTTGAAATCATTGACACCTCGTCAATAACAATGATCTCCGCATTTGACAGCTGTGCCCTCACTTCATCTATAAGATTTCCAAGTCCTTGGTAGGGTGGCTTCAAGCTTCTTGGCAACTTCAGCAGAGAATGCAAAGTGTTGCCTGAAATGTTGAAAGCTGCTGTTCCTGTAAATGCAGTTAGTAAAACGCTGGGCATGGATATGTCTGCTTCCTCACGTAGTCTGGTAAGTTTACAGAGTATCTTTGTCGCCTCAGCATAGATGCACTTTATCAGGTGTGATTTGCCTGTCCCTGCACCACCAGTGACAAAGTAATAGAATGGGTCAGGATTTAGGCCACGCACACGGTTAGTGCACCAGTCACAAACTGAGTAGAATGTCTGAGCTTGTGTCCGGTTAAGGTT
Organism: Lithobates clamitans; assembly: GCA_037952925.1. Taxonomy (NCBI): domain Eukaryota; kingdom Metazoa; phylum Chordata; class Amphibia; order Anura; family Ranidae; genus Lithobates; species Lithobates clamitans. The sequence goes on along the minus strand of JBBGZY010000665.1, from coordinate 3,324,455 downwards.
TCTGTACATTTTCCGAAGTAAATCAGGGCACATTTGTGGGGCCTTCACAGTAAGTGCAATTCCACCTGTTTGTTTGTGACATGTATACTCTGGAACATCATCTTGTTCATTCTCATGAATTGGCTCCCCTTCTTTGCGTTCCTCTATACATTCCAACCTATCCAACTCAGCTTCTGGGGCAAAGGTGTTCCAAGCATCTTCAACAGGGCCGTTTTTTACAAAGTCATCCAAGACTTGTTCCACAATTTTGTTGTGTTGTTCAAACTTCTTTTGGTTGCTGGTAACAATTGCAGACACTGCTCGGATTGCTTCTTCCCCTGGTAAGCTCACACAGGCGCCTTTGTAAAAATCCTGGTGTGTTGGGAACCTTACAGTTTTCAGTGATGACTCTGAACGGTGGGGGAGGTAGAGTTTAAGCAGTCTGCCGTAGTAGTTCTCGGGGTCCTTCTTCTCTGAGAAGCGTGCGTACCTGATGATTGCAGGCTTCCCTCTCGTGCATTTTTGAATCATTCCCATTTCATTCAATAGGCTGACACGCTTGCTGTCTTCCTTTTGCTTGCCATCTTCCTTCTGTTTGCCATAGACAACCCTGTAATGGGATGCAAAGTCTGCCAGACACATGGACTCAAACTCTGGTGTTTCGGGTCTGGCTCTGTATTTGTCGACAAAACTCGTCATCCACACATTAAGAGAATCGGCTGGTTTGTTCTGCAATGCACTGAGCGGGAGACTCATTTTCAGTGCGTTGTCACCAGTTGGCAGAAAAATGACCTCACGCGAGCAAGACTTCATTTTCAGGCTGCACGTACGGGCCACAGACTCCTGGGCGCTGACCTCTCTGTGTTTTGAATAAGCCTGAAGAACCTCTTTCATTTCTTCTCGTTCTGTCACTGTTTCTGGGCTCATTTCTTTGACTATTGTTTTGAGATAGTCACTCAGCTCCCGTTCTGGCTTGGATATGTAGGACAACATGTACATGATGCAGCCATACTCATCAAGAATGTACTGGATGTCCATGTTGGCGTTCCAGGCCATCAGCAAATGTGGATTGTAGTTGTTCACCCAGCAGTCCTTGACATCACGCTTCATTAGAATCACGCTTGAGGAGGTCAATGCCTGAATGTACGAGTTGTACTGATTCAAAGTCATATCACACTGTGCCAGTAGCTGTGACATGTCTTCAAGTTGCACTTTTGGGTTATTAAGCAAATCCCAGACTGGTTTCAGTTTGTTTTTGGCTGCTTGTGGTTTCATTGCACAATCTCCTTGTTCTTCTGGCATCGGGTAAGTTATCCTCGTTTTTCTAATAGGTGGCTTTGGAAATCCAAATCTGCATACTCTGTTACCTTTCTTGCATGATTTTGAATGAGATCTGCTGTGCATTTGAAGTTCTGTTACAAATCTGTGAAGTAAGGCCTGTTTGGCTTCATCAGGCAGCTGGCATGAGATGTTATGATCTATAAAGGCACACACCTTGTCATCACTGTCTTGTCCAAATATAGGAGCTCCTGCTACCCAACAGAGACAATGTATATGAGGGCTCCCTCTCGCCTGAAATTCAACCCGGTAAAAGTAATCGATAACTTCACCAATTGGCTGTGCAGGACCCAACAGCAGCTCTCGCATCAGAGCATCAACCCGTTTGTCAAACATGCGCATGGTGGTCACTGGGTTGCCTCGAAGAATGTCACACTTTTCAGCCCAGTCTAGCCCCGCAAAATCCACCTTTTGACCTTGTTGTGCCTTTATTGCCGTTATTACCTCTGGCCATCTGAATTCTGCAGCAGAGAAGGTAAGAAAAAATGTTGGCTTACCCAATTGTCTGACCATGGCTAGCAAATTCTTCAGATTTTTATCCCAGTAAGCTGGACTCCCTCTCAGTGGTTGCATGAACCTTGTGGCATCTCGGTTTCGCACCAACCTCTCAACCTCACACTTGTCCTGTAGCAGCTTGTTGGATATTTTCCGTCCATCCCTGGTATTGGGTTTTCCTTTCCTTAACTGGATGGACATGCTGCTTTTGGCCATGTGTGTTTCTGTGACAAACTGCGCAAAGAAGAGGTAGCTTGTGTCTCTTGCAAAACGAGTATCAACACAAAAAAGCCTTGCATTGAAATACATGCTCGGGGACAGTTTGACTTGTCTTGCCTGGTCCAATGTATTCTGTCCAGTAGGGAACTGAACAGGGAAAGCCATTGCCTCAAGCCTAGGAACTTTAAAGAAGCTGACAGGTGTGTTTCCTTGTGCAGGTGCAATGCTGAATATTCCATCACCGTGTGTCAGTGCTTCCTCTCCAAGGTCAGATGGCTGCAAACAACTGTCTAGGCCAATTCCAGGTCTTAGTGTATCCTTCTCATCCTCTGCATTGGGAGGTTGTTGGTCATGGCCTTCCTGTTGCTCAGAAGCAGCCGGTAAACATGCAGACTGTACCTCTGATGGATCACAATTTTCGATGCGTTCAAGTATCTCCATCATTTCAGTTTCGTCACAACTGTCGAGTTCCATCCCATCATCATCATCAATATCATCATCATCATCTTTAGCGATTGTCTCATCCACTCTAATTGAAATGTCACTGTAGTCGGGGTGTGTGTCAATGAGTTTTGACAGACCTGCTACTACATTTCCCATGTTGACATTATGAAACAGCTGGTGGCCTTTGTAAGTCAGACGTCTTTTCAGCTTCACTCTGTGTAACTGGGATGTGCTGTGCGATCTTGGTAGAGTATTGACCGTGGTTTCCACCTCGGATGGCACACACACTACAGCGCCATGTATAGCTGCCTGTCGACCTTTGGGAAGTGTGATGATCTTGGCAAATGGCAGTATTTTGGCCAAAAGTTGTCTTTCCAGCACATTCAAATCGCAGAGCTCTGGGGGAATGGGCGCCAGCTCCATGTTGTTAGCCACAGCGATGGATGATTTGTGTCCTGCTTTTAAATGTGAATCACAGTTGTGACAAATCCATTCTTTGGTCCTTTCATCTGGTACGGTGCATTGTTCAGGTCCTTGACAGTGATTGTTGCACACATGGACATATTTCCCTGTCAAACAGGCAGCAACAATGTGTAGATTCTTCTTGTAATTGCTGTGAATGCAATGTTTCACTTGGTTAGGGAAAAGGGTGCGATGACACATCGTGCACACAAATGTTGGCCCAGCTTTAATGCATTCATGGAAAGTGGATATAGCTGTCTGCATTAGGCTGTTGTCCACTGGTTGACTGCATTCCCGCATGACACGAGTCCATCGTCTGTATTTCATTCTTATTTTGAAGGCACATTGCATCTTATGGGTTATGCGAAAATCTGCTTGAGTGTGACGCTTCATTTTCATGTAACTCATGCAATGTTGCAAGTGACGTTTTCTGAAAGCAGGATCATTATGATATTTTCTGGTGATGTATTGCTTCTGCTTCAAATTGAAATCGGCATTTGTCGCATATTTTCTGGTGATGTATTGCTTCTGCTTCAAGTTGAAATCGGCATTTGTCGCATATTTTCTGGTGATGTATTGCTTCTGCTTCAAGTTGAAATCGGCATTTGTCGCATATTTTCTGGTGATGTATTGCTTCTTCTTCAAGTTGTAATCTGCATTTGTCGCATATTTTCTGGTCATGTATTGCTTCTGCTTCAAGTTGAAATCTGCATTTGTCGCATATTTTCTGGTGATGTATTGCTTCTGCTTCAAGTTGAAATTGGCATCTGTTGCATATTTGCGAATGATATATTGCTTCTGCTTCAACTTAAAATCAGCATCTGCCCTGTATCGGCTGGTGATGTATGTCCTTTTCTTATTGGTGACAGACATCTTTGTAGCCTTGAAATCACGCCTTCTTTCATTTCTGTGTCTTGTCTTCAGTTTTTGTCGTCTCTGTGCATTTAATTTGGACAATGCCTTACTGTCCTTCCATATGCCCTGTGAGGATTTCGCATCAACTGACCGTGGAGAATGCTTGCTGGCTGGGAATCCAGTGTGTGTTGCATCTTTGGTCATCTGTGTCACTTTGTTCTCCACATGCTTTGCATTATGTGGTTTGTCAGATTGCACCAGTGGGGACAGCAAACCATCTGACAGACGTCTTGCACGATGAAATGAGACTGGCATGAAGTCATACTGCAGTCCATCAATATGGCCTCTGGTGTCTGTAAGTAGCAATTCATACAACTTATAAATCCTTGCCCCCATATCACTCAAATGTGTAAAAGTGATCATAACAGCTTTTCCTTTTCCAGTGGCAGGAAGACCATCCTTATTTCGACTATGAGAATCAAACAGTCCATATCTCCCAGACTTGTCTCTGAACAATGCAATGCAATATGGCACTACTATAAAAAGTGCATGTGTAACATCTGCATTGAGGCACTGAAGTCTTGTGGAGAGGTCAACAAACCAACCTTGGTTGTCACCGTCTACCGTGTCTCTCATACATCCCGATAACACTGGAGATTTAACAACGTTATACTCATATTTGTCAGTGTTGACTCTGAGGGGCACTTCTTCCATTGTCAAGTGTTGATGCTGATAGACATTTCTTTGTTTTAGCTGTTTTATTGTTGAGCCATACAAGCTGTTGCCCTTCTTCAGTATTTGATCAAGATCACCCTTTCTCACATCATCAAGCTCACTGTGGTATGCCAAAAATGTCAGAGCCATGCATGTACACTGTTTGTTCCTTAACCTTCCATAGCCATGATGACCCTGATGAAATGATGCCTGCACAGAAATCTCACTTGGTACACATGGTTCTTGCATGCCATGGTTTTCAGAAGTGCCCATCACACTGTCACTGTGCTCTTGAACTTGACACTGAGTTGAACATGAAAATGACACCACAGGTTCACTATGTACCTCCTGGGCACATTCACTGTCACAAACCTCCATATCCACTATGCTGCTGTGGGGCTCCGGATCCAGTTTAGTCCAGCGTATCTTTGCAGCTTTAGATCTCTTTCCTTTAGATGGCATGATGATATTTGTGGAAGGAGCTATAATTCTCCTCAGAGCTTTGTTCGAAGAGCTATAATTCCCCTCAGAGTTGAGTTGGAGGAGGAGCTATAATTCGCCTCAGAGCTGTGTGGGAGGAGCTATAACTCCCCTCTGAGCTGTGTGGGACGAGCAATAATGCTATAATTCCCCTCAGAGCTCTGTGGGAGGAGATACAATTCCCCTTAGTGTTGTGTGGGAGGAGCTATAATTCGCCTTAGAGCTGTGTGGGAGAAGCTATAATTCCCCTCAGAGCTGTGTGGGAGAAGCTACATTTCCCATCAGAGTTGTGTGGGAGAAGCTATAATTCCCCTCAGAGCTGTTTAAAAGGAGCTATAATTCCCCTCACAGCGGTGTGGAAAAAACTATAATTCCTCTCAGAGTTGTGTGGGAGGAGCTCTAATTCTCCTCAGCTGTGTGGGAGGAGCTATAATGCTAAGCTGTAATTCCCCTCAGAGCTGTGTGGGAGGAGCTATAATTCCCCTCACAGCGGTGTGGGAGAAACTATAATTCCCCTCAGAGTTGTGTAGGAGGAGCTATAATTCCCCTCACAGCGGTGTGGGAGAAACTATAATTCCCCTCAGAGTTGTGTGGGAGGAGCTATAATGCTAAGCTATAATGCTATAATTCCCCTTTGAGCTGTGTGGGAGGAGCTATAATTCCCCTCAAAGCTGTATTGGAGGAGCTATAACTTCCCTCCAAGCTGTGTGGGAGGAGCTATAATGCTATAATTGTCCTTAGAGCTGTGTGAGAGGAGCTATAATTCCCCTCAGAGCTTTGTTATTTTTTTTTTCAAAAATGATTTTGTTTTTTTGTTTTTTCAAAAATGATTTTGTTTTTTTGTTTTTTCAAAAATGATTTTTTTTTATGATTTTTTTTTCAAAAATGAATTTTTTTTTTTCAAAAATGAATTTTGTTTTTTTCAAAAGTAATTTTTTTTTTCAAAAATATATATTTTTTTCAAAAATATTTTTTTTTTCAAAAATTAATTTTTATTTTTTTCAAAAATATATTTTTTTTTACATGGGGCGGTCATAATGTTTTGGCTGATCATGGGGTGGTCATAATGTTTTGGCTGATCATGGGGTTGTCAGCTTTTGTCACCTCCCACTCTAGTTTTGAACATTTCGCCATTCATTCCTATGGGACCAATTTTGCCGCAAAAACGACGATATTTCGTGGACCATTCGGCGAAACGTTCCACAAAGTAATAGCACACCAATCGGGAACAATCCGCACGTTTCGGTATATTACTTGTCTCTGTAGTGTAGAAACTGTGGGAGGAGTCTACAAGCATTATCAAGTCTAGCAGATGAAGTCACATGCATTTGGGGTGTCTCAGCATCTTGTGTTTACAACCACTGTTTCCTAGCAACATTTCCTTTGGAACATTTCGCCATTCATTCCTATGGGACCAATTTCGCCGCAAAAACGACGATATTTCGTGGACCATTCGGCGAAACGTTCCACAAAGTAATAGCACACCAATCGGGAACAATCCGCACGTTTTGGTATATTATTTGTCTCTGTAGTGTAAAAACTGTGGGAGGAGTCTACCAGCATTATCAAGTCTAGCAGATGAAGTCACATGCATTTGGGGTGTCTCAGCATCTTGTGTTTACAACCACTGTTTCCTAGCAACGTTAATGCCCTGTTTATGCTTCACAAATACAGCTCAATACACAGAACACAGGAACATGATAGATGTAGTAACTATGCAGTAATTCAAATGGCCGTATTTTAAAAACTATAAATCCTACAGCGAAGATCTTTATATTGTGAGAATCACAAGACCCAGACCTAGATTTTGATATATAGTATGTCTCTGAAATATTAAAATTGAAGGCACGGTCGCAGTTTAGAAATTGCCCTTCAAATTTGAAGGGGCTAGAGTGTAGTTTCAATGAATGTCAATGGACGGTGTGAGTTGCAAACAAATGGTCATATTGTGAAAACTATCAGGACTATGGCTTAGCCGTGGACATTTTTAGTGGCAGCAGGGATAGCTGAACGTTTTGATATAAGATTTGTGTAGGTGGGCTTGAAAATGAGGGAGTGGTGGCAGTTTAGAAATCATGTTCTGATTTTTCAGCTTTTGTCACCTCAAACTCTAGCTTCCCCATTCATTCCTATGGGACCAATTTCGCCGCAAAAACAACGATATTTCGTGAACCATTCGGCGAAATGTTCCACAAAATAATAGCACACCATTCGGGAAAAATCCGCACGTTTCGGTATATTACTTGTCTATGTAGTGTAAAAACTGTGGGAGGAGTTAGGGTGGTAAATTTGGCTATAATAATAAGAATAATAACTAGAAAAGGTACAATTTCTGGGGAAATTGTGAAAGTGTTCTTGCCTCTACAACTGGAGTGGGCGGAGTAACTGGGTGGGGTGGCTTGAGTAACTGTGAAAAGTGTTAAAAAGCTTAATATTTTAAAAAGTATAAATAGTAGTAAAAAAGTTCCATCATTCGCTGAAAGAGCTGAACATTTTTTTCAAAAGTATTTTTTTTTTTCAAAAATGAATTTTTTTTAATCAAAAATGATTTTTTTTTCTTCAAAAATGATTTTTTTTTCAAAAGTAATTTTTTTTTTCAAAGGTAATTTTTTTATTTCAAAAATAATTTTTTTTTCGAAATTATTTTTTTTAAAGTAATTTTTTTTTCAAAAATAATTTTTTTTTTCAAATATATTTTTTTTTCAAAAATAATTTTTTTTTAAAAGAAATTTTTTTTCAAAAATATATATTTTTTTTTCAAAAATGATTTTTTTTTTTCAAAAATTATTTTACTTTTTTCAAAAAATTTTTTTTTTTTTCAAAAATATTTTTTTTTTACATGGGGCAGTCATAATGTTTTGGCTGATCATGGGGTGGTCATAATGTTTTGGCTGATCATGGGGTTGTCAGCTTTTGTCACTTCCCACTCTAGTTTTGAACATTTCGCCATTCATTCCTATGGGACCAATTTCGCCGCAAAAACGTCATTTCGTGGACCATTCGGCAAAACATTCCACAAAGTAATAACACACCAATCGGGAACAATCCGCTCGTTTCGGTATATTATTTGTCTCTGTAGTGTGAAAACTGTGGGAGGAGTCTACAAGCATTATCAAGTCTAGCAGATGAAGTCACATGCATTTGGAGTGTCTCAGCATCTTGTGTTTACAACCACTGTTTCCTAGCAACGCTCATGCCCTGTTTATGCTTCCCAAATACTACTTCATCAAAACTGCCCCATCAGAATTACCCCATCAAAACTGCCCCATCATATTCCTCTTTTATAAATCAGTACATGGTGTGTCTGTCCCCTCCCCCGGGCTCTGTAATCAGCTGAGATGCTCCAGCCACCTTCCCCCCTGTGTATAACAGAAGCTTTGGTAACCATGGCAACAAAACAAACACTAACAGTGCACTCTGATTAATGGCTAAAATTTCCTGAAATGACCTCTAAACAAATGGCCGTATTTTAAAAACTATACATCCTACAGCGAAGATCTTTATATTGTGAGAATCACAAGACCCAGACCTAGATTTTGATGTATAGTATGTCTCTGAAATATTAAAAATGAAGGCACAGTCGCAGTTTAGAAATTGCCCTTCAAATTTGGAGGGGGCTAGAGTGTAGTTTCAATGAATGTCAATGGACGGCGTGAGTTGCAAACAAATGGTCATATTGTGAAAACTATCAGGACTATGGCTTAGCCGTGGACATGTTTAGTGGCAGCAGGGATAGCTGAACGTTTTGATATAAGATTTGTGTAGGTGGGCTTGAAAATGAGGGAGTGGCGGCAGTTTAGAAATCATGTTCTGATTTTCCAGCTTTTGTCATCTCCCACTCTAGTTTCCCCATTCATTCCTATGGGACCAATTTCGCCGCAAAAATGACGATATTTCGTGAACCATTCGGCGAAATGTTCCACAAAATAATAGCACACCATTCGGGAAAAATCCGCACGTTTCGGTATATTACTTGTCTATGTAGTGTAAAAACTGTGGGAGGAGTTAGGGTGGTAAATTTGGCTATAATAATAAGAATAACTAGAAAAGGTACAATTTCTGGGGAAATTGTGAAAGTGTTCTTGCCTCTACAACTGGAGTGGGCGGAGTAACTGGGTGGGGTGGAGTGGCTTGAGTAACTGTGAAAAGTGTTAAAAAGCTTAATATTTTAAAAAGTATAAAAAGTAGTAAAAAAGTTCCATCATTCGCTGAAAGAGCTGAACATTTTTTTCAAAAGTAATTTTTTTTTTCAAAAAATGAATTTTTTTTAATCAAAAATGATTTTTTTTCTTCAAAAATGATTTTTTTTTTCAAAAGTAATTTTTTTTTTCAAAGGTAATTTTTTTTTTCAAAAATGAATTTTTTTATTTCAAAAATAATTTATTTTTCGAAATTATTATTTTTTTTAAAGTAATTTTTTTTTCAAAAATAATTTTTTTTTTCAAAAATATTTTTTTTTCAAATATATTTTTTTTTCAAAAATAATTTTTTTTAAAAAAATTTTTTTTTTCAAAAATATTTTTTTTTTTCAAAAATATTTTTTTTTTTTCAAAAATATATTTTTTTTCAAAAATGATTTTTTTTTTTCAAAAATTATTTTTTTACTTTTTTAAAATTTTTTTTTTTTTTTTTCAAAAATATTTTTTTTTTTACTTGGGGCGGTCATAATGTTTTGGCTGATCATGGGGTGGTCATAATGTTTTGGCTGATCATGGGGTTGTCAGCTTTTGTCACTTCCCACTCTAGTTTTGAACATTTCGCCATTCATTCCTATGGGACCAATTTCGCCGTAAAAACGTAATTTCGTGGACCATTCGGCAAAACATTCCACAAAGTAATAACACACCAATCGGGAACAATCCGCTCGTTTCGGTATATTATTTGTCTCTGTAGTGTGAAAACTGTGGGAGGAGTCTACAAGCATTATCAAGTCTAGCAGATGAAGTCACATGCATTTGGAGTGTCTCAGCATCTTGTGTTTACAACCACTGTTTCCTAGCAACGCTCATGCCCTGTTTATGCTTCCCAAATACTACTTCATCAAAACTGCCCCATCAGAATTACCCCATCAAAACTGCCCCATCATATTCCTCTATTATAAATCAGTACATGGTGTGTCTGTCCCCTCCCCCGGGCTCTGTAATCAGCTGAGATGCTCCAGCCACCTTCCCCCCTGTGTATAACAGAAGCTTTGGTAACCATGGCAACAAAACAAACACTAACAGTGCACTCTGATTAATGGCTAAAATTTCCTGAAATGACCTCTAAACAAATGGCCGTATTTTAAAAACTATACATCCTACAGCGAAGATCTTTATATTGTGAGAATCACAAGACCCAGACCTAGATTTTGATGTATAGTATGTCTCTGAAATATTAAAAATGAAGGCACAGTCGCAGTTTAGAAATTGCCCTTCAAATTTGGAGGGGGCTAGAGTGTAGTTTCAATGAATGTCAATGGACGGCGTGAGTTGCAAACAAATGGTCATATTGTGAAAACTATCAGGACTATGGCTTAGCCGTGGACATGTTTAGTGGCAGCAGGGATAGCTGAACGTTTTGATATAAGATTTGTGTAGGTGGGCTTGAAAATGAGGGAGTGGCGGCAGTTTAGAAATCATGTTCTGATTTTCCAGCTTTTGTCATCTCCCACTCTAGTTTCCCCATTCATTCCTATGGGACCAATTTCGCCGCAAAAATGACGATATTTCGTGAACCATTCGGCGAAATGTTCCACAAAATAATAGCACACCATTCGGGAAAAATCCGCACGTTTCGGTATATTACTTGTCTATGTAGTGTAAAAACTGTGGGAGGAGTTAGGGTGGTAAATTTGGCTATAATAAGAATAATAATATATATGTGAGATAACAGTAAGTGGTCTTGCTATGCAAGAACACTTAATAACTAGAAAAGGTACAATTTCTGGGGAAATTGTGAAAGTGTTCTTGCCTCTACAACTGGAGCAGGCGGAGTAACTGGATGGAGTGGCTTGAGTAACTGTTGTGTGGTTGGAGTGTCTGGAGCTCCTGTGAAAAGCGTTAAAAAGCTTAATATTTTAAAAAGTATAAATAGTAGTAAAAAAGTTGAAGTCTCATCATTAGATGAAAGAGCACAAACATTTTTTTCAAAAATTATGATTTTTTTTTTCAAAAATGATTTTTTTTGCAAAAAAATTTTTTTTCAAAAATGTATTTTTTTTTTCAAAAATATATATTTTTTTTCAAAAATATATATTTTTTTCAAAAACATATTTTTTTTTCAAAAATGAATTTTTTTTTTCAAAAATGAATTTTTTTTTTCAAAAATATATATTTTTTTTCAAAAATGAATTTTTTTTTTCAAAAATAATTTTTTTTTTTCAAAAATTTTTTTTTTCAAAAATGAATTTATTTTTTTTACATGGGGCAGTCATAATGTTTTGGCTGATCATGGGGTGGTCATAATGTTTTGGCTGATCATGGGGTTGTCAGCTTTTGTCACCTCTCACTCTAGTTTTGAACATTTCGCCATTCATTCCTATGGGACCAATTTCGCCGCAAAAACGTCATTTCGTGGACCATTCGGCGAAACATTCCACAAAGTAATAGCACACCAATCGGGAACAATCTGCTCGTTTCGGTATATTACTTGTCTCTGTAGTGTAAAAACTGTGGGAGGAGTCTACAAGCATTATCAAGTCTAGCAGATGAAGTCACATGCATTTGGGGTGTCTCAGCATCTTGTGTTTACAACCACTGTTTCCTAGCAACGCTCATGCCCTGTTTATGCTTCCCAAATACTGCTTCATCAAAACTGCCCCATCAGAATTACCCCATCAAAACTGCCCCATCATATTCCTCTATTATAAATCAGTACATGGTGTGTCTGTCCCCTCCCCCGGGCTCTGTAATCAGAGCTAACATGCTCCAGCCACCTCCCCCCCTGTGTATAACAGAAGCTTTGGTAACCATGGCAACAAAACAAACACAGTACATGATTAATGGCTAAAATTTCCTGAAATGACCTCTAAACAAATGGCCGTATTTTAAAAACTATACATCCTACAGCGAAGATCTTTATATTGTGAGAATCACAAGACCCAGACCTAGAGTTTGATATATAGTATGTCTCTGAAATATTAAAAATGAAGGCACGGTCGCAGTTTAGAAATTGCCCTTCAAATTTGAAGGGGCTAGAGTGTAGTTTCAATAAATGTCAATGGACGGTGTGAGTTGCAAACAAATGGTCATATTGTGAAAACTATCAGGACTATGGCTTAGCCGTGGACATGTTTAGTGGCAGCAGGGATAGCTGAACGTTTTGATATAAGATTCGTGTAGGTGGGCTTGAAAATGAGGGAGTGGCGGCAGTTTAGAAATCATGTTCTGATTTTCCAGCTTTTGTCATCTCCCACTCTAGCTTCCCCATTCATTCCTATGGGACCAATTTCGCCGCAAAAATGACGATATTTCGTGAACCATTCGGCGAAACGTTCCACAAAGTAATAGCACACCATTCGGGAACAATCCGCACGTTTCGGTATATTACTTGTCTCTGTAGTGTAGAAACTGTGGGAGGAGTTAGGGTGGTAAATTTGGCTATAATAATAAGAATAATAATAATATATATGTGAGATAACAGTAAGTGGTCTTGCTATGCAAGAACACTTAACTAGAAAAGGTACAATTTCTGGGGAAATTGTGAAAGTGTTCTTGCCTCTACAACTGGAGTGGGCGGAGTAACTGGGTGGGGTGGAGTGGCTTGAGTAACTGTGAAAAGTGTTAAAAAGCTTAATATTTTAAAAAGTATAAATAGTAGTAAAAAAGTTCCATCATTCGCTGAAAGAGCTGAACATTTTTTTCAAAAGTAATTTTTTTTTCAAAAATGAATTTTTTTTAATCAAAAATGATTTTTTTTTCTTCAAAAATGATTTTTTTTTTCAAAAGTAATTTTTTTTTTCAAAGGTCATTTTTTTTTTCAAAAATGAATTTTTTTATTTCAAAAATAATTTTTTTTTCGAAATTATTATTTTTTTTAAAGTAATTTTTTTTTCAAAAATAATTTTTTTTTTTCAAAAATATTTTTTTTTTCAAATATATTTTTTTTTCAAAAATAATTTTTTTTTTTAAAAGAAATTTTTTTTTCAAAAATATTTTTTTTTTCAAAAATAATTTTTTTTTTTTCAAAAATTTTTTTTTTTTTTTTCAAAAATGATTTTTTTTTTTTCAAAAATGATTTTTTTTTTTTCAAAAATTCTTTTTTTACTTTTTTCAAAAAAAATTTTTTTTTTCAAAAATATTTTTTTTTTTACATGGGGCGGTCATAATGTTTTGGCTGATCATGGGGTGGTCATAATGTTTTGGCTGATCATGGGGTTGTCAGCTTTTGTCACTTCCCACTCTAGTTTTGAACATTTCGCCATTCATTCCTATGGGACCAATTTCGCAGCAAAAACGTCATTTCGTGGACCATTCGGCAAAACATTCCACAAAGTAATAACACACCAATCGGGAACAATCCGCTCGTTTCGGTATATTATTTGTCTCTGTAGTGTGAAAACTGTGGGAGGAGTCTACAAGCATTATCAAGTCTAGCAGATGAAGTCACATGCATTTGGAGTGTCTCAGCATCTTGTGTTTACAACCACTGTTTCCTAGCAACGCTCATGCCCTGTTTATGCTTCCCAAATACTGCTTCATCAAAACTGCCCCATCAGAATTACCCCATCAAAACTGCCCCATCATATTCCTCTATTATAAATCAGTACATGGTGTGTCTGTCCCCTCCCCCGGGCTCTGTAATCAGAGCTCAGATGCTCCAGCCACCTTCCCCCCTGTGTATAACAGAAGCTTTGGTAACCATGGCAACAAAACAAACACTAACAGTACACTCTGATTAATGGCTAAAATTTCCTGAAATGACCTCTAAACAAATGGCCGTATTTTAAAAACTATACGTCCTACAGCGAAGATCTTTATATTGTGAGAATCACAAGACCCAGACCTAGATTTTGATACATAGTATGTCTCTGAAATATTAAAAATGAAGGCACAGTCGCAGTTTAGAAATTGCCCTTCAAATTTGGAGGGGGCTAGAGTGTAGTTTCAATGAATGTCAATAGACGGCGTGAGTTGCAAACAAATGGTCATATTGTGAAAACTATCAGGACTATGGCTTAGCCGTGGACATGTTTAGTGGCAGCAGGGATAGCTGAACGTTTTGATATAAGATTTGTGTAGGTGGGCTTGAAAATGAGGGAGTGGCGGCAGTTTAGAAATCATGTTCTGATTTTCCAGCTTTTGTCATCTCCCACTCTAGTTTCCCCATTCATTCCTATGGGACCAATTTCGCCGCAAAAATGACGATATTTTGTGAACCATTCGGCGAAACGTTCCACAAAATAATAGCACACCATTCGGGAACAATCCGCACGTTTCGGTATATTACTTGTCTATGTAGTGTAAAAACTGTGGGAGGAGTTAGGGTGGTAAATTTGGCTATAATAATAAGAATAAGAATAATAATAATATATATGTGAGATAACAGTAAGTGGTCTTGCTATGCAAGAACACTTAACTAGAAAAGGTACAATTTCTGGGGAAATTGTGAAAGTGTTCTTGCCTCTACAACTGGAGTGGGCGGAGTAACTGGGTGGGGTGGAGTGGCTTGAGTAACTGTGAAAAGTGTTAAAAAGCTTAATATTTTAAAAAGTATAAATAGTAGTAAAAAAGTTCCATCATTCGCTGAAAGAGCTGAACATTTTTTTCAAAAGTAATTTTTTTTTCAAAGGTAATTTTTTATTTCAAAAATAATTTTTTTTTCGAAATTATTATTTTTTTTAAAGTAATTTTTTTTTTCAAAAATAATTTTTTTTTTCAAAAATATTTTTTTTTTTCAAATATTTTTTTTCAAAAATATTTTTTTTTTTTCAAAAATAATTTTTTTTTTTTCAAAAATATTTTTTTTTTCAAAAATATATTTTTTTTTTCAAAAATGATTTTTTTTTTTCAAAAATTATTTTTTTACTTTTTTCAAAAATTATTTTTTTTTTTCAAAAATATTTTTTTTTTACATGGGGCGGTCATAATGTTTTGGCTGATCATGGGGTGGTCATAATGTTTTGGCTGATCATGGGGTTGTCAGCTTTTGTCACTTCCCACTCTAGTTTTGAACATTTCGCCATTCATTCCTATGGGACCAATTTCGCCGCAAAAACGTCATTTCGTGGACCATTCGGCAAAACATTCCACAAAGTAATAACACACCAATCGGGAACAATCCGCTCGTTTCGGTATATTATTTGTCTCTGTAGTGTGAAAACTGTGGGAGGAGTCTACAAGCATTATCAAGTCTAGCAGATGAAGTCACATGCATTTGGAGTGTCTCAGCATCTTGTGTTTACAACCACTGTTTCCTAGCAACGCTCATGCCCTGTTTATGCTTCCCAAATACTACTTCATCAAAACTGCCCCATCAGAATTACCCCATCAAAACTGCCCCATCATATTCCTCTATTATAAATCAGTACATGGTGTGTCTGTCCCCTCCCCCGGGCTCTGTAATCAGCTGAGATGCTTCAGCCACCTTCCCCCCTGTGTATAACAGAAGCTTTGGTAACCATGGCAACAAAACAAACACAGTACACGCTGATTAATGGCTAAAATTTCCTGAAATGACCTCTAAACAAATGGCCGTATTTTAAAAACTATACATCCTACAGCGAAGATCTTTATATTGTGAGAATCACAAGACCCAGACCTAGATTTTGATACATAGTATGTCTCTGAAATATTAAAAATGAAGGCACAGTCGCAGTTTAGAAATTGCCCTTCAAATTTGGAGGGGGCTAGAGTGTAGTTTCAATGAATGTCAATGGACAGCGTGAGTTGCAAACAAATGGTCATATTGTGAAAACTATCAGGACTATGGCTTAGCCGTGGACATGTTTAGTGACAGCAGGGATAGCTGAACGTTTTGATATAAGATTTGTGTAGGTGGGCTTGAAAATGAGGGAGTGGCGGCAGTTTAGAAATCATGTTCTGATTTTCCAACTTTTGTCATCTCCCACTCTAGTTTCCCCATTCATTCCTATGGGACCAATTTCGCCGCAAAAATGACGATATTTTGTGAACCATTCGGCGAAACGTTCCACAAAATAATAGCACACCATTCGGGAACAATCCGCACGTTTCGGTATATTACTTGTCTATATAGTGTAAAAACTGTGGGAGGAGTTAGGGTGGTAAATTTGGCTATAATAAGAATAATAATATATATGTGAGATAACAGTAAGTGGTCTTGCTATGCAAGAACACTTAATAATATATATGTGAGATAACAGTAAGTGGTCTTGCTATGCAAGAACACTTAACTAGAAAAGGTACAATTTCTGGGGAAATTGTGAGTGTTCTTGCCTCTACAACTGGAGTGGGCGGAGTAACTGTGAAAAGTGTTAAAAAGCTCAATTTTTTAAAAAGTATAAATAGTAGTAAAAAAGTTGAAGTCTCATCATTAGCTGAAAGAGCTGAACATTTTTTTCAAAAATTATGATTTTTTTTCAAAAATTATGAATTTTTTTTCAAAAATGATTTTTTTTTTTTTCAAAAATGATTTTTTTTTTTCAAAAATGATTTTTTTTTCAAAAATATTTTTTTTTTCAAAAATGATTTTTTTTTAATTATTTTTTTCCAAAATGAATTTGTTTTTTTTTTCAAAAATGATTTTTTTTTCAAAAATATTTTTTTTTTTACATGGGGCGGTCATAATGTTTTGGCTGATCATGGGGTGGTCATACTGTTTTGGCTGATCATGGGGTTGTCAGCTTTTGTCACCTCCCACTCTAGTTTTGAACATTTCGCCATTCACTCCTATGGGACCAATTTCGCCGCAAAAACGACAATATTTCGTGGACCATTCGGCGAAACGTTCCACAAAGTAATAGCACACCAATCGGGAACAATCCGCTCATTTCGGTATATTACTTGTCTCTGTAGTGTAAAAACTGTTGGAGGAGTCTACAAGCATTATCAAGTCTAGCAGATGAAGTCACATGCATTTGGGGTGTCTCAGCATCTTGTGTTTACAACCACTGTTTCCTAGCAACGCTCATGCCCTGTTTATGCTTCCCAAATACTACTTCATCAAAACTGCCCCATCAGAATTACCCCATCAAAACTGCCCCATCATATTCCTCTATTATAAATCAGTACATGGTGTGTCTGTCCCCTCCCCTGGGCTCTGTAATCAGAGCTGAGATGCTCCAGCCACCTCCCCCTTGTGTATAACAGAAGCTTTGGTAACCATGGCAACAAAACAAACAGTACACGCTGATTAATGGCAAAAATTTCCTGAAATGACTTCTAAACAAATGGCCGTATTTTAAAAACTATACATCCTACAGCGAAGATCTTTATATTGTGAGAATCACAAGACCCAGACCTAGATTTTGATACATAGCATGAAATATTAAAATTGAAGGCACAGTCGCAGTTTAGAAATTGCCCTTCAAATTTGAAGGGGCTAGAGTGTAGTTTCAATGAATGTCAATGGACGGCGTGAGTTGCAAACAAATGGTCATATTGTGAAAACTATCAGGACTATGGCTTAGCCGTGGACATGTTTAGTGGCAGCAGGGATAGCTGAACGTTTTGATATAAGATTTGTGTAGGTGGGCTTGAAAATAAGGGAGTGGCGGCAGTTTAGAAATCATGTTCTGATTTTCCAGCTTTTGTCATCTCCCACTCTAGTTTCCCCATTCATTCCTATGGGACCAATTTCGCCGCAAAAATGACGATATTTCGTGAACCATTCGGTGAAACGTTCCACAAAGTAATAGCACACCATTCGGGAACAATCTGCATGTTTCGGTATATTACTTGTCTATGTAGTGTAAAAACTGTGGGAGGAGTTAGGGTGGTAAATTTGGCTATAATAATAATAAGAACTAGAAAAGGTACAATTTCTGGGGAAATTGTGAAAGTGTTCTTGCCTCTACAACTGGAGTGGGCGGAGTAACTGGGTGGGGTGGAGTGGCTTGAGTAACTGGGAAAAGTGTTAAAAAGCTTAATATTTTAAAAAGTATAAATAGTAGTAAAAAAGTTCCATCATTCGCTGAAAGAGCTGAACATTTTTTTCAAAAGTAATTTTTTTTTTTCAAAAATGAATTTTTTTTAATCAAAAATGAATTTTTTTTTCTTCAAAAATGATTGTTTTTTCAAAAGTAATTTTTTTTTTCAAAGGTATTTTTTTTTTCCAAAATGAATTTTTTTATTTCAAAAATAATTTTTTTTTCGAAATTATTATTTTTTTTAAAGTAATTTTTTTTTCAAAAATATTTTTTTTTTTCAAAAATATTTTTTTTTTCAAATATATATTTTTTTCAAAAATAATTTTTTTTTTAAAAGTAATTTTTTTTTCAAAAATATATTTTTTTAAAAAATAATTTTTTTTTTTCAAAAATATTTTTTTTTCAAAAATATTTTTTTTTTTTCAAAAATGATTTTTTTTTTTCAAAAATTATTTTTTTACTTTTTTCAAAAATAATTTTTTTTTTCAAATATATATTTTTTTTTTACATGGGGCGGTCATAATGTTTTGGCTGATCATGGGGTGGTCATAATGTTTTGGCTGATCATGGGGTTGTCAGCTTTTGTCACTTCCCACTCTAGTTTTGAACATTTCGCCATTCATTCCTATGGGACCAATTTCGCCGCAAAAACGTCATTTCGTGGACCATTCGGCAAAACATTCCACAAAGTAATAACACACCAATCGGAAACAATCCGCTCGTTTCGGTATATTATTTGTCTCTGTAGTGTGAAAACTGTGGGAGGAGTCTACAAGCATTATCAAGTCTAGCAGATGAAGTCACATGCATTTGGAGTGTCTCAGCATCTTGTGTTTACAACCACTGTTTCCTAGCAACGCTCATGCCCTGTTTATGCTTCCCAAATACTGCTTCATCAAAACTGCCCCATCAGAATTACCCCATCAAAACTGCCCCATCATATTCCTCTATTATAAATCAGTACATGGTGTGTCTGTCCCCTCCCCCGGGCTCTGTAATCAGCTGAGATGCTCCAGCCACCTTCCCCCCTGTGTATAACAGAAGCTTTGGTAACCATGGCAACAAAACAAACACTAACAGTACACTCTGATTAATGGCTAAAATTTCCTGAAATGACCTTTAAACAAATGGCCGTATTTTAAAAACTATACATCCTACAGCGAAGATCTTTATATTGTGAGAATCACAAGACCCAGACCTAGATTTTGATGTATAGTATGTCTCTGAAATATTAAAAATGAAGGCACAGTCGCAGTTTAGAAATTGCCCTTCAAATTTGGAGGGGGCTAGAGTGTAGTTTCAATGAATGTCAATGGACGGCGTGAGTTGCAAACAAATGGTCATATTGTGAAAACTATCAGGACTATGGCTTAGCCGTGGACATGTTTAGTGGCAGCAGGGATAGCTGAACGTTTTGATATAAGATTTGTGTAGGTGGGCTTGTAAATGAGGGAGTGGCGGCAGTTTAGAAATCATGTTCTGATTTTCCAGCTTTTGTCATCTCCCACTCTAGTTTCCCCATTCATTCCTATGGGACCAATTTCGTCGCAAAAACGACGATATTTCGTGAACCATTTGGCGAAACGTTCCACAAAGTAATAGCACACCATTCGGGAACAATCCGCACGTTTCGGTATATTACTTGTCTATGTAGTGTAAAAACTGTGGGAGGAGTTAGGGTGGTAAATTTGGCTATAATAATAAGAATAATATATATGTGAGATAACAGTAATTAAGTGTTCTTGCATAGCAAGACCACTTACTGTTATCTCACATATATATTATTCTTATTATTATTCTGATGGGGCAGTTTTGATGAAGCAGTATTTGGGAAGCATAAACAGGGCATGAGCGTTGCTAGGAAACAGTGGTTGTAAACACAAGATGCTGAGACACTCCAAATGCATGTGACTTCATCTGCTAGACTTGATAATGCTTGTAGACTCCTCCCACAGTTTTCACACTACAGAGACAAATAATATACCGAAACGAGCGGATTGTTCCCGATTGGTGTGTTATTACTTTGTGGAATGTTTTGCCGAATGGTCCACGAAATGACGTTTTTGCGGCGAAATTGGTCCCATAGGAATGAATGGCGAAATGTTCAAAACTAGAGTGGGAAGTGACAAAAGCTGACAACCCCATGATCAGCCAAAACATTATGACCACCCCATGATCAGCCAAAACATTATGACCGCCCCATGTAAAAAAAAAATATTTTTGAAAAAAAAAAAAAAATTTTTGAAAAAAGTAAAAAAACAATTTTTGAAAAAAAAAAAATCATTTTTGAAAAAAAAAAATATATATTTTTGAAAAAAAAAATATTTTTGAAAAAAAAAAATATTTTTGAAAAAAAAATTTCTTTAAAAAAAAAAATTATTTTTGAAAAAAAAATATATTTGAAAAAAAAATTATTTTTGAAAAAAAAAATTATTTTTGAAAAAAAAATTACTTTAAAAAAAATAATTTCGAAAAAAAAATTATTTTTGAAATAAAAAAATTCATTTTTGAAAAAAAAAATTACCTTTGAAAAAAAAATTACTTTTAAAAAAAAATCATTTTTGAAGAAAAAAAAATCATTTTTGATTAAACAAAATTCATTTTTGAAAAAAAAAATTACTTTTGAAAAAAATGTTCAGCTCTTTCAGCGAATGATGGAACTTTTTTACTACTATTTATACTTTTTAAAATATTAAGCTTTTTAACACTTTTCACAGTTACTCAAGCCACTCCACCCCACCCAGTTACTCCGCCCACTCCAGTTGTAGAGGCAAGAACACTTTCCCCAGAAATTGTACCTTTTCTAGGTGGTCTTGCTATGCAAGAACACTTAATAATATATATGTGAGATAACAACTAGAAAATGCATTTACTGGGGAAAATGCGTGGGAATGCTGAATAGCTAAATTGCTAAAATGGCCGCCATCAAAACTGCCCCATCATACTGCCATCAAAACTGCCCCATCAGAATTGCCCCATCAAAATTGTCCCCATTAAAACTGCCCCATCATATTGCCACCATCAAAACTGCCCCATCAGAATTGCCCCATCAAAACTGCCCCATCATATTGCCACCATCAAAACTGCCCCATCAGAATTGCCCTATCAAAACTGCCCATCATATTGCCACCATCAAAACTGCCCCATCAGAATTGTCCCATCAAAACTGCCCCATCATAATTGCCACCAATAAAACTGCCCCATCATAATTGCCCCTTTAAAACTGCCCCATCAGAATTGCCCTATCAAAACTGCCCCATCATATTCCTCTATTATAAATCAGTACATGGTGTGTCTGTCCCCTCCCCTGGGCTCTGTAATCAGAGCTGAGATGCTCCAGCCACCTCCCCCCCTGTGTATAACAGAAGCTTTGGTAACCGTGGCAACAAAACAAACACTAACAGTACACTCTGATTAATGGCTAAAATTTCCTGAAATGACCTCTAAACAAATGGCCGTATTTTAAAAACTATACATCCTACAGCGAAGATCTTTATATTGTGAGAATCACAAGACCCAGACCTAGATTTTGATATATAGTATGTCTCTGAAATATTAAAAATGGAGGCACAGTCGCAGTTTAGAAATTGCCCTTCAAATTTGAAGGGGGCTAGAGTGTAGTTTCAATGAATGTCAATGGACGGCGTGAGTTGCAAACAAATGGTCATATTGTGAAAACTATCAGGACTATGGCTTAGCCGTGGACATGTTTAGTGGCAGCAGGGATAGCTGAACGTTTTGATATAAGATTTGTGTAGGTGGGCTTGAAAATAAGGGAGTGGCGGCAGTTTAGAAATCATGTTCTGATTTTCCAGCTTTTGTCATCTCCCACTCTAGTTTCCCCATTCATTCCTATGGGACCAATTTCGCCGCAAAAATGACGATATTTCGTGAACCATTCGGTGAAACGTTCCACAAAGTAATAGCACACCATTCGGGAACAATCCGCACGTTTCGGTATATTACTTGTCTATGTAGTGTAAAAACTGTGGGAGGAGTTAGGGTGGTAAATTTGGCTATAATAATAAGAATAATATATATGTGAGATAACAGTAAGTGGTCTTGCTATGCAAGAACACTTAACCTCCCTGGCGGTATGATTATTTCTGATTTTAGGTGCTGAAAGCGGTACAATTATTTTGCACAGAAATTTGGCGTTTTATATTGTAGGCCTGTAATTCTTAGGAATAGTTCACTTAAATCTGTCCAAACAAGAGTCTAGTAGACATCCCGGGTATGATAAAGTTTGAAAAACTAAATAAAAAATTATAATATAATAAATAACTATAAATAATTATAACAAATAATAATATAATAATAATAAAAATTATATAATAATGTAATCAAACCAAAAACACTGAAATTTGCTCAGTTGCAGAATTTTGGCTTTTATTACTTTTAGTGTTTGGTGACGGATCTCCCCACAAATCACTATCGCTCAATTCTGCGAGTGATTCTAATTTATTATCACTTTTTTCTAGCTGGTCTAAAACCACTTTTGATGTAAAGAGACAGTTTTGGTTGCTATGGGCAATCTCCAGTTTCCTGGCAGAAAGAACAGTTTTATATATATAAAACTGCATGCAGGACACTGGGCAGACCACTAGGGACAAAGGGGATGTGTAGTTATTTGATATAGTGCTGTAATCTGTAAGATTACAGTATGCTGTATCTATACTGTGTGTTTCACTATTTGAATTTACCGCCGAACTCCGTCCCCGTGCGTCGCACCGCTCGCAGGGAACGGAGCTCGGCACTGTGAATCGAGCGAGACACAGCGGCTCGCCGATCACAGCGGGGAGACATCGCAGGATCCAGGGGACAAGGTAAGTATACTCTTCCTGGATCCTGCGATGCAAGCCCGAGTCTGGCTCGGGGATACCGCTTTTGGTATAAAAAATCCAACTCGAGCCAGACTCGGGAATACCGCCAGGGCGGTTAACTAGAAAAGGTACAATTTCTGGGGAAATTGTGAAAAGTGTTCTTGCCTCTACAACTGGAGTGGGCGGAGTAACTGGGTGGAGTGGCTTGAGTAACTGTTGTGTGGTTGGAGTGGCTGGAGTAACTGTGAAAAGTGTTAAAAAGCTTAATATTTTAAAAAGTATAAATAGTAGTAAAAAAGTTGAAGTCTCATCATTAGCTGAAAGAGCTGAACATTTTTTTCAAAAATTATGATTTTTTTTTTTCAAAAATTTTTTTTTTTTTCAAAAATTATAATTTTTTTTTCAAAAAAGATTTTTTTTTAAAAATGATTTTTTTTTTCAAAAATAATTTTTCTTTCAAAAATAATTTTTTTTTTCAAAAATATTTTTTTTTCAAAAATGATTTTATTTTTATTTTTTTCAAAAAGTATTTTTTTTTTTTTCAAAAATTATTTTTTTTTTTTTTTCAAAAATTATTTTTTTTTTTACAAAAATTATTTTTTTTTTTCAAAAATATATTTTTTTTACATGGGGCGGTCATAATGTTTTGGCTGATCATGGGGTGGTCATAATGTTTTGACTGATCATGGGGTTGTCAGCTTTTGTCACCTCCCACTCTAGTTTTGAACATTTCGCCATTCATTTCTAGGGGACCAATTTCGCCGCAAAAACGTCATTTCGTGGACCATTCGGCGAAACATTCCACAAAGTAATAACACCAATCGGGAACAATCCGCTTGTTTTGGTATATTACTTGTCTCTGTAGTGTAAATCTGTGGGAGGAGTCTACAAGCATTATCAAGTCTAGCAGATGAAGTCACATGCATTTGGAGTGTCTCAGCATCTTGTGTTTACAACCACTGTTTCCTAGCAACGCTCATGCCCTGTTTATGCTTCCCAAATACTACTTCATCAAAACTGCCCCATCATATTCCTTTATTATAAATCAGTACATGGTGTGTCTGTCCCCTCCCCCGGGCTCTGTAATCAGAGCTGAGATGCTCCAGCCACCTCCCCCCCTGTGTATAATAGAAGCTTTGGTAACCATGGCAACAAAACAAACTATACACTCTGATTAATGGCTAAAATTTCCTGAAATGACCTCTAAACAAATGGCCGTATTTTAAAAACTATACATCCTACAGTGAAGATCTTTATATTGTGAGAATCACAATACCCAGACCTAGATTTTGATACATAGTATGTCTCTGAAATATTAAAATTGAAGGCACGGTCGCAGTTTAGAAATTGCCCTTCAAATTTGAAGGGGCTAGAGTGTAGTTTCAATGAATGTCAATGGACGGCTTGAGTTGCAAACAAATGGTCATATTGTGAAAACTATCAGGACTATGGCTTAGCCGTGGACATGTTTAGTGGCAGCAGGGATAGCTGAACGTTTTGATATAAGATTTGTGTAGGTGGGCTTGAAAATGAGGGAGTGGCGGCAGTTTAGAAATCATGTTCTGATTTTTCAGCTTTTGTCACCTTCCACTCTAGTTTCTCCATTCATTCCTATGGGACCAATTTCGCCGCAAAAACAACGATATTTCGTGAACTATTCAGCGAAACGTTCCACAAAATAATAGCACACCATTCGGGAACAATCCGCACGTTTCGGTATATTACTTGTCTATGTAGTGTAAAAACTGTGGGAGGAGTTAGGGTGGTAAATTTGGCTATAATAATAATATATATGTGAGATAACAGTAAGTGGTCTTGCTATGCAAGAACACTTAATAAGAATAAGAACTAGAAAATGCATTTCCTGGGGAAAATGCGTGGGAATGCTGAATTGCTAAAACGGCCCCCAGCAAAACTGCACCCATCATGTTGCCATCAAAACTGCCTCATCAGAATTGCCCCATCAAAACTGCCCCATAAGAATTGCCCCATCAAAACTGCCCCATCATATTGCCACCATCAAAACTGCCCCATCAGAATTGCCCTATCAAAACAGCCCCATCATATTGCCACCATCAAAACTGCCCCCATCAAAACTGCCCCATCAGAATTGCCCTATCAAAACTGCCCCATCATATTGCCACTATCAAAACTGCCCCATCAGAATTCTCCCATCAAAACTGCCCCATCAGAATTGCCCCATCAGAATTGCCCCATCATAACTGCCCCATCATATTGCCACCATCAAAACTGCCCCCATCAAAACTGCCCCATCAGAATTGCCCTATCAAAACTGCCCCATCATATTGCCACTATCAAAACTGCCCCATCAGAATTGCCCCATCAAAACTGCCCCCATCATATTGCCACCATCAAAACTGCCCCATCATATTGCCACCTTTAAATCTGCTCCATAAAAATTGTCCCCATCAAAACTGCCCCATCATATTGCCACCATCAAAACTGCCCCATCAGAATTACCCCATCAAAACTGCCCCATCATATTCCTCTATTATAAATCAGTACATGGTGTGTCTGTAACCTCCCCCGGGCTCTGTAATCAGAGCTGAGATGCTCCAGCCACCTCCCCCCTGTGTATAACAGAAGCTTTGGTAACCATGGCAACAAAACAATAACAGTACACTCTGTTTAATGGCTAAAATTTCCTGAAATGACCTCTAAACAAAAATCTTTTTCACAAAAACTGTAAAAGATATCAAACTGAAAAGCTATAGCCAGATAGCTGCATATTTTGTGAACATTTTAAAGTTTGTTTGGTGTCTCTAGGTGAAAGTATGAAGGAGCTGAAACTTTTGGGAGCGGAAGAAGAATTTAAGGATTTCAAGCATGCTCCCATTGACTTCAATGTTAAAAAAAGTGTTAAAAAGCTTAATATTTTAAAAAGTATAAATGGTAGAAAAAAAGTTGAAAAAGAGCACACATCAGCTAAAAGAGATGAACATTTTAGTAGTTGAATGGTTTTAATAGCTGAAAGTATGCAGAAGTTACGCAGAACCAAAAAACGTACGGAATAAAATTATTAAAAATAAATAAAATCGAATAACAATAGTGGGACTGCTAAAGCATTCCCACTAATAAGAACTAGAAAATGCATTTCCTGGGGAAAATGCGTGGAAATGCTGAATAGCTAAATTGCTAAAATGGCCGCCATCAAAACTGCCCCATCATACTGCCATCAAAACTGCCCCATCAGAATTGCCCCATCAAAATTGTCCCCATTAAAACTGCCCCATCATATTGCCACCATCAAAACTGCCCCATCAGAATTGCCCCATCAAAACTGCCCCATCATATTGCCACCATCAAAACTGCCCCCATCAAAACTGCCCCATCATATTGCCACCATCAAAACTGCCCCATCAGAATTGCCCTATCAAAACTGCCCATCATATTGCCACCATCAAAACTGACCCATCATAATTGCCACCAATAAAACTGCCCCATCATAATTGCCCCATCAAAACTGCCCCATCAGAATTGCCCTATCAAAACTGCCCCATCATATTCCTCTATTATAAATCAGTACATGGTGTGTCTGCCCCCTCCCCCGGGCTCTGTATTCGGAGCTGAGATGCTACAGCCACCTCCCCCCCTGTGTATAACAGAAGCTTTGGTAACCATGGCAACAAAACAAACACAGTACACTCTGATTAATGGCTAAAATTTCCTGAAATGACCTCTAAACAAAAAGCTTTTTCTCAAAAACTGTAAAAGATATCAAACTGAAAAGCTACAGCCAGATAGCTGAATATTTTGTGAACATTTTAAAGTTTGTTTGGTGTCTCTAAGTGAAAGTATGAAGGAGCTGAAACTTTTGGGAGCGGAAGAAGAATTTAAGGATTTCAAGCATGCTCCCATTGACTTCAATGTTAAAAAAAAGTGTTAAAAAGCTTAATATTTTAAAAAGTATACGTGGTAGAAAAAAAGTTGAAAAAGAGCATACCTCAGCTAAAAGAGACGAACATTTTAATAGTTGAATGGTTTTAATAGCTGAAAGTATGCAGAAGTTACGCAGAACCAAAAAACGTACGGAATAAAATTATTAAAAATAAATAAAATCGAATAACAATAGTGGGACTGCTAAAGCATTCCCACTAATAATAATATATATGTGAGATAACAGTAAGTGGTCCTGCTATGCAAGAACACTTAACTAGAAAAGGTACAATTTCTTGGGAAATTGTGAAAAGTGTTCTTGCCTCTACAACTGGAGTGGGCGGAGTAACTGGGTGGAGTGGCTTGAGTAACTGTTGTGTGGTTGGAGTGGCTGGAGTAACTGTGAAAAGTGTTAAAAAGCTTAATATTTTAAAAAGTATAAATAGTAGTAAAAAAGTTGAAGTCTCATCATTAGCTGAAAGAGCTGAACATTTTTTTCAAAAATTATGATTTTTTTTTCCAAAATTATGATTTTTTTTTTCAAAAATATTTTTTTTTCAAAAATGATTTTATTTTTTTCAAAAATTATTATTTTTTTTTCAAAAATTATTATTTTTTTTTCCAAAAATTATTATTTTTTTTTTTTAAATTATTATTTTTTTTTCAAAAATTATTATTTTTTTTTCAAAAATATATATTTTTTTTACACGGGGCGGTCATAATGTTTTGGCTTATCATGGGGTGGTCATAATGTTTTGGCTGATCATGGGGTTGTCAGCTTTTGTCACCTCCCACTCTAGTTTTGAACATTTCGCCATTCATTCCTATGGGACCAATTTCGCCGCAAAAACGTCATTTCGTGGACCATTCGGCGAAACATTCCACAAAGTAATAACACATCAATCGGGAACAATCCGCTCGTTTCGGTATATTACTTGTCTCTGTAGTGTAAAAACCGTGGGAGGAGTCTACAAGCATTATCAAGTCTAGCAGATGAAGTCACATGCATTTGGGGTGTCTCAGCATCTTGTGTTTACAACCACTGTTTCCTAGCAACGCTCATGCCCTGTTTATGCTTCCCAAATACTACTTCATCAAAACTGCCCCATCAGAATTACCCCATCAAAACTGCCCCATCATATTCCTCTATTATAAATCAGTACATGGTGTGTCTGTCCCCTCCCCCGGGCTCTGTAATCAGAGCTGAGATGGTCCAGCCACCTCCCCCCTGTGCATAACAGTAGCTTTGGTAACCATGGCAACAAAACAAACACAGTACATGCTGATTAATGGCTAAAATTTCCTGAAATGAACTCTAAACAAATGGCCATATTTTAAAAACTATACATCCTACAGCGAAGATCTTTATATTGTGAGAATCACAAGACCCAGACCTAGATTTTGATACATAGTATGTCTCTGAAATATTAAAATTGAAGGCACGGTCACAGTTTAGAAATTGCCCTTCAAATTTGAAGGGGCTAGAATGTAGTTTCAATGAATGTCAATGGACGGCGTGAGTTGCAAACAAATGGTCATATTGTGAAAACTATCAGGACTATGGCTTAGCCGTGGACATGTTTAGTGGCAGCAGGGATAGCTGAACGTTTTGATATAAGATTTGTGTAGGTGGGCTTGAAAATGAGGGAGTGGCGGCAGTTTAGAAATCATGTTCTGATTTTCCAGCTTTTGTCATCTCCCACTCTAGTTTCCCCATTCATTCCTATGGGACCAATTTCACCGCAAAAACGACGATATTTCGTGAACCATTCAGCGAAATGTTCCACAAAGTAAAAGCACACCATTCGGGAACAATCCGCACGTTTCGGTATATTACTTGTCTATGTAGTGTAAAAACTGTGGGAGGAGTTAGGGTGGTAAATTTGGCTATAATAATAACTAGAAAATGCATTTCCTGGGGAAAATGCGTGGGAATGCTGAATAGCTAAATTGCTAAAACGGCCGCCATCAAAACTGCCCCATCAGAATTGCCCCATCAAAATTGTCCCCATTAAAACTGCCCCATCATATTGCCACCATCAAAACTGCCCCATCAGAATTGCTCCATCAAAATTGTCCCATCATATTGCCACCATCAGAATTGCCCCATCAAAACTGCCCCATTATATTGCCACCATCAAAACTGCCCCATCAGAATTGCCCCATCTTATTACCACAATCAAAACTGCCCCATCATATTGCCACCATCAAAACTGCCCCATTAGAATTGCCCCATCAAAATTGTCCCCATCAGAATTGCCCCATCAAAACTAAAAGTAATTTTTTTTTTCAAAAGTAATTTTTTTTTTCAAAAATAAATTTTTTTTTTCAAAAATATATATATTTTTTTTCAAAAATAATTTTTTTTTTAATTTTTTTTTATTTCAAAAATGATTTTTTTTTTCAAAAATATTTTTTTTTTTCAAAAATAATTTTTTTTTTAAAAAATAATTTTTTTTCAAAAATATTTTTTTTTTTCAAAAATAATATTTTTTTTAAAAAATAATTTTTTTTCAAAAATATTTTTTTTTTTTTCAAAAATAATTTTTTTTTTCAAAAATAATTTTTTTTTTCAAAAATATATATTTTTTTTCAAAAATAATTGCTGAATAGCTAAATTGCTAAAACAACCGCCATCAAAATTGCCCCATCATACTGCCATCAAAACTGCTCCATCAAAATTGTCCCCATTAAAACTGCCCCATCATATTGCCACCATCAAAACTGCCCCCATCAAAACTGCCCCATCATATTGCCACCTTTAAAACTGCTCCATAAAAATTGTCCCCATCAAAACTGCCCCATCATATTGCCACCATCAAAACTGCCCCATCAGAATTGCCCCATCAAAACTGCCCCATCATATTGCCACCATCAAAACTGCCCCATCAGAATTGCCCTATCAAAACTGCCTCATCATATTCCTCTATTATAAATCAGTACATGGTGTGTCTGTCCCCTCCCCCCGGGCTCTGTAATCAGAGCTGAGATGCTCCAGCCACCTCCCCCCCTGTGTATAACAGAAGCTTTGGTAACTATGGCAACAAAACAAACACAGCACACTCTGAATGGCTAAAATTTCCTGAAATGACCTCTAAACAAAAAGCTTTTTCTCAAAAACTGTAAAAGATATCAAACTGAAAAGATATAGCCAGATAGCTGAATATTTTGTGAACATTTTAAAGTTTGTTTGGTGTCTCTAGGTGAAAGTATGAAGGAGCTGAAACTTTTGGGAGCGGAAGAAGAATTTAAGGATTTCAAGCATGCTCCCATTGACTTCAATGCTAAAAAAAGTGATAAAAAGCTTAATCTTTTAAAAAGTATAAATGGTAGAAAAAAAGTTGAAAAAGAGCACACCTCAGCTAAAAGAGACGAACATTTTGATAGTTGAATGGTTTTAATAGCTGAAAGTATGCAGAAGTTACGCAGAACCAAAAAACGTACGGAATAATAGGAAGAAAAATAATAAAAAAACTAATAACAATAGTGGGACTGCTAAAGCATTCCCACTAATAATAATATATATGTGAGATAACAGTAAGTGGTCTTGCTATGCAAGAACACTTAACTAGAAAAGCTACAATTTCTGGGGAAATTGTGAAAAGTGTTCTTGCCTCTACATCTGGAGTGGGCGGAGTAACTGGGGGGAGTGGCTGGAGTAACTATTGTGTGGTTGGAGTAACTGTGGAAAGGTTGAACTGGGCAGATGGGCAGAGTAACTGTGTGGAGTGTTTGTAGTGAGTAAAGATAGTAAACATTACACTAACCAATTGATTGATCAAATTTAAAAAGTGCACAAGTGCTAATGATGTAGAAGGTAGAAATATCAGTAAATGACTTTGTCGGACACAGACTTAAGGGTTACCAGGATTTATTCCGCCCCAGCCAAAGCGTAGCTCCTGACGGACTCGCGTCCCAAAATCAAGTGTGTCAAAAACTGTTTACACAGTGTACATATAATTTCAATATATTGCATCACAAGCGAACTGGCGGTATATTTCCGTTATACATTGTATTAACATTTTGAACAGTCAACTTTTTGAACTTTTTGGATACAAGGCAATTCATTAAAGCATATACTTTAAACCCTTACAAATTTTCAGTTTCTCTGCAGTTTTGCTCCTTGCTGTTTCTTTGTCTTACTAATCAGCAAGCAGGCTATAGCACAGGAAGGAGAGGGTGAGTGTGATGAGGACAGTGTGATAGGGCGAGCTGACGTGCTGCATCTACCATCTGCAGGACGGGTGATCGTTTTAGCCGGCCGGCTTCTTATGCGTATTTGAATCTGCTACACTGTAAGTGTTATTTTAATCCTTTTAATAAACCTCAAAACCAGGATTACGCTATGTTGTTTCCCTCTCTTTTCCCGGGGTACCCCTAAATGAGAACAACCCCCCAGCTAGGAGTCTTTTATTAATCTCCATGGTAAGAGTGATTTCCTGTGACTTGGTGGACTAGCGGTATCATCACCCTTTGGCTGTATGAAGTGGCATGTCATTTCCTACAAGCCTATCCAATGAAAGGCCCTGACCGGGTTAAGGTTGCAAGCCCCCTTGTGCTTGCCGTTTGGTAAGCGCGCATTTTATTTTCAGCTACCACAGTGGTGCGGTGGAGGAATTTTTTTCTATTTTACATTTCCTGCTTTAAAAAAATGGGGTCTGAGCCTATGTATTTTCACAACATTTATTTGGACTTTATTCGCTGTGTTAGGACTGTCCAGTGAACACTTATTGATTTAGGTTTCAAGAACTGTGTTAGTTATTTAATTTGGGTTCTAACCATTTAGTCCCATTCAACACTGGTACTAGTATTTACTCCTATTTACAGCGCTGCTATATTTGTTATATTGTTGTATTAGTGTGTGTATCTCACATAAAGTGGCTGCTTTTGTTATTATGTAGTTTTTTTGTTTTGTTTTTTTTTCAAGTTATTTTCATCACTATTTTGGTTATCCCCTATTTGGTCATTCACAATATTTCACGAACAGGTACCCTTTTTGGTTGCACTACAGCGCGGTATTCCTCTTACTATATGATGAGGACAGATGTCTGTGATGGATGGGGGGG
Organism: Lithobates clamitans; assembly: GCA_037952925.1. Classification (NCBI taxonomy): domain Eukaryota; kingdom Metazoa; phylum Chordata; class Amphibia; order Anura; family Ranidae; genus Lithobates; species Lithobates clamitans. The sequence continues at coordinate 3,292,635 of JBBGZY010000665.1, read as the reverse complement.
AGTAAGTGAGTTCAGTGTCTAACAAGTACACCGAACGTGAAATATAGAGAATGATTTTTAGCTAATTGTAAATGGTCCCACATAACTAAAACTGACATAAAACTCACATAACATAAACTGACCCTCATTGCCACTGCATTATCTGTTTGATGACCACTGTCTCACAACCACTGTTTCCTGGCAACACTCATGCCCTGTTTATGCAGGCTCTAAGCGTGTTCACAACCACTGCTCAAAACACAATACACAGGATCATGATAACTGTAATAACTGTGCAGTACTCCTGACTGGAGACACTGCTGCACCCTGGAGATGTAAATGTGATCCAACAGTGTGTTTTTTTCTGTGGTGGCTGCCCAGACCAGTTGGGTATATCCTCTTGAGTGAAGAAGGTCAGATATTGGCTTCTTTTCTCTGCACAGAAAATCTTCATTGAAATCTCCACAGAGTATTATAGGTTGGCAATCCATTATTTCCAAAGATTCCAAGAGGCCCAGCAGGTTAGTAAGGAATTGGCCAATACTGTAATCCGGTGGCCTGTAAACGACAGCGATCAAAGCTTGTACAGGGGACTCCAGTTTGACAACCAAGAACTCCAAGTCAGTCACATTGTGATGATACTGCTTTTCATAGGCCTTGAAATGGTTTCTGACATACAAGGCGACACCTCCGCCACTTTTACTTGCAATGTCAGGAAGGTTTGTGTACGAGAGGTGTCTGTTGCGTTTGAACAGGTTGTAGCCCTCCAGCTGGAGACTTTCAGCAACAGAAGAGCCTGAGAGATGAGTTTCAGTGAAACATAAAACATCTCCAAGTGTCAACTCATGGTGAGATTTGATATCTTCAAAGTGAGCTGGTAATCCTTCCGTGTTGTGATGGATAATTGTTAATGTTTGCTGTTTGTCTGTTGTCTGTAGAAACTTTAAGAGGGGCATAACACTTTCCAGTGATGCTTTCTTCATTGAATCCAGGGAAGCTGTGATTTCAGGATCAGCAAAGATCTTCTTCTCATCAAAGTCGGTTATGTACAGTCCTTGTAGTGTAGTCGTTCTACTCAGAGCAACATAGGCCATTCCCGGTTGGAAGACCCGTTTCAATGAGACCACTGCCGACTGTATCGACATCCCCTGACACTTATGAATCGTACATCCAAAAGCCAACTTCAGGGGGAACTGCCTGCGAACAACTCCTTTCTGTCTCAGGTTTTCCTCTACCCTTTCTATGTACACCAAGTTGTCAGCATCACAAGATGACTTGTTACGGTATCTCTGTCCTGCATTTGGATTGTCCAGCACAAGCCCAAGCTTGTTTACCGTAGTAGCACCATTCTCAGTCTGGATGATTATTCTTGCAATCTTGCCAAATGTCCCGTTAACAAGCCCGTCTTCTACATCAATGTTTCTTGTGATCATGATACGGGCACCTTCAGCTGCTTGCAGTGTGTCAATCAGATTGTCTTTGTGTCCTTTGAAAGGTTGGTGTTGCCTCAGCATCACTCCTGTCTTAGGGTCTTTTCTGTAATCGTCGGCATCTATGTTGGTGATGTTTGAATGGAGAACAGACACAGTTGCAGCATTATGTTTGTGAACCTCTTTGTTGGTGGCAAATATGTGTAGCACGTCATTAGGGCAGTGGGTGGGATCTGTAAAAGCCTGAGCAAGCAGAGCTTTGTCATCATTGCTTAAGGTGCCAGTCTTCTGCTTGACTCTGATTCTATTCAAAAGCTCAGCAAATGAAATGTCATCCTTCTGTCGCATGATCTCTGTCAGCGTGATCATCTGAAAGTTGTCTTTCCAGACGTCATTGGTATTTTCCTCAAACACGCAGAGTGGCTTACTTTTTCCCAGCGGGGGGACCTGGTAAAAGTCTCCTACTGCTAGTACTGACATACCACCAAAAGGTTTCTTACTGCCTTTGATTTGCTGTAATCTCCAGTTGATGTAGGCAAACAGGGGCTTTGAAATCAATGACACCTCGTCATTAACAATGATCTCCGCATTTGACAGCTGTGCCCTCACTTCATCTATTAGATTTCCAAGTCCTTGGTAGGGTGGCTTCAAGCTTCTTGGCAACTTCAGCAGAGAATGCAAAGTGTTGCCTGAAATGTTGAAAGCTGCTGTTCCTGTAAATGCAGTTAGTAAAACGCTGGGCATGGATATGTCTGCTTCCTCACGTAGTCTGGTAAGTTTACAGAGTATCTTTGTCGCCTCAGCATAGATGCACTTTATCAGGTGTGATTTGACTGTCCCTGCACCACCAGTGACAAAGTAATAGAATGGGTCAGGATTTATGCCACGCACATGGTTAGTGTACCAGTCACAAACTGAGTAGAATGTCTGAGCTTGTGTCCGGTTAAGGTTTCTGTACATTTTCTGAAGGAAATCAGGGCACATTTGTGGGGCCTTCACAGTAAGCGCAATTCCACCTGTTTGTTTGTGACGTGTATACTCCGGAACATCATCTTGTTCATTCTCATGAAGTGGCTCCCCTTCTTTGCGTTCCTCTATACATTCCAACCTATCCAACTCAGCTTCTGGGGCAAAGGTGTTCCAAGCATCTTCAACAGGGCCGTTTTTTACAAAGTCATCCAAGACTTGTTCCACAATTTTGTTTTGTTGTTCGAACTTCTTTTGGTTGCTGGTAACAATTGCGGACACTGCTCGGATTGCTTCTTCTCCTGGTAAGCTCACACAGGCGCCTTTGTAAAAATCCTGGTGTGTTGGGAACCTTACAGTTTTCAGTGATGACTCTGAACGGTGGGGGAGGTAGAGTTTAAGCAGTCTGCCGTAGTAGTTCTCAGGGTCCTTCTTCTCTGAGAAGCGTGCGTACCTGATGATTGCAGGCTTCCCTCTCGTGCGTTTTTGAATCATTCCCATTTCATTCAATAGGCTGACACGCTTGCTGTCTTCCTTTTGCTTGCCATCTTCCTTCTGCTTGCCATAGACAACCCTGTAATGGGATGCAAAGTCTGCCAGACACATGGACTCAAACTCTGGTGTTTTGGGTCTGGCTCTGTATTTGTCGACAAAACTCGTCATCCACACATTAAGAGAATCGGCTGGTTTGTTCTGCAATGCACTGAGCGGGAGACTCATTTTCAGTGCGTTGTCACCAGTTGGCAGAAAAACAACCTCACGTGAGCAAGACTTCATTTTCAGGCTGCACGTACGGGCCACAGACTCCTGGGCGCTGACCTCTCTGTGTTTTGAATAAGCCTGAAGAACCTCTTTCATTTCTTCTCATTCTGTTGCTGTTTCTGGGCTCATTTCTTTGACTATTGTTTTGAGATAGTCACTCAGCTCCCGTTCTGGCTTGGATATGTAGGACAACATGTACATGATGCAACCATACTCATCAAGAATGTACTGGATGTCCATGTTGGCGTTCCAGGCCGTCAGCAAATGTGGATTGTAGTTGTTCACCCAGCGGTCCTTGACATCACGCTTCATTAGAATCACGCTTGAGGAGGTCAATGCCTGAATGTACGAGTTGTACTGATTCAAAGACATATCACACTGTACCAGTAGCTGTGACATGTCTTCAAGCTGCACTTTTGGGTTACTAAGCAAATCCCAGACTGGTTTCAGTTTGTTTTTGGCTGCTTGTGGTTTCATTGCACAATCTCCTTGTTCCTCTGGCATCGGGTAAGTTATCCTCGTTTTTCTAATAGGTGGCTTTGGAAATCCAAATCTGCATACTCTGTTACCTTTCTTGCATGATTTTGAATGAGATCTGCTGTGCATTTGAAGTTCTGTTACAAATCTGTGAAGTAAGGCCTGTTTGGCTTCATCAGGCAGCTGGCATGAGATGTTATGATCTATAAAGGCACACACCTTGTCATCACTGTCTTGTCCAAATATAGGAGCTCCTGCTACCCAACAGAGACAATGTATATGAGGGCTCCCTCTCGCCTGAAATTCAACCCGGTAAAAGTAATCGATAACTTCACCAATTGGCTGTGCAGGACCCAACAGCAGCTCTCGCATCAGAGCATCAACCCGTTTGTCAAACATGCGCATGGTGGTCACTGGGTTGCCTCGAAGAATGTCACACTTTTCAGCCCAGTCTAGCCCCACAAAATCCACCTTTTGACCTTGTTGTGCCTTTATTGCCGTTATTACCTCTGGCCATCTGAATTCTGCAGCAGAGAAGGTAAGAAAAAATGTTGGCTTACCCAATTGTCTGACCATGGCTAGCAAATTCTTCAGATTTTTATCCCAGTAAGCTGGACTCCCTCTCAGTGGTTGCATGAACCTTGTGGCATCTCGGTTTCGCACCAACCTCTCAACCTCACACTTGTCCTGTAGCAGCTTGTTGGATAATTTCCGTCCATCCCTGGTATTGGGTTTTCCTTTCCTTAACTGGATGGACATGCTGCTTTTGGCCATGTGCGTTTCTGTGACAAACTGCGCAAAGAAGAGGTAGCGTGTGTCTCTTGCAAAACGAGTATCAACACAAAAAAGCCTTGCATTGAAATACATGCTCGGGGACAGTTTGACTTGTCTTGCCTGGTCCAATGTATTCTGTCCAGTAGGGAACTGAACAGGGAAAGCCATTGCCTCAAGCCTAGGAACTTTAAAGAAGCTGACAGGTGTGTTTCCTTGTGCAGGTGCAATGCTGAATATTCCATCACCGTGTGTCAGTGCTTCCTCTCCAAGGTCAGATGGCTGCAAACAACTGTCTAGGCCAATTCCAGATCTTAGTGTATCCTTCTCATCCTCTGCATTGGGAGGTTGTTGGTCATGGCCTTCCTGTTGCTCAGAAGCAGCCGGTAAACATGCAGATTGTACCTCTGATGGATCACAATTTTCAATGCGTTCAAGTATCTCCATCATTTCAGTTTCATCACAACTGTCGAGTTCCATCCCACCATCATCATCATCATCATTATCATCATCATCATCATCAGTGATTGTCTCATCCACTCTAATTGAAATGTCACTGTAGTCGGGGTGTGTGTCAATGAGTTTTGACAGACCTGCTACTACATTTCCCATGTTGACATTATGAAACAGCTGGTGGCCTTTGTAAGTCAGACGTCTTTTCAGCTTCACTCTGTGTAACTGGGATGTGCTGTGCGATCTTGGTAGAGTATTGACCGTGGTTTCCACCTCGGATGGCACACACAGTACAGCGCCATGTATAGCTGCCTGTCGACCTTTGGGAAGTGTGATGATCTTGGCAAATGGCAGTATTTTGGCCAAAAGTTGTCTTTCCAGCACATTCAAATCGCAGAGCTCTGGGGGAATGGGCGCCAGCTCCATGTTGTTAGCCACAGCGATGGAAGATTTGTGTAATGCTTTTAAAAGTGAGTCACAGTTGTGACAAATCCATTCTTTGGTCCTTTCATCTGGTACGGTGCATTGTTCAGGTCCTTGACAGTGATTGTTGCACACATGGACATATTTCCCTGTCAAACAGGCAGCAACAATGTGTAGATTCTTCTTGTAATTGCTGTGAATGCAATGTTTCACTTGGTTAGGGAAAAGGGTGCGATGACACATCGTGCACACAAATGTTGGCCCAGCTTTAATGCATTCATGGAAAGTGGATATAGCTGTCTGCATTAGGCTGTTGTCCACTGGTTGACTGCATTCCCGCATGACACGAGTCCATCGTCTGTATTTCATTCTTATTTTGAAGGCACAATGCATCTTATGGGTTATGCGAAAATCTGCTTGAGTGTGACGCTTCATTTTCATGTAACTCATGCAATGTTGCAAGTGACGTTTTCTGAAAGCAGGATCATTATGATATTTTCTGGTGATGTACTGCTTCTGCTTCAAGTTGAATTCAGCATTTGTCGCATATTTTCTGGTGATGTACTGCTTCTGCTTCAAGTTGAATTCAGCATTTGTCGCATATTTTCTGGTGATGTATTGCTTCTGCTTCAAGTTGAAATTGGCATCTGTTGCATATTTGCGAATGATATATTGCTTCTGCTTCAACTTAAAATCAGCATCTGCTCTGTATCGGCTGGTGATGTATGTCCTTTTCCAGTGGCGTAACTAAAACCTTCAGGGCCCCGATGCAAGAAATCATGAAGGGCCCCCCTGACCCCTGGACAACGCTTTTCCTAGGGGGATGTCTGATAAGAGGAGGAGCCGTGAGAGCCGCCGAGGGACCCCAGAATCCGGTGTTCGGGGCCACTCTGTGCAAAACTAACTGCACAATGAAGTTATGACATGTTTGTTATTTAAAAAAAACCCCTTTACAATCACTTTAAGGGGTTAAAACAGGTGGTCAGGAGACAACATATTGCCTCTTTACCGGCTGTCAAATGGCTCTGAAAAGTGATCTGAGCATGGATCGCTTTTCAGAGGAATAGCATTTTGTTGTTGGTACATTGAACGAGCAAGAAAAAAAAAATCAGTCCTGATTGTACACATATAGGGTGTCAGGATTAAACGTGCATACATAAAATGTGCATACATACATCTAAACAGTGGCGGCTGGCGCGCAAAAATTTTTGGGGGGCGCAAACATTTTTTGAAAAAAAATCATCAAATGCAGGCACTGTGCCCATCAATTGCAGCCACTGTGCCCATCAATTGCAGCCACTGTGCCACTTAAATGCTGCCAGTGTGCCATCAAACGCAGCCACTGTGCCTAACGCTGCCACTGTGCCCATCAAACGCAGCCACTGTGCCCATCAAACGCAGCCACTGTGCCCATCAAACGCTGCCAGTGTGCCCATCAAACGCTGCCACTGTGCCCATCAAATGCTGCCACTGTGCCCATCAAACGCTGCCACTGTGCCACTTAAATGCAGCCACTGTGCCCATCAAATGCAGCCACTGTTCCCATCAAACGCAGCCACTGTGCCCATCAAACGCAGCCACTGTGCCCATTAAACGCTGCCAGTGTGCCCATCAAACGCTGCCACTGTGCCACTAAAACGCTGCCACTGTGCCACTAAAATGCTGCCAGTGTGCCATCAAATGCAGCCACTGTGCCATCAATTGCTGCCACTGTGCCCATAAAATGCTGCCACTGTGCCACTTAAATGCTGCCAGTGTGCCCATCAAACGCAGCCACTGTGCCAAACGCTGCCACTATGCCCATCAAACGCTGCCAGTGTACCCATTAAACGCTGCCAGTGTGCCCATCAAACGCTGCCACTGTGGCCATTAAATGCTGGCAGTGTTCCATCAAACGCAGCCACTGTGCCAAATGCCGCCACTGTGCCCATCAAACGCAACCAGTGTGCCCATCAAACGCAGCCAGTGTGCCCATCAAATGCTGCCAGTGTGCCCATTAAATGCTGCCAGTGTGCCCTTGAATGCCCCCAGTGTGACTCCCGACCGCTCATCGGCACTTACCCTTTCTTGGTGGGGCAGTGGGTGACTGCGACGAGTGAGGTCCTCCATGCGTCTCCTGCTGTCCACATCTCCCGTCCTCTCCTCCTGATAGGCATCCAATAGCGGCGCCTGACGTTTCAGCCAATCAGGTGACAGGTAACAGACCCGAGCACCTGATTGGTGGAGAGGCAGTTTAGTGTTAGGAAAGCGAATAGTCGTTCACTTTTCTAACACAGCTGAGTGGCCTGTGAGGTCACCTTTTTTGATGCCTATTAGAGCCGATGGCTCTAATCCGGTGCTTCAAAAACACCCCCCGCCGCTGTAATTCAGATTCCCTGCGCCCAAAAAGGGGCTGGGCGCCTGAATAGGGGGTGGCAGCGGCGGCCATTGATAGATTCATGCAATGCATGAATCTATCTATTGGTGATAGAGTGGTGGCTGGAGAGAGGGGGCGGCGCCCATGCGCCCTTAATGCACGGGCCGCCACTGCATCTAAACACACACACATACACATAGATAAACACACACATAATATACACACACATATACTGTATATACACACACAAACACATATACATATATAAATACACACATAAACACATGCAAACACATACATGAACACACATATAAACACATACATGAACACACATATAAACACATACATGAACACACATATAAACACATACATGAACACACATATAAACATACATGAACACACATATGAACATACATAAACATACATGAACACACATATGAACATACATAAACATACATGAACACACATGTGAACATACATAAACATACATGAACACACATATGAACATACATAAACATACATGAACACACATATGAACATACATAAACATACATGAACACACATATGAACATACATAAACATACATGAACACACATATGAACATACATGAACACACACTTACAGAAAGCCTTTTTAAAAACGGCAGTGATTTACCTCACTTCTTCCTGTCGGGTACTGCACTGTAGGGGGAGACAAAGAGCACAGCACACACTGCTTTCACTTTAGAACAGTGTGACAGGCTCCCCGCACAGTGCCGATTACAGGTCGGCTAACAATGGGGAGATCGATCTCAGCCGCTCCTCCTATCCAGATAAACAGGGGGGCCCTCAAGGGCCCCCTGCACCATGGGGCCCAGTCGCCATGGCGACCTCAGCGACCCCTATACTTCCGCCACTGTCCTTTTCTTATTGGTGACAGACATCTTTGTAGCCTTGAAATCACGCCTTCTTTCATTTCTGTGCCTTGTCTTCAGTTTTTGTCTTCTCTGTGCATTTAATTTGGAAAATGCCTTACTGTCCTTCCATATGCCCTGTGAGGATTTTGCATCAAGTGACCGTGGAGAATGCTTGCTGGCTGGGAATCCAGTGTGTGTTGCATCTTTGGTCATCTGTGTCACTTTGTTCTCAACATGCTTTGCATTATGTGGTTTGTCAGATTGCACCGGTGAGGACAGCAAACCATCTGACAGACGTCTTGCACGATGTAATGAGACTGGCATGAAGTCAGGGCTGTCTTTAATATTGATTGGACCCTGGGCAAAAAATTTCTTGGGGGGCCCCCCATTCAATTTCACTCTCCACCTGCTCTGAGACATACAATAAATAGCAGTTAGACTTAAAATCAGTTTACTGTATCAGATCAGGCAGCAATTGCGATTATTGCCAGTGGTTACAGCATATCATTACTGCTTACTGACTAGTTGCTAGAGGTTACAGCACACATTACGGCTCACTGATCAATTTACTTAGTAATGCCGCCACTATTTACACATGAATGCCGGTTATTTACATGTAAACACAGGGTCTGCAGGTGACTCATCTGTAGACAACAATAGGGCAGATCTGGGCAGCATTAGTACCAGCACTCCACACTGAGATATCAGGACACAGCACAGGACTAAAACTTCAAGGGACAAGGGATTTTAAACTGGGATAGTTGGCAAGTATGATGCAGCTGCTTTGGGCCCCACAACAATGACAGGGCCCAGGGCAGCTGCCCCTTTTGCCCTGCCTTAAAGACAGCCCTGCATGAAGTCATACTGCAGTCCATCAATAGGGCCTCTGGTGTCTGTAAGGAGCAATTCATACAACTTATAAATCCTTGCCCCCATATCACACAAATGTGTAAAAGTGATCATAACAGCTTTTCCTTTTCCAGTGGCAGGAAGTCCATCCTTATTTCGACTATGAGAATCAAACATTCCATATCTCCCAGACTTGTCTCTGAACAATGCAATGCAATATGGCACTACTATAAAAAGTGCATGTGTAACATCTGCATTGAGGCACTGAAGTCTTGTGGAGAGGTCAACAAACCAACCTTGGTTGTCACCGTCTACTGTGGCTCTCATACATCCCGATAACACTGGAGATTTAACAACGTTATACTCATATTTGTCAGTGTTGAGTCTGAGGGGCAATTCTTCCATTGTCAAGTGCTGATGCTGATAGACATTTCTTTGTTTTAGCTGTTTTATTGTTGAGCCATACAAGCTGTTGCCCTTCTTCAGTATTTGATCAAGATCACCCTTTTTCACATCATCAAGCTCACTGTGGTATGCCAAAAATGTCAGAGCCATGCATGTACACTGTTTGTTCCTTAACCTTCCATAGCCATGGTGACCCTGATGAAATGATGCCTGCACAGAAATCTCACTTGGTACACATGGTTCTTGCATGCCATGGTTTTCAGAAGTGCCCATCACACTGTCACTGTGCTCTTGAACTTGACACTGAGTTGAACATGAAAATGACACCACAGGTTCACTATGTACCTCCTGTGCACATTCACTGTCACAAACCTCCACATCCACTATGCTGCTGTGGGGCTCCGGATCTAGTGTAGTCCAGCGTATCTTTGCAGCTTTAGATCTCTTTCCTTTAGATGGCATGATGATATTTGTGGAAGGAGCTATAATTCCCCTCAGAGCTTTGTTTGAAGTGCTATAATTCCCCTCAGAGTTGTGTGGGAGGAGCTATAATTTACCTCAGATCTGTGTGGGAGGAGCAATAATGCTATAATTTCCCTTAGAGCTTTGTGGGAGGAGCTACAATTCCCCTCAGAGCTGTGTGGGAGGAGATACAATTCCCCTCAGTGTTGTGTGGGAGGAGCTACATTTCCCATCAAAGTTGTGTGGGAGAAGCTATAATTCCCCTCAGAGCTGTGTGGGAGAAACTATAATTCCCCTCAGAGTTGTGTGAGAGGAGCTATAATTCCCCTCAGAGCTTTGTGATTTTTTTTTTTCAAAAATGTTTTATTTTTTCAAAAATGTTTTATTTTTTTCCAAAAATGATTTTGTTTTGTTTTTTTTGTTTTTTTTAATGATTTTTTTTTATGATTTTATTTTTTCAAAAATTATTTTTTTAATAATTTTTTTTAAAAATAATGTTTTTTTTCCAAAAACAAAATTTTTCAAAAATGATTTATTTTTTTTTCAAAAATGATTTTTTTTTTCAAAAATGATTTTTTTTTTAATTTTTTTTTTCAAAAATGATTTTTTTTTTACATTTTTTTTTTAATTATTTTTTTTTTCAAAAAATATAGTAGCAGTAGTAGTATAGTAATAGCACACCAATCGGGAACAATCCGCACGTTTCGGTATATTACTGTCTATGTAGTTCAAAAGCTGTGGGAGGAGTTAGGGTGGTATGATCATGGGGTTGTCAGCTTTTGTCACCTCCCACTCTAATTTTGAACATTTCGCCATTCATTCCTATGGGACCAATTTCGCCGCAAAAACGACGATATTTCGTGAACCATTCGGCAAAAAAAGTTCCACAAAGTAATAGCACACCAATCGGGAACAATCCGCACGTTTCGGTATATTACTTGTCTATGTAGTGTAAAAACTGTGGGAGGAGTCTACAAGCATTATCAAGTCTAGCAGAGGAAGGTATGACTACATGCAGTTGGGGGATCTCAGCATCTTGTGTTTACAACCACTGTTTCCTAGCAACGCTCATGTCCTGTTTATGCCTCACAAATACTGCTCAATACACAATACACAGGAGAATGATAGATGTAAAAACTGTGCAGTCATTCAAATGGCCGTATTTTAAAAACTATAAATCCTACAGTGAAGATCTTTATATTGTGAGAATCACAAGACACAGACCTAGATTGTAATACATAGTATGTCTCTGAAATATTAAAATTGAAGTCACGGTCGCAGTTTAGAAATTGCCCTTCAAATTTGAAGGGGCTAGAGTGTAGTTTCAATGAATGTCAATGGACGGTGTGAGTTGCAAACAAATGGTCATATTGTGAAAACTATTAGGACTATGGCTTAGCCGTGGACATGTTTAGTGGCAGCAGGGATAGCTGAACGTTTTGATATAAGATTTGTGTAGGTGGGCTTGAAAATGAGGGAGTGGCGGCAGTTTAGAAATCATGGTCTGATTTTTCAGCTTTTCTCAACTACCACTCTAGTTTCCCCATTCATTTCTATGGGACCAATTTCACCGCAAAAACAACAATATTTCGTGAACCATTCGGCGAAACATTCCACAAAATAATAGCACACCATTCGGGAACAATCCGCACGTTTTGGTATATTACTTGTCTATGTAGTGTAAAAACTGTGGGAGGAGTTAGGGTGGTAAATTTGGCTATAATAATAATATATATGTGAGATAACAGTAAGTGGTCTTGCTATGCAAGAACACTTAATAATATATATGTGAGATAACAGTAAGTGGTCTTGCTATGCAAGAACACTTAACTAGAAAAGGTACAATTTCTGGGGAAATTGTGAAAGTGTTCTTGCCTCTACAATTGGAGTGGGCGGAGTAACTGGATGGAGTGGGCGAAGTAACTGTGAAAAGTGTTAAAAAGCTTAAAATTTTAAAAAGTATAAATAGTAGTAAAAAAGTTGAAGTCCCATCATTAGCTGAAAGAGCTGAACATTTTTTTCAAAAGTTTTTTTTTTTCAAAAATGATTTTTTTTTTTTTTTAAACAAATTTTTTTTTTTCAAAAACTGCCATCAAAACTGCCCCATCAGAATTGTCCCATCAAAACTGCCCCATCATATTGCCACCATCAAAACTGCCCCATCAGGATTGCCCCATCAAAACTGCCCCATCAGAATTGCCCCATCAAAACTGTCCCATCATATTGCCACCATCAAAACTGCCCATCAGAATTGCCCTATCAAAACAGCCCCATCATATTGCCACCATCAAAACTGCTCCATCAGAATTGCCCCATCATATTGCCACCATCAAAACTGCCCCATCAGAATTGCCCTATCAAAACTGCCCCATCATATTGCCACCATCAAAACTGCCCCATCATAATTGCCCCACCAAAACTGCCCCATCATATTGCCACCATCAAAACTGCCCCATCATAATTGCCCCATTAAAACCGCCGCATCAGAATTGCCCTATCAAAACTGCCCCGTCATATTCCTCTATTATAAATCAGTACATGGTGTGTCTGTCCCCATCCCCCGGGCTCTGTAATCAGAGCTGAGATGCTCCAGCCACCTCCCCCCTGTGTATAACAGAAGCTTTAGTAACCATGGCAACAAAACAAACACAGTACATGCTGATTAATGGCTAAAATTTCCTGAAATGACCTCTAAACAAATAGCCGTATTTTAAAAACTATACATCCTAAAGCGAAGATCTTTATATTGTGAGAATCACAAGACCCAGAAGTAGATTTTGATACATAGTATGTCTCTGAAATATTAAAATTGAAGGCACGGTTGCAGTTTAGAAATTGCCCTTCAAATTTGAAGGGGCTAGAGTGTAGTTTCAATGAATGTCAATGGACGGCGTGAGTTGCAAACAAATGTTCATATTGTGAAAACTATCAGGACTATGGCTTAGCCGTGGACATGTTTAGTGGCAGCAGGGATAGCTGAACATTTTGATATAAGATTTGTGTAGGTGGGCTTGAAAATGAGGGAGTGGCGGCAGTTTAGAAATCATGTTCTGATTTTCCAGCTTTTGTCATCTCCCACTCTAGTTTCCCCATTCATTCCTATGGAACCAATTTCGCCGCAAAAATGACGATATTTCGTGAACCATTCGGCGAAACGTTCCACAAAGTAATAGCACACCATTCGGGAACAATCCGCATGTTTTGGTATATTACTTGTCTATGTAGTGTAAAAACTGTGGGAGGAGTTAGGGTGGTAAATTTGGCAATAATAATAACTAGAAAATGCATTTCCTGGGGAAAATGCGTGGGAATGCTGAATTGCTAAAATGGCCCCCAGCAAAACTGCCCCCATCATATTGCCATCAAAACTGCCCCATCATATTGCCACCATCAAAACTGCCCCATCAGAATTGCCCCATCAAAACTGCCCCATCAGAATTGCCCCATCAAAACTGCCCCATCATTTTGCCACCATCAAAACTGCCCCATCAGAATTGCCCCATCAAAACTGCCCCATCATATTGCCACCATCAAAACTGCCCCATCAGAATTGTCCCATCAAAACTGCCCCATCATATTGCCACCATCAAAACTGCCCCATTAGAATTGCCCCATCAAAACTGCCCCATCATATTGCCACCATGAAACTGCCCCATCAGAATTGCCCTATCAAAACTACCCCATCATATTGCCACCATCAAAACTGCCCCATCAGAATTGTCCCATCAAAACTGCCCCATAATATTGCCACCATCAAAACTGCCCCATCATAATTGCCCCATCAAAACTGCCCCATCAGAATTGCCCTATCAAAACTGCCCCATCATATTCCTCTATTATAAATAAGTACATGGTGTGTCTGTCCCCTCCCCCGGGCTCTGTAATCAAAGCTGAGATGCTTCAGCCACCTCCCCCCTGTGTATAACGGAAGCTTTGGTAACCATGGCAACAAAACAAACACAGTACACTCTGATTAATGGCTAAAATTTCTTGAAATGACCTCTAAACAAAAAGCTTTTTCTCAAAAACTGTAAAAGATATCAAACTGAAAAGATATAGCCAGATAGCTGAATATTTTGTGAACATTTTAAAGTTTGTTTGGCGTCTGTAGGTGAAAGTATGAAGGAGCTGAAACTTTTGGGAGCGGAAGAAGATTTTAAGTTTCTGAAGCATGCTCCCATTGACTTCAATGTTAAAAAAAAGTGATAAAAAGCGTAATATTTTAAAAAGTATAAATGGTTGAAAAAAAGTTGAAAAGGAGCACACATCAGCTAAAAGAGACGAACATTTTGATAGTTGAATGGTTTTAATAGCTGAAAGTATGCAGAAGTTACGCAGAACCAAAAAACGTACTGAATAAAATTATTAAAATTAAAATTAAAAATAAATAAAATCGAATAACAATAGTGGGACTGCTAAAGCATTCCCACTAATAATAATATATATGTGAGATAACAGTAAGTGGTCTTGCTATGCAAGAACACTTAATAACTAGAAAAGGTACAATTTCTGGGGAAATTGTGAAAAGTGTTCTTGCCTCTACAACTGGAGTGGGCGGAGTAACTGGGTGGAGTGGCTTGAGTAACTGTTGTGTGGTTGGAGTGGCTGGAGTAACTGTGAAAAGTGTTAAAAAGCTTAATATTTTAAAAAGTATAAATAGTAGTAAAAAAGTTGAAGTCTCATCATTAGCTGAAAGAGCTGAACATTTTTTTCAAAAATTATTTTTTTTTTCAAAAATAATTTTTTTTTCAAAAATATTTTTTTTTTCAAAAATATTTTTTTTTCAAAAATGATTTTATTTTTTTTTTCAAAAATTATTATTTTTTTTTCAAAAATTATTTTATTTTTTTCAAAAATTATTTTTTTTTTTTCAAAAATATATATTTTTTTACATGGGGCGGTCATAATGTTTTGGCTGATCATGGGGTGGTCATAATGTTTTGGCTGATCATGGGGTTGTCAGCTTTTGTCACCTCCCACTCTAGTTTTGAACATTTCGCCATTCATTCCTATGGGACCAATTTCGCCGCAAAAACGTCATTTTGTGGACCATTCGGCGAAACATTCCACAAAGTAATAACACACCAATCGGGAACAATCTGCTCGTTTCGGTATATTACTTGTCTCTGTAGTGTGAAAACTGTGGGAGGAGTCTAATGAAGTCACATGCATTTGGGGTGTCTCAGCATCTTGTGTTTACAACCACTGTTTCCTAGCAACGCTCATGCCCTGTTTATGCTTCCCAAATACTACTTCATCAAAACTGCCCCATCAGAATTACCCCATCAAAACTGCCCCATCATATTCCTCTATTATAAATCAGTACATGGTGTGTCTGTCCCCTCCCCCGGGCTCTGTAATCAGAGCTGAGATGCTCCAGCCACCTCCCCCCTGTGTATAACAGAAGCTTTGGTAACCATGGCAACAAAACAAACACAGTACACGCTGATTAATGGCTAAAATTTCCTGAAATGACCTCTAAACAAATGGCCGTATTTTAAAAACTATACATCCTACAGCGAAGATATTTATATTGTGAGAATCACAAGACCCAGACCTAGATTTTGATACATAGTATGTCTCTGAAATATTAAAATTAAAGGCACGGTCGCAGTTTAGAAATTGCCCTTAAAATTTGGAGGGGCTAGAGTTTAGTTTCAATGAATGTCAACTGACGGCGTGAGTTGCAAACAAATGGTCATATTGTGAAAACTATCAGGACTATGGCTTAGCCGTGGACATGTTTAGTGGCAGCAGGGATAGCTGAACGTTTTGATATAAGATTTGTGTAGGTGGGCTTGAAAATGAGGGAGTGGCGGCAGTTTAGAAATCATGTTCTGATTTTCCAGCTTTTGTCATCTCCCACTCTAGTTTCCCCATTCATTCCTATGGGACCAATTTCACCGCAAAAATGACGATATTTCGTGAACCATTTGGCGAAACGTTCCACAAAGTAATAGCACACCATTCGGGAACAATCCACACGTTTCGGTATATTACTTGTCTATGTAGTGTAAAAACTGTGGGAGGAGTTAGGGTGGTAAATTTGGCTATAATAATAATAATATATATGTGAGATAACAGTAAGTGGTCTTGCTATGCAAGAACACTTAATAACTAGAAAATGCATTTCCTGGGGAAAATGCGTGGGAATGCTGAATAGCTAAATTGCTAAAACGGCCGCCATCAAAACTGCCCCATCAGAATTGCCCCATCAAAATTGTCCCCATTAAAACTGCCCCATCATATTGCCACCATCAAAACTGCCCCATCAGAATTGCTCCATCAAAATTGTCCCATCATATTGCCACCATCAGAATTGCCCAATCAAAACTGCCCCATCATATTGCCACCATCAAAACTGCCCCATCAGAATTGCCCCATCATATTACCACCATCAAAACTGCCCCATCATATTGCTACCATCAAAACTGCCCCCCATCATATTGCCATCAAAACTGCCCCATTAGAATTGCCCCATCAAAATTGTCCCCATCAAAACTTTCACAAATATATATATTTTTTTTCAAAAATATTTTTTTTTTTTTCAAAAATAATTTTTTTTTTTCAAAAATATTTTTTTTTTCAAAAATAATTTTTTTTTTTCAAAAATAATTTTTTTTTCAAAATTGTCCCCATTAAAACTGCCCTATCATATTGCCACCATCAAAACTGCCCCCATCAAAACTGCCCCATCATATTGCCACCTTTAAAACTGCTCCATAAAAATTGTCCCCATCAAAACTGCCCCATCAGAATTGCCCCATCAAAACTGCCCCATCAGAATTGCCCCATCATATGCCACCATCAAAACTGCCCCATCATATTGCCACCTTTAAAACTGCTCCATAAAAATTGTCCCCATCAAAACTGCCCCATCATATTGCCACCATCAAAACTGCCCCATCAGAATTGCCCCATCAAAACTGCCCCATCATATTCCTCTATTATAAATCAGTACATGGTGTGTCTGTCCCCTCCCCCCGGGCTCTGTAATCAGAGCTGGGATGCTCCAGCCACCTCCCCCCCTGTGTATAACAGAAGCTTTGGTAACCATGGCAACAAGACAAACACAGTACACTCTGATTAATGGCTAAAATTTCCTGAAATGACCTCTAAACAAAAAGCTTTTTCTCAAAAACTGTAAAAGATATCAAACTGAAAAGATATAGCCAGATAGCTGCATATTTTGTGAACATTTTAAAGTTTGTTTGGTGTCTCTAGGTGAAAGTATGAAGGAGCTGAAACTTTTGGGAGCGGAAGAAGAATTTAAGGATTTCAAGCATGCTCCCATTGACTTCAATGTTAAAAAAAGTGTTAAAAAGCTTAATATTTTAAAAAGTATAAATGGTAGAAAAAAAGTTGAAAAAGAGCACACCTTAGCTAAAAGAGACGAACATTTTAATAGTTGAATGGTTTTATTAGCTGAAAGTATGCAGAAGTTACGCAGAACCAAAAAACGTACGGAATAAGAAGAAAAACTAGAAAATGCATTTCCTGGGGAAAATGCGTGGGAATGCTGAATAGCTAAATTGCTAAAATGGCCGCCATCAAAACTGCCCCATCATACTGCCATCAAAACTGCCCCATCAGAATTGCCCCATCAAAATTGCCACCATCAAAACTGCCCCATCAGAATTGCCCCATCATATTGCCACCATCAAAAATGTCCCATCATATTGCCACCATCAAAACTGCCCCCATCAAAACTTCCCCATCATATTGCCACCTTTAAAACTGCTCCATTAAAATTATCCCCATCAAAACTGCCCATCATATTGCCACCATCAAAACTGCCCCATCAGAATTGTCCCATCAAAACTGCCCCATCATATTGCCACCATCAAAACTGACCCATCATAATTGCCACCAATAAAACTGCCCCATTATAATTGCCCCATCAAAACTGCCCCATCAGAATTGCCCTATCAAAACTGCCCCATCATATTCCTCTATTATAAATCAGTACATCGTGTGTCTGTCCCCTCCCCCGGGCTCTGTATTCAGAGCTGAGATGCTCCAGCCACCTCCCCCCCTGTGTATAACAGAAGCTTTGGTAACCATGGCAACAAAACAAACACAGCACACTCTGATTAATGGCTAAAATTTCCTGAAATGACCTCTAAACAAAAAGCTTTTTATCAAAAACTGTAAAAGATATCTGTCACGAGACTAATACTCACCGAGGCCGAGATGCCGAGAGCGGCTCGCCCTTACGACCACGCGCACCCAGACCCCTAAAATGGGTACAGAGAGCTGGGGGCACGCGGAGGCACGGGCTTCCGGGAGGTAGGAGGTCCGGGGATAGGAAGCGGGTGCTCTGTAATCTGTAGGCGGGACCAGGAATGGAGACTGAGCCTAGGCAGAGGCAAACTGTAATTATAAACAGAGGTTAATGTGAAGCAGGCAGATCTAACAGTAGGAAGTCCGTAAATGCAGGCCAAGATCAGGGGTATCAGGCAATCAGATAAAGACAAGTCCGTAATACAGGCAGAGGTCGGGGTATCAGGCAATCCAGCAGAGTAGTGGTTAACAGGCCAAGGTTTGATACACAGAGACAGGCAGGTAATGGGTTAATCCGGTAGAGTAGTTAGTTAACAAGCCAGGGTTTGGTACACAGAGGCAGGCAGGTAGTGGGTTAATCCGGTAGAGTGGTTAGTTTAACAAGCCAGGGTTTGGTACACAGAGGCAGGCAGGTAGTGGGTTAATCCGGTAGAGTGGTTAGTTTAACAAGCCAGGGTTTGGTACACAGAGACAGGCAGGTAACAGGATATCACAGGCACAGGGAGACAGGGAGAGCTGACGACGAACCAGCAACCCGACTGGGCGCTGGAGCCGTCAGAAATAGTCTCCCTGCCCGGCGAGCGCGTCAGTGTGACACGCTACCGGGCATCCGCACGGGCTACGGCGCGCACATGGGGACGCCGTGCACCCGCGCGCGCCGCACCATCAGGCCGCGGACGGGTGTGCGGCGAAGCGCCAGGCCACAGCGCATGCGCCCCGGAGCCCGGCGAGCGGAGACGCTCTCTGGCTCCTGACAGTGCCCCCCTCCTAAGGGCGGACACTGGACGCCTAGGCTAGCCATCAGTTCTGGATGATCTTGGTGGAAAGTTTGGATTAACCGTGGAGCATGCAGGTTCCTAGCGGGTTCCCAAGAATTATCCTCAGGTGGGTAACCCTTCCACTGAATCAGATACTGTAGCTGCCTGCCCTTCTTCCTACAGCCTAGAATGGACTCCACTTCAAACTCATTTTCGCCATCTATTCTGACTGGAGGAGGCGGAGGCTCTCTTCTTCCCGGAAAAGGGCTAGGCACCACAGGCTTCAACAGTGACACGTGGAACACAGGATGGATCCGATATGTTTTGGGAAGTGCTAGCTCAACAGCCACAGGGTTAATGATCCTCTTGACCTGGAACGAACCGATGAACTTGGGTCCAAGTTTCCGAGATGGCCATGGTAGTCTAAGGTTAATGGTGGACAACCAGACCTACTCTCCTAAGTCGAACTTTGGATTCGCCTTCCTGCCCCGATCGTACTGTCTTTTGTAATCCTCCTGCGCCTTGTGTAACATATCCTGAATCTTTTGGAAATTGGATTGCAACGAGGTTATCCGGTCCTGAACAGCGGGGACGGTCATCTCAGGAATGTCTTTAGCAAAGGACGTGGGATGGAACCCACAATTCGCCCAGAAGGTGTCTGGTTGGTAGAGGCATGAATTGAATTATTATATGCGAATTCAGCGTAAGGAAGAAGACTCACCCAATCATCCTGAGAACCTGAACAAAAGCAACAAAGGTATTGCTCTAGCGTTTGGTTTGTCCTCTCCGTTTGGCCGTTGCTTTGGGGGTGATAAGCTGAGGAAAGACAAACATTGATGCCCAGGGACTTGCAGAGTTCTCTCCAAAATTTGGATGTAAATTGCACGCCTCTGTCTGACACAATGCTTCTTGGTAACCCATGGAGTCTCACGACCTCTTTTAGGAAGACATCGGCTGTGTCTACGGCAGATGGAGTGCCCCTCATGGGCAAGAAATGAGCCATTTTGGAGAAGCGATCGACAATGACAAGGATGGTAGAAAAATTTTCCGAGGTAGGTAGGTCGACAATAAAATCCATGGACACATCAGCCCATGGTCGTTCTGGGATGGGCAAAGGTTTGAGCAGGCCCCAGGACCTAGTGTTTTGGCCCTTGTTCCGCTGGCACAGGGAACAGGACGCCACGTACTTTTTACAATCCCGTCTCCATCCTGGCCACCAAAAAGACCGAGAAAGTAATTCAGATGTCTTCTTACTTCCGAAGTGTCCTGCCATCTTATGGTCATGACACATCTTGAGAGCTAAAGGCCGAGTCCCTTGTGGGACGAATATTTTTCCCTTGATCCAGAAAAGATCCTCGTATTTCCTCAGAGTGCACTACTGGTTCTGTGCACGAGCTGGATGAGGATCTAATGGATGACATTAAATCTGCTTGAGTAGTCCCAGAAAGTTTTGTGGAGAGAGGATCGTGCTTGGCATTGACGTTTGAGAGTCTGCGGAGAACATCCGAGAGAGAGAGCGTCGGCTTTCCCGTTCTTTGCTCCAGGTCTGTAGGCTATATGAAAGTTGAAACGGGAGAAGAAGAGGGCCCAACGTCTTGCTGTTCGGAGGTACTCTAGATTCTTGTGATCCGTAAAGATCATGACCGGGTGTATAACACCCTCCAGCAAATACCTCCACTCCTCTAAAGCGAACTTTATAGCCAGCAGCTCCCTATCACCCACGTCGTAGTTGAGTTCCGGTGGACTGAGTTTCCTAGAGGCGAAGGCTACCGGATGCAGGATGGCCTTAGGTCCCTGTCTCTGGGAGAGAATTGCTCCAGTTGCGATCTCCGATGCGTCTACTTCTAATACGAAGGGTTGAGTCGGGTCAGGATGACAAAGGATTGGGGCGGAACTGAACAATCTCTTCAATGTTAGGAAAGCCTCTTGAGCGGCTGAAGACCACTGAAAAGAACTGTGCTGACGGGTTATTTGAGTAATAGGTGCCACGATGGCCGAGAATCCAACAATAAATTTTCGGTAGAAGTTGGCGAACCCGATAAACCTCTGTACCCCTTTCTTGTTAGATGGAGCCGGCCACTCTTGGATTGCCTGAATCTTCTGCGGATCCATTTCGACCCCATTGGTTGAAAGGATGAATCCTAGAAACTGAATGGTTGATTTTTCAAATTCGCACTTTTCAGCTTTCAAGTATAGCTTGTGCTGTTGAAGTATGGTAAGAACTTTCTTAACGTGTCTCTTGTGTATCTCTAGCGTGGGGGAGAAGATAAGAATGTCATCCAGGTATACCACAAGGAAGTCATCCAGGTATTCTCGGAATATGTCGTTCACCAGGTGTTGAAAGGTGGCCGGGGCGTTACAGAGACCGAATGGCATCACTAAATACTCAAAATGCCCGAATCTGGACCTAAAAGCCGTCTTCCATTCGTCCCCAGCCCTGATTCTGACAAGATTGTAGGCCCCCCGGAGATCAAGTTTAGAGAACACCCTAGCTGAACCTTTGAAATAGCTCAGGAATGAGTGGTAGCGGGTACCGGTTCTTAATTGTGATGTTATTGAGTTGTCGATAGTCCACACAAGGTCTTAGGGTACCGTCTTTTTTCCCAACGAAAAAGATACCCGCTCCAGCGGGTGACGATGAAGGACGGATGAAGCCCTTCTTGAGATTTTCGTCGATATATTGCTTAAGAGCTTCTAACTCGGTTTCTGAGAGAGGGAATATCCGACCGAAGGGAATCTCGGACCCGGGAAGAAGGTCGATCGGACAGTCGTAGGACCGATGAGGTGGTAGACGGTCAGCCAACTGTTTACTGAAGACCTCTTGGAATTCGAGATACTCGGAGGGTACGTGTTGAAGGTTGCCTGTTGGAACGGCCATTGTAGCACAAACTTTGGGAGCCGGAGGCAAACAATGCTGAGAGCAATGTTGGGAAGAGAAGGATACTGCCTTAGTGCTCCATTTGATCTGCGGATCGTGAGCCTGTAGCCAGGGCAAGCCTAGTATGACAGGAAAGATAGGTGAATGGATCAGGTCGAGTCGTAAGAATTCCTGGTGGCCGCAATCAGTAGTTACTGGAATGGGTTGAGTTTCCTGGGTGATGGGACCTGAGCTAGGAAGGGATCCGTCTGCTAGGTGCACCCGTAAGTCTTGGTCTTTGGTTTGTATGGGAATGTTTAAACTGTGCGCCAAGGCAGAGTCTATGAAGCAACTGCACGCTCCCGAATCAATGATGGCCTGCAGTCGGGTCTCCCCTTCCGGAAGCTGTAGGGAGATAAACAACATCACATAAGTCTTGGGAATATCATTGTTTGGAAAGTTCAACACAACTGGCTGAGGGGACTTACTGGGCCTGATCGGACAGCTGCGCAGGAAATGGCCGGTTCCTCCGCAGTAGAGACATAGGTTGGACTGTCGCCTGCGTTGCTTCTCTTTGGAGGTTAGTGGACCCCGAACCAAGCCGAGCTGCATTGGTTCGACCTCGGAGCCTGGTGAAACAGCAACCGTAGTTGAGGTTGGGGTCTGTGCGGAGTGGGGTCTTGGTAATGCCCAGGTGGGTCCTGGACCTTGGAAACGCTCTGAGCGTCGCTCCCGTAGTCGCCTATCAAGTTTCGTGGCTGCCTGAATGAGTTCTTCCAGGGAAGCAGGGGTTTCCATCCTAGCCAATTCATCCTTAAGTGACTCTGCCAGGCCTTGGCGGTATTGATAGCGTAGGGCCGGCTCGTTCCAATTTGTATCGGCCGCCCATTTGCGGAACTCCACGGTATAGTCCTCAATAGGTCGTCTTCCTTGGGAGAGATGGTGCAGGATGGCTTCAGCTGTAGCCATACGCTGCGGATCATCATAGAGCTGGGACATACTCTCAAAGAAGGCCTCGATGGTGTTTAAAACAGGACTGCTCTGTTCCATCAAGCTGTGGGCCCACGCTTGGGGTTCTTCGGAAAGTAGGGAAATCGCAAATCCCACCTTAACGATTTCCGAAGAGAAGGTTCTCGGTTGGAGAGCGAAGTAAAGGGAGCAGGCATTCTTGAAGGCCCTAAACTTCTTACGGTCCCCCGAGAACCGTTCGGGTGTAGGGACCCTGGGTTCCGGGAGTGCCATGACGACAGTGGGGTTAGCGGAGGCCTGCGGAAGCGGACCTCCACTGCTGGGTGCGGGAGCTGCGGCTGCAGAGGGTAGTGACCCTGTGATCTGCTGAAGGCGGTTATCAATTTGGGTATAACCTTCCTGCAATTTCTGTACCGAGTCCGCAAGAGTAGATACCTGTTGGCACAGGATCTCCAGAGGAGAGCGCGCTCTGTCGGCCTCGGACATCTGGCTGGTTCGTACTGTCACGAGACTAATACTCACCGAGGCCGAGATGCCGAGAGCGGCTCGCCCTTACGACCACGCGCACCCAGACCCCTAAAATGGGTACAGAGAGCTGGGGGCACGCGGAGGCACGGGCTTCCGGGAGGTAGGAGGTCCGGGGATAGGAAGCGGGTGCTCTGTAATCTGTAGGCAGGACCAGGAATGGAGACTGAGCCTAGGCAGAGGCAAACTGTAATTATAAACAGAGGTTAATGTGAAGCAGGCAGATCTAACAGTAGGAAGTCAGTAAATGCGGGCCAAGATCAGGGGTATCAGGCAATCAGATAAAGACAAGTCCGTAATACAGGCAGAGGTCGGGGTATTAGGCAATCCAGCAGAGTTGTGGTTAACAGGCCAAGGTTTGATACACAGAGACAGGCAGGTAATGGGTTAATCCAGTAGAGTAGTTAGTTAACAAGCCAGGGTTTGGTACACAGAGGCAGGCAGGTAGTGGGTTAATCCGGTAGAGTGGTTAGTTTAACAAGCCAGGGTTTGGTACACAGAGGCAGGCAGGTAGTGGGTTAATCCGGTAGAGTGGTTAGTTTAACAAGCCAGGGTTTGGTACACAGAGACAGGCAGGTAACAGGATATCACAGGCACAGGGAGACAGGGAGAGCTGACGATGAACCAGCAACCCGACTGGGCACTGGAGCCGTCAGAAATAGTCTCCCTGCCCGGCGAGCGCGTCAGTGTGACGCGCTACCGGGCACCCGCACGGGCTACGGCGCGCACACGGGGACCGCCGTGCACCCGCGCGCGCTGCACCATCAGGCCGCGGACGGGTGTGCTGCGAAGCGCCAGGCCACCGCGCATGCGCCCCGGAGCCCGGCGAGCGGAGACGCTCCCTGGCTCCTGACAATATCAAACTGATAAGATATAGCCAGATAGCTGAATATTTTGTGAACATTT
This sequence comes from Lithobates clamitans, assembly GCA_037952925.1. NCBI lineage: Eukaryota > Metazoa > Chordata > Amphibia > Anura > Ranidae > Lithobates > Lithobates clamitans. Next base: position 3,268,109 of record JBBGZY010000665.1, on the reverse strand, counting down.
TAAAGTTTGTTTGGTGTCTCTAGGTGAAAGTATGAAGGAGCTGAAACTTTTGGGAGCGGAAGAAGAATTTAAGGATTTCAAGCATGCTCCCATTGACTTCAATGTTAAAAAAAAAGTGATAAAAAGCTTAATATTTTAAAAAGTATAAATGGTAGAAAAAAAGTTGAAAAAGAGCACACCTCAGCTAAAAGAGACGAACATTTTGATAGTTGAATGGTTTTAATAGCTGAAAGTATGCAGAAGTTACGCAGAACCAAAAAACGTACGGAACAAAATTAAAAATAAATAAAATCGAATAACAATAGTGGGACTGCTAAAGCATTCCCACTAATAATAAAAAAACGAACTAGAAAATGCATTTCCTGGGGAAAATGCGTGGGAATGCTGAATAGCTAAATTGCTAAAATGGCCGCCATCAAAACTGCCCCATCATACTGCCATCAAAACTGCCCCATCAGAATTGCCCCATCAAAATTGTCCCCATTAAAACTGCCCCATCATATTGCCACCATCAAAACTGACCCATCAGAATTGCCCAATCAAAACTGCCCCATCAAAACTGCCCCATCATATTGCCACCATCAAAACTGCCCCCATCAAAACTGCCCCATCATATTGCCACCTTTAAAACTGCTCCATTAAAATTGTCCCCATCAAAACTGTCCCATCATATTGCCACCATCAAAACTGCCCCATCAGAATTGCCCCATCAAAACTGCCCCATCATATTGCCACCATGAAAACTGCCCCATCAGAATTGCCCTATCAAAACTGCCCATCATATTGCCACCATCAAAACTGCCCCATCAGAATTGTCCCATTAAAACTGCCCCATCATAATTGCCACCAATAAAACTGCCCCATCATAATTGCCCCTTTAAAACTTCCCCATCAGAATTGCCCTATCAAAACTGCCCCATCATATTCCTCTATTATAAATCAGTACATGGTGTGTCTGTCCCCTCCCCCGGGCTCTGTAATCAGAGCTGAGATGCTCCAGCCACCTCCCCCCGTGTATAACAGAAGCTTTGGTAACCGTGGCAACAAAACAAACACAGTACACTCTGATTAATGGCTAAAATTTCCTGAAATGACCTCTAAACAAAAAGCTTTTTCTCAAAAACTGTAAAAGATATCAAACTTAAAAGATATAGCCAGATAGCTGAATATTTTGTGAACATTTTAAAGTTTGTTTGGTGTCTCTAGGTGAAAGTATGAAGGAGTTGAAACTTTTGGGAGCGGAAGAAGAATTTAAGGATTTCAAGCATGCTCCCATTGACTTCAATGTTAAAAAAAAGTGTTAAAAAGCTTAATATTTTAAAAAGTATAAATGGTAGAAAAAAAGTTGAAAATGAGCACACCTCAGCTAAAAGAGACGAACATTTTAATAGTTGAATGGTTGTAATAGCTGAAAGTATGCAGAAGTTACGCAGAACCGAAAAACGTACGGAAAATTAAGAAAAATAAATAAAATCGAATAACAATAGTGGGACTGCTAAAGCATTCCCACTAATAACTAGAAAATGCATTTCCTGGGGAAAATGCGTGGGAATGCTGAATAGCTAAATTGCTAAAACGGCCGCCATCAAAACTGCCCCATCAGAATTGCCCCATCAAAATTGTCCCCATTAAAACTGCCCCATCATATTGCCACCATCAAAACTGCCCCATCAGAATTGCTCCATCAAAATTGTCCCATCATATTGCCCCATCAAAACTGCCCCATCATATTGCCACCATCAAAACTGCCCCATCAGAATTGCCCCATCATATTACCACCATCAAAACTGCCCCATCATATTGCCACCATCAAAACTGCCCCCATCATATTGCCATCAAAACTGCCCCATTAGAATTGCCCCATCAAAATTGTCCCCATCAAAACTGCCCCATCAGAATTGCCCCATCAAAACTAAAAGTAATTTTTTTTTCAAAAGTAATTTTTTTTTTCAAAAATGATTTTTTTTTCAAAAATGATTTTTTTTAAAAAAAAATTTTTTTTTTTCAAAAATATATTTTTTTTTTCAAAAATAATTGCTGAATAGCTAAATTGCTAAAACGACCGCCATCAAAACTGCCCCATCATACTGCCATCAAAACTGCCCCATCAAAATTGTCCCCATTAAAACTGCCCCATCATATTGCCCCCATCAAAACTGCCCCCATCAAAACTGCCCGATCATATTGCCACCTTTAAAACTGCTCCATAAATATTGTCCCCATCAAAACTGCCCCATCATATTGCCACCATCAAAACTGCCCCATCAGAATTGCCCCATCAAAATTGCCCCATCACATTGCCACCATCAAAACTGCCCCATCAGAATTGCCCTATCAAAACTGCCCCATCATATTCCTCTATTATAAATCAGTACATGGTGTGTCTGTCCCCTCCCCCCGGGCTCTGTAATCAGAGCTGAGATGCTCCAGCCACCTCCCCCCTGTGTATAACAGAAGCTTTGGTAACCATGGCAACAAAACAAACACAGTACACTCTGATTAATGGCTAAAATTTCCTGAAATGACCTCTAAACAAAAAGCTTTTTCTCAAAAACTGTAAAAGATATCAAACTGAAAAGATATAGCCAGATAGCTGAATATTTTGTGAACATTTTAAAGTTTATTTGGTGTCCCTAGGTGAAAGTATGAAGGAGCTGAAACTTTTGGGAGCGGAAGAAGAATTTAAGGATTTCAAGCATGCTCCCATTGACTTCAATGTTAAAAAAAAGTGTTAAAAAGCTTAATATTTTAAAAAGCATAAATGGTAGAAAAAAAGTTGAAAACGAGCACACCTCAGCTAAAAGAGACAAACATTTTAATAGTTGAATGGTTGTAATAGCTGAAAGTATGCAGAAGTTACGCAGAACCGAAAAATGTACGGAATAAGAAGAAAAACTAGAACATGCATTTCCTGGGGAAAATGCGTGGGAATGCTGAATAGCTAAATTGCTAAAATGGCCGCCATCAAAACTGCCCCATCATACTGCCATCAAAACTGCCCCATCAGAATTGCCCCATCAAAATTGTCCCCATTAAAACTGCCCCATCATATTGCCACCATCAAAACTGCCCCATCAAAACTGCCCCATCATATTGCCACCATCAAAACTGCCCCCATCAAAACTTCCCCATCATATTGCCACCTTTAAAACTGCTCCATTAAAATTATCCCCATCAAAACTGCCCATCATATTGCCACCATCAAAACTGCCCCATCAGAATTGTCCCATCAAAACTGCCCCATCATATTGCCACCATCAAAACTGACCCATCATAATTGCCACCAATAAAACTGCCACATTATAATTGCCCCATCAAAACTGCCCCATCAGAATTGCCCTATCAAAACTGCCCCATCATATTCCTCTATTATAAATCAGTACATCGTGTGTCTGTCCCCTCCCCCGGGCTCTGTATTCAGAGCTGAGATGCTCCAGCCACCTCCCCCCCTGTGTATAACAGAAGCTTTGGTAACCATGGCAACAAAACAAACACAGCACACTCTGATTAATGGCTAAAATTTCCTGAAATGACCTCTAAACAAAAAGCTTTTTATCAAAAACTGTAAAAGATATCTGTCACAAAACTAAGACTCACCGAGGCCGAGATGCCGAGAGCGGCTCGCCCTTACGACCACGCGCACCCAGACCCCTAAAATGGGTACAGAGAGCTGGGGGCACACGGAGGCACGGGCTTCCGGGAGGTAGGAGGTCCGGGGATAGGAAGCGGGTGCTCTGTAATCTGTAGGCGGGACCAGGAATGGAGACTGAGCCTAGGCAGAGGCAAACTGTAATTATAAACAGAGGTTAATGTGAAGCAGGCAGATCTAACAGTAGGAAGTCCGTAAATGCAGGCCAAGATCAGGGGTATCAGGCAATCAGATAAAGACAAGTCCGTAATACAGGCAGAGGTCGGGGTATCAGGCAATCCAGCAGAGTAGTGGTTAACAGGCCAAGGTTTGATACACAGAGACAGGCAGGTAATGGGTTAATCCGGTAGAGTAGTTAGTTAACAAGCCAGGGTTTGGTACACAGAGGCAGGCAGGTAGTGGGTTAATCCAGTAGAGTGGTTAGTTTAACAAGCCAGGGTTTGGTACACAGAGACAGGCAGGTAACAGGATATCACAGGCACAGGGAGACAGGGAGAGCTGACGACGAACCAGCAACCCGACTGGGCGCTGGAGCCGTCAGAAATAGTCTCCCTGCCCGGCGAGCGCGTCAGTGTGACGCGCTACCGGGCACCCGCACGGGCTACGGCGCGCACATGGGGACCGCCGTGCACCCGCGCGCGCCGCACCATCAGGCCGTGGACGGGTGTGCGGCGAAGCGCCAGGCCACCGCGCATGCGCCCCGGAGCCCGGCGAGCGGAGACGCTCTCTGGCTCCTGACAGTGCCCCCCTCCTAAGGGCGGACACTGGACGCCTAGGCTAGCCATCAGTTCTGGATGATCTTGGTGGAAAGTTTGGATTAACCGTGGAGCATGCAGGTTCCTAGCGGGTTCCCAAGAATTATCCTCAGGTGGGTAACCCTTCCACTGAATCAGATACTGTAGCTGCCTGCCCTTCTTCCTACAGCCTAGAATGGACTCCACTTCAAACTCATTTTCGCCATCTATTCTGACTGGAGGAGGCGGAGGCTCTCTTCTTCCCGGAAAAGGGCTAGGCACCACAGGCTTCAACAGTGACACGTGGAACACAGGATGGATCCGATATGTTTTGGGAAGTGCTAGCTCAACAGCCACAGGGTTAATGATCCTCTTGACCTGGAACGGACCGATGAACTTGGGTCCAAGTTTCCGAGATGGCCATGGTAGTCTAAGGTTAATGGTGGACAACCAGACCTACTCTCCTAAGTCGAACTTTGGATTCGCCTTCCTGCCCCGATCGTACTGTCTTTTGTAATCCTCCTGCGCCTTGTGTAACATATCCTGAATCTTTTGGAAATTGGATTGCAACGAGGTTATCCGGTCCTGAACAGCGGGGACGGTCATCTCAGGAACGTCTTTAGCAAAGGACGTGGGATGGAACCCACAATTCGCCCAGAAGGGTGTCTGGTTGGTAGAGGCATGAATTGAATTATTATATGCGAATTCAGCGTAAGGAAGAAGACTCGCCCAATCATCCTGAGAACCTGAACAAAAGCAACGAAGGTATTGCTCTAGCGTTTGGTTTGTCCTCTCCGTTTGGCCGTTGCTTTGGGGGTGATAAGCTGAGGAAAGACAAACATTGATGCCCAGGGACTTGCAGAGTTCTCTCCAAAATTTGGATGTAAATTGCACGCCTCTGTCTGACACAATGCTTCTTGGTAACCCATGGAGTCTCACGACCTCTTTTAGGAAGACATCGGCTGTGTCTACGGCTGATGGAGTGCCCCTCATGGGCAAGAAATGAGCCATTTTGGAGAAGCGATCGACAATGACAAGGATGGTAGAAAAATTTTCCGAGGTAGGTAGGTCGACAATAAAATCCATGGACACATCAGCCCATGGTCGTTCTGGGATGGGCAAAGGTTTGAGCAGGCCCCAGGACCTAGTGTTTTGGCCCTTGTTCCGCTGGCACAGGGAGCAGGACGCCACGTACTTTTTACAATCCCGTCTCTATCCTGGCCACCAAAAAGACCGAGAAAGCAATTCAGATGTCTTCTTACTTCCGAAGTGTCCTGCCATCTTATGGTCATGACACATCTTGAGAGCTAAGGGCCGAGTCCCTTGTGGGACGAATATTTTTCCCTTGATCCAGAAAAGATCCTCGTATTTCCTCAAAGAGTGCACTACTGGTTCTGTGCACGAGCTGGATGAGGATCTAATGGATGACATTAAATCTGCTTGAGTTAGTCCCAGAAAGTTTTGTGGAGAGAGGATCGTGCTTGGCATTGACGTTTGAGAGTCTGCGGAGAACATCCGAGAGAGAGCGTCGGCTTTCCCGTTCTTTGCTCCAGGTCTGTAGGCTATATGAAAGTTGAAACGGGAGAAGAAGAGGGCCCAATGTCTTGCTGTTCGGAGGTACTCTAGATTCTTGTGATCCGTAAAGATCATGACCGGGTGTATAGCACCCTCCAGCAAATACCTCCACTCCTCTAAAGCGAACTTTATAGCCAGCAGCTCCCTATCACCCACGTCGTAGTTGAGTTCCGGTGGACTGAGTTTCCTAGAGGCGAAGGCTACCGGATGCAGGATGGCCTTAGGTCCCTATCTCTGGGAGAGAATTGCTCCAGTTGCGATCTCCGATGCGTCTACTTCTAATACGAAGGGTTGAGTCGGGTCAGGATGACAAAGGATTGGGGCGGAACTGAACAATCTCTTCAATGTTAGGAAAGCCTCTTGAGCGGCTGAAGACCACTGAAAAGAACTGTGCTGACGGGTTAGTTGAGTAATAGGTGCCACGATGGCCGAGAATCCAACAATAAATTTTCGGTAGAAGTTGGCGAACCCGATAAACCTCTGTACCCCTTTCTTGTTAGATGGAGCCGGCCACTCTTGGATTGCCTGAATCTTCTGCGGATCCATTTCGACCCCATTGGTTGAAAGGATGAATCCTAGAAACTGAATGGTTGATTTTTCAAATTCGCACTTTTCAGCTTTCAAGTATAGCTTGTGCTGTTGAAGTATGGTAAGAACTTTCTTGACGTGTCTCTTGTGTATCTCTAGCGTGGGGGAGAAGATAAGAATGTCATCCAGGTATACCACAAGGAAGTCATCCAGGTATTCTCGGAATATGTCGTTCACCAGGTGTTGAAAGGTGGCCGGGGCGTTACAGAGACCGAATGGCATCACTAAATACTCAAAATGCCCGAATCTGGACCTAAAAGCCGTCTTCCATTCGTCCCCAGCCCTGATTCTGACAAGATTGTAGGCCCCCCGGAGATCACGTTTAGAGAACACCCTAGCTGATCGGAACCTTTGAAATAGCTCAGGAATGAGTGGTAGCGGGTACCGGTTCTTAATTGTGATGTTATTGAGTTGTCGATAGTCCACACAAGGTCTTAGGGTACCGTCTTTTTTCCCAACGAAAAAGATACCCGCTCCAGCGGGTGACGATGAAGGACGGATGAAGCCCTTCTTGAGATTTTCGTTGATATATTGCTTAAGAGCTTCTAACTCGGTTTCTGAGAGAGGGAATATCCGACCGAAGGGAATCTCGGACCCGGGAAGAAGGTCGATCGGACAGTCGTAGGACCGATGAGGTGGTAGACGGTCAGCCAACTGTTTACTGAAGACCTCTTGGAATTCGAGATACTCGGAGGGTACGTGTTGAAGGTTGCCTGTTGGAACGGCCATTGTAGCACAAACTTTGGGAGCCGGAGGCAAACAATGCTGAGAGCAATATTGGGAAGAGAAGGATACTGCCTTAGTGCTCCATTTGATCTGCGGATCGTGAGCCTGTAGCCAGGGCAAGCCTAGTATGACAGGAAAGATAGGTGAATGGATCAGGTCGAGTCGTAAGAATTCCTGGTGGCCGCAATCAGTAGTTACTGGAATGGGTTGAGTTTCCTGGGTGATGGGACCTGAGCTAGGAAGGGATCCGTCTGCTAGGTGCACCCGTAAGTCTTGGTCTTTGGTTTGTATGGGAATGTTCAAACTGTGCGCCAAGGCAGAGTCTATGAAGCAACTGCACGCTCCCGAATCAATGATGGCCTGCAGTCGGGTCTCCCCTTCCGGAAGCTGTAGGGAGATAAACAACATCACATAAGTCTTGGGAATATCATTGTTTGGAAAGTTCAACACAACTGGCTGAGGGGACTTACTGGGCCTGTTTGGACAGCTGCGCAGGAAATGGCCGGTTCCTCCGCAGTAGAGACATAGGTTGGACTGTCGCCTGCGTTGCTTCTCTTTGGAGGTTAGTGGACCCCGAACCAAGCCGAGCTGCATTGGTTCGACCTCGGAGCCTGGTGAAACAGCAACCGTAGTTGAGGTTGGGGTCTGTGCGGAGTGGGGTCTTGGTAATGCCCAGGTGGGTCGTGGACCTTGGAAACGCTCTGAGCGTCGCTCCCGTAGTCGCCTATCAAGTTTCGTGGCTGCCTGAATGAGTTCTTCCAGGGAAGCAGGGGTTTCCATCCTAGCCAATTCATCCTTAAGTGACTCTGCCAGGCCTTGGCGGTATTGATAGCATAGGGCCGGCTCGTTCCAATTTGTATCGGCCGCCCATTTGAGGAACTCCACGGTATAGTCCTAAATAGGTCGTCTTCCTTGGGAGAGATGGTGCAGGATGGCTTCAGCTGTAGCCATACGCTGCGGATCATCATAGAGCTGGGACATACTCTCAAAGAAGGCCTCGATGGTGTTTAAAACAGGACTGCTCTGTTCCATCAAGCTGTGGGCCCACGCTTGGGGTTCTTCGGAAAGTAGGGAACTCGCAAATCCCACCTTAACGATTTCCGAAGAGAAGGTTCTCGGTTGGAGAGCGAAGTAAAGGGAGCAGGCATTCTTGAAGGCCCTAAACTTCTTACGGTCCCCCGAGAACCGTTCGGGTGTAGGGACCCTGGGTTCCGGGAGTGCCATGACGACAGTGGGGTTAGCGGAGGCCTGCGGAAGCGGACCTCCACTGCTGGGTGCGGGAGCTGCAGCTGCGGAGGGTAGTGACCCTGTGATCTGCTGAAGGCGGTTATCAGTTTGGGTATAACCTTCCTGCAATTTCTGTACCGAGTCCGCAAGAGTAGATACCTGTTGGCACAGGATCTCCAGAGGAGAGCGCGCTCTGTCGGCCTCGGACATCTGGCTGGTTCGTACTGTCACAAGACCAATACTCACCGAGGCCGAGATGCCGAGAGCGGCTCGCCCTTACGACCACACGCACCCAGACCCCTAAAATGGGTACAGAGAGCTGGGGGCACGCGGAGGCACGGGCTTTCGGGAGGTAGGAGGTCCGGGGATAGGAAGCGGGTGCTCTGTAATCTGTAGGCGGGACCAGGAATGGAGACTGAGCCTAGGCAGAGGCAAACTGTAATTATAAACAGAGGTTAATGTGAAGCAGGCAGATCTAACAGTAGGAAGTCAGTAAATGCAGGCCAAGATCAGGGGTATCAGGCAATCAGATAAAGACAAGTCCGTAATACAGGCAGAGGTCGGGGTATCAGGCAATCCAGCAGAGTAGTGGTTAACAGACCAAGGTTTGATACACAGAGACAGGCAGGTAATGGGTTAATCCAGTAGAGTAGTTAGTTAACAAGCCAGGGTTTGGTACACAGAGGCAGGCAGGTAGTGGGTTAATCCGGTAGAGTGGTTAGTTTAACAAGCCAGGGTTTGGTACACAGAGGCAGGCAGGTAGTGGGTTAATCCGGTAGAGTGGTTAGTTTAACAAGCCAGGGTTTGGTACACAGAGACAGGTAGGTAACAGGATATCACAGGCACAGGGAGACAGGGAGAGCTGACGACGAACCAGCAACCCGACTGGGTGCTGGAGCCGTCAGAAATAGTCTCCCTGCCCGGCGAGCGCGTCAGTGTGACGCGCTACCGGGCACCCGCACGGGCTACGGCTCGCACACGGGGACCGCCGTGCACCCGCGCGCGCCGCACCATCAGGCCACCATCAGGCGAAGCGCCAGGCCACCGCGCATGCGCCCCGGAGCCCGGCGAGCGGAGACGCTCCCTGGCTCCTGACAATATCAAACTGAAAAGACATAGCCAGATAGCTGAATATTTTGTGAACATTTTAAAGTTTGTTTGGTGTCTCTAGGTGAAAGTATGAAGGAGTTGAAACTTTTGGGAGCGGAAGAAGAATTTAAGGATTTCAAGCATGCTCCCATTGACTTCAATGTTAAAAAAAAGTGTTAAAAAGCTTAATATTTTAAAAAGTATAAATGGTAGAAAAAAAGTTGAAAACGAGCACACCTCAGCTAAAAGAGACGAACATTTTAATAGTTGAATGGTTGTAATAGCTGAAAGTATGCAGAAGTTACGCAGAACCGAAAAACGTACGGAAAATTAAGAAAAATAAATAAAATCGAATAACAATAGTGGGACTGCTAAAGCAGTCCCACTAACTAGAAAAGGTACAATTTCTGGGGAAATTAAGAAAAGTGTTCTTGCCTCTACAACTGGAGTGGGCGGAGTATCTGGGGGGAGTGGCTGGAGTAACTGTTGTGTGGTTGGAGTAACTGTGGAAAGGTTGAACTGGGCAGATGGGCAGAGTAACTGTGTGGAGTGTTTGTAGTGAGTAAAGATAGTAAACATTACACTAACCAATTGATTGATCAAATTTAAAAAGTGCTAATGATGTAGAAGGTAGAAATATCGGTAAATGACTTTGTCGGACACAGACTTAAGGGTTACCAGGATTTATTCCGCCCCAGCCAAAGCGTAGCACCTGACGGACTCGCGTCCCAAAATTAAGTGCGTCAAAAACAGTCTACACAGTGTACATATAATTTCAATATATTGCATCACAAGCGAACTGGCGGTATATTTCCGTTATACATTGTATTAACATTTTGAACAGTCAACTTTTTGAACTTTTTGGATACAAGGCAATTCATTAAAGCATATACTTTAAACGCTTACAAATTTTCAGTTTCTCTGCAGTTTTGCTCCTTGCTGTTTCTTTGTCTTACTAATCAGCAAGCAGGCTATAGCACAGGAAGGAGAGGGTGAGTGTGATGAGGACAGTGTGATAGGGCGAGCTGACGTGCTGCATCTACCGTCTGCAGGACGGGTGATCGTTTTTGCCGGCCGGCTTCTTATGCTTATTTGAATCTGCTACACTGTAAGTGTTATTTTAATTCTTTGAATAAACCTCAAAACCAGGATTACGCTATGTTGTTTCCCTCTCTTTTCCCGGGGTACCCCTAAATGAGAACAACCCCCCAGCTAGGAGTCTTTTATTAATCTCCATGATAAGAGTGATTTCCTGTGACTTGGTGGACTAGCGGTATCATCACCCTTTAGCTGTATGAAGTGGTATGTCGTTTCCTACAAGCCCATCCAATGAAAGGCCCTGACCGGGTTAAGGTCGCAAGCCCCCTTGTGCTTGCCGTTTGGTAAGCGCGCATTTTATTTTCAGCTACCACAGTGGTGCGGTGGAGGAATTTTTTCTATTTTACATTTCCTGCTTTAAAGACTGGGGTCTGAGCCTATGTCTTTTCACAACATTTATTTGGACTTTATTCACTGTGTTAGGACTGTCCAGTGAACACTTATTGATTTTGGTTTCAAGAACTGTGTTAGTTATTTAATTTGGGTTCTAACCAATTAGTCCCATTCAACACTGGTACTAGTATTTACTCCTATTTACAGCACTGCTATATTTGTTATATTGTTGTATTAGTGTGTGTATCTCACATATAGTGGCTGCTTTTGTTATTATGTAGTTTTTTTTTTTTTTTCACTAAGTTATTTTCATCACTATTTTGGTTATCCCCTATTTGGTCATTCACAATATTTCACGAACAGGTACCCTTTTTGGGTGCACTACAGCGCAGTATTCCTCTTACTATATGATGAGGACAGATGTCTGTGATGGATGGGGGGGAGTAAGTGAGTTCAGTGTCTAACAAGTACACCGAACATGAAATATAGAGAATGATTTTTAGCTAATTGTAAATGGTCCCACATAACTATGGCCACATAAACTGACCCTCATTGCCACTTTATTATCTGTTTGATGACCACTGTCTCACAACCACTGTTTCCTGGCAACATTCATGCCCTGTTTATGCAGGCTCTAAGCGTGTTCACAACCACTGCTCAAAACACAATACACAGGATCGTGATAGCTGTAATAACTGTGCAGTACTCCTGACTGGAGACACTGCTGCACCCTGGAGATGTAAATGTGATCCAACAGTGTGTTTTTTTCTGGGGTAGCTGCCCAGACCAGTTGGGTATATCCTCTTGAGTGAAGAAGGTCAGATATTGGCTTCTTTTCTCTGCACAGAAAATCTTCATTGAAATCTCCACAGAGTATTATAGGTTGGCAATCCATTATTTCCAAAGATTCCAAGAGGCCCAGCAGGTTAGTAAGGAATTGGCCAATACTGTAATCCGGTGGCCTGTAAACAACAGCGATCAAAGCTTGTACAGGGGACTCCAGTTTGACAACCAAAAACTCCAAGTCAGTCACATTGTGATGATACTGCTTTTCATAGGCCTTGAAATGGTTTCTGACATACAAGGCGACACCTCCGCCACTTTTACTTGCAATGTCAGGAAGGTTTGTGTACGAGAGGTGTCTGTTGCGTTTGAACAGGTTGTAGCCCTCCAGCTGGAGACTTTCAGCAACAGAAGAGCCTGAGAGATGAGTTTCAGTGAAACATAAAACATCTCCAAGTGTCAACTCATGGTGATATTTGATATCTTCAATGTGAGCTGGTAATCCTTCTGTGTTGTGATGGATAATTGTTGATGTTTGCTGTTTGTCTGTTGTCTGTAGAAACTTTAAGAGGGGCATAACACTTTCCAGTGATGCATTCTTCATTGAATCCAGGGAAGCTGTGATTTCAGGATCAGCAAAGATCTTCTTCTCATCAAAGTCGGTTATGTACAGTCCTTGCAGTGTAGTCGTTCTACTCAGAGCAACATAGGCCATTCCCGGTTTGAAGACCCGTTTCAATGAGACCACTGCCGACTGTATCGACATCCCCTGACACTTATGAATCGTACATCCAAAAGCCAACTTCAGGGGGAACTGCCTGCGAACAACTCCTTTCTGTCTCAGGTTTTCCTCTACCCTTTCTATGTACACCAAGTTGTCAGCATCACAAGACGACTTGTTACGGTATCTCTGTCCTGCATTTGGATTGTCCAGCATAAGCCCAAGCTTGTTTACCGTAGTAGCACCATTCTCAGTCTGGATGATTATTCTTGCAATCTTGCCAAATGTCCCGTTAACAAGCCTGTCTTCTACATCAATGTTTCTTGTGATCATGATACGGGCACCTTCAGCTGCTTGCAGTGTGTCAATCAGATTGTCTTTGTGTCCTTTGAAAGGTTGGTGTTGCCTCAGCATCACTCCTGTCTTAGGGTCTTTTCTGTAATCGTCGGCATCTATGTTGGTGACGTTTGAATGGAGAACAGACACAGTTGCAGAATTATGTTTGTGAACCTCTTTGTTGGTGGCAAATATGTGTAGCACATCATTAGGGCAGTGGGTGGGATCTGTAAAAGCCTGAGCAAGCAGAGCTTTGTCATCATTGCTTAAGGTGCCAGTCTTCTGCTTGACTCTGATTCTATTCAAAAGCTCAGCAAATGAAATGTCATCCTTCTGTCGCATGATCTCTGTCAGCGTGATCATCTGAAAGTTGTCTTTCCAGACGTCATTGGTATTTTCCTCAAACACGCAGAGTGGCTTATTTTTCCCAGCGGGGGGACCTGGTAAAAGTCTCCTACTGCTAGTACTGACATACCACCAAAAGGTTTCTTACTGCCTTTGATTTGCTGTAATCTCCAGTTGATGTAGGCAAACAGGGGCTTTGAAATCATTGACACCTCGTCAATAACAATGATCTCCGCATTTGACAGCTGTGCCCTCACTTCATCTATTAGATTTCCAAGTCCTTGGTAGGGTGGCTTCAAGCTTCTTGGCAACTTCAGCAGAGAATGCAAAGTGTTGCCTGAAATGTTGAAAGCTGCTGTTCCTGTAAATGCAGTTAGTAAAACGCTGGGCATGGATATGTCTGCTTCCTCACGTAGTCTGGTAAGTTTACAGAGTATCTTTGTCGCCTCAGCATAGATGCACTTTATCAGGTGTGATTTGCCTGTCCCTGCACCACCAGTGACAAAGTAATAGAATGGGTCAGGATTTAGGCCACGCACACGGTTAGTGCACCAGTCACAAACTGAGTAGAATGTCCGAGCTTGTGTCCGGTTAAGGTTTCTGTACATTTTCCGAAGGAAATCAGGGCACATTTGTGTGGCCTTCACAGTAAGCGCAATTCCACCTGTTTGTTTGTGACGTGTATACTCCGGAACATCATCTTGTTCATTCTCATGAAGTGGCTCCCCTTCTTTGCGTTCCTCTATACATTCCAACCTATCCAACTCAGCTTCTGGGGCAAAGGTGTTCCAAGCATCTTCAACAGGGCCGTTTTTTACAAAGTCATCCAAGACTTGTTCCACAATTTTGTTGTGTTGTTCGAACTTCTTTTGGTTGCTGGTAACAATTGCAGACACTGCTCGGATTGCTTCTTCCCCTGGTAAGCTCACACAGGCGCCTTTGTAAAAATCCTGGTGTATTGGGAACCCTTCAGTTTTCAGTGATGACTCTGAACGGTGGGGGAGGTAGAGTTTAAGCAGTCTGCCGTAGTAGTTCTCGGGGTCCTTCTTCTGTAATGGGATGCAAAGTCTGCCAGACACATGGACTCAAACTCTGGTGTTTCGGGTCTGGCTCTGTATTTGTCGACAAAACTCGTCATCCACACATTAAGAGAATCGGCTGGTTTGTTCTGCAATGCACTGAGCGGGAGACTCATTTTCAGTGCGTTGTCACCAGTTGGCAGAAAAACAACCTCACGTGAGCAAGACTTCATTTTCAGGCTGCACGTATGGGCCACAGACTCCTGGGCGCTGACCTCTCTGTGTTTTGAATAAGCCTGAAGAACCTCTTTCATTTCTTCTCGTTCTGTCGCTGTTTCTGGGCTCATTTCTTTGACTATTGTTTTGAGATAGTCACTCAGCTCCCGTTCTGGCTTGGATATGTAGGACAACATGTACATGATGCAACCATACTCATCAAGAATGTACTGGATGTCCATGTTGGCGTTCCAGGCCGTCAGCAAATGTGGATTGTAGTTGTTCACCCAGCAGTCCTTGACATCACGCTTCATTAGAATCACGCTTGAGGAGGTCAATGCCTGAATGTACGAGTTGTACTGATTCAAAGTCATATCACACTGTGCCAGTAGCTGTGACATGTCTTCAAGCTGCACTTTTGGGTTATTAAGCAAATCCCAGACTGGTTTCAGTTTGTTTTTGGCTGCTTGTGGTTTCATTGCACAATCTCCTTGTTCTTCTGGCATCGGGTAAGTTATACTCGTTTTTCTAATAAGTGGCTTTGGAAATCCAAATGTGCATACTCTGTTACCTTTCTTGCATGATTTTGAATGAGATCTGCTGTGCATTTGAAGTTCTGTTACAAATCTGTGAAGTAAGGCCTGTTTGGCTTCATCAGGCAGCTGGCATGAGATGTTATGATCTATAAAGGCACACACCTTGTCATCACTGTCTTGTCCAAATATAGGAGCTCCTGCTACCCAACAGAGACAATGTATATGAGGGCTCCCTCTCGCCTGAAATTCAACCCGGTAAAAGTAATCGATAACTTCACCAATTGGCTGTGCAGGACCCAACAGCAGCTCTCGCATCAGAGCATCAACCCGTTTGTCAAACATGCGCATGGTGGTCACTGGGTTGCCTCGAAGAATGTCACACTTTTCAGCCCAGTCTAGCCCCGCAAAATCCACCTTTTGACCTTGTTGTGCCTTTATTGCCGTTATTACCTCTGGTCATCTGAATTCTGCAGCAGAGAAGGTAAGAAAAAATGTTGGCTTACCCAATTGTCTGACCATGGCTAGCAAATTCTTCAGATTTTTATCCCAGTAAGCTGGACTCCCTCTCAGTGGTTGCATGAACCTTGTGGCATCTCGGTTTCGCACCAACCTCTCAACCTCACACTTGTCCTGTAGCAGCTTGTTGGATATTTTCCGTCCATCCCTGGTATTGGGTTTTCCTTTCCTTAACTGGATGGACATGCTGCTTTTGGCCATGTGTGTTTCTGTGACAAACTGCGCAAAGAAAAGGTAGCTTGTGTCTCTTGCAAAACGAGTATCAACACAAAAAAGCCTTGCATTGAAATACATGCTCGGGAACAGTTTGACTTGTCTTGCCTGGTCCAATGTATTCTGTCCAGTAGGGAACTGAACAGGGAAAGCCATTGCCTCAAGCCTAGGAACTTTAAAGAAGCTGACAGGTGTGTTTCCTTGTGCAGGTGCAATGCTGAATATTCCATCACCGTGTGTCAGTGCTTCCTCTCCAAGGTCAGATGGCTGCAAACAACTGTCTAGGCCAATTCCAGGTCTTAGTGTATCCTTCTCATCCTCTGCATTGGGAGGTTGTTGGTCATGGCCTTCCTGTTGCTCAGAAGCAGCCGGTAAACATGCAGACTGTACCTCTGATGGATCACAATTTTCGATGCATTCAAGTATCTCCATCATTTTAGTTTCGTCACAACTGTCGAGTTCCATCCCATCATCATCATCATCATCATTATCATCATCATCATCAGCGATTGTCTCATCCACTCTAATTGAAATGTCACTGTAGTCGGGGTGTGTGTCAATGAGTTTTGACAGACCTGCTACTACATTTCCCATGTTGACATTATGAAACAGCTGGTGGCCTTTGTAAGTCAGACGTCTTTTCAGCTTCACTCTGTGTAACTGGGATGTGCTGTGCGATCTTGGTAGAGTATTGACTGTGGTTTCCACCTCGGATGGCACACACTACAGCGCCATGTATAGCTGCCTGTCGACCTTTGGGAAGTGTGATGATCTTGGCAAATGGCAGTATTTTGGCCAAAAGTTGTCTTTCCAGCACATTCAAATCGCAGAGCTCTGGGGGAATGGGCGCCAGCTCCATGTTGTTAGCCACAGCGATGGATGATTTGTGTCCTGCTTTTAAATGTGAGTCACAGTTGTGACAAATCCATTCTTTGGTCCTTTCATCTGGTACGGTGCATTTTTCAGGTCCTTGACAGTGATTGTTGCACACATGGACATATTTCCCTGTCAAACAGGCAGCAACAATGTGTAGATTTTTCTTGTAATTGCTGTGAATGCAATGTTTCACTTGGTTAGGGAAAAGGGTGCGATGACACATCGTGCACACAAATGTTGGCCCAGCTTTAATGCATTCATGGAAAGTGGATATAGCTGTCTGCATTAGGCTGTTGTCCACTGGTTGACTGCATTCCCGCATGACACGAGTCCATCGTCTGTATTTCATTCTTATTTTGAAGGCACATTGCATCTTATGGGTTATGCGAAAATCTGCTTGAGTGTGACGCTCCATTTTCATGTAACTCATGCAATGTTGCAAGTGACGTTTTCTGAAAGCAGGATCATTATGATATTTTCTGGTGATGTATTGCTTCTGCTTCAAGTTGAAATCGACATTTGTCGCATATTTTCTGGTGATGTATTGCTTCTTCTTCAAGTTATAATCTGCATTTGTCGCATATTTTCTGGTGATGTATTGCTTCTTCTTCAAGTTGTAATCTGCATTTGTCGCATATTTTCTGGTGGTGTACTGCTTCTGCTTCAAGTTGAAATCTGCATTTGTCGCATATTTTCTGGTGATGTACTGCTTCTGCTTCAAGTTGAAATCTGCATTTGTCGCATATTTTCTGGTGATGTATTGCTTCTGCTTCAAGTTGAAATCTGCATTTGTCGCATATTTTCTGGTGATGTACTGCTTCTACTTCAAGTTGAAATCTGCATTTGTCGCATATTTTCTGGTGATGTATTGCTTCTGCTTCAAGTTGAAATTGGCATCTGTTGCATATTTGCGAATGATATATTGCTTCTGCTTCAACTTAAAATCAGCATCTGCTCTGTATTGGCTGGTGATGTATGTTCTTTTCTTATTCGTGACAGATATCTTTGTAGCCTTGGAATCACGCCTTCTTTCATTTCTGTGTCTTGTCTTCAGTTTTTGTTGTCTCTGTGCATTTATTTTGGAAAATGCCTTACTGTCCTTCCATATGCCCTGTGAGGATTTTCCATCAAGTGACCGTGGAGAATGCTTGCTGGCTGGGAATCCAGTGTGTGTTGCATCATTGGTCATCTGTGTCACTTTGTTCTCCACATGTTTTGCATTATGTGGTTTGTCAGATTGCACCGGTGGGGACAGCAAACCATCTGACAGACGTCTTGCACGATGAAATGAGACTGGCATGAAGTCATACTGCAGTCCATCAATAGGGCCTCTGGTGTCTGTAAGGAGCAATTCATACAACTTATAAATCCTTGCCCCCATATCACTCAAATGTGTAAAGTGATCATAACAGCTTTTCCTTTTCCAGTGGCAGGAAGTCCATCCTTATTTCGACTATGAGAATCAAACAGTCCATATCTCCCAGACTTGTCTCTGAACAATGCAATGCAATATGGCACTACTATAAAAAGTGCATGTGTAACATCTGCATTGAGGCACTGAAGTCTTGTGGAGAGGTCAACAAACCAACCTTGGTTGTCACTGTCTACCGTGGCTCTCATACATCCCGATAACACTGGAGATTTAACAACGTTATACTCATATTTGTCAGTGTTGAGTCTGAGGGGCACTTCTTCCATTGTCAAGTGCTGATGCTGATAGACATTTCTTTGTTTTAGCTGTTTTATTGTTGAGCCATACAAGCTGTTGCCCTTCTTCAGTATTTGATCAAGATCACCCTTTCTCACATCATCAAGCTCACTGTGGTATGCCAAAAATGTCAGAGCCATGCATGTACACTGTTTGTTCCTTAACCTTCCATAGCCATGATGACCCTGATGAAATGATGCCTGCACAGAAATCTCACTTGGTACACATGGTTCTTGCATGCCATGGTTTTCAGAAGTGCCCATCACACTGTCACTGTGCTCTTGAACTTGACACTGAGTTGAACATGAAAATGACACCACAGATTCACTATGTACCTCCTGGGCACATTCACTGTCACAAACCTCCATATCCACTATGCTGCTGTGGGGCTCCGGATCCAGTTTAGTCCAGCGTATCTTTGCAGCTTTAGATCTCTTTCCTTTAGATGGCATGATGATATTTGTGGAAGGAGCTATAATTCCCCTCAGAGCTTTGTTCGAAGAGCTATAATTCCCCTCAGAATTGTGTGGGAGGAGCTATAATTCACCTCACAGCGGTGTGGGAGAAACTATAATTCCCCTCAGAGTTGTGTGGGAGGAGCTATAACTTCCCTCCAAGCTGTGTGGGATGAGCTATAATGCTATAATTGTCCTTAGAGCTGTGTGAGAGGAGCTATAATTCTCCTCAGAGTTGTGTGGGAGGAGCTATAATGCTAAGCTATAATGCTATAATTCCCCTCTGAGCTGTGTGGGAGGAGCTATAATTCCCCTCAAAGCTGTATTGGAGGAGCTATAACTTCCCTCCAAGCTGTGTGGGAGGAGCTATAATGCTATAATTGTCCTTAGAGCATTGTGATTTTTTTTTTTCAAAAATGTTTTATTTTTTCAAAAATGTTTTTTTTTTCAAAAATGATTTTTTTTTTGTTTTTTCAAAAATGATTTTTTTAAAGATTTTTTAAATGATTTTATTTTTTCAAAAATGATTTTTTTTTAAATGATTTTTTTTTCAAAAATATATAAATATTTTTACAAAAATCTAGCAGATGAAGTCACATGCATTTGGGGTGTCTCAGCATCTTGTGTTTACAACCACTGTTTCCTAGCAACGCTCATGTCCTCTTTATGCTTCACAAATACTGCTCAAAACACATTACACAGCACCATGATAGATGTAGTAACTATGCAGTAATTCAAATGGCCATATTTTAAAACTATAAATCCTACAGCGAAGATCTTTATATTGTGAGAATCACAAGGCCCAGACCTAGATTTGGATGTATAGTATGTCTCTGAAATATTAAAAATGGAGGCACAGTCGCAGTTTAGAAATTGCCCTTCAAATTTGAAGGGGCTAGAGTGTAGTTTCAATGAATGTCAATGGACGGCGTGAGTTGCAAACAAATGGTCATATTGTGAAAACTATCAGGACTATGGCTTAGCCGTGGACATGTTTAGTGGCAGCAGGGATAGCTGAACGTTTTGATATAAGATTTGTGTAGGTGGGCTTGAAAATGATGGAGTGGCGGCAGTTTAGAAATCATGTTCTGATTTTTCAGCTTTTGTCACCTCCCACTCTAGTTTCCCCATTCATTCCTATGGGACCAATTTCTGCGCAAAAACAACGATATTTCGTGAACCATTTGGCGAAACGTTCCACAAAATAATAGCACACCATTCGAGAACAATCCGCACGTTTCGGTATATTACTTGTCTATGTAGTGTAAAAACTGTGGGAGGAGTTAGGGTGGTAAATTTGGTTATAATAATAATAATAACTAGAAAAGGTACAATTTCTAGGGAAATTGTGAAAGTGTTCTTGCCTCTACAACTGGAGTGGGCGGAGTAACTGGGTGGGGTGGAGTGGCTTGAGTAACTGTGAAAAGTGTTAAAAAGCTTAATATTTTAAAAAGTATAAATAGTAGTAAAAAAGTTCCATCATTCGCTGAAAGAGCTGAACATTTTTTTCAAAAGTAATTTTTTTTTTCAAAAATGAATTTTTTTTAATCAAAAATGATTTTTTTTTCTTCAAAAATGATTTTTTTTTTCAAAAGTAATTTTTTTTTTCAAAGGTAATTTTTTTTTTCAAAAATGAATTTTTTTATTTCAAAAATAATTTTTTTTTCGAAATTATTATTTTTTTTAAAGTAATTTTTTTTTCAAAAATAATTTTTTTTTTTCAAAAATATTTTTTTTTTCAAATATATTTTTTTTTCAAAAATAATTTTTTTTTTCAAAAATATTTTTTTTTTTTCAAAAATATTTTTTTTTTTTTCAAAAATGATTTTTTTTTTTTCAAAAATTATTTTTTTACTTTTTTCAAAAATTATTTTTTTTTTTCAAAAATATTTTTTTTTTACATGGGGCGGTCATAATGTTTTGGCTGATCATGGGGTGGTCATAATGTTTTGGCTGATCATGGGGTTGTCAGCTTTTGTCACTTCCCACTCTAGTTTTGAACATTTCGCCATTCATTCCTATGGGACCAATTTCGCCGCAAAAACGTCATTTCGTGGACCATTCGGCAAAACATTCCACAAAGTAATAACACACCAATCGGGAACAATCCGCTCGTTTCGGTATATTATTTGTCTCTGTAGTGTGAAAACTGTGGGAGGAGTCTACAAGCATTATCAAGTCTAGCAGATGAAGTCACATGCATTTGGAGTGTCTCAGCATCTTGTGTTTACAACCACTGTTTCCTAGCAACGCTCATGCCCTGTGTATGCTTCCCAAATACTGCTTCATCAAAACTGCCCCATCAGAATTACCCCATCAAAACTGCCCCATCATATTCCTCTATTATAAATCAGTACATGGTGTGTCTGTCCTCTCCCCCGGGCTCTGTAATCAGCTGAGATGCTCCAGCCACCTCCCCCCTGTGTATAACAGAAGCTTTGGTAACCATGGCAACAAAACAAACACTAACAGTACACTCTGATTAATGGCTAAAATTTCCTGAAATGACCTCTAAACAAATGGCTGTATTTTAAAAACTATACATCCTACAGCGAAGATCTTTATATTGTGAGAATCACAAGACCCAGACCTAGATTTTGATGTATAGTATGTCTCTGAAATATTAAAAATGAAGGCACAGTCGCAGTTTAGAAATTGCCCTTCAAATTTGGAGGGGGCTAGAGTGTAGTTTCAATGAATGTCAATGGACGGCGTGAGTTGCAAACAAATGGTCATATTGTGAAAACTATCAGGACTATGGCTTAGCCGTGGACATGTTTAGTGGCAGCAGGGATAGCTGAACGTTTTGATATAAGATTTGTGTAGGTGGGCTTGAAAATGAGGGAGTGGCGGCAGTTTAGAAATCATGTTCTGATTTTCCAGCTTTTGTCATCTCCCACTCTAGTTTCCCCATTCATTCCTATGGGACCAATTTCGCCGCAAAAACGACGATATTTCGTGAACCATTCGGCGAAACGTTCCACAAAGTAATAGCACACCATTCGGGAACAATCCGCACGTTTCGGTATATTACTTGTCTATGTAGTGTAAAAACTGTGGGAGGAGTTAGGGTGGTAAATTTGGCTATAATAATAAGAATAATATATATGTGAGATAACAGTAAGTGGTCTTGCTATGCAAGAACACTTAACTAGAAAAGGTACAATTTCTGGGGAAATTGTGAAAGTGTTCTTGCCTCTACAACTGGAGTGGGCGGAGTAACTGGGTGGGGTGGAGTGGCTTGAGTAACTGTGAAAAATGTTAAAAAGCTTAATATTTTAAAAAGTATAAATAGTAGTAAAAAAGTTCCATCATTCGCTGAAAGAGCTGAACATTTTTTTCAAAAGTAATTTTTTTTTTCAAAAATGAATTTTTTTTAATCAAAAATGATTTTTTTTTTCTTCAAAAATGATTTTTTTTTTCAAAAGTAATTTTTTTTTCAAAGGTAATTTTTTTTTTCAAAAATGATTTTTTTTATTTCAAAAATAATTTTTTTTTCGAAATTATTTTTTTTTTAAAGTAATGTTTTTTTTCAAAAATAATTTTTATTTTGAAAAATAATTTTTTTTTCAAATATATTTTTTTTTCAAAAATAATTTTTTTTTTAAAAGAAATTTTTTTTTCAAAAATATTTTATTTTTCAAAAATATTTTTTTTTTTTCAAAAATATTTTTTTTTTCAAAAATTTTTTTTTTTTTTTTTCAAAAATGATTTTTTTTTTCAAAAATTATTTTTTTACTTTTTTCAAATTTTTTTTTTTTTTTCAAAAATATTTTTTTTTTACATGGGGCGGTCATAATGTTTTGGCTGATCATGGGGTGGTCATAATGTTTTGGCTGATCATGGGGTTGTCAGCTTTTGTCACTTCCCACTCTAGTTTTGAACATTTCGCCATTCATTCCTATGGGACCAATTTCGCCGCAAAAACGTCATTTCGTGGACCATTCGGCAAAACATTCCACAAAGTAATAACACACCAATCGGGAACAATCCGCTCGTTTCGGTATATTATTTGTCTCTGTAGTGTGAAAACTGTGGGAGAAGTCTACAAGCATTATCAAGTCTAGCAGATGAAGTCACATGCATTTGGAGTGTCTAAGCATCTTGTGTTTACAACCACTGTTTCCTAGCAACGCTCATGCCCTGTTTATGCTTCCCAAATACTGCTTCATCAAAACGGCCCCATCAGAATTACCCCATCAAAACTGCCCCATCATATTCCTCTATTATAAATCAGTACATGGTGTGTCTGTCCTCTCCCCCGGGCTCTGTAATCAGCTGAGATGCTCCAGCCACCTCCCCCCTGTGTATAACAGAAGCTTTGGTAACCATGGCAACAAAACAAACACTAACAGTACACTCTGATTAATGGCTAAAATTTCCTAAAATGACCTCTAAACAAATGGCCGTATTTAAAAAACTTTACATCCTACAGCGAAGATCTTTATATTGTGAGAATCACAAGACCCAGACCTAGATTTTGATGTATAGTATGTCTCTGAAATATTAAAAATGAAGGCACAGTCGCAGTTTAGAAATTGCCCTTCAAATTTGGAGGGGGCTAGAGTGTAGTTTCAATAAATGTCAACGGACGGCGTGAGTTGCAAACAAATGGTCATATTGTGAAAACTATCAGGACTATGGCTTAGCCGTGGACATGTTTAGTGGCAGCAGGGATAGCTGAACGTTTTGATATAAGATTTGTGTAGGTGGGCTTGAAAATGAGGGAGTGGCGGCAGTTTAGAAATCATGTTCTGATTTTCCAGCTTTTGTCATCTCCCACTCTAGTTTCCCCATTCATTCCTATGGGACCAATTTCGCCGCAAAAACGACGATATTTCATGAACCATTCGGCGAAACGTTCTTCAAAGTAATAGCACACCATTCGGGAACAATCCGCACGTTTCGGTATATTACTTGTCTATGTAGTATAAAAAATGTGGGAGGAGTTAGGGTGGTAAATTTGGCTATAATAATAAGAATAATATATATGTGAGATAACAGTAAGTGGTCTTGCTATGCAAGAACACTTAACTAGAAAAGGTACAATTTCTGGGGAAATTGTGAAAGTGTTCTTGCCTCTACAACTGGAGTGGGCGGAGTAACTGGGTGGGGTGGAGTGGCTTGAGTAACTGTGAAAAGTGTTAAAAAGCTTAATATTTTAAAAAGTATAAATAGTAGTAAAAAAGTTCCATCATTCGCTGAAAGAGCTGAACATTTTTTTCAAAAGTAATTTTTTTTTTCAAAAATGAATTTTTTTTAATCAAAAATGATTTTTTTTTCTTCAAAAATGATTTTTTTTTCAAAATTAATTTTTTTTTTCAAAGGTAATTTTTTTTTTCAAAAATGAATTTTTTTATTTCAAAAATAATTTTTTTTTCGAAATTATTATTTTTTTTAAAGTAATTTTTTTTTCAAAAATAATTTTTTTTTTCAAAAATATTTTTTTTTTCAAATATATTTTTTTTTTCAAAAATAATTTTTTTTTTTAAAGAAATTTTTTTTTCAAAAATATTTTTTTTTTTCAAAAATATTTTTTTTTTTTTTAAATAGTTTTTTTTTCAAAAATATATATATTTTTTTTTTCAAAAATGATTTTTTTTTCCCAAAAATTATTTTTTTACTTTTTTCAAAATTTTTTTTTTTTTTTCAAAAATATTTTTTTTTTTACATGGGGCGGTCATAATGTTTTGGCTGATCATGGGGTGGTCATAATGTTTTGGCTGATCATGGGGTTGTCAGCTTTTGTCACTTCCCACTCTAGTTTTGAACATTTTGCCATTCATTCCTATGGGACCAATTTCGCCGCAAAAACGTCATTTCGTGGACCATTCGGCAAAACATTCCACAAAGTAATAACACACCAATCGGGAACAATCCGCTCGTTTCGGTATATTATTTGTCTCTGTAGTGTGAAAACTGTGGGAGGAGTCTACAAGCATTATCAAGTCTAGCAGATGAAGTCACATGCATTTGGAGTGTCTCAGCATCTTGTGTTTACAACCACTGTTTCCTAGCAACGCTCATGCCCTGTTTATGCTTCCCAAATACTGCTTCATCAAAACTGCCCCATCAGAATTACCCCATCAAAACTGCCCCATCATATTCCTCTATTATAAATCAGTACATGGTGTGTCTGTCCCCTCCCCCGGGCTCTGTAATCAGCTGAGATGCTCCAGCCACCTTCCCCCCTGTGTATAACAGAAGCTTTGGTAACCATGGCAACAAAACAAACACTAACAGTACACTCTGATTAATGGCTAAAATTTCCTGAAATGACCTCTAAACAAATGGCCGTATTTTAAAAACTATACATCCTACAGCGAAGATCTTTATATTGTGAGAATCACAAGACCCAGACCTAGATTTTGATGTATAGTATGTCTCTGAAATATTAAAAATAAAGGCACAGTCGCAGTTTAGAAATTGCCCTTCAAATTTGGAGGGGGCTAGAGTGTAGTTTCAATGAATGTCAATGGACGGCGTGAGTTGCAAACAAATGGTCATATTGTGAAAACTATCAGGACTATGGCTTAGCCGTGGACATGTTTAGTGGCAGCAGGGTTAGCTGAACATTTTGATATAAGATTTGTGTAGGTGGGCTTGAAAATGAGGGAGTGGCGGCAGTTTAGAAATCATGTTCTGATTTTCCAGCTTTTGTCATCTCCCACTCTAGTTTCCCCATTCATTCCTATGGGACCAATTTCGCCGCAAAAACGACGATATTTCGTGAACCATTCGGCGAAACGTTCCACAAAGTAATAGCACACCATTCGGGAACAATCCGCACGTTTCGGTATATTACTTGTCTATGTAGTGTAAAAACTGTGGGAGGAGTTAGGGTGGTAAATTTGGCTATAATAATAAGAATAATATATATGTGAGATAACAGTAAGTGGTCTTGCTATGCAAGAACACTTAATCATATATATGTGAGATAACAGTAAGTGGTCTTGCTATGCAAGAACACTTAACTAGAAAAGGTACAATTTCTGGGGAAATTGTGAAAGTGTTCTTGCCTCTACAACTGGAGTGGGCGGGGTAACTGGGTGGGGTGGAGTGGCTTGAGTAACTGTGAAAAGTGTTAAAAAGCTTAATATTTTAAAAAGTATAAATAGTAGTAAAAAAGTTCCATCATTCGCTGAAAGAGCTGAACATTTTTTTCAAAAGTAATTTTTTTTTCAAAAATATTTTTTTTTTCAAATATATTTTTTTTTCAAAAATAATTTTTTTTTTAAAAGAAATTTTTTTTTCAAAAATATTTTTTTTTTTCAAAAATAATTTTTTTTTTTTCAAAAATATTTTTTTTTTCAAAAATATTTTTTTTTTTTCAAAAATGATTTTTTTTTTCAAAAATTATTTTTTTACTTTTTTCAAAAAATTTTTTTTTTTTCAAAAATATATTTTTTTTTACATGGGGCGGTCATAATGTTTTGGCTGATCATGGGGTGGTCATAATGTTTTGGCTGATCATGGGGTTGTCAGCTTTTGTCACTTCCCACTCTAGTTTTGAACATTTCGCCATTCATTGCTATGGGACCAATTTCGCCGCAAAAACGTCATTTCGTGGACCATTCGGCAAAACATTCCACAAAGTAATAACACACCAATCGGGAACAATCCGCTCGTTTCGGTATATTATTTGTCTCTGTAGTGTGAAAACTGTGGGAGGAGTCTACAAGCATTATCAAGTCTAGCAGATGAAGTCACATGCATTTGGAGTGTCTCAGCATCTTGTGTTTACAACCACTGTTTCCTAGCAACGCTCATGCCCTGTTTATGCTTCCCAAATACTGCTTCATCAAAACTGCCCCATCAGAATTACCCCATCAAAACTGCCCCATCATATTCCTCTATTATAAATCAGTACATGGTGTGTCTGTCCCCTCCCCCGGGCTCTGTAATCAGAGCTGAGATGCTCCAGCCACCTCCCCCCCTGTGTATAACAGAAGCTTTGGTAACCATGGCAACAAAACAAACACTAACAGTACACTCTGATTAATGGCTAAAATTTCCTGAAATGACCTCTAAACAAATGGCCGTATTTTAAAAACTATACATCCTACAGCGAAGATCTTTATATTGTGAGAATCACAAGACCCAGACCTAGATTTTGATACATAGTATGTCTCTGAAATATTAAAAATGGAGGCACAGTCGCAGTTTAGAAATTGCCCTTCAAATTTGAAGGGGGCTAGAGTGTAGTTTCAATGAATGTCAATGGACGGCGTGAGTTGCAAACAAATGGTCATATTGTGAAAACTATCAGGACTATGGCTTAGCCGTGGACATGTTTAGTGGCAGCAGGGATAGCTGAACGTTTTTATATAAGATTTGTGTAGGTGGGCTTGAAAATGAGGGAGTGGCGGCAGTTTAGAAATCATGTTCTGATTTTCCAGCTTTTGTCATCTCCCACTCTAGTTTCCCCATTCATTCCTATGGGACCAATTTCGCCGCAAAAACGACGATATTTCGTGAACCATTCGGTGAAACGTTCCACAAAGTAATAAAACAAAAGTGGAAAGTGCTGCGCTAATCCAGTGTGATATGTTTGTGTAACAGTGTTTATTTAAGAAAATTAAATCAACAAATGAAAAAATGGGGTGTACAGGTGCTATGTCTGTGTGCACAGTATCCTGTATTTATACACTAAATCTGAGTGAAAAAAACCCAATCCTATATGCTGTTGAACCTGTAGAAGGGATGCAAAAGTGCTCTGTGTGTAGGGAACCAATGCGAATAGTTCTCATACACATCTAGTAACTTGTGCAAATAAACCCTTAAAGTGCTGTCGTGCCTGTGCAAAAAGGGGTATTAGAATAGAAAAGTGAAAAAAAGGTATGCGGGTACTGTGTTTGTATGCACAGTATCCTGTGAAGAAAGTATATAGATATATAACACAATTCCTTATGAAATGGTGTGTACGGGTGCTACGTCTGTGTGCACAGTATCCTGTATATACACTAAATCTGAGTGGAAAGAACAGAAGACAAAAAACGAATCCTATATTACGTTGAACCTATGAAAGGGATGCGACAGTGCACTGTGTGTGGGGAACCAATGCAAATGGTTCTCATACACACCTAATAACTTGTGCAAATACACTCTTAAAGTGCTGTCGTGCCTGTGCAAGGAGAAAATTCCGGATGAAAGCGGAAAAAAAAAAATAAAAAAAAAAAAAAATTTTTTTGCGGGTACTGTGTTTGTATGCACAGTATCCTGTGAAAAAAAGTATATAAATATATAACACGATTCTTTATGTCAGATTTTTTCTCTATGAGGGTTGTGACAGCACAGTAGGTGCAAAACAAATGAAAAAACCTTAAGGTGCTGTTATATCTCTGCAGCCCATAGAGATAGAATAATCATATACATATAGTAACAGCAATCAGGATAATAAATAATATCCACATAACATGTGCAAACTTCACTCTGTGGGCGATATAAAAGTGCAAACTTATACAGAAACCATGATTCGTAAAAGACTTTGTGCAGCCTGTATTAGATAGTGTGCAAAAACTTATAAATGTGACAAACAGGTGGGGGGTGTTTCTCTATAACACACAGATAATTAGTAATAATCCAAATAATTATTGCAACATGTAGTCCAGAACCAAGTCTTTTAGGATATAATAAAGATGCCGGTGCAAGCTTCAAATGCAATGTTTTGTGATCCCTTTGGCAATCCAATTGTGCAGCTAAAAAATCGGGTGGGGTGCCGAAAGAGAGAGGGTGTATATATCCTTTTCATGCTCAAACACACACAATTGAAGGATGGCCCTTATGTCTGTGTGCACAGTATCCTGTATTTATACACTGAATCTGAGTGAAAAAAACCAATCCTATATGCTGTTGAACCTATAGAAGGGATGCAAAAGTGCTCTGTGTGTAGGGAACCAATGCGAATAGTTCTCATACACATCTAGTAACTTGTGCAAATAAACCCTTAAAGTGCTGTCGTGCCTGTGCAAAAAGGGGTATTAGAATAGAAAAGTGAAAAAAGGTATGCGGGTACTGTGTTTGTATGCACAGTATCCTGTGGAGAAAGTATATAGATATATAACACAATTCCTTATGAAATGGAGTGTACAGGTGCTACGTCTGTGTGCACAGTATCCTGTATATACACTAAATCTGAGTGGAAAGAACAGAAGACAAAAAACAAATCCTATATTACGTTGAACCTATGAAAAGGATGCGACAGTGCACTGTGTGTGGGGAACCAACGCAAATGGTTCTCATACACACCTAATAACTTGTGCAAATACACTCTTAAAGTGCTGTCGTGCCTGTGCAAGGAGAAAATTCTGGATAAAAGCGAAAAAAAAAAAAGGGAGGTATGCGGGTACTGTGTTTGTATGCACAGTATCCTGTGGAAAAAGTATATAAATATATAACACGATTCTTTATGTCAGATTTTTTTCTCTATAAGGGTTGTGACAGCACAGTAGGTGCAAAACAAATGAAAAAACCTTAAGGTGCTGTTATATCTCTGCAGCCCATAGAGATAGAATAATCATATACATATAGTAACAGCAATCAGGATAATAAATAATATCCACATAACATGTGCAAACTTCACTCTGTGGGCGATATAAAAGTGCAAACTTATGCAGAAACCATGATTCGTAAAAGACTTGTGCAGCCTGTATAAGATAATGTGCAAAAACTTATAAATGTGACAAACAGGTGGGGGGTGTTTCTCTATAACACACAGATAATTAGTAATAATCCAAATAATTATTGCAACATGTAGTCCAGAACCAAGTCTTTTAGGATATAATAAAAATGCCGGTGCAAGCTTCAAATGCAATGTTTTGTGATCCCTTTGGCAATCCAATTGTGCAGCTAAAAAATCGGGTGGGGTGCCGAAAGAGAGAGAGTGTATATATCCTTTTCGTGCTCAAACACACACAGGTGAAGGATGGCCCCTTACCTTGCGGCAAAAGGACAACTGCATAGAAGGTATATGGAGGAGATGGTCTCTCTTTGGGGTCCCTGGACCGGAGCCGGTGGTCCCTGTGTCTCAATCCCTCAATACCAGCATCAACAGTAGCAGAGTCAACATAAGGGAGAATAAGAAGGGTACCAGATAGTGTAGTATTTCAAACCAGTGTTTAGTGTATAAATACAGGATACTGTGCACACAGACATAGCACCTGTACACCCCATTTTTTCATTTGTTGATTTAATTTTCTTAAATAAACACTGTTACACAAACATATCACACTGGATTAGCGCAGCACTTTCCACTTTTGTTTTGCACTATTCATGGGCTTTGTTTGATCCCACTCTGTGCTTGCAGCTGTCCGTACACACCGCTGTTTCCAAGGTAGCGCAGGGATAATCCATATAAATGTTCCACAAAGTAATAGCACACCATTCGGGAACAATCCGCACGTTTCGGTATATTACTTGTCTATGTAGTGTAAAAACTGTGGGAGGAGTTAGGGTGGTAAATTTGGCTATAATAATAAGAATAGTATATATATGAGATAACAGTAAGTGGTCTTGCTATGCAAGAACACTTAACTAGAAAAGGTACAATTTCTGGGGAAATTGTGAAAAGTGTTCTTGCCTCTACAACTGAAGTGGGCGGAGTAACTGGGTGGAGTGGCTTGAGTAACTGTGAAAAGTGTTAAAAAGCTTAATATTTTAAAAAGTATAAATAGTAGTAAAACAGTTGAAGTCCCATCATTAGCTGAAAGAGCTGAACATTTTTTTTAAAAATGATTTTTTTTTCAAAAATGAATTTTTTTTCAAAAATGATTTTTTTTTTTCAAAAATGATTTTTTTTTTCAAAATGATTTTTTTTAAATGATTTTTTTTCAAAAATATTTTTTTTTCAAAAATATATATTTTTTTTTTCAAAAATAATTTTTTTTCTCAATAATATATTTTTTTTTCAAAAATGAATTTTTTTTAAAAAAAAAATGAATTTTTTTTTTTCAAAAATATTTTTTTTTTCATGGGGCGGTCATAATGTTTTGGCTGATCATGGGGTGGTCATAATATTTTGGATAATCATGGGGTTGTCAGCTGTGGTCACCTCCCACTCTAGTTTTGAACATTTCGCCATTCATTCCTAAGGGACCAATTTCATCGCAAAAACGACGATATTTCGTGAACCATTCGGCGAAACGTTCCACACAGTAAAAGCACACCAATTAAATGACATTGAGGCCGGATTCACACTGGTATATTTCAGCTTTTCACTAAGTTCCACAAGTTAATAGCGCACCAATTAAATGACATTGAACATTTCGCCATTCATTCCTATGGGACCAATATTGCCGCAAAAACAACGATATTTCGTGAACCATTCGGCGAAAAAAGTTCCACAAAGTAATAGCACACCAATTAAATGACATTGAACATTTCGCCATTCAATCCTATGGGACCAATTTCGCCGCAAAAACTACGATATTTCGTGAACCACAAAGTAATAGCACACCAATCGGGAACAATCCGCACGTTTCGGTATATTACTTGTCTCTGTAGTGTAAAAACTGTGGGAGGAGTCTACAAGCATTATCAAGTCTAGCAGATGAAGTCACATGCATTTGGGGTGTCTCAGCATCTTGTGTTTACAGCCACTGTTTCCTAGCAACGCTCATGCCCTGTTTATGCTTCCCAAATACTACTTCATCAACACTGCCCCATCAGAATTACCCCATCAAAACTGCCCCATCATATTCCTCTATTATAAATCAGTACATGGTGTGTCTGTCCCCTCCCCCGGGCTCTGTAATCAGAGCTGAGATGCTCCAGCCACCTCCCCCCTGTGTATAACAGAAGCTTTGGTAACCATGGCAACAAAACAAACACAGTACACGCTGATTAATGGCTAAAATTTCCTGAAATGACCTCTAAACAAATGGCCGTATTTTAAAAACTATACATCCTACAGCGAAGATCTTTATATTGTGAGAATCACAAGACCCAGACCTAGATTTTGATACATAGTATGTCTCTGAAATAATAAAATTGAAGGCACGGTCGCAGTTTAGAAATTGCCCTTCAAATTTGAAGGGGCTAGAGTGTAGTTTCAATGAATGTCAATGGACGGCGTGAGTTGCAAACAAATGGTCATATTGTGAAAACTATCAGGACTATGGCTTAGCCGTGGACATGTTTAGTGGCAGCAGGGATAGCTGAACGTTTTGATATAAGATTTGTGTAGGTGGGCTTGAAAATGAGGGAGTGGTGGCAGTTTAGAAATCATGGTCTGATTTTTCAGCTTTTGTCACCTCCCACTCTAGCTTCCCTATTCATTCCTATGGGACCAATTTCGCAGCAAAAACAACGATATTTCGTGAAACGTTCCACAAAATAATAGCACACCATTCGGGAACAATCCGCACGTTTCGCTATATTACTTGTCTATGTAGTGTAAAAACTGTGGGAGGAGTTAGGGTGGTAAATTTGGCTATAATAATAATAATATATATGTGAGATAACAGTAAGTGGTCTTGCTATGCAAGAACACTTAACTAGAAAAGGTACAATTTCTGGAGAAATTGTGAAAAGTGTTCTTGCCTCTACAACTGGAGTGGGCGGAGTAACTGGATGGAGTGGCTTGAGTAACTGTGAAAAGTGTTAAAAAGCTAAACATTTTAAAAAGTATAAATAGTAGTAAAAAAGTTGAAGTCCCATCATTAGCTGAAAGAGCTGAACATTTTTTTTTTCAAAAATGAATTATTTTTTTTCAAAAATGATTTTTTTTTTTAAATGAAATTTTTTTTTTCAAAAATGATTTTTTTTCAAAAATACTTTTTTTTTCAAAAATGATTTTTTTTTCAAAAATGAATTTTTTTTTTTCAAAAATTAATTTTTTTTTTCAAAAATTAATTTTTTTTTTCAAAAATTAATTTTTTTTTTTTCAAAATTTATATATTTTTTTTCAAAAATTATTTTTTTTTTCAAAAATTATTTTTTTTTTTCAAAAATATTTTTTTTTTCATGGGGCGGTCATAATGTTTTGGCTGGTCATGGGGTTGTCAGCTTTTGTCACCTCCCACTCTAGTTTTTAACATTTCACCATTCATTCCTATGGGACCAATTTCGCCGCAAAAACGACGATATTTTGTAAACCATTCTGTGAAACGTTCCACAAAATAATTTTTTTTTCATGGGGCGGTCATAATGTTTTGTCTGATCATGGGGTATTCAGCTTTTGTCACCTCCCACTCTAGTTTTGAACATTTCGCCATTCATTCCTATGGGACCAATTTCACCGCAAAAACGACGATATTTTGTGAACCATTCGGCGAAACGTTCAACAAAGTAATAGCACACCAATTAAATGACATTGAGGCCGGATTCACACTGGTATATTTCAGCTTTTCACAAAGTTCCACAAAGTAATAGCACACCAATCTGGAACAATCCGCACGTTTCGGTATATTACTTGTCTCTGTAGTGTAAAAACTGTGGGAGCTGTCTACAAGCATTATCAAGTCTAGCAGATGAAGGTATGACAACATGCATTTGGGGGGTTTCAGCATCTTGTGCTTACAACCACTGTTTCCTAGCAACGCTCATGCCCTGTTTATGCTTCACAAATACTGCTCAATACACAATAGACAGGATAATGAAAGATTTAACAACTATGCAGTAATTCAAATGGCCGTATTTTAAAAACTATACATCCTACAGTGAAGATCTTTATATTGTGAGAATCACACGACCCAGACCTAGATTTTGATACATAGTATGTCTCTGAAATATTAAAATTGAAGGCACAGTCGCAGTTTAGAAATTGCCCTTCAAATTTGAAGGGGCTAGAGTGTAGTTTCAATGAATGTCAATGGACGGTGTGAGTTGCAAACAAATGGTCATATTGTGAAAACTATCAGGACTATGGCTTAGCCGTGGACATGTTTAGTGGCAGCAGGAATAGCTGAACGTTTTGATATAAGATTTGTGTAGGTGGGCTTGAAAATGAGGGAGTGGTGGCAGTCTAGAAATCATGGTCTGATTTTTCAGCTTTTGTCATCTCCCACTCTAGTTTCCCCATTCATTCCTATGGGACCAATTTCGCCGCAAAAATGACGATATTTCGTGAACCATTTGGCGAAACGTTCCACAAAATAATAGCACACCATTCGGGAACAATCCGCACGTTTCAGTATATTACTTGTCTATGTAGTGTAAAAACTGTGGGAGGAGTTAGGGTGGTAAATTTGGCTATAATAATAATAATAACTAGAAAATGCATTTCCTGGGGAAAATGCGTGGGAATGCTGAATTGCTAAAACGGCCCCCAGCAAAATTGCCCCCATCATATTGCCATCAAAACTGTCCCATCATATTGCCACCATCAAAACTGCAACTGCAAAACTGCAATTTCAAAAATGAATTTTTTTTTCAAAAATATATTTTTTTTTTTTTCAAAAATTATTATTTTTTTTTCAAAAATATTTTTTTTTTTTCCAAAAATAATTACTGAATAGCTAAATTGCTAAAATGACCGCCATCAAAAGCGCCTCATCATACTGCCATCAAAACTGTCCCATCAAAATTGTCCCCATTAAAACTGCCCCATCATATTGCCACCATCAAAACTGCCCCATCAGAATTACCCCATCAAAACTGCCCCATCATATTGCTCTATTATAAATCAGTACATGGTGTGTCTGTCCCCTCCCCCGGGCTCTGTAATCAGAGCTGAGATGCTCCAGCCACCTCCCCCCCCTGTGTATAACAGAAGCTTTGGTAACCATGGCAACAAAACACACACAGTACACTCTGATTAATGGCTAAAATTTCTTGAAATGACCTCAAAACAAAAAGCTTTTTCTCAAAAACTGTAAAAGATATCAAACTGAAAAGATATAGCCAGATAGCTGAATATTTTGTGAACATTTTAAAGTTTGTTTGGTGTCTCTAGGTGAATACTTGAAGGAGCTGAAACTTTTGGGAGCGGAAGAAAAATTTAAGGATTTCAAGCATGCTCCCATTGACTTCAATGTTAAAAAAAAGTGATAAAAAGCTTAATATATTTAAAAAGTATAAATGGTAGAAAAAAAGTTGAAAAAGAGCACACCTCAGCTAAAAGAGACGAACATTTTGATAGTTGAATGGTTTTAATAGCTGAAAGTATGCAGAAGTTACGCATTACCGAAAAACGTATGGAAGAATAAGAAAAATAAATAAAATCGAATAACAATAGTGGGACTGCTAAAGCATTCCCACTAACTAGAAAAGGTACAATTTCTGGGGAAATTGTGAAAGTGTTCTTGCCTCTACAACTGGAGTGGGCGGAGTAACTGGGTGGGGTGGAGTGGCTTGAGTAACTGTGAAAAGTGTTAAAAAGCTTAATATTTTAAAAAGTATAAATAGTAGTAAAAAAGTTCCATCATTCACTGAAAGAGCTGAACATTTTTTTCAAAAGTAATTTTTTTTTTCAAAAATGAATTTTTTTTAATCAAAAATGATTTTTTTTTTCTTCAAAAATGATTTTTTTTTCAAAAGTAATTTTTTTTTTCAAAGGTAATTTTTTTTTTCAAAAATGAATTTTTTTTTTTCAAAAATGAATTTTTTTATTTCAAAAATAATTTTTTTTTCGAAATTATTATTTTTTTTAAAGTAATTTTTTTTTTTCAAAAATATTTTTTTTTTCAAATATATTTTTTTTTCAAAAATAATTTTTTTTTTTTCAAAAATAATTTTTTTTTTTCAAAAATATTTTTTTTTTCAAAAATTTTTTTTTTTTTTTTCAAAAATGATTTTTTTTTTCAAAAATTATTTTTTTACTTTTTTCAAAATTTTTTTTTTTTTTCAAAAATATTTTTTTTTTTACATGGGGCGGTCATAATGTTTTGACTGATCATGGGGTGGTCATAATGTTTTGGCTGATCATGGGGTTGTCAGCTTTTGTCACCTCCCACTCTAGTTTTGAACATTGCGCCATTCATTCCTATGGGACCAATTTCGCCGCAAAAACGTCATTTCGTGGACCATTCGGCAAAACATTCCACAAAGTAATAACACACCAATCGGGAACAATCCGCTCGTTTCGGTATATTATTTGTCTCTGTAGTGTGAAAACTGTGGGAGGAGTCTACAAGCATTATCAAGTCTAGCAGATGAAGTCGCATGCATTTGGAGTGTCTCAGCATCTTGTGTTTACAACCACTGTTTCCTAGCAACGCTCATGCCCTGTTTATGCTTCCCAAATACTGCTTCA
Organism: Lithobates clamitans; assembly: GCA_037952925.1. Taxonomy (NCBI): domain Eukaryota; kingdom Metazoa; phylum Chordata; class Amphibia; order Anura; family Ranidae; genus Lithobates; species Lithobates clamitans. The sequence goes on along the minus strand of JBBGZY010000665.1, from coordinate 3,232,175 downwards.
TCAAAACTGCCCCATCAGAATTACCCCATCAAAACTGCCCCATCATATTCCTCTATTATAAATCAGTACATGGTGTGTCTGTCCCCTCCCCCGGGCTCTGTAATCAGCTGAGATGCTCCAGCCACCTTCCCCCCTGTGTATAACAGAAGCTTTGGTAACCATGGCAACAAAACAAACACTAACAGTACACTCTGATTAATGGCTAAAATTTCCTGAAATGACCTCTAAACAAATGGCCGTATTTTAAAAACTATACATCCTACAGCGAAGATCTTTATATTGTGAGAATCACAAGACCCAGACCTAGATTTTGATGTATAGTATGTCTCTGAAATATTAAAAATGAAGGCACAGTCGCAGTTTAGAAATTGCCCTTCAAATTTGGAGGGGGCTAGAGTGTAGTTTCAATGAATGTCAATGGACGGCGTGAGTTGCAAACAAATGGTCATATTGTGAAAACTATCAGGACTATGGCTTAGCCGTGGACATGTTTAGTGGCAGCAGGGATAGCTGAACGTTTTGATATAAGATTTGTGTAGGTGGGCTTGAAAATGAGGGAGTGGCGGCAGTTTAGAAATCATGTTCTGATTTTCCAGCTTTTGTCATCTCCCACTCTAGTTTCCCCATTCATTCCTATGGGACCAATTTCGCCGCAAAAACGACAATATTTCGTGAACCATTCGGCGAAACGTTCCACAAAGTAATAGCACACCATTCGGGAACAATCCGCACGTTTCGGTATATTACTTGTCTATGTAGTGTAAAAACTGTGGGAGGAGTTAGGGTGGTAAATTTGGCTATAATAATAATAATAACTAGAAAAGGTACAATTTCTGGGGAAATTGTGAAAAGTGTTCTTGCCTCTACATCTGGAGTGAGCGGAGTAACTGGGGGGAGTGCCTGGAGTAACTGTTGTGTGGTTGGAGTAACTGTGGAAAGGTTGAACTGGGCAGATGGGCAGAGTAACTGTGTGGAGTGTTTGTAGTGAGTAAAGATAGTAAACATTACACTAACCAATTGATTGATCAAATTTAAAAAGTGCACAAGTGCTAATGATGTAGAAGGTAGAAATATCGGTAAATGACTTTGTCGGACACAGACTTAAGGGTTACCAGGATTTATTCCGCCCCAGCCAAAGCATAGCACCTGACGGACTCGCGTCCCAAAATCAAGTGTGTCAAAAACAGTTTACACAGTGTACATATAATTTCAATATATTGCATCACAAGCGAACTGGCGGTATATTTCCGTTATACATTAACATTAACATTAACATTTTGAACAGTCAACTTTTTGAACTTTTTGGATACAAGGCAATTCATCACAGGAAGGAGAGGGTGAGTGTGATGAGGACAGTGTGATAGGGCGAGCTGACGTGCTGCATCTACCGTCTGTAGGACGGGTGATCGTTTTAGCCAGCCGGCTTCTTATGCTTATTTGAATCTGCTACACTGTAAGTGTTATTTTAATTCTTTTAATAAACCTCAAAACCAGGATTACGCTATGTTGTTTCCCTCTCTTTTCCCGGGGTACCCCTAAATGAGAACTACCCCCCAGCTAGGAGTCTTTTATTAATCTCCATGATAAGAGTGATTTCCTGTGACTTGGTGGACTTGTGGTATCATCACCCTTTGGCTGTATGAAGTGGCATGTCGTTTCCTAGAAGCCCATCCAATGAAAGGCCCTGACCGGGTTAAGGTCGCAAGCCCCCTTGTGCTTGCCGTTTGGTAAGCGCGCATTTTATTTTCAGCTACCACCGTGGTGCGGTGGAGGAATTTTTTCTATTTTACATTTGCTGCTTTAAAAAATTGGGGTCTGAGCCTATGTATTTTCACAACATTTATTTGGACTTTATTCACTGTGTTAGGACTGTCCAGTGAACACATTGATTTAGGTTTCAAGAACTGTGTTAGTTATTTAATTTGGGTTCTAACCAATTAGTTCTATTCAACACTGGTACTAGTATTTACTCCTATTTACAGCGCTGCTATATTTGTTATATTGTTGTATTAGTGTGTGTATCTCACATAGAGTGGCTGCTTTTGTTATTATGTAGTTTTTTTAAATTTTTTTTCACTAAGTTATTTTCATCACTATTTTGGTTATCCCCTATTTGGTCATTCACAATATTTCACGAACAGGTACCCTTTTTGGGTGCACTACAGCGCGGTATTCCTCTTACTATATGATGAGGACAGATGTCTGTGATGGATGGGGGGGAGTAAGTGAGTTCAGTGTCTAACAAGTACACCGAACATGAAATATAGAGAATGATGTTTAGCTAATTGTAAATGGTCCCACATAACTATGGCCACGTAAACTGACCCTCATTGCCACTTTATCTGTTTGATGACCACTGTCTCACAACCACTGTTTCCTGGCAACACTCATGCCCTGTTTATGCAGGCTCTAAGCGTGTTCACAACCACTGCTCAAAACACAATACACAGGATAATGGTAGCTGTAATAACTGTGCAGTACTCCTGACTGGAGACACTGCTGCACCCTGGAGATGTAAATTTGATCCAACAGTGTGTTTTTTTCTGTGGTGGCTGCCCAGACCAGTTGAGTATATCCTCTTGAGTGAAGAAGGTCAGATATTGGCTTCTTTTCTCTGCACAGAAAATCTTCATTGAAATCTCCACAGAGTATTATAGGTTGGCAATCCATTATTTCCAAAGATTCCAAGAGGCCCAGCAGGTTAGTAAGGAATTGGCCAATACTGTAATCCGGTGGCCTGTAAATGACAGTGATCAAAGCTTGTACAGGGGACTCCAGTTTGACAACCAAGAACTCCAAGTCAGTCACATTGTGATGATACTGCTTTTCATAGGCCTTGAAATGGTTTCTGACATACAAGGCGACACCTCCGCCACTTTTACTTGCAATGTCAGGAAGGTTTGTGTACGAGAGGTGTCTGTTGCGTTTGAACAGGTTGTAGCCCTCCAGCTGGAGACTTTCAGCAACAGAAGAGCCTGAGAGATGAGTTTCAGTGAAACATAAAACATCTCCAAGTGTCAACTCATGGTGAGATTTGATATCTTCAATGTGAGCTTGTAATCCTTCCGTGTTGTGATGGATAATTGTTAATGTTTGCTGTTTGTCTGTTGTCTGTAGAAACTTTAAGAGGGGCATAACACTTTCCAGTGATGCTTTCTTCATTGAATCCAGGGAAGCTGTGATTTCAGGATCAGCAAAGATCTTCTTCTCATCAAAGTCGGTTATGTACAGTCCTTGTAGTGTAGTCGTTCTACTCAGAGCAACATAGGCCATTCCCGGTTGGAAGACCCGTTTCAATGAGACCACTGCCGACTGTATCGACATCCCCTGACACTTATGAATCGTACATCCAAAAGCCAACTTCAGGGGGAACTGCCTGCGAACAACTCCTTTCTGTCTCAGGTTTTCCTCTACCCTTTCTATGTACACCAAGTTGTCAGCATCACAGGACGACTTGTTACGGTATCTCTGTCCTGCATTTGGATTGTCCAGCACAAGCCCAAGCTTGTTTACCGTAGTAGCACCATTCTCAGTCTGGATGATTATTCTTGCAATCTTGCCAAATGTCCCGTTAACAAGCCCGTCTTCTACATCAATGTTTCTTGTGATCATGATACGGGCACCTTCAGCTGCTTGCAGTGTGTCAATCAGATTGTCTTTGTGTCCTTTGAAAGGTTGGTGTTGCCTCAGCATCACTCCTGTCTTAAGGTCTTTTCTGTAATCGTCGGCATCTATGTTGGTGATGTTTGAATGGAGAACAGACACAGTTGCAGCATTATGTTTGTGAACCTCTTTGTTGGTGGCAAAAATGTGTAGCACGTCATTAGGGCAGTGGGTGGGATCTGTAAAAGCCTGAGCAAGCAGAGCTTTGTCATCATTGCTTAAGGTGCCAGTCTTCTGCTTGACTCTGATTCTATTCAAAAGCTCAGCAAATGAAATGTCATCCTTCTGTCGCATGATCTCTGTCAGCGTGATCATCTGAAAGTTGTCTTTCCAGACGTCATTGGTATTTTCCTCAAACACGCAGAGTGGCTTACTTTTTCCCAGCGGGGGGACCTGGTAAAAGTCTCCTACTGCTAGTACTGACATACCACCAAAAGGTTTCTTACTGCCTTTGATTTGCTGTAATCTCCAGTTGATGTAGGCAAACAGAGGCTTTGAAATCATTGACACCTCGTCAATAACAATGATCTCCGCATTTGACAGCTGTGCCCTCACTTCATCTATTAGATTTCCAAGTCCTTGGTAGGATGGCTTCAAGCTTCTTGGCAACTTCAGCAGAGAATGCAAAGTGTTGCCTGAAATGTTGAAAGCTGCTGTTCCTGTAAATGCAGTTAGTAAAACGCTGGGCATGGATATGTCTGCTTCCTCACATAGTCTGGTAAGTTTACAGAGTATCTTTGTCGCCTCAGCATAGATGCACTTTATCAGGTGTGATTTGCCTGTCCCTGCACCACCAGTGACAAAGTAATAGAATGGGTCAGGATTTAGGCCACGCACACGGTTAGTGCACCAGTCACAAACTGAGTAGAATGTCTGAGCTTGTGTCCGGTTAAGGTTTCTGTACATTTTCCGAAGGAAATCAGGGCACATTTGTGGGGCCTTCACAGTAAGCGCAATTCCACCTGTTTGTTTGTGACGTGTATACTCGGGAACATCATCTTGTTCATTCTCATGAAGTGGCTTCCCTTCTTTGCGTTCCTCTATACATTCCAACCTATCCAACTCAGCTTCTGGGGCAAAGGTGTTCCAAGCATCTTCAACAGGGCCGTTTTTTACAAAGTCATCCAAGACTTGTTCCACAATTTTGTTGTGTTGTTCGAACTTCTTTTGGTTGCTGGTAACAATTGCAGACACTGCTCGGATTGCTTCTTCTCCTGGTAAGCTCACACAGGCGCCTTTGTAAAAATCCTGGTGTGTTGGGAACCTTACAGTTTTCAGTGATGACTCTGAACGGTGGGGGGGGTAGAGTTTAAGCAGTCTGCCGTAGTAGTTCTCAGGGTCCTTCTTCTCTGAGAAGCGTGCGTACCTGATGATTGCAGGCTTCCCTCTCGTGCGTTTTTGAATCATTCCCATTTCATTCAATAGGCTGACACGCTTGCTGTCTTCCTTTTGCTTGCCATCTTCCTTCTGCTTGCCATAGACAACCCTGTAATGGGATGCAAAGTCTGCCAGACACATGGACTCAAACTCTGGTGTTTCGGGTCTGGCTCTGTATTTGTCGACAAAACTCGTCATCCACACATTAAGAGAATCGGCTGGTTTGTTCTGCAATGCACTGAGCGGGAGACTCATTTTCAGTGCGTTGTCCCCAGTTGGCAGAAAAACAACCTCACGTGAGCAAGACTTCATTTTCAAGCTGCACGTACGGGCCACAGACTCCTGGGCGCTGACCTCTCTGTGTTTTGAATAAGCCTGAAGAACCTCTTTCATTTCTTCTCGTTCTGTCGCTGTTTCTGGGCTCATTTCTTTGACTATTGTTTTGAGATAGTCACTCAGCTCCCGTTCTGGCTTGGATATGTAGGACAACATGTACATGATGCAACCATACTCATCAAGAATGTACTGGATGTCCATGTTGGCGTTCCAGGCCGTCAGTAAATGTGGATTGTAGTTGTTCACCCAGCAGTCCTTGACATCACGCTTCATTAGAATCACGCTTGAGGAGGTCAATGCCTGAATGTACGAGTTGTACTGATTCAAAGTCATATCACACTGTGCCAGTAGCTGTGACATGTCTTCAAGCTGCACTTTTGGGTTATTAAGCAAATCCCAGACTGGTTTCAGTTTGTTTTTGGCTGCTTGTGGTTTCATTGCACAATCTCCTTGTTCTTCTGGCATCGGGTAAGTTATCCTCGTTTTTCTAATAGGTGGCTTTGGAAATCCAAATCTGCATACTCTGTTACCTTTCTTGCATGATTTTGAATGAGATCTGCTGTGCATTTGAAGTTCTGTTACAAATCTGTGAAGTAAGGCCTGTTTGGCTTCATCAGGCAGCTGGCATGAGATGTTATGATCTATAAAGGCACACACCTTGTCATCACTGTCTTGTCCAAATATAGGAGCTCCTGCTACCCAACAGAGACAATGTATATGAGGGCTCCCTCTCGCCTGAAATTCAACCCGGTAAAAGTAATCAATAACTTCACCAATTGGCTGTGCAGGACCCAACAGCAGCTCTCGCATCAGAGCATCAACCCGTTTGTCAAACATGCGCATGGTGGTCACTGGGTTGCCTCGAAGAATGTCACACTTTTCAGCCCAGTCTAGCCCCGCAAAATCCACCTTTTGACCTTGTTGTGCCTTTAATGCCGTTATTACCTCTGGCCATCTGAATTCTGCAGCAGAGAAGGTAAGAAAAAATGTTGGCTTACCCAATTGTCTGACCATGGCTAGCAAATTCTTCAGATTTTTATCCCAGTAAGCTGGACTCCCTCTCAGTGGTTGCATGAACCTTGTGGCATCTCGGTTTCGCACCAACCTCTCAACCTCACACTTGTCCTGTAGCAGCTTGTTGGATATTTTCCGTCAGTCCCTGGTATTGGGTTTTCCTTTCCTTAACTGGATGGACATGCTGCTTTTGGCCATGTGTGTTTCTGTGACAAACTGCGCAAAGAAAGGTAGCTTGTGTCTCTTGCAAAACGAGTATCAACACAAAAAAGCCTTGCATTGAAATACATGCTCGGGGACAGATTGACTTGTCTTGCCTGGTCCAATGTATTCTGTCCAGTAGGGAACTGAACAGGGAAAGCCATTGCCTCAAGCCTAGGAACTTTAAAGAAGCTGACAGGTGTGTTTCCTTGTGCAGGTGCAATGCTGAATATTCCATCACCGTGTGTCAGTGCTTCCTCTCCAAGGTCAGATGGCTGCAAACAACTGTCTAGGCCAATTCCAGGTCTTAGTGTATCCTTCTCATCCTCTGCATTGGGAGGTTGTTGGTCATGGCCTTCCTGTTGCTCAGAAGCAGCCGGTAAACATGCAGACTGTACCTCTGATGGATCGCAATTTTCGATGCGTTCAAGTATCTCCATCATTTCAGTTTCGTCACAACTGTCGAGTTCCATCCCATCATCATTATCATCATCATCAGCGATTGTCTCATCCACTCTAATTGAAATGTCACTGTAGTCGGGGTGTGTGTCAATGAGTTTTGACAGACCTGCTACTACATTTCCCATGTTGACATAATGAAACAGCTGGTGGCCTTTGTAAGTCAGACGTCTTTTCAGCTTCACTCTGTGTAACTGGGATTTGCTGTGCGATCTTGGTAGAGTATTGACCGTGGTTTCCACCTCGGATGGCACACACACTACAGCGCCATGTATAGCTGCCTGTCGACCTTTGGGAAGTGTGATGATCTTGGCAAATGGCAGTATTTTGGCCAAAAGTTGTCTTTCCAGCACATTCAAATCGCAGAGCTCTGGGGGAATGGGCGCCAGCTCCATGTTGTTAGCTACAGCGATGGATGATTTGTGTCCTGCTTTTAAATGTAAATCACAGTTGTGACAAATCCATTCTTTGGTCCTTTCATCTGGTACGGTGCATTGTTCAGGTCCTTGACAGTGATTGTTGCACACATGGACATATTTCCCTGTCAAACAGGCAGCAACAATGTGTAGATTCTTCTTGTAATTGCTGTGAATGCAATGTTTCACTTGGTTAGGGAAAAGGGTGCGATGACACATCGTGTACACAAATGTTGGGCCAGCTTTAATGCATTCATGGAAAGTGGATATAGCTGTCTGCATTAGGCTGTTGTCCACTGGTTGACTGCATTCCCGCATGACACGAGTCCATCGTCTGTATTTCATTCTTATTTTGAAGGCACATTGCATCTTATGGGTTATGCGAAAATCTGCTTGAGTTTGACGCTTCATTTTCATGTAACTCATGCAATGTTGCAAGTGACGTTTTCTGAAAGCAGGATCATTATGATATTTTCTGGTGATGTATTGCTTCTGCTTCAACTTGAAATCGACATTTGTGGCATATTTTCTGGTGATGTATTGCTTCTTCTTCAAGTTGTAATCTGCATTTGTCGCATATTTTCTGGTGGTGTACTGCTTCTGTTTCAAGTTGAAATCTGCATTTGTCGCATATTTTCTGGTGATGTATTGCTTCTGCTTCAAGTTGAAATTGGCATCTGTTGCATATTTGCGAATGATATATTGCTTCTGCTTCAACTTAAAATCAGCATCTGCTCTGTATCGGCTGGTGATGTATGTCCTTTTCTTATTGGTGACAGACATCTTTGTAGCCTTGAAATCACGCCTTCTTTCATTTCTGTGTCTTGTCTTCAGTTTTTGTCGTCTCTGTGCATTTAATTTGGACAATGCCTTACTGTCCTTCCATATGCCCTGTGAGGATTTCGCATCAACTGACCGTGGAGAATGCTTGCTGGCTGGGAATCCAGTGTGTGTTACATCTTTGGTCATCTGTGTCACTTTGTTCTCCACATGCTTTGCATTATGTGGTTTGTCAGATTGCACCAGTGGGGACAGCAAACCATCTGACAGACGTTTTGCACGATGAAATGAGACTGGCATGAAGTCATACTGCAGTCCATCAATAGGGCCTCTGGTGTCTGTAAGGAGCAATTCATACAACTTATAAATCCTTGCCCCCATATCACTCAAATGTGTAAAAGTGATCATAACAGCTTTTCCTTTTCCAGTGGCAGGAAGTCCATCCTTATTTCGACTATGAGAATCAAACAGTCCATATCTCCCAGACTTGTCTCTGAACAATGCAATGCAATATGGCACTACTATAAAAAGTGCATGTGTAACATCTGCATTGAGGCACTGAAGTCTTGTGGAGAGGTCAACAAACCATCCTTGGTTGTCACCGTCTACCGTGTCTCTCATACATCCCGATAACACTGGAGATTTAACAACGTTATACTCATATTTGTCAGTGTTGACTCTGAGGGGCACTTCATCCATTGTCAAGTGTTGATGCTGATAGACATTTCTTTGTTTTAGCTGTTTTATTGTTGAGCCATACAAGCTGTTGCCCTTCTTCAGTATTTGATCAAGATCACCCTTTCTCACATCATCAAGCTCACTGTGGTATGCCAAAAATGTCAGAGCCATGCATGTACACTGTTTGTTCCTTAACCTTCCATAGCCATGATGACCCTGATGAAATGATGCCTGCACAGAAATCTCACTTGGTACACATGGTTCTTGCATGCCATGGTTTTCAGAAGTGCCCATCACACTGTCACTGTGCTCTTGAACTTGACACTGAGTTGAACATGAAAATGACACCACAGGTTCACTATGTACCTCCTGGGCACATTCACTGTCACAAACCTCCATATCCACTATGCTGCTGTGGGGCTCCGGATCCAGTTTAGTCCAGCGTATCTTTGCAGCTTTAGATCTCTTTCCTTTAGATGGCATGATGATATTTGTGGAAGGAGCTATAATTCTCCTCAGAGCTTTGTTCGAAGAGCTATAATTCCCCTCAGAGTTGTGTTGGAGGAGGAGCTATAATTCGCCTCAGAGCTGTGTGGGAGGAGCTATAACTCCCCTCTGAGCTGTGTGGGAGGAGCAATAATGCTATAATTCCCCTCAGAGCTGTGTGGGAGGAGATACAATTCCCCTTAGTGTTGTGTGGAAGGAGCTATAATTCCCCTTAGAGCTGTGTGGGAGAAGCTATATTTCCCCTCAGAGCTGTGTGGGAGAAGCTACATTTCCCATCAGAGTTGTGTGGGAGAAGCTATAATTCCCCTCAGAGCTGTTTAAAAGGAGCTATAATTCCCCTTACAGCGGTGTGGAAGAAACTATAATTCCTCTCAGAGTTGTGTGGGAGGAGCTCTAATTCTCCTCAGCTGTGTGGGAGGAGCTATAATGCTAAGCTGTAATTCCCTTCAGAGCTGTGTAGAAGGAGCTATAATTCCCCTCACAGCGGTGTGGGAGAAACTATAATTCCCCTCAGAGTTGTGTGGGAGGAGCTATAATGCTAAGCTATAATGCTATAATTCCCCTTTGAGCTGTGTGGGAGGAGCTATAAATCCCCTCAAAGCTGTATTGGAGGAGCTATAACTTCCCTCCAAGCTGTGTGGGAGGAGCTATAATGCTATAATTGTCCTTAGAGCTGTGTGAGAGGAGCTATAATTCCCCTCAGAGCTTTGTGTTTTTTTTTTTTCAAAAATGATTTTGTTTTTTTGTTTTTTCAAAAATGATTTTGTTTTTTTGTTTTTTCAAAAATGATTTTGTTTTTTTGTTTTTTCAAAAATGATTTTTTTAAATGATTTTTTTTTTCAAAAATGAAATTTTTTTTTTCAAAAGTAATTTTTTTTTCAAAAATATATTTTTTTTTCAAAAATATATTTTTTTTTCAAAAATATTTTTTTTTTTCAAAAATATTTTTTTTTTTCAAAAATATTTTTTTTTTTACATGGGGCGGTCATAATGTTTTGGCTGATCATGGGGTGGTCATAATGTTTTGGCTAATCATGGGGTTGTCAGCTTTTGTCACCTCCCACTCTAGTTTTGAACATTTCGCCGTTCATTCCTATGGGACCAATTTTGCCGCAAAAACGACGATATTTCGTGGACCATTCTGCGAAACGTTCCACAAAGTAATAGCACACCAATCGGGAAAAATCCGCACGTTTCGGTATATTACTTGTCTCTGTAGTGTGGAAAATGTGGGAGGAGTCTACAAGCATTATCAAGTCTAGCAGATGAAGTCACATGCATTTGGGGTGTCTCAGCATCTTGTGTTTACAACCACTGTTTCCTAGCAACATTTCCTTTTGAACATTTTGCCATTCATTCCTATGGGACCAATTTCGCCGCAAAAACGTAGATATTTCGTGGACCATTCGGCGAAACGTTCCACAAAGTGATAGCACACCAATCGGGAACAATCCGCACGTTTCGGTATATTACTTGTCTCTGTAGTGTAAAAACTGTGGGAGGAGTCTACAAGCATTATCAAGTCTAGCAGATGAAGTCACATGCATTTGGGGTGTCTCAGCATCTTGTGTTTACAACCACTGTTTCCTAGCAACGCTCATGCCCTGTTTATGCTTCCCAAATACTACTTCATCAAAACTGCCCCATCAGAATTACCCCATCAAAACTGCCCCATCATATTCCTCTATTATAAATCAGTACATGGTGTGTCTGTCCCCTCCCCCGGGCTCTGTAATCAGCTGAGATGCTCCAGCCACCTTCCCCCCCTGTGTATAACAGAAGCTTTGGTAACCATGGCAACAAAACAAACACTAACAGTACACTCTGATTAATGGCTAAAATTTCCTGAAATGACCTCTAAACAAATGGCCGTATTTTAAAAACTATACATCCTACAGCGAAGATCTTTATATTGTGAGAATCACAAGACCCAGACCTAGATTTGGATGTATAGTATGTCTGTGAAATATTAAAAATGAAGGCACGGTCGCAGTTTAGAAATTGCCCTTCAAATTTGGAGGGGGCTAGAGTGTAGTTTCAATGAATGTCAATGGACGGCATGAGTTACAAACAAATGGTCATATTGTGAAAACTATCAGGACTATGGCTTAGTCGTGGACATGTTTAGTGGCAGCAGGGATAGCTGAACGTTTTGATATAAGATTTGTGTAGGTGGGCTTGAAAATGAGGGAGTGGCGGCAGTTTAGAAATCATGTTCTGATTTTTCAGCTTTTGGCATCTCCCACTCTAGTTTCCCCATTCATTCCTATGGGACCAATTTCGCCGCAAAAATTACGATATTTCGTGAACCATTTGGCGAAACGTTCCACAAAGTAATAGCACACCATTCGGGAACAATCCGTACGTTTCGGTATATTACTTGTCTATGTAGTGTAAAAACTGTGGGAGGAGTTAGGGTGGTAAATTTGGCTATAATAATAAGAATAATATATATGTGAGATAACAGTAAGTGGTCTTGCTATGCAAGAACACTTAACTAGAAAAGGTACAATTTCTGGGGAAATTGTGAAAGTGTTCTTGCCTCTACAACTGGAGTGGGCGGAGTAACTGGGTGGGGTGGAGTGGCTTGAGTAACTGTGAAAAGTGTTAAAAAGCTTAATATTTTAAAAAGTATAAATAGTAGTAAAAACGTTCCATCATTCGCTGAAAGAGCTGAACATTTTTTTCAAAAGTAATTTTTTTTTCAAAAATGAATTTTTTTTAATAAAAAATGATTTCTTTTTCTTCAAAAATGATTTTTTTTTTCAAAAATGATTTTTTTTTCAAAAATTTTTTTTTTCAAAAATGATTTTATTTTTATTTTTTTCAAAAATTATTATTATTTTTTTCAAAAATTATTATTTTTTTTTTTTTTTAAATTATTTTTTTTTCAAAAATATTTTTTTTTTCACATGGGGCGGTCATAATGTTTTGGCTGATTATGGGGTGGTCATAATGTTTTGGCTGATCATGGGGTGGTCATAATGTTTTGGCTGATCATGGGGTTGTCAGCTTTTCTCACCTCCCACTCTAGTTTTGAACATTTCGCCATTCATTCCTATGGGACCAATTTCGCCGCAAAAACGTCATTTCGTGGACCATTCGGCGAAACATTCCACAAAGTGGTAACACACCAATCGGGAACAATCCGCTCGTTTCGGTATATTACTTGTCTCTGTAGTGTAAAAACTGTGGGAGGAGTCTACAAGCATTATCAAGTCTAGCAGATGAAGTCACATGCATTTGGGGTGTCTCAGCATCTTGTGTTTACAGCCACTGTTTCCTAGCAACGCTCATGCCCTGTTTATGCTTCCCAAATACTACTTCATCAAAACTGCCCCATCAGAATTACCCCATCAAAACTGCCCCATCATATTCTTCTATTATAAATCAGTACATGGTGTGTCTGTCCCCTCCCCCGGGCTCTGTAATCAGAGCTGAGATGCTCCAGCCACCTCCCCCCTGTGTATAACAGAAGCTTTGGTAACCATGGCAACAAAACAAACACAGTACACGCTGATTAATGGCTAAAATTTCCTGAAATGACCTCTAAACAAATGGCCGTATTTTAAAAACTATACATCCTACAGCGAAGATCTTTATATTGTGAGAATCACAAGACCCAGACCTAGATTTTGATACATAGTATGTCTCTGAAATATTAAAATTGAAGGCACAGTCGCAGTTTAGAAATTGCCCTTCAAATTTGAAGGGGCTAGAGTGTAGTTTCAATGAATGTCAATGGACAGCGTGAGTTGCAAACAAATGGTCATATTGTGAAAACTATCAGGACTATGGCTTAGCCGTGGACATGTTTAGTGGCAGCAGGGATAGCTGAACGTTTTGATATAAGATTTGTGTAGGTGGGCTTGAAAATGAGGGAGTGGCGGCAGTTTAGAAATCATGTTCTGATTTTTCAGCTTTTGTCACCTCCCACTCTAGCTTCCCCATTCATTCCTATGGGACCAATTTCGCCGCAAAAACAACGATATTTCGTGAACCATTCGGCGAAACGTTCCACAAAGTAATAGCACACCATTCGGGAACAATCCGCACATTTCGGTATATTAGAACACTTAATAATATATATGTGAGATAACAGTAAGTGGTCTTGCTATGCAAGAACACTTAATAAGAATAAGAATAACTAGAAAATGCATTTCCTGGGGAAAATGCGTGGGAATGCTGAATAGCTAAATTGCTAAAATGGCCGCCATCAAAACTGCCCCATCATACTGCCATCAAAACTGCCCCATCAGAATTGCCCCATCAAAATTGTCCCCATTAAAACTGCCCCATCATATTGCCACCATCAAAACTGCCCCATCAGAATTGCTCCATCAAAATTGTCCCATCATATTGCCACCATCAGAATTGCCCCATCAAAACTGCCCCATCAGAATTGCCCCATCATATTACCATCATCAAAACTGCCCCATCATATTGCCACCATCAAAACTGCCCCCATCATATTGCCATCAAAACTGCCCCATTAGAATTGCCCCATCAAAATTGTCCCTATCAAAACTGCCCCATCATATTGCCACCATCAAAATTGCCCCATCAGAATTGCCCCATCAAAACTGCCCCATCATATTGCCACCATCAAAACTGCCCCCATCAAAACTGCCCCATCAGAATTGCCCCATCAAAACTGCCCCATCAGAACTGCCCCGTCATATTGCCCCCATCAAAACTGCCCCCATCATATTGCCCCCATCAAAACTGCCCCATCATATTGCCACCTTTAAAACTGCTCCATAAAAATTGTCCCCATCTAACTGCCCCATCATATTGCCACCATCAAAACTGCCCCATTAGAATTGCCCCATCAAAACTGCCCCATCATATTGCCACCATCAAAACTGCCCCATCAGAATTACCCCATCAAAACTGCCCCATCATATTCCTCTATTATAAATCAGTACATGGTGTGTCTGTCCCCTCCCCCGGGCTCTGTAATCAGAGCTGAGATGCTCCAGCCACCTTCCCCCCTGTGTATAACAGAAGCTTTGGTAACCATGACAACAAAACAAACACAGTACACTCTGATTAATGGCTAAAATTTCCTGAAATTACCTCTAAACAAAAAGCTTTTTCTCAAAAACTGTAAAAGATATCAAACTGAAAAGCTATAGCCAGATAGCTGAATATTTTGTTAACATTTTAAAGTTTGTTTGGTGTCTCTAGGTGAAAGTATGAAGGAGCTGAAACTTTTGGGAGCGGAAGAAGAATTTAAGGATTTCAAGCATGCTCCCATTGACTTCAATGTTAAAAAAAAGTGTTAAAAAGCTTAATATTTTAAAAAGTATAAATGGTAGAAAAAAAGTTGAAAAAGAGCACACCTCAGCTAAAAGAGACGAACATTTTAATAATTGAATGGTTTTAATAGCTGAAAGTATGCAGAAGTTACGCAGAACCAAAAAACATACGGAATAAAATTATTAAAAATAAATAAAATCGAATAACAATAGCGGGACTGCTAAAGCATTCCCACTAATAATATATATGTGAGATAACAGTAAGTGGTCTTGCTATGCAAGAACACTTAATAAGAATAATAATATATATGTGAGATAACAGTAAGTGGTCTTGCAATGCAAGAACACTTAATAACTAGAAAAGGTACAATTTCTGGGGAAATTGTGAAAAGTGTTCTTGCCTCTACAACTGGAGTGGGCCGAGTAACTGGGTGGAGTGGCTTGAGTAATTGTGTGGTTGGAGTGGCTTGAGTAACTGTAAAAAGTGTTAAAAAGCTTAATATTTTAAAAAGTATAAATAGTAGTAAAAAAGTTCAAGTCCCATGATTAGCTGAAAGAGCTGAACATTTTTTTTCAAAAATAATTTTTTTTTCCAAAAGATTATTTTTTTCAAAAATATATGTATTTTTTTTTTCAAAATGATTTTTTTTCAAAAATGATCGTTAAAATTTTTTTTTTTCATGGGGTGATCATAATGTTTTGGTTGATAATGTTGTGGTCATAATGTTTTGGCTGATCGTTGGGTGGACATAATGTTTTGGCTGATCATGGGGGGTCATAATATTTTGGCTGTTTATGGCGTGGTCATAATGATTCGGCTGATTATGGCATGGTCATAATGTTTTGGCTGATCATGGGGGGGTCATAATGGTTTGGCTGATCGTGGGGTGGACATAATGTTTTGGCTGATCATGGAGCGGTCATAATGATTTGGCTGATTATGGCGTGGTCATAATGTTTTGGCTGATCATGGGGCGGTCATAATGTTTTGGCTGATCATGGGGGGGGGTCATAATGTTTTGGCTGATAATGGGGTGGTCATAATGTTTTGGCTGATCATGTTGTGGTTATAATGGTTTGGCTGATCGTGGGTTGGACATAATGTTTTGGGTGATCATGGGGGGGTCATAATGATTTGGCTGATTATGGCATGGTCATAATGTTTTGGCTGATCGTGGGGTGGACATAATGTTTTGGCTGATCATGGGGGGTCATAATGTTTTGGCTGATTATGGCGTGGTCATAATATTTTGGCTGATCATGTTGTGGTCATAATGTTTTGGCTGATCGTGGGGTGGACATAATGTTTTGGCTGATTATGGCGTGGTCATAATGATTTGGCTGATTATGGCGTGGTCATAATATTTTGGCTGATCATGGGGCGGTCATAATGTTTTGGCTGATCATGTTGTGGTCATAATGTTTTGGCTGATCGTGGGGTGGACATAATGTTTTGGCTGATCATGGGGGGGTCATAATATTTTGGCTGTATATGGCGTGGTCATAATATTTTGGCTGATCATGTTGTGGTCATAATGTTTTAGCTGATCATGGGGGGGTCATAATGTTTTGGCTGATTATGGCGTGGTCATAATGATTTGGCTGATTATGGCGTGGTCATAATATTTTGGCTGATCATGGGGCGGTCATAATGTTTTGGCTGATCATGTTGTGGTCATAATGTTTTGGCTGATCGTGGGGTGGACATAATGTTTTGGCTGATCATGGGGGGGTCATAATATTTTGGCTGATTATGGCGTGGTCATAATATTTTGGCTGATCATGTTGTGGTCATAATGTTTTGGCTGATCGTGGGGTGGACATAATGTTTTGGCTGATCATGGGGGGGTCTTAATATTTTGGCTGATTATGGTGTGGTCATAATATTTTGGCTGATCATGTTGTGGTCATAATGTTTTGGCTGATCGTGGGGTGGACATAATGTTTTGGCTGATCATGGGGGGGTTATAATGTTTTGGCTGATTATGGCGTGGTCATAATGATTTGGCTGATTATGGCGTGGTCATAATGATTTGGCTGATTATGGCGTGGTCATAATATTTTGGCTGATCATGGGGCGGTCATAATGTTTTGGCTGATCATGTTGTGGTCATAATGTTTTGGCTGATCGTGGGGTGGACATAATGTTTTGGCTGATCATGGGGGGGTCATAATATGTTGGCTGATTATGGCGTGGTCATAAAGATTTGGCTGATTATGGCGTGGTCATAATATTTTGGCTGATCATGGGGCGGTCATAATGTTTTGGGTGATCATGGGGGGGTCATAATGTTTTGGCTGATCATGGGGTGGACATAATGTTTTGGCTGACCATGGGGGGATCATAATGTTTTGGCTGATCATGGGGCAGTCATAATGATTTGGCTGATTATGGCGTGGTCATAATATTTTGGCTGATCGTGGGGTGGATATAATGTTTTGGCTGATCATGGGGGGGTTATAATGTTTTGGCTGATTATGGCGTGGTCATAATGATTTGGCTGATTATGGCGTGGTCATAATATTTTGGCTGATCATGGGGCGGTCATAATGTTTTGGCTGATCATGTTGTGGTCATAATGTTTTGGCTGATCGTGGGGTGGACATAATGTTTTGGCTGATCATGGGGGGGTCATAATATGTTGGCTGATTATGGCGTGGTCATAAAGATTTGGCTGATTATGGCGTGGTCATAATATTTTGGCTGATCATGGGGCGGTCATAATGTTTTGGCTGATCATGGGGGGGGTCATAATGTTTTGGCTGATCATGGGGTGGACATAATGTTTTGGCTGACCATGGGGGGATCATAATATTTTGGCTGATCATGGGGCAGTCATAATGATTTGGCTGATTATGGCGTGGTCATAATATTTTGGCTGATCATGGGGGGGGGTCATAATGATTTGGCTGATTATGGCGTGGTCATAATGTTTTGGCTGATCATGGGGGGGTCATAATGTTTTGGCTGATCATGGGGGGGTCATAATGTTTTGGCTGATCATGGGGGGTCATAATGTTTTGGCTGATCATGGGGGGTCATAATGTTTTGGCTGATAATGGGGTGGTCATAATGTTTTGGCTGATCATGTTGTGGTCATAATGTTTTGGCTGATCAAGTGGGGGTCAGCTTTTGTCATACCTTCATCTAGCAGATCGGGAACAATCCGCACGTTTCGGTATATTACTTGTCTCTGTAGTGTCAAAACTGTGGGAGGAGTCTACAAGCATTATCAAGTCTAGCAGATGATAGTATGACCACTAGGGATGAGCCGAACACCCCCCTGTTCGGTTCGCACCAAAACATGCGAACAGGAAAAAAATTTGTTCGAACACGCGAACACCGTTAAAGTCTATGGGACACGAACATGAATAATCAAAAGTGCTAATTTTAAAGGCTAATATGCAAGTTATTGTCAATAAAAGTGTTTGGGGACCTGGGTCCTGCCCCAGGGGACATGAATCAATGCAAAAAAAAGTTTTAAAAACGGCCGTTTTTTCAGGAGCAGTGATTTTAATAATGCTTAAAGTCAAACAATAAAAGTGTAATATCCCTTTAAATTTCATACCTGGGGGGTGTCTATAGTATGCCTGTAAAGGGGCGCATGTTTCCCGTGTTTAGAACAGTCTGACAGCAAAATGACATTTTGAAGGAAAAAACACATTTAAAACTACCGCGGCTATTGCATTGCCGACAATACACATAGAGGTTCATTGATAAAAACGGCATGGGAATTCCCCACAGGGCAACCCTGAACCAAAATTAAAAAAAAAAAATGATATGGGAGTCCCCCTAAATTCCATACAAGGCCCTTCAGGTCTGGTATGGATATTAAGGGGAACCCCAGCCAAAATTTTTTAAAAAAATTGACGTGGGGTTCCCCCTAAATTCCATACCAGACCTGAAGGGTCTGGTATGGATTTTAAGGGGAACCCCGCGCCAAAAAAAAAAAAAAAAAAACGGCGTGGGGTCCCCCTAAAAATCCATACCAGACCCTTATCCGAGCACGCAACCTGGCAGGCCGCAGGAAAAGAGGGGGGGACGAGAGTGCTGCCCCCCCCCCCTCCTGAACCGTACCAGGCCACATGCCCTCAACATTGGGAGGGTGCTTTGGGGTAGCCCCCCAAAACACCTTGTCCCCATGTTGATGAAGACAAGGGCCTCATCCCCACAACCCTGGCCGGTGGTTGTGGGGGTCTGCGGGCGGGGGGCTTATCGGAATCTGGAAGCCCCCTTTAACAAGGGGACCCCCAGATCCCGCCCCCCCCTGTGTGAAATGGTAAGGGGGTACTTACCCCTACCATTTCACTAAAAAACTGTCAAAAATGTTAAAAATGACAAGAGACAGTTTTTGACAATTCCTTTATTTAAATGCTTCTTCTTTCTTCCTTCATCTTCTTCTTCTTCTGGTTCTTCTGGCTCTTCTGGTTCTTCCTCCGGCATTCTCGTCCAGCATCTCCTCCGCGGCGTCTTCTATCTTCTTCTCCTCGGGCCGCTCCGCACCCATGGCATGGGGGGGGAGGCTCCCGCTCTTCTCTTCATCTTCTTCTCTTCTTCATCTTCTTCTTCATCTTCTTCTTCTTCTTCTCTTCTTCCTTCTTCTCTTCTTCATTTCTTCTCCGGGCCGCTCCGCAGCCATGCTGGCATGGTGGGAGGCTCCCGCTGTGTGACGGCGTCTCTTTGTCTGACGGTTCTTAAATAACGGGGGGCGGGACCACCCGGTGACCCCGCCCCCCTCTGACGCACGGGACATGACGGGACTTCCCTGTGGCATTCCCCGTGACGTCACAGGGAAGTCCCGTCAAGTCACCGTGCGTCAGAGGGGGGCGGGGTCACCGGATGGCCCCGCCCCCCGTTATTTAAGAACCGTCAGACGAAGAGACGCCGTCACACAGCGGGAGCCTCCCACCATGCCAGCATGGCTGCGGAGCGGCCCGGAGAAGAAGGAAGAAGAGAAGAAGGAAGAAGAGAAGAAGAAGAAGAAGAAGATGAAGAAGAAGATGAAGAAGAGAAGAAGATGAAGAGAAGAGCGGGAGCCTCCCCCCCCATGCCATGGGTGCGGAGCGGCCCGAGGAGAAGAAGATAGAAGACGCCGCGGAGGAGATGCTGGACGAGAACGCCGGAGGAAGAACCAAAAGAGCCAGAAGAACCAGAAGAAGATGAAGGAGAAAGAAGAAGCATTTAAATAAAGGAATTGTCAAAAACTCTCTCTTGTCATTTTTAACATTTTTGACAGTTTTTTAGTGAAATGGTAGGGGTAAGTACCCCCTTACCATTTCACACAGGGGGGGGGCCGGGATCTGGGGGTCCCCTTGTTAAAGGGGGCTTCCAGATTCCGATAAGCCCCCCGCCCGCAGACCCCCACAACCACCGGCCAGGGTTGTGGGGATGAGGCCCTTGTCTTCATCAACATGGGGACAAGGTGTTTTGGGGGGCTACCCCAAAGCACCCTCCCAATGTTGAGGGCATGTGGCCTGGTACGGTTCAGGAGGGGGGGGCCGCACTCTCGTCCCCCCCTCTTTTCCTGCGGCCTGCCAGGTTGCGTGCTCGGATAAGGGTCTGGTATGGATTTTTAGGGGGACCCCACGCCGTTTTTTTTTTTTTTTTTTTTAAATTTTGGCTGGGGTTCCCCTTAATATCCATACCAGACCTAAAGGGCCTTGTATGGAATTTAGGGGGACCCCCACATCATTTTTTTTTTTTTATTTTGGTTCGGGGTTGCCCTGTGGGGAATTCCCATGCCGTTTTTATCAATGAACTTCTATGTGTATTGTCGGCAATGCAATAGCCGCGGGTAGTTTTAAATGAGTTTTTTCCTTCCAAATGTCATTTTGCTGTCAGACTGTTCTAAACACAGGAAACATGCGCCCCTTTACAGGCATACTATAGACACCCCCCAGGTACGAAATTTAAAGGGATATTACACTTTTATTGTTTGACTTTAAGCATTAATAAAATCACTGTTCCTGAAAAAACGTCCGTTTTTAAAACTTTTTTTTGCATTGATCCATGTCCCCTGGGGCAGGACCCGGGTCCCCAAACACTTTTTATGACAATAACTTGCATATAAGCCTTTAAAATTAGCACTTTTGATTTCTCCCATAGACTTTTAAAGGGTGTTCCGCGGCATTCGAATTTGCCGCGGACACCCCAAATTGTTCGCTGTTCGGCGAACTTGCGAACAGCCAATGTTCGAGTAGAACATGAGTTCGACTCGAACTCGAAGCTCATCCCTAATGACCACATGCATTTGGGGGGTCTCAGCATCTTGTGTTTACAACCACTGTTTCCTAGCAACGCTCATGTCCTGTTTATGCTTCACAAATACTGCTCAATACACAATACACAGGACCACAATAGCTGTAGTAACTGTGCAGTAATTCAAATGGCCGTATTTTAAAAACTTTAAATCCTACAGCGAAGATCTTTATATTGTGAGAATCACAAGACCCAGACCTAGATTTTGATACATAGTATGTCTCTGAAATATTAAAATTGAGGGCACAGTCGCAGTTTAGATATTGCCCTTCAAATTTGAAGGGGCTAGAGTGTAGTTTCAATGAATGTCAATGGACAGTGTAGTTGCAAACAAATGGTCATATTATGAAAACTATCAGGACTATGGCTTAGCCGTGGACATGTTTAGTGGCAGCAGGGATAGCTGAACGTTTTGATATAAGATTTGTGTAGGTGGGCTTGAAAATGAGGGAGTGGTGGCAGTTTAGAAATCATGTTCTGATTTTTCAGCTTTTGTCACCTCCCACTCTAGTTTCCCCATTCATTCCTATGGGACCAATTTCACCGCAAAAATGACGATATTTCGTGAACCATTTGGCAAAACGTTCCACAAAGTAATAGCACACCATTCAGGAACAATCCGCACGTTTCTGTGTATTACTTGTCTATGTAGTGTAAAAACTGTGGGAGGACTTAGGGTGGTAAATTTGGCTATAATAATAATAATATATATGTGAGATAACAGTAAGTGGTCTTGCTATGCAAGAACACTTAATAATAATAATAATATATATGTGAGATAACAGTAAGTGGTCTTGCTATGCAAGAACACTTAATAATATATATGTGAGATAACAGTAAGTGGTCTTGCTATGCAAGAACACTTAATAATAATATATATGTGAGATAACATTAAGTGGTCTTGCTATGCAAGAACACTTAATAATAATAATAATAATAATATATATGTGAGATAACAGTAAGTGGTCTTGCTATGCAAGAACACTTAATAATAATATATATGTGAGATAACAGTAAGTGGTCTTGCTATGCAAGGACACTTAATAATAATATATATGTGAGATAACAGTAAGTGGTCTTGCTATGCAAGAACACTTAACTAGAAAAGCTACAATTTCTGGGGAAATTGTGAAAAGTGTTCTTGCCTCTACAACTGGAGTGGGAGGAGTAACTGGGTGGAGTGGCTTGAGTAACTGTTGTGTGGTTGGAGTGGCTGGAGCTCCTGTGAAAAGTGTTAAAAAGCCTAATATTTTAAGAAGTATAAATAGTAGTAAAAAAGTTGACGAAGTCCCATCATTAGCTGAAAGAGTTGAACATTTTTTTCAAAAATTATGAATTTCTAAAAAAAAAAAAATTTTTTTTCAAAAATAATTTTTTTTTTTCAAAAATAATTTTTTTTTTTTCAAAAATATTTTTTTTTTCATGGGGCGGTCATAATGTTTTGGCTGATCATGGGGTGGTCATAATGTTTTGGCTGATCATGGGGTTGTCAGCTTTTATCACCTCCCACTCTAGTTTTGAACATTTCCCCATTCATTCCTATGGGACCAATTTCGCAAAAACAATGATATTTCATGAACCATTCCGTGAAACGTTCCACAAATTAATAGCACACCAATTAAATGACTGATTCCGGATTCACACTGGAATTTTTCAGCTTTTCACAAAGTTCCACAAGGTAATAGCACACCAATTAAATGACATTGAACATTTCGCCATTCATTCCTATGGGACTAATTTTGTCGCAAAAACAACGATATTTCATGAACAATTTGGCGAAACGTTCCACAAAGTTATACCACACCATTCGGGAACAATCCGCACGTTTCAGTATATTACTTGTCTATGTAGTGTAAAAACTGTGGGAGGAGTTAGGGTGGTAAATTTGGCTATAATAAGAATAACTAGAAAATGCATTTCCTGGGGAAAATGCGTGGGAATGCTGAATAGCCGAATTGCTAAAATGGCCCCCATCAAAACTGCCCCCATCATATTGCCATCAAAACTGCCCCATCAGAATTGCCCCATCAAAACTGCCCCATCATATTGCCACCATCAAAACTGCCCCATCAAAACTGCCCCATCATATTGCCACCATCAAAACTGCCCCATCAGAATTGCCCCATCAAAACTGCCCCATCTGAATTGCCCTATCAAAACTGCCCCATCATATGGCCACCATCAAAACTGCCCCATCAGAATTGCCCCATCAAAACTGCCCCATCATATTGCCACCATCAAAACTGCCTCATCAGAATTGCCCCATCATATTGCCACCATCAAAACTGCCCCATCAGAATTGCCCCATCAAAACTGCCCCATCATATTGCCACCATCAAAACAGCCCCATCATATTGCCACCATCAAAACTAGCCCCATCAAAACTTCCCCCAACAGAATTGCTCCATTAAAACTGCCCCATCATATTGCCACCATTAGGGATGAGCCGAACACCCCCCTGTTCGGTTCGCACCAGAACATGCGAACAGGAAAAAAGTTTGCTCGAACACGCGAACACCGTTAAAATCTATGGGACACGAACATGAATAATCAAAAGTGCTAATTTTAAAGGCTTATATGCAAGTTATTGTCATAAAAAGTGTTTGGGGACCTGGGTCCTGCCCCAGGGGACATGGATCTGACGCACGGTGACTTGACGGGACTTCCCTGTGACGTCACGGGGAATGCCACAGGGAAGTCCCGTCATGTCCCGTGCGTCAGAGGGGGGCAGGGTCACCGGGTGGCCCCGCCCCCCGTTATTTAAGAACCGTCAGACGAGGAGACGCCGTCACACAGCGGGAGCCTCCCTCCATGCATGGATGCGGAGCGGCCCGCAGAAGAAAATTAAGAAGAGAAGATGAAGAAGATGAAGAAGATGAAGAAGAGAAGAGGATGAAGAAGAAGATGAAGAGAAGAGCGGGAGCCTCCCCCCATGCCATGGTTGCGGAGCGGCCCGAGGAGAAGAAGATAGAAGACGCCGCGGAGGAGATGCTGGACGAGAATGCCGGAGGAAGAACCAGAAGAGCCAGAAGAACCAGAAGAAGAAGAAGATGAAGAAGATGAAGGAAGATAGAAGAAGCATTTAAATAAAGGAATTGTCAAAAACTGTCTCTTGTCATTTTTAACTATTTTGACACTTTTTTAGTGAAATGGGAGGGGTAAGTACCCCCTTACCATTTCACACAGGGGGGGGGCCGGGATCTGGGGGTCCCCTTGTTAAAGGGGGCTTCCAGATTCCGATAAGCCCCCCGCCCGCAGACCCCCACAACCACCGGCCAGGGTTGTGGGGATGAGGCCCTTGTCCTCATCAACATGGGGACAAGGTGTTTTGGGGGGCTACCTCAAAGCACCCTCCCAATGTTGAGGGCATGTGGCCTGGTACGGTTCAGGAGGGGGGGGCGCACTCTCGTCCCCCCCTCTTTTCCTGCGGCCTGCCAGGTTGCGTGCTCGGATAAGGGTCTGGTATGGATGTTTGGGGGAACCCCACGCCGTTTTTTTTTTTTTTTGGCGCGGGGTTCCCCTTAAAATCCATACCAGACCTGAAGGGTCTGGTATGGAATTTAGGGGGAACCCCACGTCATTTTTTTTTTTAAATTTTGGCCGGGGTTCCCCTTAATATCCATACCAGACCTGAAGGGCCTGGTATGGAATTTAGGGGGACCCCCCCACGTCATTTTTTTTTAAAAATTTTGGTTAGGGGTTTCCCTGTGGGGAATTCCCATGCCGTTTTTATCAATGAACTTTTATGTGTATTGTCGGACCGGCAATTCATTAATAGCCGCGGATAGTTTTAAATGAGTTTTTTCCTTCGAAATGTCATTTTGCTGTCAGACTGTTTTAAACACGGGAAACATGCGCCCCTTTACAGGCATACTATAGACACCCCCCAGGTACGAAATTTAAAGGGATATTACACTTTTATTGTTTGACTTTAAGCATTATTAAAATCACTGCTCCTGAAAAAACGTCCGTTTTTAAAACTTTTTTTTGCATTGATACATGTCCCCTGGGGCAGGACCCGGGTCCCCAAACACTTTTTATGACAATAACTTGCATATAAGCCTTTAAAATTAGCACTTTTGATTTCTCCCATAGACTTTTAAAGGGTGTTCCGCAGCATTCGAATTTGCCGCGAACACCCCAAATTGTTCGGTGTTCGGCGAACTTGCGAACAGCCAATGTTCGAGTCGAACATGAGTTCGACTCGAACTCGAAGCTCATCCCTAGCCACCATCAAAACTGCCCCATCAGAATTGCCCCTTAAAAACTGCCCCATCATATTCCTGTATTATAAATCAGTACATGGTGTGTCTGTCCCCTCCCCCGGGCTCTGTAATCAGTTTGTTTGGCGTCTGTAGGTGAAAAGTATGAAGGAGCTGAAACTTTTGGGAGCGGAAGAAGATTTTAAGGATTTCAAGCATGCTCCCATTGACTTAAATGTTAAAAAAAGTGTTAAAAGCTTAATATTTTAAAAAGTATAAATAGTAGGAAAAAAGTTGAAAAAGTCCCATCATCAGCTGAAAGAGATGAACATTTTAATAGTTGAATGGTTTTAATAGCTGAAAGTATGCAGAAGTTACGCAGAGCCAAAAAACGTACGGAATAAAATTAATAAAAATAAATAAAAAACAAATAACAATAGTGGGACTGCTAAAGCATTCCCACTAATTAAAAATAAATAAAATCGAATAACAATAGTGGGACTGCTAAAGCAGTCCCACTAATTAAAAATAAATAAAATCGAATAACAATAGTGGGACTGCTAAAGCAGTCCCACTAATAAAATCGAATAACAATAGTGGGACTGCTAAAGCACTCTCACTAATAAAATCGAATAACAATAGTGGGACTGCTGAAGCATTCCCGCTAATAAATAAAATCGAATATCAATAGTGGGACTGCTAAAGCATTCCCACTAATAAAATCGAATAACAATAGTGGGACTGCTAAAGCAGTCCACTAATTAATTGGTGTGCTATTACCTTGTGGAACTCTGTGAAAAGCTGAAAAATACCAGTGTGAATCCGGAATCAATGTCATTTAATTGGTCTGCTATTACTTTGTGGAACGTTTAGCCGAATGGTTCACAAAATATCGTAGTTTTTGCGGTGAAATTGGTCCCATAGGAATGAATGCGAAATGTTAAAAACTAGAGTGGGAGGTGACAAAAGCTGACAACCACATGATCAGCCAAAACATTTTGACCACCCCATGATCAGCCAAAACATTATGACCGCCCCATGTAAAAAAAAAATATTTTTGAAAAAAAAATCATTTAAAAAAAAAATTATTTTTGAAAAAAAATTGCATATGGTCATACCTTCATCTGCTAGGCTGGATAATGCTTTTAGACTACTGGTGGAGGCAAGAACACTTCACACAATTTCCACAGAAATTGTAACTTTTCTAGTTAAGTGTTCTTGCATAGCAAGACCACTTACTGTTATCTCACATATATATTATTATTATTATAGCCAAATTTACTACCCTAACTCCTCCCACAGTTTTTACACTACATAGACAAGTAATATACCGAAACGTGCGGATTGTTCCCGATTGCTGTGCTATTACTTTGTGGAACGTTTTGCCGAATTTTTCACAAAATATCGTAGTTTTTGCGGAAAATTGGTCCCATAGGAATGAATGATGAAATGTTCAATGTCATTTAATTGGTGTGCTATTGCCATGTGGAACTTTATGAAAAGCTGAAAAATACCAGTGTGAATCCGGCCTCAATGTCATTTATATGGTGTGCTATTACTTTTTTTTTAAAAAAATTCATTTTTGGAAAAAAAAATTCATTTTTGGAAAAAAAAATTCATTTCTGAAAAAAAAAATCATTTTTGAAAAAAACACTTTTCACAGTTTCTCAAGCCACTCCACCCAGTTACTCCTCCCACTCCAGCTGTAAAGGCAAGAACACTTTTCACAATTTCCCCAGAAATTGTAGCTTTTCTAGTTAAGTGTTCTTGCATTGCAAGACCACTTACTGTTATCTCACATATATATTATTAAGTGTTCTTGCATAGCAAGACCACTTACAGTTATCTCACATATATATTATTCTTATTATTATTATAACCAAATTTACCACCCTAACTCCTCCCACAGCTTTTAAACTACATAGACAGTAATATACCGAAGGTGCGGATTGTTCCCGATTGGTGTGCTATTACTTTGTGGAACGTTTCGCCGTATTTTTCAAGAAATATCGTAGTTGGTCCCATAGGAATGAATGGCGTAATGTTCAAGGTCATTTAATTGGTGTGCTATTACCTTGTGGAACTTTGTGAAAAGCTGAAAAATACCACTGTGAATCCGGCCTCAATGTCATTTAATTGGTGTGCTATTACTTTGTGGAACGTTTCACCGAATGGTTCACGAAATATTGTCGTTTTTGCGGTGAAATTGGTCCCATAGGAATGAATGGCGAAATGTTCAAAACTAGAGTGGGAGGTGACAAAAGCTGACAACCCAATGATCAGCCAAAACATTATGACCACCCCATGATCAGCCAAAACATTATGACCGCCCCATGAAAAAAAAAATATTTTTGAAAAAAAAAATATATTTTTGAAAAAAAAAATTATTTTTGAATAAAAAAATATATTTTTGAAAAAAAATCATTTGTGAAAATTTTTTTTTATTTTTGAAAAAAAAATATTTTTGAAAAAAAAAAATATTTTGGAAAAAAAAAAATCATTTGTGAAAAATAAATTTTCATTAAAAAAAAATCATTTGTGAATAAAAAAAAATCATTTTTGAAAAAAAAAAAACTTTTGAAAAAAATGTTCAACTATTTCAGCTAATGATCTGACTTCAACTTTTTTACTACTATTTATACTTTTTAAAATATTAAGCTTTTTAACACTTTTCACAGTTACTCAAGCCACTCCACCCAGTTACTCCGCCCACTCCAGTTGTAGAGGCAAGAACACTTTTCACAATTTCCCCAGAAATTGTAGCTTTTCTAGTATTAAGTGTTCTTGCATAGCAAGACCACTTACTGTTATCTTACATATATATTATTAGTGGGACTGCTTTAGCAGTCCCACTATTGTTGTTCGATTTTATTTATTTAGTGGGACTGCTTTAGCAGTCCCACTATTGTTATTCGATTTTATTTATTTTTAATTTTAATTTTATTCCGTACGTTTTTTGGTTCTGCGTAACTTCTGCATATTTTCAGCTATTAAAACCATTCAACTATTAAAATGTTTGTCTCTTTTAGCTGATGTGTGCTCTTTTTCAACTTTTTTTCTACCATTTATACTTTTTAAAATATTAAACTTTTTAACACTTTTTTTTAACATTGAAGTCAATGGGAGCATGCTTCAGAAACTTAAATTCTTCTTCCGCTCCCAAAAGTTTCAGCTCCTTCATACTTTCACCTAGAGACACCAAACAAACTTTAAAATGTTCACAAAATATTCAGCTATCTGGCTATATCTTTTCAGTTTGATATCTTTTACAGTTTTTGAGAAAAAGCTTTTTGTTTAGAGGTCATTTCTGGAAATTTTAGCCATTAATCAGAGTGTACTGTGTTTGTTTTGTTGCCATGGTTACCAAAGCTTCTGTTATACACAGGGTGGGAGGTGGCTGGAGCATCTCAGCCCTGATTACAGAGCCCAGGGGAGGGGACAGACACACCATGTACTGATTTATAATAGAGGAATATGATGGGGCAATTTTGATAGGGCAATTCCGATGGGGCAGATTTGATGGTGGCAATATGATGGGGCAGTTTTGATGGGGCAATTCTGATGGGGCAGTTTTGATGGTGGCAATATGGTGGGGCAGTTTTGATGGGGACAATTTTTATGGAGCAGTTTTAAAGGTGGCAATATGATGGGGCAGTTTTGATGGGGGCAGTTTTGATGGTGGCAATATGACAGGGCAGTTTTGATGGGGCAATTCTGATGGGGCAGTTTTGATGGGGCAATTCTGATGGGGCAGTTTTGATGGGGCAATTCTGATGGGGCAGTTTTGATGGTGGCAATATGATGGGGCAGTTTTGATGGGGACAATTTTGATGGGGCAATTCTAATGGGGCAGTTTTGATGGCAATATGATGGGGGCAGTTTTGATGGTGGCAATATGATGGGGCAGTTTTGATGGTGGTAATATGATGGGGCAATTCGGATGGGGCAGTTTTGATGGTGGCAATATGATGGGGCAGTTTTGATGGGGCAATTCTGATGGTGGCAATATGATGGGACAATTTTGATGGAGCAATTCTGATGGAGCAATTCTGATGGGGCAGTTTTGATGGTGGCAATATGATGGGGCAGTTTTAATGGGGACAATTTTGATGGGGCAATTCTGATGGGGCAGTTTTGATGGCAGTATGATGGGGCAGTTTTGATGGCGGCCGTTTTAGCAATTTAGCTATTCAGCATTCCCACGCATTTTCCCCAGGAAATGCATTTTCTAGTTTTAATATTAATTTTATTCCGTACGTTTTTGGCTCTGCGTAACTTCTGCATACTTTCAGCTATTACAACCGTTCAACTTTTAAAATGTTAGTCTCTTTCAGCTGATGATGGGTCCCACTATTGTTATTCGATTTTATTAGTGGGAATGCTTTAGCAGTCCCACTATTGATATTCGATTTTATTTATTAGCGGGAATGCTTCAGCAGTCCCACTATTGTTATTCGATTTTATTAGTGGGACTGCTTTAGCAGTCCCACTATTGTTATTCGATTTTATTAGTGGGACTGCTTTAGCAGTCCCACTATTGTTATTCGATTTTATTTATTTTTAATTAGTGGGAATGCTTTAGCAGTCCCACTATTGTTATTTGTTTTTTTATTTATTTTTATTAATTTTATTCCGTACGTTTTTTGGCTCTGCGTAACTTCTGCATACTTTCAGCTATTAAAACCATTCAACTATTAAAATGTTCGTCTCTTTCAGCTGATGATGTGACTTTTTCAACTTTTTTCTACTATTTATACTTTTTAAAATATTAAGCTTTTTAACACTTTTTTTTAACATTGAAGTCAATGGGAGCATGCTTCAGATCCTTAAAATCTTCTTCCGCTCCCAAAAGTTTCAGCTCCTTCATACTTTCACCTATAGACACCAAACAAACTTTAAAATGTTCACAACATATTCAGCTATCTGGCTATATCTTTTCAGTTTGATATCTTTTACAGTTTTTGTGAAAAAGCTGTTTGTTTAGTGGTAATTTCTGGAAATTTTAGCCATTAAACAGAGTGTACTGTGTTGCTTTTGTTGCCATGGTTACCAAAGCTTCTGTTATACACAAGGGGAGAGGTGGCTGGAGCATCTCAGCTCTGATTACAGAGCCCGGGGGAGGGGACAGACACTCCATGTACTGATTTATAATAGAGGAATATGATGGGGAAGTTTTAATGGGGCAATTCTGATGGGGCAGTTTTGATGGTGGCAATATGATGGGGCAGTTTTGATGGGGCAATTCTGATGGGGCAGTTTTGATGGTGGCAATATGATGGGGCAGTTTTGATGGGGCAGTTTTGATGGGGCAGTTTTGATGGGGCAGTTTTGATGGTGGCAATATGATGGGGCAGTTTTGATGGGGAAATTCTGATGGTGGCAATATGATGGGGCAGTTTTGATGGGGCAATTTTGATGGTGACAATATGATGGGGCAGTTTTGATGGGGCAATTCTGATGGGGTAGTTTTGATGGGGACAATTTTAATGGAGCAGTTTTAAAGGTGGCAATATAATGGGGCAGTTTTGATGGGGGCAGTTTTGATGGGGGCAATATGATGGGGCAGTTTTGATGGGGCAATTCTGATGGGGCAGTTTTGATGGTGGAAATATGATGGGGCAGTTTTGATGGGGACAATTTTTATGGGGCAATTCTGATGGGGCAATTCTGATGGGGCAGTTTTGATGGCAAAATGGTGGGGGCAGTTTTGGTGGGGGCCGTTTTAGCAATTCAGCTATTTAGCATTCCCACACATTTTCCCCAGGAAATGCATTTTCTAGTTCTTATTATTATTGCCAAATTTACCACCCTAACTCCTCCCACAGTTTTTACACTACATAGACAAGTAATATACTGAAACGTGCAGATTGTTCCCGAATGGTGTGCTATTACTTTGTGGAACGTTTCGCCGAATGGTTCACGAAATATCGTTGTTTTTGCGGTGAAATTGGTCCCATAGGAATGAATGGCGAAATGTTCAAAACTAGAGTGGGAGGTGACAAAAGCTGACAACCCCATGATCAGCCAAAATATTATGACCACCCCATGATCAGCCAAAACATTATGACCGCCCCATGAAAAAAAAAATATATTTTTGAAAAAAAAAAAATTATTTTTGAAAAAAAAAAAATCATTTTTGAAAAAAAAAAATCATTTTTGAAAAAAAAAAATCAATTCATTTTTGAAAAAAAAAAAATTTCATTTTTAAAAAAAAAAGATAATTTTTGAAAAAAAAAAATATTTTTGAAGAAACAAAAAATATATTTTTGAGAAAAAAAAATTATTTTTAAAAAAAAAATCATTAAAAAAAATCATAATTTTTGAAAAAAAAAAAAAAAAAAACTTTTGAAAAAAATGTTCAGCTCTTTCAGCTAAATGATGGGACTGCGTCAACTTTTTTACTACTATTTATACTTTTTAAAATATTAAGCTTTTTAACACTTTTCACAGTAACTCCAGCCACTCCAACCACACAACAGTTACTCAAGCCACTCCACCCAGTTACTCCGCCCACTCCAGTTGTAGAGGCAAGAACACTTTTCACAATTCCCCCAGAAATTGTAGCTTTTCTAGTTAAGTGTTCTTGCATAGTAAGACCACTTACTGTTATCTCACATATATATTATTAAGTGTTCTTGCATAGCAAGACCACTTAGTGTTATCCCACATATATATGATTATTATTAAGTGTTCTTGCATAGCAAGACCACTTACTGTTATCTCACATATATATTATTCTTCATATTATTATTAAGTGTTCTTGCATAGCAAGACCACTTACTGTTATCTCACATATATATTATTATTATTAAGTGTTCTTGCATAGCAAGACCACTTACCAGTGGCGTAGCGTGGGTTGTCAGCACCCGGGGCGAGGCAAGTAATTTGCGCCCCCCTAACCTGTGGGCTTTTAGCACCCAAGAATGGGGGCTCAGGTTCCTCCACTCACAGCCTGAGCCTCTGATTGGCCGCCTGCAGCCTTTTATTAATGGTTAGATCTGAGATATCTCTTTGATTACAGTAGTCAAAGAGATATCTTCTCAGTATCAGCCAATAATAAAAGGCTGCGGACAGCCAATCAGAGGTCTAGATTGTAAATAACAAGGAGCACCTATATACAGCAGAGCAAGCAGCCAATAGTAACCCAGACATAAGGGTTGTGCATATTATTTAATGCTAGACATACTACAGGAGACAGTCAGAAACTGCAGGCATACTATAGGAGATGGTCAGAGACTGCAGACATAATACAGGAGATGGTCAGAGACTGCAGACGTACTACAGGAGATGGTCAGACACTGCAGACATACTATAGGCAGGGCATTTTTTCTCAGAGAACCACCGCCTAAGAGTGGGAGAGTCTTATTGGAGCATTGTTAAATACTACTTGTGCATTCTGCACAGAGTGCAGAGTTCAGGAGTGCAGTATGTACAGAGTTCATGAGTGTACTGCGTACAGAGTACAAAGATCAGGAGTGTGCTATATATAAAGTGCAAAGATCAAGATTATGCTAAATCAGGAGTACCCTATATACAGAGTGTAAAGTTTAGGAGAGCGCTAGGTACAGAGTTCAGAGTGCAATTCATACAGAGTGAAGAGCTCAGGAGTGTACTGCATACACCGTGCAGAATTCATTAGTGAGCTACGTACAGAGTGCAAAGATTAGGAGTGTGCTAAATACAAAGAGAAAAGATTAAGATTCTACTACGCACTGAGTGCAAAGATCAGGACTGTCCTATGTACTAAGTGCAGGATTCAGGAGTGCACTACATACAGAGTGAAGAGCTCAAAAGTGCAATGAGTTCAGGAGTGCGCTACGCAGAGTGAGCAGAGTTCAGAAGTGCACTGCATAGAGAATGCACTGCAGAGTTCATGACTGTGCTACGTACAGATTGCAGGGCTCAGGAAAGCATGTCTCAAAGGACAGTTTACAACTCCCCTTCCAGTACAGAGCTCTCCTCCCACCGCCAAATCCTCTCTTCCCCACCTACAAAGTATCAGGAGAGGGGCTGCTACAGATGTGCAGCTACAGCTTACAGTAGGAGTGCAATGTTGTTAGGTGGGGAGAGGGGGCATTAGTGCAATGAGGGGGTATAGGCAATGATATTGGTGCTAAGTTAATAGGGCATTGGTGCTAAATGGGGGGGGCAATGTGCTCATTTCTAACTTGGGGGAGAGTTGGGACATTGGTGCTAAGTGGGGGGATGTTTGGGATAAGTGGAGAGAGAGGGGTTACTTGGGATAAGTGGAGGATATTGGGGATACATGGGAGGAGAGGAGAAACATTTGGGATAAATGGTGATACAGGAGGGACATTGGGGATAAGTGGGGGGAGAGGAGGGGCATTGGGGATAAGTGGGGGGAGAGGAGGGGCATTGGGGATAAGTGGGGGGAGAGGAGGGGCATTGGGGATAAGTGGGGGGAGAGGAGGGGCATTTCAAATAAGTGGGAGGGTAGGGGAGGGGAGGGAGGACATTTAGGATAAGTGAGGATAAGTGGGATAATGGGGATAAGTGGGGGAACAGGAGGAACATTGGAGGGACAGGAGGGACATTGGGGGAATGGGAGGGACCATGAGGATAAGTGGGAGGACAGGAGGGACACTGAGGATAAGTGGGAGGAGGGGAGGGACATTGAGGATAAGTGGGGGAGAGGAGGAACATTTGGAATACATGAGAGGAGGGGCATTGGGGATAAGTGGGGGGACAGAAGGGACATTGGGGGACAGGAGGAACATTGAAGGGACATTGGGGGGGACAGAAGGGACACTGGGGGACAGGAGGGACATTGGAGGGACAGGAGGGACATTGGAGGGACAGGAGGGACATTGGGGGGGACGGGAGGGACATTGAGGATAAGTGGGAGGACAAGAGGGACATTGGGGGAAATGAGGAACATTGGAGGGACATTGGGGGAACAGGAGGGACATTGAGGAAAAGTGGGAGGAGGGGAGGGACATTGGGGGAAATTAGGAATATTGGAGGGACAGGAGGGATATTGGGGGGACAGGATGGACATTGAGGATAAGTGGGAGGAGGGGAGGGACTTTGGGGGACAGGAGGGACATTAAGGGACAGGAGGGACATTGAGGGGAGAGGAGGGACATTGAGGATAAGTGGGGGGAGAGGAGGAACATTTGGGATAAGTGAGAGGAGGGGCATTGGGGATAAGTGGGGGGACAGGAGGAACATTGAAGGGACAGGAGGGACATTGAGGATAAGTGGGGGGACAAGAGGGACATTGAGGATAAGTGGGGGGACAGGAGGGACATTGAGGATAAGTGGGGGTACTGGAGGGACATTGGGGGGACAGGAGGGACATTGGGGATAAGTGGGGGACAGGAGAGACATTGGGGGACAGGAGGAACATTGGGGGGGACGGGAAGGACATTGAGGATAAGTGGGAGGACAGGAGGGACATTAGGGGACAGAAGGAACATGGGGGGGATGGACGGGAGGGACATTTAGGATAAGTGGGAGGACAGGAGGGACATTGAGGATAAGTGGAGGACAGGAGGGACAGCGGGGGACAGGAGGGACATTGGGGATAAGTGGGGAAGAGGAGGAACATTGGGGGGGAATGGGAGGGACATTGAGGATAAGTGGGAGGAGGGGAGGGACATTGAGGATAAGTGGGGGAGAGGAGGAACATTTGGAATACATGAGAGGAGGGGCATTGGGGATAAGTGGGGGGACAGAAGGGACATTGGGGGACAGGAGGAACATTGAAGGGACATTGGGGGGGACAGAAGGGACACTGGGGGACAGGAGGGACATTGGAGGGACAGGAGGGACATTGGAGGGACAGGAGGGACATTGGGGGGGACGGGAGGGACATTGAGGATAAGTGGGAGGACAAGAGGGACATTGGGGGAAATGAGGAACATTGGAGGGACATTGGGGGAACAGGAGGGACATTGAGGAAAAGTGGGAGGAGGGGAGGGACATTGGGGGAAATGAGGAATATTGGAGGGACAGGAGGGATATTGGGGGGACAGGATGGACATTGAGGATAAGTGGGAGGAGGGGAGGGACTTTGGGGGACAGGAGGGACATTAAGGGACAGGAGGGACATTGAGGGGAGAGGAGGGACATTGAGGATAAGTGGGGGGAGAGGAGGAACATTTGGGATAAGTGAGAGGAGGGGCATTGGGGATAAGTGGGGGGACAGGAGGAACATTGAAGGGACAGGAGGGACATTGAGGATAAGTGGGGGGACAAGAGGGACATTGAGGATAAGTGGGGGGACAGGAGGGACATTGAGGATAAGTGGGGGTACTGGAGGGACATTGGGGGGACAGGAGGGACATTGGGGATAAGTGGGGGACAGGAGAGACATTGGGGGACAGGAGGAACATTGGGGGGGACGGTAAGGACATTGAGGATAAGTGGGAGGACAGGAGGGACATTAGGGGACAGAAGGAACATGGGGGGGATGGACGGGAGGGACATTTAGGATAAGTGGGAGGACAGGAGGGACATTGAGGATAAGTGGAGGACAGGAGGGACAGCGGGGGACAGGAGGGACATTGGGGATAAGTGGGGAAGAGGAGGAACATTGGGGGGGAATGGGAGGGACATTGAGGATAAGTGGGAGGACAGGAGGGACATTGGGGGACAGGAGGGACATCAGAGATAAGTGGGGGACAGGAGGAATATTGGGGGGGCGGGAGGGACATTAAGGATAAGTGGGAGGACAGGAGGGACATTGAGGATAAGTGGGGGGACAGGAGGGACATGAGGGACATTGGGGATAAGTGGGGGGCAGGAGGGACATTGGGGGACAGGAGGAACATTGGGGGACAGGAGGAACATTGGGGGGACAGAAGGAACATTGGGGGGGCGGGAGGGACATTGAGGATAAGTGGGAGGACAGGAGGGACATGGGGGGGACAGGAGGGACATTGAGAATAAGTGGGGGACAGGAGGGACATTGGGGGACAGGAGGGACATTGGGGGGGCGGGAGGGACATTGAGGATAAGTGGGAGGTGAGATAAGTGGGGGAGAGGGTGATGCTCTGTATATGTGAAGTGTACATCCGTTTCACATACCGCAGCTTACTTGGTCAGGAAGATCCGGTTTCCCCGGAGATGTCATTTCATTGCATGTGGGGTAGAGCTGGCGGCCTGGCGCCGCACCGCCAGACTGGCTGCACAATGTAGAAAGGGGAGATCCATCATTCAGTCCAGAGCGGCGGAAGAGAAGACGGCGGCGGTTCACACACTAAGACGGAGGCGGGACTCCTGGAGCAATCCAGCCCTGCCACCGCACATGACCCCGTTCATCCAATCACCGGGCACCCGCTGCCCATGCCGGAACCTGGTGGCCAGAGCACAGCCAGTGACACCGTCCGTACACAGTTAGCATTTGGACGGAGTGTCACTGGCACCTGATGCTGCGCCCCCCCAAATTTTGCGCCCGGGGCCACGGCACCCCCCACGCTACGCCACTGCCACTTACTGTTATCTCACATATATATTATTATTATTACTGGGACTGCTTTAGCAGTCCCACTATTGTTATTCGATTTTATTTATTAGTGGGAATGCTTTAGCAGTCCTACTATTATTATTCGATTTTATTTATTTTTAATTTTAATTTTATTCCGTACGTTTTTTGGTTCTGCGTAACTTCTGCATACTTTCAGCTATTAAAACCATTCAACTATCAAAATGTTCGTCTCTTTTAGCTGATGTGTGCTCTTTTTCAACTTTTTTTCTACCATTTATACTTTTTAAAATATTAAGCTTTTTATCACTTTTTTTAACATTGAAATCAATGGGAGCATGCTTCAGAAACTTAAAATCTTCTTCCACTCCCAAAAGATTCAGCTCCTTCATACTTTCACCTACAGACGCCAAACAAACTTTAAAATGTTCACAAAATATTCAGCTATCTGGCTATATCTTTTCAGTTTGATATCTTTTACAGTTTTTGAGAAAAAGCTTTTTGTTTAGAGGTCATTTCAGGAAATTTTAGCCATTAATCAGAGTGTACTGTGTTTGTTTTGTTGCCATGGTTACCAAAGCTTCTGTTATACACAGGGGGGAGGTGGCTGGAGCATCTCAGCTCTGATTACAGAGCCCGGGGGAGGGGACAGACACACCATGTACTGATTTATAATAGAGGAATATGATGGGGCATTTTTGATAGGGCAATTCTGATGGGGAAGTTTTAAAGGTGGCAATGTGATGGGGCAGTTTTGATGGGACAATTCTGATGGGGCAGTTTTGCTGGGGCAATTCTGATGGGGCAGTTTTGATGGTGGCAATATGATGGGGCAGTTTTGATGGGGCAATTCTGATGGGGCAGTTTTGCTGGGGCAATTCTGATGGGGCAGTTTTGATGGTGGCAATATGATGGGGCAGTTTTGATGGGACAATTCTGATGGGGCAGTTTTGATGGTGGCAATATGATGGGGCAGTTTTGATGGTGGCAATATGATGGGGCAGTTTTGATGGGGTAATTCTGATGGGGCAGTTTTGATGGGGGCAATTCTGATGGGGCAGTTTTGATGGTGGCAATATGATGGGGCAGTTTTGATGGGGACAATTTTAATGGAGCAGTATTAAAGGTGGCAATATGATGGGGCAGTTTTGATGGGGGCAGTTTTGATGGTGGCAATATGATGGGGCAGTTTTGATGGGGCAGTTTTGATGGTGGCAATATGATGGGGCAGTTTTAATGGGGACAATTTTGATGGGGCAATTCTGATGTAGCAGTTTTGACGACAGTATGATGGGGCAGTTTTGATGGCGGCTGTTTTAGCAATTCAGCATTCCCACGCATTTTCCCCAGGAAATGCATTTTCTAGTTAGTGGGAATGCTTTAGCAGTCCCACTATTGTTATTCGATTTTATTTATTTTTAAACTTAATTTTAATTTTAATTTTACTCCGTATGTTTTTTGGTTCTGCGTAACTTCTGCATACTTTCAGCTATTAAAACCATTCAACTATCAAAATGTTCGTCTCTTTTAGCTGATGTGTGCTCTTTTTCAACTTTTTATCTACCATTTATACTTTTTAAAATATTAAGCTTTTTATCACTTTTTTTAACATTAAAGTCAATGGGAGCATGCTTGAAATCCTTAAATTCTTCTTCCGCTCCCAAAAGTTTCAGCTCCTTCATACTTTCACCTAGAGACACCAAACAAACTTTAAAATGTTCACAAAATATTCAGCTATCTTGCTATATCTTTTCAGTTTGATATCTTTTACCGTTTTTGAGAAAAAGCTTTTTGTTTAGAGGTCATTTCAGGAAATTTTAGCCTTTAATCAGAGTGTACTGTGTTTGTTTTGTTGCCATGGTTACCAAAGCTTCTGTTATACAAAGGGGGGGGGTGGCTGGAGCATCTCAGCTCTGATTACAGAGCCCAGGGGAGGGGACAGACACACGATGTACTGATTATAATAGAGGAATATGATGGGGCAGTTTTGATGGGGCAATTATGATGGGGCAGTTTTGATGGTGGCAATATGATGGGCAGTTTTGATAGGGCAATTCTGATGGGGCAGTTTTGATGGTGGCAATATGATGGGGCAGTTTTAATGGGGACAATTTTAATGGAGCAGTTTTAAAGGTGGCAATATGATGGGGCAGTTTTGATGGGGGCAGTTTTGATGGGGCAATTCTGATGGGGCAGTATTGATGGTGGCAATATGATGGGGCAGTTTTAATGGGGACAATTTTGATGGGGTAATTCTAATGGGGCAGTTTTGATGGCAGTATGATGGGGCAGTTTTGATGGCGGCCATTTTAGCAATTTAGCTGTTCAGCATTCCCACGCATTTTCCCCAGGAAATGCATTTTCTAGTTCTTCTAATTATTATTCCGTACTTTTTTTGGTTCTGCGTAACTTCTGCATACTTTCAGCTATTAAAACAATTCAACTATTAAAATGTTCGTCTCTTTTAGCTGATGTGTGCTCTTTTTCAACTTTTTTTCTACCATTTATACTTTTTAAAATATTAAGCATTTTAACACTTTTTTTTAACATTGAAGTCAATGGGAGCATGCTTGAAATCCTTAAATTCTTCTTCCGCTCCCAAAAGTTTCAGCTCCTTCATACTTTCACCTAGAGACACCAAACAAACTTTAAAATGTTCACAAAATATTCAGCTATCTGGCTATATCTTTTCAGTTTGATATCTTTTACAGTTTTTGAGAAAAAGCTTTTTGTTTAGAGGTCATTTCAGGAAATTTTAGCCATTAATCAGAGTGTACTGTGTTTGTTTTGTTGTCATGGTTACCAAAGCTTCTGTTATACACAGGGGGGAGGTGGCTGGAGCATCTCAGCTCTGATTACAGAGCCCGGGGGAGGGGACAGACACACCATGTACTGATTTATAATAGAGGAATATGATGGGGCAGTTTTGATGGGGTAATTCTGATGGGGAAGTTTTGATGGTGGCAATATGATGAGGCAGTTTTGATGGGGCAATTCTGATGGGGCAGTTTTGATGGGGCAATTCTGATGGGGCAGTTTTGATGGGGCAATTCTGACGGGGCAGTTTTGATGGTGGCAATATGATGGGGCAGTTTTGATGGGACAATTCTGATGGGGCAGTTTTGATGGCAGTTTTTGAAAAAAAAAATTATTTTTGAAAAAAAAAATTTCGTTTAAAAAAAAAAAAAATCATTTTAAAAAAAAAATAATTCATTTTTGAAAAAAAAACTTTTGAAAAAAATGTTCAGCTCTTTTAGCTAATGATGGGACTTCAACTTTTTTACTACTATTTATACTTTTTAAAATATTAAGCTTTTTAACACTTTTCACAGTTACTCAAGCCACTCCACCCAGTGACTCCGCCCACTCCAGATGTAGAGGCAAGAACACTTTTCACAATTTCCCCAGAAATTGTACCTTTTCTAGTTAAGTGTTCTTGCATAGCAAGACCACTTACTGTTATCTCACATATCTATTATTAGTGGGAATGCTTTAGCAGTCCCACTATTGTTATTCGATTTTTTTTTTTTTTTATTCCATAATATTTTATTGGTAGAATAAAAATAGGGTTTACATTGCCTTTGGTTACAGAAAGTGAGTCAAAACACAGTATTCGGCAACACTGACATTCAAAGTTAACAGACAATAACTCTTGTAATAAAGATAGAAACATAAATGAAAAGGGGACCTTTCTTTCGCTGACTTTGG
This sequence comes from Lithobates clamitans, assembly GCA_037952925.1. Classification (NCBI taxonomy): domain Eukaryota; kingdom Metazoa; phylum Chordata; class Amphibia; order Anura; family Ranidae; genus Lithobates; species Lithobates clamitans. The sequence continues at coordinate 3,191,865 of JBBGZY010000665.1, read as the reverse complement.
TAAGGTGTACCCTTATAAAAAACAATGAGATATAGTTGTGAAAGGTCACTTATGTATATGCATATGTTCCACTGCTATTAGTTCTGTCTGGTGTTTACGGATGTTTGGGTGTATTTCCTCAATAAAATCGAAACTTTGCTTTAATACAGTGGCTAATGTTAAGTGTCTATTTCCGTTCAATATTTGATCAGCTAAGGATGATTGAACATCAGTGTATACAAAGAAAGGATTCTGTCTGAAGGGGACCTAGCTTATGGTGTAAACCTAGATTTATAGGAAAAGAAAGATAAAGAGGGGTAGGGAGCGAGGGGGGAAGAGAAGACGGAGAGTGGAGGGGGGGAGGGAGGAGGGAGTGGGGGGGGAGAGGATAGAGTCAGTAGTATCTTGCAGTCTCCGCCACCATATTTAAGGGTTTGCATTCCCGCAGGGAGGATTGCCCAACTGGTGGGTCCTTAGGTGGGAACGTGTAAAACGTGTCAGGCGACCTCCCCCATTCATCCCTTGTTTAGGTGGGGGAGGTCGGCCACCAAATACTTTAATAGATTTAGCTTCTGAATGATATAAAGAAGTTAATAATAGTTGCCAGCGTCTTAGGGATCGCGATCTGTGTGAGTTTGGTTGGTCAACTGTTTATATTGATCAGTGGTACAGAAGTGGGACCAGCATGCCCATGTGTATGAGAATTTGGTTGGGCAATCTTTGGCTATGGCGATCAATTCCTCCATTTCCGCAATTTTTTCTACTCGTTTGAGCCATTCCGGGATAGTGGGTGCATTTGTTGTTCCCCAGTGGAGAGGGATACACAACTTGGCTGCATTTAGTAAGGGTGGTATTAGCGTTTTGCGATATTGATGTACCGGAATCTCCGAGTGATGAAGGAGGCATTGTGCTGAGGTGTGCTCTAGAGTATATGTGGATATTTGTGAGGTCAGTTCCCTGACTTGGGTCCAGAAGGGCTGGATTAAGGGACAGGACCACCATATGTGTTCTAGTGTACCCACTTCATTGGTACATCTCCAGCATTTGTCAGATAGGGTAGGATAGTATTTGTGGATAATTACGGGGGTTCTGTACCAACGCATTAAAATTTTATAATTATTCTCTTGAATCGAGACATTAAGGGAGCCTTTATGTGCTATCATAGAAATGTGTTCCCATTGTGCCTCTGTTAATTCTGTTTGTAGGTCTCTTTCCCAGTTTACGCACGCTTTGATAGTTTTCATTGAGCCTCCTGAGGAGAGCAGGTTGTAAACATTTGAGATCATATGTTGCTGGGGTGTAGAGTGAGCGCATAGTTGCTCAAATGTCGTGAGTGGACGGGAGACCGAAGAGACACTGTCCATTTCTTTTAAAAAATGTCTGATCTGGAAGTATGTCCAGAGTGGGAGGGGATTACTATTTGCATTAATCGGTAGGGAGGAGCGCTCTAGAAGTGTACCCGATCGAAAGAAGTGATGGGCTAGGACCGTTAAGTGTTGCCATGTACCCGTCAGGAAGTTAGTGGACATGCCGGGAGGGAATGCTGGGTTGTGTTTTACCGGAGTGAGGGGTCCCGGATTGGAAGATATGTGTAGCCTCCGACAGGCTTCCTTAAAGCATTGGAGTGTCGGGGCGATGAGAGGATGACTATTTAGCATTCTCGGGGTGTGTTTGGATAAAGTCCAAGGCAAGGATCGTAGTGGTAGTGGGGAGAATGTATGTTCAAGGGTGACCCAGTCTTTACATTTGTCGTACACTGACCAATCTATAATTCTAGAGAGGTGACAAGCCCAATAATATTTCTTGAGATCCGGGAGGCCGATGCCCCCTTTTGTCTTAGGGTATGTTAGTTGGTCGTAAGCTATTCTAGGTCTTTTCTGTCTCCATAGAAATTTAGTGCATAGTCATTTGTAGAGTTGGAAGAAAGTTGGGGGGAGTTTAATAGGTATAGTTTGTAAGATATAGAGGATGCGGGGAAGGATATTCATCTTTAGGATTGCTGCCCTACCAAACCAGGAAAAATGGGGATTATTCCATTTGCTTAAGTCGTTCGTAATGGTTTTGAGGATGGGTTGATAGTTTTTGGAGTATAGGTCTGAAAGCTTTGTCGTTAGTTGTATCCCGAGGTATTTAATCTGGTCATGCCTCCATTGAAAGGGAAAATTGCTTTTGCATTGTGTTACCTGTTCCTGTGGGAGGGAGATATTTAGGGCCTGGGATTTTGTGAAGTTGATCTTAAAGTTGGAAATGGTGTGAAAGGTATTTGCTTCTTTTAAGAGGTTTGGGATCGATATGTGTGGTTCTCTCAGGAATAGTAATATGTCATCAGCGAATGCAGCGATCTTGTAGGTGCGATCGGCAATGCAGAAACCTTTGATGTTGTCGTTGGATCTGAGACATTGGAGAAAGGGTTCTAGGGTTAAGACGAATAATAATGGGGAAAGTGGACATCCCTGTCTTGTTCCATTACTAATAGAGAAGGCGTTCGACAGGTGGCCGTTGACACGCACCCTAGCGGTTGGAGTGGTATAGAGGGACATGATAGCATTAAACATCCGATCTTGGAGACCAATGCATCTCAGAACTGCTCCCAGGTAGTCCCATGCCAACCTGTCGAACGCCTTCTCTGCATCCAGGGACAGGAAGAATCCCTTGTGTCTTTGGTTCGTGATCCAGTGGTGTATATTCAGCGCTTTGATTGTGTTGTCTCTAGCCTCTCTTCCAGGGATGAACCCCACCTGATCCCTTCCTATCAGGGAAGGCAGGAGAGGCAAGAGATGGGAGGCCAGAATCTTGGCATAAAGTTTTACGTCAACGTTTAATAAGGATATCGGCCTATAATTGCTTACTGAGGTGGGGTCTTTTTCATCTTTCGGGATCACTGTGATGTGTGCTTCAAGGAATCTATGGAAGGGGAAAGTGGATGATGTTAAGGAGTTAAAGGTCCTAATTAAATGTGGGGCCAGTGTATCTGTGAAGGTTTTGAAGTAAGTGGCTGTAAGTCCGTCTGGGCCTGGACTTTTCCCATTTTTAAGTTGCTTGATAGCTGCTTTGAGTTCTTCTTCTGATATAGGATTTTCAAGGTGTGCTGCATCTTCTTTATCTATGGGTTTGGGGGCAAATTTGCTGAGAAACGACTTGATTATCTTACGTCTGTTCTCAGATCCATACTGGCTTGTATCTTGTTTCGGGAGATTGTATAATTTAGAGTAGTAGGTCTCAAATTGGGCTGCTATGTCTGTCGAGGTGATGTGAGATTTACCCTGGTGATCTTTAATAGTATGAATGGTTGCCTGTGCTTTCCTGGTCTGGAGGGCTTTAGCAAGGTATTTACCGCCTTTATTGCCAAATTCATAGAAAATCTTTTGATGTAACATAAATTTACGTTGCGTCTTACAGTTTAGTTCTTCTCGTAGCATCTTCCTGATTTGGGTGAGTTCGTGATAAGTTTGCTGTGCTTGTACTTGTTTGTGGACAAGTTCAAGCCTTTTAATCTTGTCAAGGAGCTCTGTGATTTTCTGTTGTTGGGCCTTTTGATGCGAAGCTTTAAGAGCAATGAGTTTGCCTCTGACTACGCACTTGTGGGCTTCCCATTGTGTGAGAGGGGCAGTGTCTGGCGTGTCGTTTTCTAAGAAAAAGGTGTGTATGCAATTATTGATATCATTGGTTACTTCTTCCGAAGTAAGCAGAGACGCATCTAGGCGCCAAATTTTTTTTTTGGGGATGTGTTTGTCAGGGAACGTCAGGGTCATTGTGATTGGATGGTGGTCTGACAGCACCATTGGTTCAATGGTGGCAGTCGAGAGAAAGGGAATATCTTTCTGGGACAGGAACAGATAGTCGATTCTCGAATATTTGTTGTGTGGGGCCGAGAAAAAAGTAAAGTCCTTCTCGTCGGGGTGAAGGGCACGCCACGTATCATGTAAAAGAAGGTCTTGGATTTGTAGTTTAATTTGTCGGATAGCTTTGTATGGTAGAGATGTCGTGCCTGTGGAGGTGTCTAAGATTGGGGAAAGGGCGATATTGAAGTCTCCCCCTAAAATGGTCAGTCCGGCGTGGAAATCTGAAAGTAGTCGTGAGATTGATCTAAAGAAGCTTACTTGTGCAGAATTGGGGCTATATATGTTGGCCAGGGTCACTGGTCGTCCCTGGAGTCCTCCTTTCAAAAAGAGGTATCTGCCTTCGGTATCTATGAGTGAGTCCTCGAGTTGCCAGTCTAGGTTTTTGGATAAGAGAATTGAGACCCCTTTGGACTTCGCAAGAGAATTGGTGGCATGGTATACTGTTGGGAACATGCGGTTCAAGAGTTTGGGTATTTTGTTTGTGTGAAAATGTGTCTCTTGTAGGAACACTATGTCAGCCTTTAGTTTAGACATCATATCAAGAACTTGACTACGCTTCTCCGGGATGTTTAATCCCTTTACATTTAGCGAGACTATTTTGAGTAAAGAGGGTTTTGTAGTGGAGCGTATGTGTGCCATAGTGGGTTGTTGTTCAGTCAGAACGCTAGCGAGTGAGCGAGAGACAGGTAATAGCTCAACTTTCCCGTGGGAGTTTAGAAGGGTTCGGAGGAAAGGGCTGTTTGCAAGTTTTGCCTTAGCCGGGATGTGAAGGTGGCGGAGACTGCAAGGAAGGAGAAGGAGAGAGAAAAGAGAAAAGGGGGGGGAGGTGGGGGGAAGATGAGTAGAGGAAGAGGGGAAGGAAGGGGAGGAAGCGAGAGAGAGAGAGAAAGAGAGAGAGAGCGAGAGAGGGAGATGGAGATAGAGAGAGATAAGTTAACTGGGATTTAGAAAAAAGTGAGATGTATGGTATTCCGGAGTGAGGGAGGTTATGTGAAACCTACCCTATGGATCGAAAAGTGTCCGGTTTGTTTTGACAGGAATACCTACTTTCCTGTCTTGTGGGGGGGTGGAAAGTGTCGGGTCGAGACTGTCGAGATTTAGTATCACCCGTCCACCGAGGCTCGTGCCTATGAGTGCAAGTGGGAGCCAACGGAGTTTTAAGAGCTAGATAAGATAACCTTGGGTCTAAGCTCATGGGGGTCAAACATGCGACAATCTAGACAGGTCATTTAACAGATATATTGAATCAACATTGTATAAACAGAATTTGTACTACATTGTAAACAAAGTAGAATGGTGCTAAAACCAGAACCTTAACGGGGGTCCTCTAAACTTAAAAGTAACAGTAAGCCCCATTGTGTCACCAAGGGAATGGGGATGAGGAGGGACTCTAGCAGTTAAACATATCAACGCTGATAATAATATTCTTCCGAAGTATTCTACACCATCGGGTTACCACTGACTCAAAATCGGAAAATAACCCTTCTCATTTGTGTGTGTGTTCGGGCAGTATACAGGTTATGGTCGGTATTTTAACAGATTACACTCTAAGTTGAGTTGGGAAGTAGACCTCTCCAACCTTAATATGAATTTAATATCTCAGAGGATACAGGTGAGGCCGCCTGCTCCCTCTGAGATAGTGTTAGATAGGTAATCGGAACATGTTTGATTCGTATTGGAGATATTCCCTTTGGTTGGATATCTAGGATTTAAGGATACCGCCTAATAAGAGAGCATGGACTTTCTAACATACTGTAATTTTTAAACATACATATAACTTTTTACCCACGTAGGGTGCCAGGAGGAAGGGTGAGGCCTCCACAGATGCCACATTTCGGAGGTTCATTAGAGTGACTAATGCTGTCGACTACTCTAGGGGCGATTGAAGATTTGGATTTGCCTCATTATAGGAGAGGTGAGAGATAGCAAAGCGGAATAGGTCCGTTGCTTGACCTGGAAGGGAGGTTGGCATCTGTGTGGCGTCACCCCCATAAGTCACCCGAACAGAGTGTATGAAACTACATTCATAAAAATTATTGAGCTTTGGAACCGGAAATTATTGCAAGCAGAGCGGACTAGGAGGCTCACCTGTAGCATACCTTCTAGGGCAAATGGGATTGGGGGAGGGTGGCGAGGAAAGGGGGGGAATTGGGTAGGGAAAGGGGTATAGGAGGGTGAGGGAAGGGCATAGGGAGAGGAGCTGGACGGTATTTTAAGTGAAAGTCTCATTTGTAAAGCATAGAGACCGTCAGAGCTTCTAGAGGGGTCAGACATTGTGTAAGGGTTTCCCAAGGGGAAGGTCCGACTCACAGTTTTGCTGGGGGTGGTTCCACTTGCTCGGGGACCAGTTTTTCACGGTGGGTTCTCAGGAGCAATGTAGGATAATTGTTACTGAAAGGGAAAAGGAAAGGTTATCTGTGAGGAAACCGTTTTCGGGAAGCGCTTGCTGTCCTGGGTGTTGTTGATGGGTGTTGCGGGCAGGTTCCTATCTTGAGAAGACGTATTCAGTCTTGAGAGATACAGAATGGAAGGGTTGAGGTTGTTCAGTTGGATCTGTCATGGCGGGCTCTTCTGTGGGCCGGGGAGGCCGTAGGGCTGTTGGGTGGAGCGTTCCGGGTATCTGACATGGTAGGTTCCCTCGATGGGGTGTGTCTGCGACGTCTTATGTGGAAGTCATCACGGACTGGAATGGCATCAGTAGAGGCTGACCTTCTCATGCGCGGTGGGCGAAGAGTGGTGTAACAATCCGGGATGTCGATGCGTGGAAGATTTAGTGCTTCACAAAAACCTGGCAAATCTTCTTGTAGGCGTAGGTTTGCAGTGCGACCTTGGAATGAGGCAGAGAGGCAGAAGGGAAATTTCCACCGGTATTGAATGCCTTTGGTGCGCAGTAGGTCAAGAAGGGGGCGTAAGTCTCTCCTATTTTGAAGGGTAATGGGCGAGAGGTCTTGGAACAGCTTTATATCGGCTCCTTGGTAAAGTAAGGAGTGGCGATCCCTGGCCCTATGAAGAATTTCCTCCTTCAGTTGAAAGTTAATGAGACAACATATCACGTCTCTGGGAGGATCAGATTCTCTGCCTATGGGCCTCAAGGCTCTATGCAATCGTTCAAACTCAATGGGTGTTTCAGGAGGTCTGCCCAGGAGATCGTTAAATATGGCGATAGTAGCTTTCGTGATTTGCGCATTTTCAACTGATTCAGGGATACCTCTTACCCGTATGTTGTGGCGACGGCCGCGGTTGTCTAAATCTTCCATATGCCTCTGAATGTCTCTGAGCTGTGAAGATTGTGCCTGAGAAGAGGTCTGTAAGTGTTGAATGGAGGTGTCATGGCGGTTGGTTGCTTCCTCCAAATCATCCAGGCGTATTGTCATTACCTGGACATCTCTCCTGAGATCTGTGATGGCTGCAGAGAGTGTGGCTTTAATATCTTCTGCCACAGATCGCAGGTCTTGCATGGAGAGGGGCTGTGGGGTAGATGCTGCTTCAGCTGGAGGCTGGGTTTGTGTGTGGCTTCTCCCTGAGGGGCTGAGGCTGGAGGAGCGTGCAGCGTTCGGGTAGGCCCGATTTGAAGCTGGGGCCTCGCGTGCCTGGGTCCGGAAGATATCCGGGATATTGCGGCCGATTTGCGAGCCGGACCCCCTGGGGGAGCGGGACCTGGCTGGGGATGGCTCCCTGGACGTTTTCCCCATGGTAGGGCTAGGATGGCTCTGATGTGCTTATAAATTCAGCCTCGGCGGACGGGAGCTCGGGATCTAGGCGGCCATTCAGCTCCGGCTCCAAGCCACGCCCCCTCGATTTTATTTATTTTAATTTTAATTTTAATAATTTTATTCCGTACATTTTTTGGTTCTGTGTAACTTCTGCATACTTTCAGCTATTAAAACCATTCAACTATTAAAATGTTCGTCTCTTTTAGTTGATGTGTGCTCTTTTTCAACTTTTTTTCTACCATTTATACTTTTTAAAATATTAAGCTTTTTAACACTTTTTTTTAACATTGAAGTCAATGGGAGCATGCTTGAATTTCTTAAATTCTTCCTCCGCTCCCAAAAGTTTCAGCTCCTTCATACTTTCACCTAGAGACACCAAACAAACTTTAACATTTTCACAAAATATTCAGCTATCTGGCTATATCTTTTCAGTTTGATATCTTTTACAGTTTTAGAGAAAAAGCTTTTTGTTTAGAGGTCATTTCAGGTAATTTTATCCATTAATCAGAGTGTACTGTGTTTGTTTTGTTGCCATGGTTACCAAAGCTTCTGTTATACACAGGGGGGGAGGTGGCTGGAGCATCTCAGCTCTGATTACAGAGCCCGGGGGAGGGGACAGACACACCATGTACTGATTTATAATAGAGGAATATGATGGGGCAGTTTTGATGGGGTAATTCTGATGGGGCAGTTTTGATGGGGTAATTCTGATGGGGCAGTTTTGATGGTGGCAATATGATGGGGCAGTTTTGATGGGGACAATTTTTATGGAGCAGTTTTAAAGGTGGCAAAATGATGGGGCAGTTTTGATGGGGACAATTTTGATGGGGCAATTCTAATGGGGCAGTTTTGATGGCAATATGATGGGGGCAGTTTTGATGGTGGCAATATGATGGGGCAGTTTTGATGGTGGTAATATGATGGGGCAATTCTGATGGGGCAGTTTTGATGGTGGCAATATGATGGGGCAGTTTTGATGGGGCAATTCTGATGGTGGCAATATGATGGGACAATTTTGATGGGGCAGTTTTAATGGGGACAATTTTGATTGGGCAATTCTGATGGGGCAGTTTTGATGGCAGTATGATGGGGCAGTTTTGATGGCGGCCGTTTTAGCAATTTTGCTATTCAGCATTCCCACGCATTTTAACCAGGAAATGCATTTTCTAGTTATTATTATAGCCAAATTTACCACCCTTACTCCTCCCACAGTTTTTACACTACATAGACAAGTAATATACCAAAACGTGCGGATTGTTCCCGAATGGTGTGCTATTATTTTGTGGAACATTTCGCCAAATGGTTCACGAAATATCGTTTTTTTTGCGGCGAAATTGGTCCCATAGGAATGAATGGGGAAACTAGAGTGGTAGTTGACAAAAGCTGAAAAATCAGACCATGATTTCTAAACTGCCGCCACTCCCTCATTTTCAAGCCCACCTACACAAGTCTTATATCAAAACGTTCAGCTATCCCTGCTGCCACTAAACAGGTCCATGGCTAAGCCATAGTCCTGATAGTTTTCACAATATGACCATTTGTTTGCAACTCACACCGTCCATTGACATTCATTGAAACTACACTCTAGCCCCTTCAAATTTGAAGGGCAATTTCTAAACTGCGACCGTGACTTCAATTTTAATATTTCAGAGACATACTATGTATCAAAATCTAGGTCTGGGTCTTGTGATTCTTACAATATAAAGATCTTCACTGTAGGATTTATAGTTTTTAAAATACGGCTGACTTTGAATGATTGCACAGTTTTTACATCTATCATTCTCCTGTGTATTGTGTATTGAGCAGTATTTGTGAGGCATAAACAGGACATGAGCGTTGCTAGGAAACAGTGGTTGTAAACACAAGATGCTGAGATCCCCCAACTGCATGTAGTCATACCTTCCTCTGCTAGACTTGATAATGCTTGTAGACTCCTCCCACAGTTTTTACACTACATAGACAAGTAATATACAGAAACGTGCGGATTGTTCCCGATTGGTGTGCTATTACTTTGTGGAACTTTTTTTGCCGAATGGTTCACGAAATATCGTCGTTTTTGCGGCGAAATTGGTCCAATAGGAATGAATGGCGAAATGTTCAAAATTAGAGTGGGAGGTGACAAAAGCTGACAACCCCATGATCATACCACCCTAACTCCTCCCACAGCTTTTTAACTACATAGACAGTAATATACCGAAACATGCGGATTGTTCCCGATTGGTGTGCTATTACTAAACTACTACTACTACTATATTTTTTGAAAAAAAAATAATTTAAAAAAAAAATGTAAAAAAAAAAATCATTTTTGAAAAAAAAAAATTAAAAAAAAAATCATTTTTGAAAAAAAAAATCATTTTTGAAAAATTTTGTTTTTTGGAAAAAAAACATTATTTTTGAAAAAAAATCATTAAAAAAAATAATTTTTGAAAAAATAAAATCATAAAAAAAAAATCATTAAAAAAAACAAAAAAAAACAAAACAAAATCATTTTTGGAAAAAAAGAAAACATTTTTGAAAAAAAAAATCACAAAGCTCTGAGGGGAATTATAGCTCCTCTCACACAACTCTGAGGGGAATTATAGTTTCTCCCACACAGCTCTGAGGGGAATTATAGCTTCTCCCACACAACTCTGATGGGAAATGTAGCTACTCCCACACAACACTGAGGGGAATTGTATCTCCTCCCACACAGCTCTGAGGGGAATTGTAGCTCCTCCCACAAAGCTCTAAGGGAAATTATAGCATTATTGCTCCTCCCACACAGCTCTGAGGTAAATTATAGCTCCTCCCACACAACTCTGAGGGGAATTATAGCACTTCAAACAGAGCTCTGAGGGGAATTATAGCTCCTTCCACAAATATCATCATGCCATCTAAAGGAAAGAGATCTAAAGCTGCAAAGATACACTGGACTACACTGGATTCGGAGCCCCACAGCAGCATAGTGGATATGGAGGTTTGTGACAGTGAATGTGCACAGGAGGTACATAGTGAACCTGTGGTGTCATTTTCATGTTCAACTCAGTGTCAAGTTCAAGAGCACAGTGACAGTGTGATGGGCACTTCTGAAAACCATGGCATGCAAGAACCATGTGTACCAAGTGAGATTTCTGTGCAGGCATCATTTCATCAGGGTCATCATGGCTATGGAAGGTTAAGGAACAAACAGTATACATGCATGGCTCTGACATTTTTGGCATACCACAGTGAGCTTGATGATGTGAGAAAGGGTGATCTTGATCAAATACTGAAGAAGGGCAACAGCTTGTATGGCTCAACAATAAAACAGCTAAAACAAAGAAATGTCTATCAGCATCAGCACTTGACAATGGAAGAATTGCCCCTCAGACTCAACACTGACAAATATGAGTATAACGTTGTTAAATCTCCAGTGTTATCGGGATGTATGAGAGCCACGGTAGACGGTGACAACCAAGGTTGGTTTGTTGACCTCTCCACAAGACTTCAGTGCCTCAATGCAGATGTTACACATGCACTTTTTATAGTAGTACCATATTGCATTGCATTGTTCAGAGACAAGTCTGGGAGATATGGACTGTTTGATTCTCATAGTCGAAATAAGGATGGACTTCCTGCCACTGGAAAAGGAAAAGCTGTTATGATCACTTTTACACATTTGAGTGATATGGGGGCAAGGATTTATAAGTTGTATGAATTGCTCCTTACAGACACCAGAGGCCCTATTGATGGACTGCAGTATGACTTCATGCCAGTCTCATTTCATTGTGCAAGACATCTGTCAGATGGTTTGCTGTCCCCACCGGTGCAATCTGACAAACCACATAATGCAAAGCATGTTGAGAACAAAGTGACACAGATGACCAAAGATGCAACACACACTGGATTCCCAGCCAGCAAGCATTCTCCACGGTCACTTGATGAAAAATCCTCACAGGGCATATGGAAGGACAGTAAGGCATTTTCCAAATTAAATGCACAGAGAAGACAAAAACTGAAGACAAGGCACAGAAATGAAAGAAGGCATGATTTCAAGGCTACAAAGATGTCTGTCACCAATAAGAAAAGGACATACATCACCAGCCGATACAGAGCAGATGCTGATTTTAAGTTGAAGCAGAAGCAATATATCATTCGCAAATATGCAACAGATGCCAATTTCAACTTGAAGCAGAAGCAATACATCACCAGAAAATATGCGACAAATGCTGAATTCAACTTGAAGCAGAAGCAGTACATCACCAGAAAATATGCGACAAATGCTGAATTCAACTTGAAGCAGAAGCAGTACATCACCAGAAAATATCATAATGATCCTGCTTTCAGAAAACGTCACTTGCAACATTGCATGAGTTACATGAAAATGAAGCGTCACACTCAAGCAGATTTTCGCATAACCCATAAGATGCAATCTGCCTTCAAAATAAGAATGAAATACAGACGATGGACTCGTGTCATGCGGGAATGCAGTCAACCAGTGGACAACAGCCTAATGCAGACAGCTATATCCACTTTCCATGAATGCATTAAAGCTGGGCCAACATTTGTGTGCACGATGTGTCATCGCACCCTTTTCCCTAACCAAGTGAAACATTGCATTCACAGCAATTACAAGAAGAATCTACACATTGTTGCTGCCTGTTTGACAGGGAAATATGTCCATGTGTGCAACAATCACTATCAAGGACCTGAACAATGCACCGTACCAGATGAAAGGACCAAAGAATGGATTTGTTACAACTGTGACTCACATTTAAAAGCAGGACACAAATCATCCATCGCTGTGGCTAACAACATGGAGCTGGCGCCCATTCCCCCAGAGCTCTGCGATTTGAATGTGCTGGAAAGACAACTTTTGGCCAAAATACTGCCATTTGCCATTTGTGATGCCAAGATCATCACACTTCCCAAAGGTCGACAGGCAGCTATACATGGCGCTGTAGTGTGTGTGCCATCCGAGGTGGAAACCACGGTCAATACTCTACCAAGATCGCACAGCACATCCCAGTTACACAGAGTGAAGCTGAAAAGACGTCTGACTTACAAAGGCCACCAGCTGTTTCATAATGTCAACATGGGAAATGTAGTAGCAGGTCTGTCAAAACTCATTGACACACACCCCGACTACAGTGACATTTCAATTAGAGTGGATGAGACAATCGCTGATGATGATGATGATGATAATGATGATGATGATGATGATGGTGGGATGGAACTCGACAGTTGTGACGAAACTGAAATGATGGAGATACTTGAACGCATTGAAAATTGTGATCCATCAGAGGTACAGTCTGCATGTTTACCGGCTGCTTCTGAGCAACAGGAAGGCCATGACCAACAACCTCCCAATGCAGAGGATGAGAAGGATACACTAAGACCTGGAATTGGCCTAGACAGTTGTTTGCAGCCATCTGACCTTGGAGAGGAAGCACTGACACACGGTGATGGAATATTCAGCATTGCACCTGCACAAGGAAACACACCTGTCAGCTTCTTTAAAGTTCCTAGGCTTGAGGCAATGGCTTTCCCTGTTCAGTTCCCTACTGGACAGAATACATTGGACCAGGCAAGACAAGTCAAACTGTCCCCGAGCATGTATTTCAATGCAAGGCTTTTTTGTGTTGATACTCGTTTTGCAAGAGACACAAGCTACCTCTTCTTTGCGCAGTTTGTCACAGAAACACACATGGCCAAAAGCAGCATGTCCATCCAGTTAAGGAAAGGAAAACCCAATACCAGGGATGGACGGAAAATATCCAACAAGCTGCTACAGGACAAGTGTGAGGTTGAGAGGTTGGTGCGAAACCGAGATGCCACAAGGTTCATGCAACCACTGAGAGGGAGTCCAGCTTACTGGGATAAAAATCTGAAGAATTTGCTAGCCATGGTCAGACAATTGGGTAAGCCAACATTTTTTCTTACCTTCTCTGCTGCAGAATTCAGATGGCCAGAGGTAATAACGGCAATAAAGGCACAACAAGGTCAAAAGGTGGATTTTGCGGGGCTAGACTGGGCTGAAAAGTGTGACATTCTTCGAGGCAACCCAGTGACCACCATGCGCATGTTTGACAAACGGGTTGATGCTCTGATGCGAGAGCTGCTGTTGGGTCCTGCACAGCCAATTGGTGAAGTTATCGATTACTTTTACCGGGTTGAATTTCAGGCGAGAGGGAGCCCTCATATACATTGTCTCTGTTGGGTAGCAGGAGCTCCTATATTTGGACAAGACAGTGATGACAAGGTGTGTGCCTTTATAGATCATAACATCTCATGCCAGCTGCCTGATGAAGCCAAACAGGCCTTACTTCACAGATTTGTAACAGAACTTCAAATGCACAGCAGATCTCATTCAAAATCATGCAAGAAAGGTAACAGAGTATGCAGATTTGGATTTCCAAAGCCACCTATTAGAAAAACGAGGATAACTTACCCGATGCCAGAAGAACAAGGAGATTGTGCAATGAAACCACAAGCAGCCAAAAACAAACTGAAACCAGTCTGGGATTTGCTTAATAACCCAAAAGTGCAACTTGAAGACATGTCACAGCTACTGGCACAGTGTGATATGACTTTGAATCAGTACAACTCGTACATTCAGGCATTGACCTCCTCAAGCGTGATTCTAATGAAGCGTGATGTCAAGGACCGCTGGGTGAACAACTACAATCCACATTTGCTGACGGCCTGGAACGCCAACATGGACATCCAGTACATTCTTGATGAGTATGGTTGCATCATGTACATGTTGTCCTACATATCCAAGCCAGAACGGGAGCTGAGTGACTATCTCAAAACAATAGTCAAAGAAATGAGCCCAGAAACAGCGACAGAACGAGAAGAAATGAAAGGGGTTCTTCAGGCTTATTCAAAACACAGAGAGGTCAGCGCCCAGGAGTCTGTGGCCCGTACGTGCAGCCTGAAAATGAAGTCTTGCTCACGTGAGGTTGTTTTACTGCCAACTGGTGACAACGCACTGAAAATGAGTCTCCCGCTCAGTGCATTGCAGAACAAACCAGCCGATTCTCTTAATGTGTGGATGACGAGTTTTGTCGACAAATACAGAGCCAGACTCGAAACACCAGAGTTTGAGTCCATGTGTCTGGCAGACTTTGCATCCATTACAGGGTTGTCTATGGCAAGCAGAAGGAAGATGGCAAGCAAAAGGAAGACAGCAAGCGTGTCAGCCTATTGAATGAAATGGGAATGATTCAAAAACGCACGAGAGGGAAGCCTGCAATCATCAGGTACGCACGCTTCTCAGAGAAGAAGGACCCTGAGAACTACTACGGCAGACTGCTTAAACTCTACCTCCCCGACCGTTCAGAGTCATCACTGAAAACTGTAAGGTTCCCAACACACCAGGATTTTTACAAAGGCGCCTGTGTGAGCTTACCAGGAGAAGAAGCAATCCGAGCAGTGTCTGCAATTGTTACCAGCAACCAAAAGAAGTTTGAACAACACAACATAATTGTGGAACAAGTCTTGGATGACTTTGTAAAAAACGGCCCTGTTGAAGATGCTTGGAACACCTTTGCCCCAGAAGCTGAGTTGGATAGGTTGGAATGTATAGAGGAATAGGGATGAGCTTCGTGTTCGAGTCGAACCCATGTTCGACTTGAACATCGGCTGTTCGGTCGTTCGCCGAATTGCGAACGATATGGCGCGTCACGGCCATAATTCACTGCGGCATCGCAGTGCATTGCTTGCTGATGATTGGCCAAGCATGCACTATGACCCGCATGCTTGGCCAATCACAGCGCCGCCTGAACAGAGAGCCGTAATTGGCCAAAGCCAAGGAGGCTTTGGCCAATTATGGCTCAGGGGATTTAGTACACGCCCCACACTATATAAGGCCGCCTGCACGGCGGCCCTGTGCAGTGTGTTCCGGTGTGCTTAGAGAGAGAGAGAGACAGTGTCATTTCATTTGAATTAGCTAGATTAGACAGGGCAGTCAGTCAGTTAGCTGCACTTAAAGTGTATTGTGCATATATATGCATCCCAGGTGTTGCATATATATATATACACTGTATTCAGTTTAGCTAGATCCGTTCCTGTTATCTTCTAGACTATTTATATTTAGTGCAGTGCGTCCTGCTCACAGTGTTCAGCTAGATCCGTTCCTGTTATCTTCCTACTGACAGGCAGGCTTGTCTTGTTACAGTATTTACAGCTACCTAAAGAAAATTACTGGTGTTCTTTTGATCCTATTAGTACCACGGTCAGGCAGCTAAACTATTTACAGTTAGTGCAGTGCGTCCTGCTCACAGTGTTCAGCTAGATCCGTTCCTGTTATCTTCCTACTGACAGGCAGGCTTGTCTTGTTACAGTATATAAAGCTACCTGAAGAAAATTACTGGTGTTCTTTTGATCCTATTAGTACCACGGTCAGGCAGCTAGACTATTTACAGTTAGTGCAGTGCGTCCTGCTCACAGTGTTCAGCTAGATCCGTTCCTGTTATCTTCCTACTGACAGGCAGGCTTGTCTTGTTACAGTATATAAAGCTACCTGAAGAAAATTACTGGTGTTCTTTTGATCCTATTAGTACCACGGTCAGGCAGCTAGACTATTTACAGTTAGTGCAGTGCGTCCTGCTCACAGTGTTCAGCTAGATCCGTTCCTGTTATCTTCCTACTGACAGGCAGGCTTGTCTTGTTAAAGTATTTACAGCTACCTAAAGAAAATTACTGGTGTTCTTTTGATCCTATTAGTACCACGGTCAGGCAGCTAGACTATTTACATTTAGTACAGTGCATCATGCTCACAGTGTTCAGCTAGATCCGTTCCTGTTATCTTCCTACTGACAGGCAGGCTTGTCTTGTTACAGTATATAAAGCTACCTGAAGAAAATTACTGGTGTTCTTTTGATCCTATTAGTACCACGGTCAGGCAGCTAGACTATTTACAGTTAGTGCAGTGCGTCCTGCTCACAGTGTTCAGCTAGATCCGTTCCTGTTATCTTCCTACTGACAGGCAGGCTTGTCTTGTTACAGTATATAAAGCTACCTGAAGAAAATTACTGGTGTTCTTTTGATCCTATTAGTACCACGGTCAGGCAGCTAGACTATTTACAGTTAGTGCAGTGCGTCCTGCTCACAGTGTTCAGCTAGATCCGTTCCTGTTATCTTCCTACTGACAGGCAGGCTTGTCTTGTTAAAGTATTTACAGCTACCTAAAGAAAATTACTGGTGTTCTTTTGATCCTATTAGTACCACGGTCAGGCAGCTAGACTATTTACATTTAGTACAGTGCATCATGCTCACAGTGTTCAGCTAGATCCGTTCCTGTTATCTTCCTACTGACAGGCAGGCTTGTCTTGTTACAGTATATAAAGCTACCTGAAGAAAATTACTGGTGTTCTTTTGATCCTATTAGTACCACGGTCAGGCAGCTAGACTATTTACAGTTAGTGCAGTGCGTCCTGCTCACAGTGTTCAGCTAGATCCGTTCCTGTTATCTTCCTACTGACAGGCAGGCTTGTCTTGTTACAGTATATAAAGCTACCTGAAGAAAATTACTGGTGTTCTTTTGATCCTATTAGTACCACGGTCAGGCAGCTAGACTATTTACAGTTAGTGCAGTGCGTCCTGCTCACAGTGTTCAGCTAGATCCGTTCCTGTTATCTTCCTACTGACAGGCAGGCTTGTCTTGTTACAGTATATAAAGCTACCTGAAGAAAATCACTGGTGTTCTTTTGATCCTATTAGTACCACGGTCAGGCAGCTAGACTATTTACATTTAGTGCAGTGTGTCCTGCTCACAGTGTTCAGCTAGATCCGTTCCTGTTATCTAACTACTGACAGGCAGGCTTGTCTTGTTACAGTATATAAAGCTACCTGAAGAAAATTACTGGTGTTCTTTTGATCCTATTAGTGCCACGGTCAGGCAGCTAGACTATTTACAGTTAGTGCAGTGCGTCCTGCTCAGTGTTCAGCTAGATCCGTTCCTGTTATCTTCCTACTGACAGGCAGGCTTGTCTTGTTACAGTATATAAAGCTACCTGAAGAAAATTACTGGTGTTCTTTTGATCCTATTAGTACCACGGTCAGGCAGCTAGACTGTTTACAGTTAGTGCAGTGCTTCCTGCTCACAGTGTTCAGCTAGATCCGTTCCTGTTATCTTCCTACTGACAGGCAGGCTTGTCTTGTTAAAGTATTTACAGCTACCTAAAGAAAATTACTGGTGTTCTTTTGATCCTATTAGTACCACGGTCAGGCAGCCAGACTATTTACAGTTAGTGCAGTGCGTCCTGCTCACAGTGTTCAGCTAGATCCGTTCCTGTTATCTTCCTACGGACAGGCAGGCTTGTCTTGTTAAAGTATTTACAGCTACCTAAAGAAAATTACTGGTGTTCTTTTGATCCTATTAGTACCACGGTCAGGCAGCTAGACTATTTACAGTTAGTGCAGTGCGTCCTGCTCACAGTGTTCAGCTAGATCCGTTCTGTCAGGAAATGTTCCATCCGCTGGTAAGACCTGTTATTTGGCATGCAGTACTGAGGTCCACCGGCAGGTGTCTCCTGGCAGTTTGGAACTGTCAGGAGAGCTTTTCCCTGTTTATAATATATCATCTTTGGGCCGCAGTACTGGCGTCCACCAGCGGATGGATCCTGGCAGTGTGGAGCAGACAGTACCTCCTACAATCAGGTGTCACTTGAGGCCAATCATAGGCCTATAAATACCCGGCAAACATTCACATGTTTGCCTTGATTTCTTCATCGCCTCCTGACCTGCTAGCAATCTGATCCTGTGCCCTGAACCTGATCCTGTCCCGGACCCTATCCTGTCCCACCTGTTACCTTGTATCCCTGCCTGCAGTCTGACCCATCCATCCTGTCCATGTCCTGTGTTCCATATCCCATCTACTGACTTCCCTGTGTATGACCTTGGCCTGGCTTACGTTTACGTCTCTGGAACATTCCCTGCTGATCTGCTGTGTATGACCCTGGCCTGGCTATTGTTTATGAACCTGGTATTTCCCATTTATTGCATTTATCTGTCTATTGTTATTTGTAGGTCGCTGTCTGTGGTTGGTTATTGCACTGTGTCATATTGGAGTTGGTTGTTATTTATTACTCACTTTCCTTAATAAATTAATACATATTTTCACTTATATACGTTTGGGTGTCCTCTGTCGCAGATCACACGGTTCTGGTCACACCTGTTCATGACAGTAAATCAAGGCCATCTCTGACCAGAAGTGACTGCGCAAAGGAACCATTGTAGTGCTATGAAAATGCAATCAGAAACAGTTGTTCTCCTTGCCTCACTGGTGTTTGAGGATAACAATTACTGTCATCTGGGCCAGGGATCAGCTCCTGGAGTGTATCCATCTGGCCCATTCTCTGGTTGATCAGGGTAGATTGCTATTTGAAAATGTTCAGCCTCTGATCCAGCTGTGTGCAGAGCTAGCCTTGTCCAGTACTCCAGAGGGCAGGGATGATTTTTCTCCCCCCTTCAGTTTTGATCAGGTTGAGTCTCTGGTGTGGTTATTAGAGGATGATCCAGCCTTTTTCATGGAACATTATGCCTCTTGTTCACAGCAGGTGTTGTCTGATTGCATCCATTCAGTGCAATCACTGGTTAGTCAGGCTGTGTGTGAGTCAATGTTTGTTCATCCTGTGCTACAGGCATGGTCAGATCTCCTTAATTTAGCCAAGCCACAACAACCCAGCCCTGCCATTAATCACCTGCCTTCCCAAGAATCTATTCCCCCATCGCTCATGGCAACCTCAGCTACAGCCCAATATACCCTGCTCCCCACCAAGTATCAATGCCCTGTTTCTACTTCTTGTACCTATCCTGCCTTTAACCCACCTGCCTCTTCTCTAATACCTGCAACTTCCCCACAAGAACTCCCTCTGGCTGCTGTTCCCTCTTCCTTGCCATATCCCAGCCTTTCCTTTCAGTATGCCTCACCTCCTGTCTACAGTCCTACAGCCACCTACAGATCTCCAGCAGTTAAGCCAAAGAAGAAACGGAAGTTCTTCCCTACTCATACAATCCTGCTAGTAACCCAACCTGCTCCCACTTCCCAGTCTGATGTGCCAGCTTCCCAGATGGATGTGCCAGCTTCCCAGATGGATTGCCAGCTTCCCAGATGGATGTGCCAGCTTCCCAGTCGGGTGTGCCAGCTTCCCAGTCGGGTGTGCCAGCTTCCCAGTCGGATGTGCCAGCTTCCCAGTCGGATGTGCCAGCTTCCCAGTCGGATGTGCCAGCCTCCCAGCCTGATGTCTTGAAGCTTGCCCTCCAGCCTGATGTCCGGGTGTCTGCCCTCCAGCCTGATGTCCGGGTGTCTGCCCTCCAGCCTGATGTCCGGGTGTCTGCCCTCCAGCCTGATGTCTGAGTGTCTGCCCTCCAGCCTGATGTCCGGGTGTCTGCCCTCCAGCCTGATGTCCGGGTGTCTGCCCTCCAGCCTGATGTCCAAGTGTCTGCCCTCCAGCCTGATGTCCGGGTGTCTGCCCTCTAGCCTGATGTCCGGGTGTCTGCCCTCCAGCCTGATGTCCGGGTGTCTGCCCTCCAGCCTGATGTCCGGGTGTCTGCCCTCCAGCCTGATGTCCGGGTGTCTGCCCTTCAGCCTGATGTCCGGGTGTCTGCCCTTCAGCCTGATGTCCGGGTGTCTGCCCTCCAGCCTGATGTCCGGGTGTCTGCCCTCCAGCCTGATGTCCGGGTGTCTGCCCTCCAGCCTGATGTCCGGGTGTCTGCCGAGCTTGAAGTGCCCATGCCAGCTGCCGAGCTTGAAGTGCCCATGCCAGCTGCCGAGCTTGAAGTGCCCATGCCAGCTGCCGAGCTTGAAGTGCCCATGCCAGCTGCCGAGCTTGAAGTGCCCATGCCAGCTGCCGAGCTTGAAGTGCCCATGCCAGCTGCCGAGCTTGAAGTGCCCATGCCAGCTGCCCAGCCCGATGACCCGGAGCCTGCTGCCCAGCCCGATGACCCGGAGCCTGCTGCCCAGCCCGATGACCCGGAGCCTGCTGCCCAGCCCGATGACCCGGAGCCTGCTGCCCAGCTCGATGACCCGGAGCCTGCTGCCCAGCTCGATGACCCGGAGCCTGCTGCCCAGCTCAAGTTTTTCCCGTCTGCTGCCCAGCTCAAGTTGTTCCCGTCTGCTGCCCAGCTCAAGTTGTTCCCGTCTGCTGCCCAGCTCAAGTTGTTCCCGTCTGCTGCCCAGCTCAAGTTGTTCCCGTCTGCTGTCCAGCTCAAGTTGTTCCCGTCTGCTGCCCAGCTCAAGTTGTTCCCGTCTGCTGCCCAGCTCAAGTTGTTCCCGTCCGCTGCCCAGCTCAAGTTGTTCCCGTCCGCTGCCCAGCCTGGAGTGTTCCTGTCCGCTGCCCAGCCTGATGTGCCCACTGCCCAGCTGGACACCATGGACTTTCCCCAGCAACGGCTAGTTGGAGCGTCCGGAGGTCGCTCCTTTGAGGGGGGGTACTGTCAGGAAATGTTCCATCTGCTGGTAAGACCTGTTATTTGGCATGCAGTACTGAGGTCCACCAGCAGGTGTCTCCTGGCAGTTTGGAACTGTCAGGAGAGCTTTTCCCTGTTTATAATATATCATCTTTGGGCCGCAGTACTGGCGTCCACCAGCGGATGGATCCTGGCAGTGTGGAGCAGACAGTACCTCCTACAATCAGGTGTCACTTGAGGCCAATCATAGGCCTATAAATACCCGGCAAACATTCACATGTTTGCCTTGATTTCTTCATCGCCTCCTGACCTGCTAGCAATCTGATCCTGTGCCCTGAACCTGATCCTGTCCCGGACCCTATCCTGTCCCACCTGTTACCTTGTATCCCTGCCTGCTGTCTGACCCATCCATCCTCTCCCTGCCCTGTGTTCCATACCCCATCTACTGACTTCCCTGTGTATGACCTTGGCCTGGCTTACGTTTACGTCTCTGGAACATTCCCTGCTGATCTGCTGTGTATGACCCTGGCCTGGCTATTGTTTATGAACCTGGTATTTCCCATTTATTGCATTTATCTGTCTATTGTTATTTGTAGGTCGCTGTCTGTGGTTGGTTATTGCACTGTGTCATATTGGAGTTGGTTGTTATTTATTACTCACTTTCCTTAATAAATTAATATATATTTTCACTTATATACGTTTGGGTGTCCTCTGTCGCAGATCACACGGTTCTGGTCACACCTGTTCATGACACGTTCCTGTTATCTTCCTACTGACAGGCAAGTTTGTCTTGTTACAGTATATAAAGCTACCTGAAGAAAATTACTGGTGTTCTTTTGATCCTATTAGTACCACGGTCAGGCAGCTAGACTATTTACAGTTAGTGCAGTGCGTCCTGCTCACAGTGTTCAGCTAAACCTACAAATTAGTGGGGTGCGTCCACCTCACAGTGTTCAGCTAAAGCTACCTGTAGAAGGTTGGTGGTGTTCTCATACTACAGGCAGGCAGTTGATTTTGCTAGCTGCAGTATATATATATATATATATATATATATATATATATATATATATATATATATATATATATCCCAGCTTAGTGCAGCTACAGGCCATTAGTATGTCTGGAAGGCCAAGAAGGAGAGGCAGACAGTCACAAGCCAATAAGAGAGGGCAAGCAGGCTCTGTGTCTAGTGCTGGTCGTGGAGACGGTGCATCCTCATCAGCACGTGGCCATGGGACACGCTTGGCCTTTTTTTCGGCAGCTGGCCGTGTTGAGCCGCAACATGCGGAAGACTTGGTCGAGTGGATGACCAAGCCGTCCTCATCCTCCTCATCCTCTCTCACCCATGCCCAGGGTGCTTTGTCTGGCAAAGCAGCGGCCTTTTCCCTTGGCTCAATGTCATCAGTGACTCCTTCCCTAGCTCCACCATGTCCTCCTGAGGAGTCCCTCGAACTGTTTGACCACAGTGTTGGGTACATGCTCCAGGAGGATGCCCAGCGTTTGGAAGGCTCTGATGATGATACTGAGCTTGATGAAGGCAGTAACATGAGCACGGACAGAGGGGGTGCCCAAGAAGGACAGCAATCTGGCAGTCATGCTCCCCCTGCTGCAGCATACTGCCAGGTTTGCTCCAGTGATGAGGAGGGAGGGGATGATGAGGTCACTGACTCAACGTGGGTGCCTGATAGGAGAGAGGAGGACGATTACGATGAGGAGGAGGAGGCGGCACATCGCCAACGAGGCAGGATGCCCTCCAGGGGCCAGCCTAAGGGTAGCACATTGACTGCATCACATGTGCAGGGCGCTGCAGTCTCTGCGCGTTATTCCAAAAGTTCTTTGGTGTGGGCCTTTTTTGAGATGAGTGCATCAGATCGCACCGCTGCTATTTGCAACATATGTCTCAAGCGTATCTCACGTGGCCAAAACATCTCCCGCTTGGGTACCACATGTTTGACCAGACATATGTTGACCTGCCATGCAGTTCGTTGGCAAGCGCATCTAAAAGACCCACACCAAAGAACAAAGAGGACCTCTCCTTGCTCCTCATCAGCTGAGATTTCCAACCCCACTAGACCTTCAGTCCTCTCTGAGACCTGCACTGAGAGGAATGAAGGTGTAGAATTAGGTGTGTCACAGCCAAGTACTTGTGGGCAATCTGCTTTTGGTACACCGACGTCAGATTGTACCAGGCAAATTTCCCTGCCCCAGCTGCTGCACCGCCGAAAGAAGTTTGCTCCCAGCCATCCACATGCCCAGCGGTTGAATGCTAGCTTGGCAAAATTGCTAGCACTTCAACTGCTGCCTTTTCAGTTGGTAGACTCTGCCCCCTTCCGTGAGTTTGTGGAATGTGCGGTTCCTCAGTGGCAGGTACCCAAACGCCACTTTTTCTCACAGAAGGCGATTCCGGCTCTCTACCGGCATGTGGAAGGCAATGTCCATGCCTCGCTGGACAGGGCGGTCAGCGGTAAGGTGCATATTACCGCTGACTCATGGTCCAGCAGGCATGGACAGGGACGTTACCTAAGTTTCACGGCGCATTGGGTGACTCTGCTGGCAGCTGGGAAGGATGCAGGACAAGGTGCAGTAGTGTTGGAGGTTGTTCCGCCACCACGCCTCCAAAATGCTAATGATTGTGACACACCTCTCTCCTCCACCCCCTCCTCTTCTTCTTCCCCCATGGCCTCTTCCTCGGAACCAGCGGTGCTCCATAGTCGTTCAAGGGGCTACGCAAGTACGCAGGCCAAAAGATGCCATGCGGTGCTTGAGCTGGTGTGCTTGGGGGCCACACTGGGGCAGAGGTTCTGTTAGCTCTGCAGGGGCAGGTTCAGAGGTGGTTGACGCCACGCTAACTTAAGGCAGGAATGGTGGTTTGCGACAATGGCACCAACCTCCTCCCTTCCCTCCGACAGGGACAAATGACCCATGTGCCCTGTTTGGCTCACGTCCTTAACTTGGTGGTGCAGCGGTTCTTGGGCAGGTACCCGGGCTTACAGGATGTCCTGAGGCAGGCCAGGAAAGTCTGTGTGCATTTCCGCCGGTCATATAATGCCAGTGCTCGGCTGACGGACCTCCAAAAGGAGTTTAACCTGCCCAAGAACTGCCTAATCTGTGACATGCCCACCAGGTGGAACTCAACGTTGGCCATGCTGCAGCGGCTGCACACGCAGCAGAGGGCCATCAATGAGTACCTGTGCGACTATGGCACCAGGACAGGGTCAGGGGAGCTTGGTTTTTTTTCCCCACGCCAGTGGGCCATGATCAGGGATGCATGCACTGTCCTGTCACCATTTGAGGAGGCCACGAGGATGGTGAGCAGTGACAGTGCATGCATCAGTGACACTGTCCCTCTTGTCCACCTGTTGGAGCACACGCTGCGTGGAATAATGGACAGGGCACTTGAGGCAGAACAGAGGCAGGAAGAGGAGGACTTCCTTAGCTCTCAAGGCCCCCTTTATCCAGACAGTGTTCCTGCGTGCCCGCCGATCACACAGGAAGAGGACGAGGAGGAGGAGGAGGAAGATTGTGTCAGTATGGAGGTGGAGTCTGGCACTCAGCATCAGCAGCAGTCTTTAAGGGATCAGTCCCAAGAAACACATGGACTTGTACGTGGCTGGGAGGAGGTGGCTGCGGACCATGTCGTCCTTAGTGACCCAGAGGACTCCGGACCGAATGCCTCAGCAAACCTACGCTGCATGGCCTCCCTGATCCTGCAAAGCCTGCGTAAGGATCCTCGTATTCGTGGTATCAAGGAGAAGGACTAATACTGGCTGGCAACCCTCCTTGATCCACGTTACAAGGGTAAGGTTGCGGACCTTATCTTGCCATCGCAGAGGGTGCAGAGGATGAAACATCTTCGGGAGGCCTTGCAGAAAGGTCTGTGCAACGCGTTCCCAGAGACTGGGAGGTTACAAACTCCCGTTTCTGGACAACGTGTTGCTGAGGCTTCGGTCAGTCAAAGAAGGAGCGGTGGAGAAGGTGGCCGTCTGACCGATGCGTTCAGACAATTTTTTGGTCCGCAGCCCCAAGGTATGATCGGTTCCAGCAACCATCGCCAGCGTCTGTTTTACATGGTGCAGGAATACCTAGGGGCAAGATCAGACTTGGACACCTTTCCCTCCGAAAATCCTCTGGGTTAATGGGTCTTGAGGATGGATCACTGGCCAGAGCTTGCACAGTATGCAATTGAGCTACTGGCCTGTCCTGCATCCAGCGTTCTTTCGGAACGCACATTCAGTGCTGCTGGAGGCGTGGTAACCGATCACAGGGTGCGTCTGTCCACCGACTTGGTCAATCGACTGACCTTCATAAAAATGAATCAGTCTTGGATCACCACCAGCTACCAAGCACCTGATGCTGATGTAACCGAATAATTTTTTTTGAAATCTCAGATCCCTTTAAAGACTGCCTATGCTGATGCTGAGTGACTATCCCTGAGTAATTATCCTCTTCCTCCTCAATCATCACGCTGATAGCTTGTAAGAACATTTTTGGTTCTGGGCGCCACCACCAGTGCCTAAGGCACAATTTTTCAGCCCCTGTTTAACAGGGGCGTGTAATTACAATTTTTGATGTAATACTTTGCAGCAGGGCTCGTTCCTGCATTTCAACTAGAGTGTCTGTGAGGGGTTGCAGTGTTGTGGCACCAGCACCAGTGCCCAAGGTCCAATTTTTCTGCTCCTGTCTAACAGGGGCGTGTAATTACAATTTTTGATGCAATACTTTGCAGCAGGGCTCGTTCCTGCATTCCAACTAGAGTGTCTGTGAGGGGTTGCAGTGTTGTGGCACCAGCACCAGTGCCCAAGGCCCAATTTTTCTGCTCCTGTCTAACAGGGGCGTGTAATTACAATTTTTGATGCAATACTTTGCAGCAGGGCTCGTTCCTGCATTCCAACTAGAGTGTCTGTGAGGGGTTGCAGTGTTGTGGCACCAGCACCAGTGTCTAAGGCCCAATTTTTCAGCCCTTGTTTAACAGGGGCGTGTAATTACAATTTTTGATGCAATACTTTGCAGCAGGGCTCGTTCCTGCGTTCCAACTAGAGTGTCTGTGAGGGGTTGCAGTGTTGTGGCACCAGCACCAGTGCCTAAGGCCCAATTTTTCTGCCCCTGTCTAACAGGGGCGTGTAATTACAATTTTTGATGCAATACTTTGCAGCAGGGCTCGTTCCTGCGTTCCAACTAGAGTGTCTGTGAGGGGTTGCAGTGTTGTGGCACCAGCACCAGTGCCTAAGGCCTAATTTTTCAGCTCCTGTTTAACAGGGGCATGTAATTACAATTCTTGATCTAATATTTCACAGCAGGGCCCTGTGAGGACTTACAGTGTTGTGGCCACAGCAACACCTAAGGCCCAAATTTCTGCTGAGTATATAGGGCAGGACCCTACTTTCAAACATCTAACTTACAAACGAATCCTACTTGCAAACGGAAGGAGACAACAGGAAGTGAGATGAAATCTACCCCTAGGAAGGGAAATTCTCTCCTGCAAGAGTTAATATGGGAAAAAAAATTCTCCTTTCCACTGATGCTTTCCAATCCTTGTTCCACAAAAAAACCCAAATTCTCAAAAAACATTTGTCATTGGGACAAAAAGTGAGGTGAAATTTTCTGAAGAGGAGGAAAGACAGCAAAACAAATGTCACAGGGGTGATAACCCTTCCCTATGTTTTCCAAAAAGCTTAAAAAAGATTTTTTGGCTGGAGCTAAACACGTTAAAAATGTACCCGTTCAAAATTACAAACAGATTCTACTTAACAACAAACCTACAGTCCCTGTCTTGTTTGCACCGCCTGTATACTGCTGTTCAGAGTATATAGGGCCTGGTGGCCCCACACCTTTCCTTATTTTAATTTGGGTGCGGGGTTCCCCTTAATATCCATACAAGACCCAAAGGGCCTGGTAATGGACTGGGGGGTACCCATGCCGTTTGTCTCACTGATTTTCATCCATATTGCCATGACCCGACATTACATTAAACCCACAAGCAGTTTTAAATGAGATTTTTTCCTTTAAAAATGACATTTGGTGCAGGGACTGTTCTAAACACGGGAAACACGCGTCACTTTACAGGCATACTATAGACACCCCCCAGGTACGATATTTAAAGGAATATTTCACTTTTTTTTTTTTTACTTTAAGCATCATTAAAATCACTACTCCCGAAAAAACGGCCGTTTTTAAAAGTTTTTTTTGCATTGATACATGTCCCCTGGGGTAGGACCCGAGTCCCCAAACCCTTTTTAGGACAATACCATGCAAATTAGCCTTTAAAATGAGCACTTTTGATTTCGAACGTTCGAGTCCCATAGACGTCAATGGGTTCTAACGTTCGTGCGAACTTTCGGTCCGTTCGCAGGTTCTGGTGCGAACCGAACCGGGGGGTGTTCGGCTCATCCCTATAGAGGAACGCAAAGAAGGGGAGCCACTTCATGAGAATGAACAAGATGATGTTCCGGAGTATACACGTCACAAACAGGTGGAATTGCGCTTACTGTGAAGGCCCCACAAATGTGCCCTGATTTCCTTCGGAAAATGTACAGAAACCTTAACCGGACACAAGCTCAGACATTCTACTCAGTTTGTGACTGGTGCACTAACTGTGTGCGTGGCCTAAATCCTGACCCATTCTATTACTTTATCACTGGTGGTGCAGGGACAGGCAAATCACACCTGATAAAGTGCATCTATGCTGAGGCGACAAAGATACTCTGTAAACTTACCAGACTACGTGAGGAAGCAGACATATCCATGCCCAGCTTTTTACTAACTGCATTTACAGGAACAGCAGCTTTCAACATTTCAGGCAACACTTTGCATTCTCTGCTGAAGTTGCCAAGAAGCTTGAAGCCACCCTACCAAGGACTTGGAAATCTAATAGATGAAGTGAGGGCACAGCTGTCAAATGCGGAGATCATTGTTATTGACGAGGTGTCAATGATTTCAAAGCCCCTGTTTGCCTACATCAACTGGAGATTACAGCAAATCAAAGGCAGTAAGAAACCTTTTAGTGGTATGTCAGTACTAGCAGTAGGAGACTTTTACCAGGTCCCCCCGCTGGGAAAAAGTAAGCCACTCTGCGTGTTTGAGGAAAATACCAATGACGTCTGGAAAGACAACTTTCAGATGATCACGCTGACAGAGATCATGCAACAGAAGGATGACATTTCATTTGCTGAGCTTTTGAATAGAATCAGAGTCAAGCAGAAGACTGGCACCTTAAGCAATGATGACAAAGCTCTGCTTGCTCAGGCTTTTACAGATCCCACCCACTGCCCTAATGACGTGCTACACATATTTGCCACCAACAAAGAGGTTCACAAACATAATGCTGCAACTGTGTCTGTTCTCCATTCAAACATCACCAACATAGATGCCGACGATTACAGAAAAGACCCTAAGACAGGAGTGATGCTGAGGCAACACCAACCTTTCAAAGGACACAAAGACAATCTGATTGACACACTGCAAGCAGCTGAAGGTGCCCGTATCATGATCACAAGAAACATTGATGTAGAAGACGGGCTTGTTAATGGGACATTTGGCAAGATTGCAAGAATAATCATCCAGACTGAGAATGGTGCTACTACGGTAAACAAGCTTGGGCTTGTGCTGGACAATCCAAATGCAGGACAGAGATACCGTAACAAGTTGTCTTGTGATGCTGACAACTTGGTGTACATAGAAAGGGTAGAGGAAAACCTGAGACAGAAAGGAGTTGTTCGCAGGCAGTTCCCCCTGAAGTTGGCTTTTGGATGTACGATTCATAAGTGTCAGGGGATGTCGATACAGTCGGCAGTGGTCTCATTGAAATGGGTCTTCCAACCGGGAATGGCCTATGTTGCTCTGAGTAGAACGACTACACTACAAGGACTGTACATAACCGACTTTGATGAGAAGAAGATCTTTGCTGATCCTGAAATCACAGCTTCCCTGGATTCAATGAAGAAAGCATCACTGGAAAGTGTTATGCCCCTCTTAAAGTTTCTACAGACAACCGACAAACAGCAAACATTAACAATTATCCATCACAACACGGAAGGATTACCAGCTCACATTGAAGATATCAAATCTCACCATGAGTTGACACTTGGAGATGTTTTATGTTTCACTGAAACTCATCTCTCAGGCTCTTCTGTTGCTGAAAGTCTCCAGCTGGAGGGCTACAACCTGTTCAAACGCAACAGACACCTCTCGTACACAAACCTTCCTGACATTGCAAGTAAAAGTGGCGGAGGTGTCGCCTTGTATGTCAGAAACCATTTCAAGGCCTATGAAAAGCAGTATCATCACAATGTGACTGACTTGGAGTTCTTGGTTGTCAAACTGGAGTCCCCTGTACAAGCTTTGATCGCTGTCGTTTACAGGCCACCGGATTACAGTATTGGCCAATTCCTTACTAACCTGCTGGGCCTCTTGGAATCTTTGGAAATAATGGATTGCCAACCTATAATACTCTGTGGAGATTTCAATGAAGATTTTCTGTGCAGAGAAAAGAAGCCAATATCTGACCTTCTTCACTCAAGAGGATATACTCAACTGGTCTGGGCAGCCACCACAGAAAAAAACACACTGTTGGATCACATTTACATCTCCAGGGTGCAGCAGTGCCTCCAGTCAGGAGTACTGCACAGTTACTACAGCTATCATGATCCTGTGTATTGTGTTTTGAGCAGTGGTTGTGAACACGCTTAGAGCCTGCATAAACAGGGCATGAGTGTTGCCAGGAAACAGTGGTTGTGAGACAGTGGTCATCAAACAGATAATAAAGTGGCAATGAGGGTCAGTTTACGTGGCCATAGTTATGTGGGACCATTTACAATTAGCTAAACATCATTCTCTATATTTCATGTTCGGTGTACTTGTTAGACTCTGAACTCACTTACTCCCCCCCATCCATCACAGACATCTGTCCTCATCATATAGTAAGAGGAATACCGAGCTGTAGTGCACCCAAAAAGGGTACCTGTTCGTGAAATATTGTGAATGACCAAATAGGGGATAACCAAAATAGTGATGAAAATAACTTAGTGAAAAAAAAAAAACTACATAATAACAAAAGCAGCCACTCTATGTGAGATACACACACTAATACAACAATATAACAAATATAGCAGCGCTGTAAATAGGAGTAAATACTAGTACCAATGTTGAATGGGACTAATTGGTTAGAAACCAAATTAAATAACTAACACAGTTCTTGAAACCTAAATCAATAAGTGTTCACTGGACAGTCCTAACACAGTGAATAAAGTCCAAATAAATGTTGTGAAAATACATAGGCTCAGACCCCATTTTTTGAAAGCAGGAAATGTAAAATAGAAAAAATTCCTCCACCGCACCACGGTGGTAGCTGAAAATAAAATGCGCGCTTACCAAACGGCAAGCACAAGGGGGCTTGCGACCTTAACCCGGTCAGGGCCTTTCATTGGATGGGCTTCTAGGAAACGACATGCCACTTCATACAGCCAAAGGGTGATGATACCACTAGTCCACCAAGTCACAGGAAATCACTCTTATCATGGAGATTAATAAAAGACTCCTAGCTGGGGGGTTGTTCTCATTTAGGGGTACCCCGGGAAAAGAGAGGGAAACAACATAGCGTAATCCTGGTTTTGAGGTTTATTAAAAGAATTAAAATAACACTTACAGTGTAGCAGATTCAAATAAGCATAAGAAGCCGGCTGGCTAAAACGATCACCCTTCCTGCAGACGGTAGATGCAGCACGTCAGCTCTCCCTATCACACTGTCCTCATCACACTCACCCTCTCCTTCCTGTGCTATAGCCTGCTTGCTGATTAGTAAGACAAAGAAACAGCAAGGAGCAAAACTGCAGAGAAACTGAAAATTTGTAAGGGTTTAAAGTATATGCTTTAATGAATTGCCTTGTATCCAAAAAGTTAAAAAAGTTGACTGTTCAAAATGTTAATGTTAATGTATAACGGAAATATACCGCCAGTTCGCTTGTGATGCAATATATTGAAATTATATGTACACTGTGTAAACTGTTTTTGACACACTTGATTTTGGGACGCGAGTTCGTCAGGTGCTATGCTTTGGCTGGGGCGGAATAAATCCTGGTAACCCTTAAGTCTGTGTCCGACAAAGTCATTTACTGATATTTCTACCTTCTACATCATTAGCACTTGTGCACTTTTTAAATTTGATCAATCAATTGGTTAGTGTAATGTTTACTATCTTTACTCACTACAAACACTCCACACAGTTACTCTGCCCATCTGCCCAGTTCAACCTTTCCACAGTTACTCCAACCACACAACAGTTACTCCAGGCACTTCCCCCAGTTACTCCGCTCACTCCAGATGTAGAGGCAAGAACACTTTTCACAATTTCCCCAGAAATTGTACCTTTTCTAGTTAAGTGTTCTTGCATAGCAAGACCACTTACTGTTATCTCACATATATATTATTCTTATTATTATAGCCAAATTTACCACCCTAACTCCTCCCACAGTTTTTACACTACATAGACAAGTAATATACCGAAACGTGCGGATTGTTCCCGAATGGTGTGCTATTACTTTGTGGAACGTTTCACTGAATGGTTAACAAAATATCGTCATTTTTGCGGCGAAATTGGTCCCATAGGAATGAATGGGGAAACTAGAGTGGGAGATGACAAAAGCTGAAAAATCAGAACATGATTTCTAAACTGCCGCCACTCCCTCATTTTCAAGCCCACCTACACAAATCTTATATCAAAACGTTCAGCTATCCCTGCTGCCACTAAACATGTCCACGGCTAAGCCATAGTCCTGATAGTTTTCACAATATGAACATTTGTTTGTAACTCACGCCGTCCATTGACATTCATTGAAACTACACTCTAGCCCCCTCCAAATTTGAAGGGCAATTTCTAAACTGCGACCGTGCCTTCATTTTTAATATTTCACAGACATACTATACATCAAAATCTAGGTCTGGGTCTTGTGATTCTCACAATATAAATATCTTCGCTGTAGGATGTATAGTTTTTAAAATACGGCCATTTGTTTAGAGGTCATTTCAGGAAATTTTAGCCATTAATCAGAGTGTACTGTTAGTGTTTGTTTTGTTACCATGGTTACCAAAGCTTCTGTTATACACAGGGGGGGAAGGTGGCTGGAGCATCTCAGCTCTGATTACAGAGCCCGGGGGAGGGGACAGACACACCATGTACTGATTTATAATAGAGGAATATGATGGGGCAGTTTTGATAGGGAAATTCTGATGGGGCAGTTTTGATGGGGCAATTATGATGGGGCAGTTTTGATGGTGGCAATATGATGGGGCAGTTTTGATGGGACAATTCTGATGGGGCAGTTTTGATGGTGGCAATATGATGGGGAAGTTTTGATGGGGACAATTTTAATGGATCAGTTTTGATGGTGGCAATATGATGGGGCAGTTTTAATAGGGACAAGTTTGATGGGGCAATTACAGAGCCCCGGGGAGGGGACAGACACACCATGTACTGATTTATAATAGAGGAATATGATGGGGCAGTTTTGATGGGGTAATTCTGATGGGGCAGTTTTGATGAAGTAGTATTTGGGAAGCATAAACAGGGCATGAGCGTTGCTAGGAAACAGTGGTTGTAAACACAAGATGCTGAGACACCCCAAATGCATGTGACTTCATCTGCTAGACTTGATAATGCTTGTAGACTCCTCCCACAGTTTTTACACTACAGAGACAAGTAATATACCGAAACGTGCTGATTGTTCCCGATTGATGTGCTATTACTTTGTGGAACGTTTCGCCGAATGGTCCACGAAATATCGTCGTTTTTGCGGCGAAATTGGTCCCATAGGAATGAATGGCAAAATGTTCAAAAGGAAATGTTGCTAGGAAACAGTGGTTGTAAACACAAGATGCTGAGACACCCCAAATGCATGTGACTTCATCTGCTAGACTTGATAATGCTTGTAGACTCCTCCCACATTTTCCACACTACAGAGACAAGTAATATACCGAAACGTGCGTATTTTTCCCGATTGGTGTGCTATTACTTTGTGGAACGTTTCGCCGAATGGTCCACGAAATATCGTCGTTTTTGCGGCAAAATTGGTCCCATAGGAATGAATGGCGAAATGTTCAAAACTAGAGTGGGAGGTGACAAAAGCTGACAACCCCATGATCAGCCAAAACATTATGACCACCCCATGATCAGCCAAAACATTATGACCGCCCCATGTAAAAAAAAAAATATTTTTGAAAAAAAAAATATTTTTGAAAAAAAAATTACTTTTGAAAAAAAAAAAATTAAAAAAAAAATCATTTTTGAAAAAAACAAAATTCATTTTTGAAAAAAAAAATTTCATTTTTGAAAAAAAAAATCATTTAAAAAAATCATTTTTGAAAAAACAAAAAAACAAAATCATTTTTGAAAAAACAAAAAAACAAAATCATTTTTGAAAAAACAAAAAAAAAATCATTTTTGAAAAAAAAAATCACAAAGCTCTGAGGGGAATTATAGCTCCTCTCACACAGCTCTAAGGACAATTATAGCATTATAGCTCCTCCCACACAGCTTGGAGGGAAGTTATAGCTCCTCCAATACAGCTTTGAGGGGAATTATAGCTCCTCCCACACAGCTCAAAGGGGAATTATAGCATTATAGCTTAGCATTATAGCTCCTCCCACACAACTCTGAGGGGAATTATAGTTTCTCCCACACCGCTGTGAGGGGAATTATAGCTCCTCCTACACAGCTCTGAGGGGAATTACAGCTTAGCATTATAGCTCCTCCCACACAGCTGAGGAGAATTAGAGCTCCTCCCACACAACCCTGAGAGGAATTATAGTTTCTTCCACACCGCTGTGAGGGGAATTATAGCTCCTTTTAAACAGCTCTGAGGGGAATTATACTTCTCCCACACAACTCTGATGGGAAATGTAGCTTCTCCCACACAGCTCTGAGGGGAAATATAGCTTCTCCCACACAGCTCTAAGGGGAATTATAGCTCCTCCCACACAACACTAAGGGGAATTGTATCTCCTCCCACACAGCTCTGAGGGGAATTATAGCATTATTGCTCCTCCCACACAGCTCAGAGGGGAGTTATAGCTCCTCCCACACAGCTCTGAGGCGAATTATAGCTCCTCCTCCAACACAACTCTGAGGGGAATTATAGCTCTTCGAACAAAGCTCTGAGGAGAATTATAGCTCCTTCCACAAATATCATCATGCCATCTAAAGGAAAGAGATCTAAAGCTGCAAAGATACGCTGGACTAAACTGGATCCGGAGCCCCACAGCAGCATAGTGGATATGGAGGTTTGTGACAGTGAATGTGCCCAGGAGGTACATAGTGAACCTGTGGTGTCATTTTCATGTTCAACTCAGTGTCAAGTTCAAGAGCACAGTGACAGTGTGATGGGCACTTCTGAAAACCATGGCATGCAAGAACCATGTGTACCAAGTGAGATTTCTGTGCAGGCATCATTTCATCAGGGTCATCATGGCTATGGAAGGTTAAGGAACAAACAGTGTACATGCATGGCTCTGACATTTTTGGCATACCACAGTGAGCTTGATGATGTGAGAAAGGGTGATCTTGATCAAATACTGAAGAAGGGCAACAGCTTGTATGGCTCAACAATAAAACAGCTAAAACAAAGAAATGAAGAAATAAAAAAAAAAAATTACTTTTGAAAAAAATGTTCAGCTCTTTCAGCGAATGATGGAACTTTTTTACTACTATTTATACTTTTTAAAATATTAAGCTTTATAACACTTTTCACAGTTACTCAAGCCACTCCACCCCACCCAGTTACTCCGCCCACTCCAGTTGTAGAGGCAAGAACACTTTCACAATTTCCCCAGAAATTGTACCTTTTCTAGTTAAGTGTTCTTGCATAGCAAGACCACTTACTGTTATCTCACATATATATTATTATTCTTATTATTATAGCCAAATTTACCACCCTAACTCCTCCCACAGTTTTTACACTACATAGACAAGTAATATACCGAAACGTGCGGATTGTTCCCGAATGGTGTGCTATTATTTTGTGGAACGTTTCGCCGAATGGTTCACAAAATATCGTCATTTTTGCGGCGAAATTGGTCCCATAGGAATGAATGGGGAAACTAGAGTGGGAGATGACAAAAGCTGGAAAATCAGAACATGATTTCTAAACTGCCGCCACTCCCTCATTTTCAAGCCCACCTACACAAATCTTATATCAAAACGTTCAGCTATCCCTGCTGCCACTAAACATGTCCACGGCTAAGCCATAGTCCTGATAGTTTTCACAATATGACCATTTGTTTGCAACTCACGCCGTCCATTGACATTCATTGAAACTACACTCTAGCCCCCTCCAAATTTGAAGGGCAATTTCTAAACTGCGACTGTGCCTTCATTTTTAATATTTCAGAGACATACTATGTATCAAAATCTAGGTCTGGGTCTTGTGATTCTCACAATATAAAGATCTTCGCTGTAGGATGTATAGTTTTTAAAATACGGCCATTTGTTTAGAGGTCATTTCAGGAAATTTTAGCCATTAATCAGAGAGTACTGTTAGTGTTTGTTTTGTTGCCATGGTTACCAAAGCTTCTGTTATACACAGGGGGGAAGGTGGCTGGAGCATCTCAGCTGATTACAGAGCCCGGGGGAGGGGACAGACACACCATGTACTGATTTATAATAGAGGAATATGATGGGGCAGTTTTGATGGGGTAATTCTGATGGGGCAGTTTTGATGAAGTAGTATTTGGGAAGCATAAACAGGGCATGAGCGTTGCTAGGAAACAGTGGTTGTAAACACAAGATGCTGAGACACTCCAAATGCATGTGACTTCATCTGCTAGACTTGATAATGCTTGTAGACTCCTCCCACAGTTTTCACACTACAGAGACAAATAATATACCGAAACGAGCGGATTGTTCCCGATTGGTGTGTTATTACTTTGTGGAATGTTTTGCCGAATGGTCCACGAAATGACGTTTTTGCGGCAAAATTGGTCCCATAGGAATTAATGGCGAAATGTTCAAAACTAGAGTGGGAAGTGACAAAAGCTGACAACCCCATGATCAGCCAAAACATTATGACCACCCCATGATCAGCCAAAACATTATGACCGCCCCATGTAAAAAAAAAATATTTTTGAAAAAAAAAAAAAATTTTTGGAAAAAGTAAAAAAATAATTTTTGAAAAAAAAAAATCATTTTTGAAAAAAAAATATATATTTTTGAAAAAAAAATATTTTTGAAAAAAAAAAATTATTTTTGAAAAAAAAAAATATTTTTGAAAAAAAAATTTCTTTTAAAAAAAAAAATATTTTTGAAAAAAAAATATATTTGAAAAAAAAAATATTTTTGAAAAAAAAAAATATTTTTGAAAAAAAAATTACTTTAAAAAAAATAATTTCGAAAAAAAAAAATTATTTTTGAAATAAAAAAATTCATTTTTGAAAAAAAAAATTACCTTTGAAAAAAAAAATTACTTTTGAAAAAAAAAAACATTTTTGAAGAAAAAAAAATCATTTTTGATTAAAAAAAATTCATTTTTGAAAAAAAAAATTACTTTTGAAAAAAATGTTCAGCTCTTTCAGCGAATGATGGAACTTTTTTACTACTATTTATACTTTTTAAAATATTAAGCTTTTTAACACTTTTCACAGTTACTCAAGCTACCCCACCCAGTTACTCCGCCCACTCCAGTTGTAGAGGCAAGAACACTTTCACAATTTCCCCAGAAATTGTACCTTTTCTAGTTATTATTATTATTATAGCCAAATTTACCACCCTAACTCCTCCCACAGTTTTTACACTACATAGACAAGTAATATACCGAAACGTGCGGATTGTTCCCGAATGGTGTGCTATTATTTTGTGGAACGTTTCGCCGAATGGTTCACGAAATATCATTGTTTTTGCGGCAAAAATGGTCCCATAGGAATGAATGGGGAAACTAGAGTGGGAGGTGACAAAAGCTGAAAAATCAGAACATGATTTCTAAACTGCCGCCACTCCCTCATTTTCAAGCCCACCTACACAAATCATATATCAAAACGTTCAGCTATCCCTGCTGCCACTAAACATGCCCACAGCTAAGCCATAGTCCTGATAGTTTTCACAATATGACCATTTGTTTGCAACTCACACCGTCCATTGACATTCATTGAAACTACACTCTAGCCCCTTCAAATTTGAAGGGCAATTTCTAAACTGCGACCGTGCCTTCAATTTTAATATTTCAGAGACATACTATATATCAAAATCTAGCTCTGGGTCTTGTGATTCTCACAATATAAAGATCTTTACTGTAGGATTTATAGTTTTTAAAATACGGCCATTTGAATTACTGCATAGTTACTACATCTATCATGGTCCTATCTATTGTGTATTGAGCAGTATTTGTGAAGCATAAACAGGGCATGAGCGTTGCTAGGAAACAGTGGTTGTAAACACAAGATGCTGAGACACCCCAAATGCATGTGACTTCATCTGCTAGACTTGATAATGCTTGTAGACTCCTCCCACAGTTTTTACACTACAGAGACAAGTAATATACCGAAAACGTGCAGATTGTTCCCGATTGGTGTGCTATTACATTGTGAAACGTTTCGCCGAATGGTCCACGAAATATCGTCGTTATTGCGGCAAAATTGGTCCCATAGGAATGAATGGCGAAATGTTCAAAACTAGAGTGGGAGGTGACAAAAGCTGACAACCCCATGATCAGCCAAAACATTATGACCACCCCATGATCAGATAAAACATTATGATCGCCCCATGAAAAAAAAAATATTTTTGAAAAAAAAAAATCATTTTTGAAAAAAAAAAATTCATTTTTGAAAAAAAATAAAATTCATTTTTGAAAAAAAAAAATTCATTTTTGAAAAAAAAAATATTTTTGAAAATAAAATTTCATTTAAAAAAAAAATCATTTTTGAAAAAAAAAAAATTCATTTTTGAAAAAAAAAAACTTTTGAAAAAAATGTTCAGCTCTTTCAGCTAATGATGGGACTTCAACTTTTTTACTACTATTTATACTTTTTAAAATATTAAGCTTTTTAACACTTTTCACAGTTACTTAAGCCACTCCATCCAGTTACTCCGCCCACTCCAGTTGTAGAGGCAAGAACGCTTTTCACAATTTCCCCAGAATTGTACCTTTTCTAGTTAGTGGGAATGCTTTAGCAGTCCCACTATTGTTATTCTTTTTTTTATTAGTGGGAATGCTTTAGCAGTCCCACTATTGTTATTCATTTTTTTATTTATTTTTCTTCTTCTTATTCTTCTTATTCCGTACGTTTTTTGGCTCTGCATAACTTCTGCATACTTTCAGCTATTAAAACCATTCAACTATTAAAATGTTCGTCTCTTTTAGCTGATGTGTGCTCTTTTTCAACTTTTTTTCTACCATTTATACTTTTTAAAATATTAAGGTTTTTAACACTTTTTTTAACATTGAAGTCAATGGGAGCATGCTTGAAATCCTTAAATTCTTCTTCCGCTCCCAAAAGTTTCAGCTCCTTCATACTTTCACCTAGAGACACCAAACAAACTTTAAAATGTTCACAAAATATTCAGCTATCTGGCTATATCTATTTAGTTTGATATCTTTTACAGTTTTTGAGAAAAAGCTTTTTGTTTAGAGGTCATTTCAGGAAATTTTAGCCATTAATCAGAGTGTACTGTGTTTGTTTTGTTGCCATGGTTACCAAAGCTTCTGTTATACACAGGGAGGGAGGTGGCTGGAGCATCTCAGCTCTGATTACAGAGCCCGGGGGAGGGGACAGACACACCATGTACTGATTTATAATAGAGGAATATGATGGGGCAGTTTTGATAGGGAAATTCTGATGGGGCAGTTTTGATGGGGCAATTATGATGGGGCAGTTTTGATGGTGGCAATATGATGGGGCAGTTTTGATGGGACAATTCTGATGGGGCAGTTTTGATGGTGGCAATATGATGGGGAAGTTTTGATGGGGACAATTTTAATGGAGCAGTTTTGATGGTGGCAATATGATGGGGCAGTTTTAATAGGGACAAGTTTGATGGGGCAATTCTGATGGGGCAGTTTTGATGGCGGCCGTTTTAGCAATTTAGCTATTCAGCATTCCCACACATTTTCCCCAGGAAATGCATTTTCTAGTTTATTTTTCTTCTTCTTATTCTTCTTATTCCGTACGTTTTTTGGTTCTGCGTAACTTCTGCATACTTTCAGCTATTAAAACCATTCAACCATTAAAATGTTCGCCTCTTTTAGCTGAGGTGTGCTCCTTTTCAACTTTTTTTCTACCATTTATACTTTTTAAAATATTAAGCTTTTTATCACTTTTTTTATCATTGAAGTCAATGGGAGCATGCTTGAAATCCTTAAATTCTTCTTCCGCTCCCAAAAGTTTCAACTCCTTCATACTTTCACCTAGAGACACCAAACAAACTTTAAAATGTTCACAAAATATTCAGCTATCTGGCTATATCTTTTCAGTTTGATATCTTTTACAGTTTTTGAGAAAAAGCTTTTTGTTTAGAGGTCATTTCAGGAAATTTTAGCCATTAATCAGAGTGTACTGTGTTTGTTTTGTTGCCATGGTTACCAAAGCTTCTGTTATACACAGGGGGGGAGGTGGCTGGAGCATCTCAGCTCTGAATACAGAGCCCGGGGGAGGGGACAGACACACCATGTACTGATTTATAATAGAGGAATATGATGGGGCAGTTTTGATAGGGCAATTCTGATGGGGCAGTTTTGATGGGACAATTCTGATGGGGCAGTTTTAATGGTGGCAATATGATGGGCAGTTTTGATAGGGCAATTCTGATGGGGCAGTTTTCATGGTGGCAATATGATGGGGCAGTTTTGATGGGGCAATTCTGACGGCGCAGTTTTGATGGTGGCAATATGATGGGGCAGTTTTGATGGGGACAATTTTAATGGAGCAGTTTTAAAGGTGGCAATATGATGGGGCAGTTTTGATGGTGGCAATGTGATGGGGCAGTTTTGATGGGGCAATTCTGATGGGGCAGTTTTGATGGTGGCAATATGATGGGGCAGTTTTAATGGGGACAATTTTGATGGGGCAATTCTGATGGGGCAGTTTTGATGGCAGTATGATGGGGCAGTTTTGATGGCGGCCATTTTAGCAATTTAGCTATTCAGCATTCCCACGCATTTTCCCCAGGAAATGCATTTTCTAGTTAAGTGTTCTTGCATAGCAAGACCACTTACTGTTATCTCACATATATATTATTATTATTATTATAGCCAAATTTACCACCCTAACTCCTCCCACAGTTTTTACACTACATAGACAAGTAATATACCAAAACGTGCGGATTGTTCCCGAATGGTGTGCTATTATTTTGTGGAACATTTCGCCAAATGGTTCATGAAATATCGTCGTTTTTGCGGCAAAATTGGTCCCATAGGAATGAATGGGGAAACTAGAGTGGGAGGTGACAAAAGCTGAAAAATCAGAACATGATTTCTAAACTGCCGCCACTCCCTCATTTTCAAGCCCACCTACACAAATCTTATATCAAAACGTTCAGCTATCCCTGCTGCCACTAAACATGTCCACGGCTAAGCCATAGTCCTGATAGTTTTCACAATATGACCATTTGTTTGCAACTCACGCCGTCCATTGACATTCATTGAAACTACACTCTAGCCCCTTCAAATTTGAAGGGCAATTTCTAAACTGCGACTGTGCCTCCATTTTTAATATTTCAGATACATACTATACATCAAAATCTAGGTCTGGGTCTTGTGATTCACAATATAAAGATCTTCGCTGTAGGATTTATAGTTTTTGGGAAAAAGCTTTTTGTTTAGAGGTCATTTCAGGAAATTTTAGCTATTAATCAGAGTGTACTGTGTTTGTTTTGTTTGTTGTTTTGCCATGGTTACCAAAGCTTCTGTTATACACAGGGGGGGAGGTGGCTGGAGCATCTCAGCTCTGAATACAGAGCCCGGGGGAGGGGACAGACACACCATGTACTGATTTATAATAGAGGAATATGATGGGGCAGTTTTGATAGGGCAATTCTGATGGGGCAGTTTTAATGGGGCAATTATGATGGGGCAGTTTTGATGGTGGCAATATAATTGGGCAGTTTTGATAGGAATTGTATTGTGTAGAAATTACATTGTGTTGTGTATTGAGCAGTGCGTGTGAAGCATAAACAGTAAATGAGCGTTGCTAGGAAACAGTGGTTGTAAACACAAGATGCTGAAACCCCCCAAATGCATGTGGCCATACCTTCATCTGCGAGGCTTGATAATGCTGATAATTTACCACCCTAACTCCTCCCACAGTTTTTACACATTCGCCGAATGGTTCACGGAATATCGTTGTTTTTGCGGCGAAATTGGTCCCATAGGAATGAATGGCGAAATGTTCAAAACTAGAGTGGGAGGTGACAAAAGCTGACAACCCCATGATCATACCACCCTAACTCCTCCCACAGCTTTTAAACTACATAGACAGTAATATACCGAAGGTGTGGATTGTTCCCGATTGGTGTGCTATTACTTTGTGGAACGTTTCGCCAAATGATTCACGAAATATCGTCGTTTTTGCGACGAAATTGGTCCCATAGGAATGAATGGCGAAATGTTCAAAACTAGAGTGGGAGGTGACAAAAGCTGACAACCCCATGATCAGCCAAAACATTATGACCACCCCATGATCAGAAAAAACATTATGACCGCCTAATAAAAAAAATATTTCCTGACAGACTCCATGGCAGCCTACGTGTGGGTTAACCCCGCCTCCTCTCCAATGCTATAGGACCCCATTCCCATAAATGAGTACCCACCACTAGCTACTGCGTTCCTTTTTTGTCCTCCTCCAATGGACCTACTCAAGATGTTCGCGTCCGGTCGGACGGATCCAGGATTATGGCATACCTCTTGCGGTGCAGCTCAGGGCCCAGCCATGGGCGGGCGAGTAGCGTTTGAGGCTGAAGGTTTTCCCCTTGTGGTGGAGGGATGGTTGCCTGTGTATGCCGAAAGATTCTGGACGCATCAACGGCTGGCAAGGTCGGAAGTATTATGTATGTCTCCATGGCAGTGTTTCTCTGTGTATTATGTCTTCCCCCAGGTGTCTCCGGCTTCTATTGCAGGAGTCCGGTCGCTTTTGGGTCCTTTTCCACCCCTCATGGCGGCTGGAGCGCTGGTGCGTTCCAGCTCGCCTCAGCACTTCCGGGTACGGCGTTCGCGCGTGCGCAGTAGCCTCCTCAGGACCGAGGCTTGGCTCGCGCATGCGTAGTACGGCGTAATGCTCTGGAACCGTGCATGCGCGGTACGATCGTCAACCTACGGTGCAGACGCGTCTTGGGCGGTGACGTCATGGGCGGGGAGCTTCAATTTCCGCTCTGAGACTCCCTCGCAGTGGGATTTCCCTCACAGTGAACGGGAGTGGAGCGGTCTTCCCCATGCCCAGCTCTGGTCAACGCTAGGTGAGTGTTTGCAGTACATAGGTATACACTGTGTATGCTGAAAACCAAAAAAAAAAAAAAAAAGGGGGAGAAGAATAATATAATAAAATTATTTAATTCAATTCATGTTGGAAAAAAAAAAAAAATTTTTTATACATATATTTTACTAAGTGTAATTCATGTTTAAAAAAAAAAAAAAATTTCTCCTTTTTATGATGATATGTTATATTCGCTTTAGGGCAAAAGACTCCTCCTTACTGGTTTATTGGCCCATTCAGGCCATTTTTTCTTTCTGCAGACCAGCTGCATTGTGTTGCACTTCTTCTGCAAAATCATGGATAATTCACCGCCTTTAAGTGGCCAGCCCTCTCGCACAAGGTATGTGCTTAAGAGGGGAGGGGTGGATAGTCAGCCGCATGGTAAATGCGTTATCTGATGTTGGTCCCTACTGTGTTTTTTCTCCCAGCCCTTCTAGATCGGACCCTCAGATTTTGGTCCAGAATGATAAAGACCTTGCCAGGCCACAACGCCAGTCTCCTTCAAGATCCAGATGAGACTCTGCATCTGGAGACCACCACCAGGGGAGACGATCTCATTCCTCCTCCAGACACCGCTCCCACCGCCATGACAGCCGCTCTGATCGAAGGGCCTGCTGGGGATGTGGAACAAGAGTTCCGGAGGGCAAATCACTATGTGATCGGTGCTATGCCCGGGCGGTCAGGGAAAAGGAAACAGAGAACCAACACCTCTAGTTAAACGTGTGGTACAGCAATCCCTAAAAGAGCTGGACACTCCCCACACGCTGAGCCAGTCTACTTCACTGTCTGGCCCTCCGGCTGATGAGACCTGTGATGACCC
This sequence comes from Lithobates clamitans, assembly GCA_037952925.1. Lineage (NCBI taxonomy): Eukaryota > Metazoa > Chordata > Amphibia > Anura > Ranidae > Lithobates > Lithobates clamitans. Next base: position 3,148,699 of record JBBGZY010000665.1, on the reverse strand, counting down.
GGGCACTTCTCAACCTTATGCGGCCTCTCTTGATTCCTCAGATGATGATCCTCAGGAAGAAGAGGAAATTGGAGGCTTCGATTTCAACATGGTGTCACCTTTAATTAAAGCAATCAAGGAGGCCCTTAAATGGGAGGATCCCGCTACTCCCCCAGCTAAACAGAAGAAATTCTTCAAACACCTTGGAAAAGAGCGTTCAAGTTTCCCGCTCCTTTCAGAGCTGAAAGAGATTATAGATGAGGAATGGAGCAAGACGGACAGGAAGTCCTCTATGGTCAATAAAGCCTCCAGATTGTACCCCTTCAAGTCGGAAGAGGTAAAGTACCTAGAGAATGCTCCCCTTGTGGACGCTGCCCTAATGCGGCTGGCTAAACATGTCACACTTCCCCTAGAAGATACGGTATCCTTCAAGGATGGTCTCGAGAGAAGGATTGACCAGGATCTGAAGAGGATCTATGGGCTGGCCGGCACGGCCTGTAAACTGGCTTTGGCCCTGGCAGCCATGTCAAAAGCCATGGAGGCTTGGATGGAAAATGTGGATTCCTTCCTTAAGGGAATTTCGGAGGAGCTAGCAGGAAGTTCAGCAGCTGCAGAATTAAAGCTAGCAGCAGTCTTCTTGGGGGAGGCATCCATTGATTTGATACGCCTTTTGGCGCAAATTATGTTGTCGTTAGTCATGGCTAAGCGGGCCTTATGGTTACGTCCTTGGCTTGCTGACCCAATTTCCAAACAGGCTTGGTGTAAGATTCCCTTTGAGGGATCCTCTCTGTTTGGCAACAAACTCGACGATGCCATATCGCGTGCCACGGGTGGCAAGTCGGGCTTCCTTCCCCAGGATAGATGCCTTCTTGGTCGGAAGAAACCTCAGTTTAGAAGACGTTCTCCAGAGCGATCCAGGGAAGCTTGCTCTTACAAGCCCGGTAGGGACTTTAGGAAGAGCTGGAACAGAGGTCAAGCTTCCTTTCGTAAGTCCACTAAAGGCCAGACATCCAGTGGTCGTGAGCAGGCAAAGTCCTTTTGAGATTGCGCCCGCCCAGGCGGGTCGGGTAGGGGCACGGCTGAGCCTCTTCCGGCACGTCTGGGTGGCCTCGATCTCGGATTTTTGGTAATAAGAACAGTCTCGACAGGTCACAGATGGACCTTCTCCAATGTTCCTCCTCCCAGATTTGTCTCCACTCTTCTACCCCGGTCGGAAGAACAAAGACAGGCCTTACTGTCCTATGTGGACCTTCTAAAGTCTCAAGGAGCAGTTGTACTCGTCCCCAGGGATGAATGGTTTCAGGGGGTATACTCCCCTCTTTACCTAGTTCAAAAAAAGAGTGGCTCTTGGTGCCCGGTCATAGACCTGACCTACCTGAACAAGTTTATAGTGCAAGGGAAATTCAAGATGGAAACTCTGGCGACCATTCAGCAAGCTATTCAGCCAGGCGATTGGATGATTTCCATCGATTTGAAGGACGCTTACTTCCACGTCCCAGTAGAAGAGGGGCTTCACAAGTACCTACGTTTCCAAGTAGGACAGGATCATCTGCAGTTTATTTGCCTCCCCTTCGGGTTGACAACTTCCCCTCGGGTCTTTTCAAAAATCCTCTTAGCCACAGTAGCTCTCATAAGGTTAAAGGGGGTGCGGCTCTATCACTACCTCGACGACCTCCTGGTTCTGTCCCGAAGCAGGGACCAGCTGCTGGCACACCGGGAACAGGTGATCTCCGCCCTATCCAGCTTCGGGTGGCTCCTGAATCTAGCAAAAAGCCACCTAATTCCGGCTCAATGCCTAATATATCTAGGAGCACAGTTCGACACCGTAAGAAGCACTATTTCCCTTCCACTACAGAAAATTCCGGTGGTCCGGGACAGAATTTCTCGGGCTTTACATACCACACACCTGAAAGCCTCTCAGTGTCTAGAAATCATTGGTACGATGGTCTCCACGACTCCCATGGTCAAGTGGGCCTTGTGGAGATTACGTCCCTTCCAGTCAGGGTTCCTGCAGCAGTGGAGAACAGGGGACAAGAGTCAAGTCATCCGGGTGACATCATCAATGAGGAACAGCCTCTTCTGGTGGCTTCAATGCAAGAACCTCCTGACATGTCACTCCATTGCCCCCATCTCCTGGATCACGGTCACGACCGATGCCAGCGGGACTCGTTGGGGAGCCCTCTGCGGTTCGAACCTTGCCCAGGGCAAATGAGATCCATGCCTCCCAGTCCCGGGTTCAAACGTCCTGGAACTCAGAGCGGCCTGGTGTGCACTACAATCCTTCTCTCACCTATTGAAAGGGAACTCAGTGCTGTTAAGAATGGACAACACAACGGCAGTCGCCTACGTGAAGAGGCAAGGGGGTACCAGGAGTCCCAATCTCCTTCGGGAAGTCGAGCCCATCCTTTCTTGGGCACAGAAGAACCTGTGCAATATTTCGGCAGTGTTTGTCCCAGGAGTCCAGAATACCCAAGCAGACTTCCTCTCACGCACCGAACTGGACAACAACGAGTGGTCCCTGCATATGGAGACGTTCAGATGGGTCTCATCACTAGGGATCAATCCCGAGGTGGATCTATTTGCCTCCCGTCACAACTACAAGTTGGAGAAGTATTATGCCAGTGGTCATTGCAGCCAGGTTCTCGGGTCGGACGCACTGACGGATCTTTGGAGATTCAACAAGGCTTATGCCTTTCCGCCACTTCCAGTCATCCTGAGATTCCTAAGTAAATAAACAATACTCTCGCGCCTGTGGTAGTGATGTAAAAAATTGGTAAAATAAAAAATAATTAACAAAAATTGAATTAAAAATTGCTAAATACAAGCTGCTCCCCTGATTTGAATGAAACAATCAAATAAGTAATAGTGTAAAGTAGGGGGCGCTAAAAAACATATGTATCTGCCACTAGATACACACACACTCAGCAACAACCGCAGTGGGTTGTATAATCCTTAATATACTAAACTATAGTAAACAAATACATGATAAGAAATATCAAATACACAAATATATAGAATACAAGTGAAAAGTGAAAATGAAATCAAAAGTTCTTAGTGCAAGTGTGATGAATAAACTCGTGATGTTTGATTGTCCCAATCCAATTGAAAAGATCAGAGCAAACCGATAAATTGAAAACAACATCCAAGCATAGATTTTTCAAAGATGCAACAAATCTTGCGATGTTAATAGATTCCGTCACCCAAGAGGAAAAGACACCTGAAGGTAATAGATATCTGCTTACCAGATACCAATGACTCCTTTAGTTAAAAAGAGAGTCATTAGTGCTTGTACAGGATTGTGCCTGTTCACATGGAGGCTTGAAGGCTGGATGATACTTTAGGCATAGATCCCTCCCGTCCCATTCATTCAGGATAGGAAATATGAGAAACAAAAGGGAATCTCCATAGTGTAAAACCGTTTAATGTAAAAAAGTAAAAACAATAAAGTAGCCAAATGGCCTCTTACATTGATCGGTGCCCACCCGGCACTGGGACTGCTTGCATGTCAGGGTGAATGGAGTCAGGAACCCCTCGCATCACATCGCACATGCGGCGTGCGTTCCACCCCGTGCGTCTAGCTGACCAGATAGTCCGGAAATGGGAGGAATGATCCTAAGACATGTGACCACGTACCGCTCCGACGTACGTTTCGTATTGAGAACGTCTTCAGGGAACGCTTCCCTGAAGACGTTCTCAATACGAAACGTACGTCGGAGCGGTACGTGGTCACATGTCTTAGGATCATTCCTCCCATTTCCGGACTATCTGGTCAGCTAGACGCACGGGGTGGAACGCACGCCGCATGTGCGATGTGATGCGAGGGGTTCCTGACTCCATTCACCCTGACATGCAAGCAGTCCCAGTGCCGGGTGGGCACCGATCAATGTAAGAGGCCATTTGGCTACTTTATTGTTTTTACTTTTTTACATTAAACGGTTTTACACTATGGAGATTCCCTTTTGTTTCTCATATTTCCTATCCTGAATGAATGGGACGGGAGGGATCTATGCCTAAAGTATCATCCAGCCTTCAAGCCTCCATGTGAACAGGCACAATCCTGTACAAGCACTAATGACTCTCTTTTTAACTAAAGGAGTCATTGGTATCTGGTAAGCAGATATCTATTACCTTCAGGTGTCTTTTCCTCTTGGGTGACGGAATCTATTAACATCGCAAGATTTGTTGCATCTTTGAAAAATCTATGCTTGGATGTTGTTTTCAATTTATCGGTTTGCTCTGATCTTTTCAATTGGATTGGGACAATCAAACATCACGAGTTTATTCATCACACTTGCACTAAGAACTTTTGATTTCATTTTCACTTTTCACTTGTATTCTATATATTTGTGTATTTGATATTTCTTATCATGTATTTGTTTACTATAGTTTAGTATATTAAGGATTATACAACCCACTGCGGTTGTTGCTGAGTGTGTGTGTATCTAGTGGCAGATACATATGTTTTTTAGCGCCCCCTACTTTACACTATCCTGAGATTCCTGCAGAGGCTCCGTTCGGAAACAGCCGAAGTGTTGACGATAGCTCCATACTGGCCGAACAGGCCGTGGTTCCCTCTCCTTGTCCAACTCAGCTTCAGGGACCCGGTGCCTCTCCCTCTCAGGCCGGACCTTCTTTCTCAGGGGTCAGTTCTGCACCCATGCCCGGCAGTACTGAGACTGATGGTCTGGTTCTTGAGAGGGAGAGGTTAATCTCGCTTGGTTGCGCTCCCACAGTGATCTCAACTCTCATGAGCTCAAGAAGACCTAGCACGAATAGAGTCTACAGTAGGATCTGGTCCAAGTTTGTGGATTTTTGCTCTTCTAACGGCAGGTCTTTTAGACATCCGGAGGTACAAGACGTTCTCAGCTTCCTTCAAACAGGTTTAGATCTACCATTATCCATCAGCTCGCTTAGAGTTCAGGTTTCTGCACTGTCTGCCTTCTCTGGGTCCTCTTGGGCAACTAATCCGTTAATCCGGCAATTCTTTCGGGGTGCTTCAAGGCTCAAGCCCCAAAAGAAATCCAGGTTCCCCAAATGGGACCTGCCACTTGTTCTAGATTCAATCTCGGGACTCAGTACTACCGGGCCTTCCCCGCTCTCTGTTAAGGACTTCTCAGCAAAAGTGGTCTTTTTAGTAGCCGTCACATCGGCGAAAAGAGTCTCTGAAATTGGCTCTCTGGGTTGTGAAGAACCCTTCCTGACGTTCTTCCCGGACCGGGTAGTCCTCATCCCTATGCTGGGTTCGAACCCAAAAGTGTCCTCGGTGTTTCATGATAATCAGGAGATAGTCCTTCCCACGTTCAGGTCGCCAGAGTCCTCCGAAATTCATCCTCTGGATGTAGGAGAAGCAATCAAAGAATACTTGAGAGTAACTTCTCCCATCAGACGTTCTGGCCATTTATTTATTTTACACTCAGGAAGCAATAAGGGGAAAAAAGCTTTGATTAGGACACTCGCTACTTGGATTGTACAGACTATTCAACAAGCGTACAGGGCGAAGGGCTTGGCTCCTCCACAGGCGGTGACAGCTCACTCCACCAGGGGAATGGCGGCTTCATGGGCGGCAGCTCGGCACGTGGCCCCGGACACCATATGCAAAGCGGCCTCATGGGCCTCTATCAATACTTTCATGTCTCACTACTGTTTTGAGCATGCTTCATTGTCCTCTGTAAACTTTGCTTTGAGAATCCTATCGGTTGATAGGACAAATTAAAATTTGGTTTGATTTAACATACCCACTTGTGTGGTCGGCTAGTTATTTCCCACACGTAGGCTCCCATGGAGTCTGTCAGGAAAAAGGAAAATTTATTATCAAATACTTACCGTAATTTTCCTTTCCTGATGGACTCCATGGCAGACGGAGTTCCCACCCATTGGTCATAGAGTAGGCTAGTTACGGAACGCAGTAGCTAGTGGTGAGTACTCATTTATGGGAATGGGGTCCTATAGCATTGGAGAGGAGTCCATCAGGAAAGGAAAATTACGGTAAGTATTTGATAATAAATTTTCCTTTATATTTTTTTAAAAAAAAAAAATCATTTTTGAAAAAAAAATAAAATAAAATTCATTTTTGAAAAAAAAAAAATCATTTTTGAAAAAAAAATCATTTTTGAAAAAAAAATCATTTTTGAAAAAATAAAATTCATTTTTGAAAAAAAAAAAATCATTTTTGAAAAAAAAAATAATTTTTGAAAAAAAAAATCATTTTTGAAAAAATAAAATTCATTTTTGAAAAAAAAAATAAAATTCATTTAAAAAAAAAAAATTTGAAAAAAGAATCATTTAAAAAAAAATTAAAAAAAAAAATCATTTTTGAAAAAAAAAATCATTTTTGAAAACAAAATAAAATTCATTTTTGAAAAAAATGTTCAGCTCTTTCAGCTAATTATGGGACTTCTTCAACTTTTTTACTACTATTGATACTTTTTAAAATAGTTACTCAAGCCACTCCACCCAGTTACTCCGCCCACTCCAGTTGTAGAGGCAAGAACACTTTTCACAATTTCCCCAGAAATTGTAGCTTTTCTAGTTATTATTATAGCCAAATTTACCACCCTAACTCCTCCCACAGTTTTTACACTACATAGACAAGTAATATACCGAAACGTGCGGATTGTTCCCGAATGGTGTGCTATTATTTTGTGGAACGTTTCGCCAAATGGTTCACGAAATATCGTCGTTTTTGCTGTGAAATTGGTCCCTTAGGAATGAATGGCGAAATGTTCAAAACTAGAGTGGGAGGTGACAAAACCTGACAACCCAATGATCAGCCAAAACATTATGACCGCCCCATGAAAAAAAAATATTTTTGAAAAAAAAAAATCATTTTTGAAAAAAAAATCATTTTTGAAAAAAAAAAAAAATTTGAAAAAAAAATTAATTTTTGAAAAAATAATTCATTTTTGAAAAAAAAAAACATTTAAAAAAAAAAATCATTTTTGAAAAAAAAAAATATTTTTGAAAAAAAAAATCATTTTTGAAAAAAAAATCATTTTTGAAAAAAAAAATTCATTTTTGAAAAAAAAAAATTTCATTTAAAAAAAAAAATTTTTTTTGAAAAAAAATAATTCATTTTTGAAAAAAAAACGTTTGAAAAAAATGTTCAGCTCTTTCAGCTAATGATGGGACTTCAACTTTTTTACTACTATTTATACTTTTTAAAATATTAAGCTTTTTAACACTTTTCACAGTTACTCAAGCCACTCCATCCAGTTACTCCGCCCACTCCAGTTGTAGAGGCAAGAACACTTTTCACAATTTCCCCAGAAATTGTACCTTTTCTAGTTAAGTGTTCTTTCATAGCAAGACCACTTACTGTTATCTCACATATATATTATTCTTCTTATTAGTGGGAATGCTTTAGCAGTCCCACTATTGTTATTCGATTTTATTTATTTTTAATCTACTTAATTTAATTTTATTCCGTACGTTTTTTGGCTCTGCGTAACTTCTGCATACTTTCAGCTATTAAAACCATTCAACTATCAAAATGTTCGTCTCTTTTAGCTGATGTGTGCTCTTTTTCAAATTTTTTTCTACCATTTTTACTTTTTAAAATATTAAGCTTTTTATCACTTTTTTTAACATTGAAGTCAATGGGAGCATGCTTGAAATCCTTAAATTTTTCTTCCGCTCCCAAAAGTTTCAGCTCCTTCATACTTTCACCTAGAGACACCAAACAAACTTTAAAATGTTCACAAAATATTCAGCTATCTGGCTATATCTATTTAGTTTGATATCTTTTACAGTTTTTGAGAAAAAGCTTTTTGTTTAGAGGTCATTTCAGGAAATTTTAGCCATTAATCAGAGTGTACTGTGTTTGTTTTGTTGCCATGGTTACCAAAGCTTCTGTTATACACAGGGGGGAGGTGGCTGGAGCATCTCAGCTCTGAATACAGAGCCCGGGGGAGGGGACAGACACACCATGTACTGATTTATAATACAGGAATATGATGGGGCATTTTTGATAGGGCAATTCTGATGGGGCAGTTTTGATGGTGGCAATATGATGGGGCAGTTTTGATGGGACAATTCTGATGGGGCAGTTTTGATTGTGGCAATATGATGGGCAGTTTTGATAGGGCAATTCTGATGGGGCAGTTTTGATGGTGGCAATATGATGGGGCAGTTTTGATGGGGACAATTTTAATGGAGCAGTTTTAAAGGTGGCAATATGATGGGGCAGTTTTGATGGGGACAATTTTAATGGAGCAGTTTTAAAGGTGGCAATATGATGGGGCAGTTTTGATGGGGGCAGTTTTGATGGTGGCAATATGATGGGGCAATTCTGATGGGGCAGTTTTGATGGTGGCAATATGATGGGGCAGTTTTGATGGTGGCAATATGATGGGGCAGTTTTAATGGGGACAATTTTGATGGGGCAATTCTGATGGGGCAGTTTTGATGGCAGTATGATGGGGCAGTTTTGATGGCGGCCATTTTAGCAATTTAGCTATTCAGCATTCCCACGCATTTTCCCCAGGAAATGCATTTTCTAGTTTTAATTTTATTCCGTACGTTTTTTGGTTATGCGTAACTTCTGCATACTTTCAGCTATTAAAATCATTCAACTATTAAAATGTTCATCTCTTTTAGCTGAGGTGTGCTCTTTTTCAACTTTTTATCTACCATTTATACTTTTTAAAATATTAAGCTTTTTATCACTTTTTTTAACATTGAAGTCAATGGGACCATGCTTGAAATCCTTAAATTTTTCTTCCGCTCCCAAAAGTTTCAGCTCCTTCATACTTTCACCTAGAGACACCAAACAAACTTTAAAATGTTCACAAAATATTCAGCTATCTGGCTATATCTTTTCAGTTTGATATCTTTTACAGTTTTTGAGAAAAAGCTTTTTGTTTAGAGGTCATTTCAGGAAATTTTAGCCATTAATCAGACTGTACTGTGTTTGTTTTGTTGCCATGGTTACCAAAGCTTCTGTTATACACAGGGGGGAGGTGGCTGGAGCATCTCAGCTCTGAATACAGAGCCCGGGGGAGGGGACAGACACACCATGTACTGATTTATAATACAGGAATATGATGGGGCATTTTTGATAGGGCAATTCTGATGGGGCAGTTTTGATGGTGGCAATATGATGGGGCAGTTTTGATGGGACAATTCTGATGGGGCAGTTTTGATTGTGGCAATATGATGGGCAGTTTTGATAGGGCAATTCTGATGGGGCAGTTTTGATGGTGGCAATATGATGGGGCAGTTTTGATGGGGACAATTTTAATGGAGCAGTTTTAAAGGTGGCAATATGATGGGGCAGTTTTGATGGGGACAATTTTAATGGAGCAGTTTTAAAGGTGGCAATATGATGGGGCAGTTTTGATGGGGGCAGTTTTGATGGTGGCAATATGATGGGGCAATTCTGATGGGGCAGTTTTGATGGTGGCAATATGATGGGGCAATTCTGATGGGGCAGTTTTGATGGTGGCAATATGATGGGGCAGTTTTAATGGGGACAATTTTGATGGGGCAATTCTGATGGGGCAGTTTTGATGGCAGTATGATGGGGCAGTTTTGATGGCGGCCATTTTAGCAATTTAGCTATTCAGCATTCCCACGCATTTTCCCCAGGAAATGCATTTTCTAGTTTTAATTTTATTCCGTACGTTTTTTGGTTATGCGTAACTTCTGCATACTTTCAGCTATTAAAATCATTCAACTATTAAAATGTTCGTCTCTTTTAGCTGAGGTGTGCTCTTTTTCAACTTTTTTTCTACCATTTATACTTTTTAAAATATTAAGCTTTTTAACACTTTTTTTAACATTGAAGTCAATGGGAGCATGCTTGAAATCCTTAAATTCTTCTTCCGCTCCCAAAAGTTTCAGCTCCTTCATACTTTCACCTAGAGACACCAAACAAACTTTAAAATGTTCACAAAATATTCAGCTATCTGGCTATATCTTTTCAGTTTGATATCTTTTACAGTTTTTGAGAAAAAGCTTTTTATTTAGAGGTCATTTCAGGAAATTTTAGCCATTAATCAGAGTGTACTGTTTGTTTTGTTGCCATGGTTACCAAAGCTTCTGTTATACACAGGGGGGGAGGTGGCTGGAGCATCTCAGCTCTGATTACAGAGCCCGGGGGAGGGGACAGACACACGATGTACTGATTTATAATAGAGGAATATGATGGGGCAGTTTTGATAGGGCAATTCTGATGGGGCAGTTTTGATGGGGCAATTATGATGGGGCAGTTTTGATGGTGGCAATATGATGGGGTAGTTTTGATAGGGCAATTCTGATTGGGCAGTTTCATGGTGGCAATATGATGGGGCAGTTTTGATAGGGCAATTCTGATGGGGCAGTTTTGATGGGGCAATTATGATGGGGCAGTTTTATTGGTGGCAATTATGATGGGTCAGTTTTGATGGTGGCAATATGATGGGGCAGTTTTGATGGGACAATTCTGATGGGGCAGTTTTGATGGTGGCAATATGATGGGGCAGTTTTGATGGGGACAATTTTAATGGAGCAGTTTTAAAGGTGGCAATATGATGGGGCAGTTTTGAATGGGCAATTCTGATGGGGCAGTTTTGATGGTGGCAATATGATGGGGCAGTTTTAATGGGGCCAATTTTGATGGGGCAATTCTGATGAGGCAGTTTTGATGGCAGTATGATGGGGCAGTTTTGATGGCGGCCATTTTAGCAATTTAGCTATTCAGCATTCCCACGCATTTTCCCCAGGAAATGCATTTTCTAGTTATTTTTCTTCTTCTTATTCCGTACGTTTTTTGGTTCTGCGTAACTTCTGCATACTTTCAGCTATTAAAACCATTCAACTATTAAAATGTTCGTCTCTTTTAGCTGAGGTGTGCTCTTTTTCAACTTTTTTTCTACCATTTATACTTTTTAAAATATTAAGGTTTTTAACGCTTTTTTTTAACATTGAAGTCAATGGGAGCATGCTTGAAATCCTTAAATTCATCTTCCGCTCCCAAAAGTTTCAGCTCTTTCATACTTTCAACTAGAGACGTCAAACAAACTTTAAAATGTTCACAAAATATTCAGCTATCTGGCTTTAGCTTTTCAGTTTGATGTCTTTTACAGTTTTTGAGAAAAAGCTTTTTGTTTAGAGGTCATTTCAGGAAATTTTAGCCATTAATCAGAGTGTACTGTGTTTGTTTTGTTGCCATGGTTACCAAAGCTTCTGTTATACACAGGGGGGGAGGTGGCTGGAGCATCTCAGCACTGATTACAGAGCCCGGGGGAGGGGACAGACACACCATGTACTGATTTATAATAGAGGAATATGATGGGGCAGTTTTGATGGGGTAATTCTGATGGGGCAGTTTTGATGGGGTAATTCTGATTGGGCAGTTTTGATGGTGGCAATATGATGGTGCAGTTTTGATGGGGCAATTCTGATGGGGCAGTTTTGATGGTGGCAATATGATGGGGCAGTTTTTATGGGGACAATTTTTATGGAGCGGTTTTAAAGGTGGCAATATGATGGGGCAGTTTTGATGGGGCAGTTTTGATGGTGGCAATATGACGGGGCAGCTTTGATGGGGCAATTCTGATGGGGCAGTTTTGATGGGGCAATTCTGATGGGGCAGTTTTGATGGTGGCAATATGATGGGGCAGTTTTGATGGGGGCAGTTTTGATGGTGGCAATATGATGGGGCAGTTTTGATGGGGCAATTCTGATGGGGCAGTTTTGATGGTGGTAATATGATGGGGCAATTCTGATGGGGCAGTTTTGATGGTGGCAATATGATGGGGCAGTTTTGATGGGGCAATTCTGATGGTGGCAATATGATGGGACAATTTTGATGGAGCAATTCTGATGGGGCAGTTTTGATGGTGGCAATATGATGGGGCAGTTTTAATGGGGACAATTTTGATGGGGCAATTCTGATGGGGCAGTTTTGATGGCAGTATGATGGGGCAGTTTTAATGGCGGCCGTTTTAGCAATTTAGCTATTCAGCATTCCCACGCATTTTCCCAGGAAATGCATTTTCTAGTTATTATTAGTGGGAATGCTTTAGCAGTCCCACTATTGTTATTCGATTTTATTTATTTTTAATCTTCTTAATTTTAATTTTGATTTTATTCCGTACGTTTTTTGGCTCTGCGTAACTTCTGCATACTTTCAGCTATTAAAACCATTCAACTATCAAAATGTTCGTCTCTTTTAGCTGATGTGTGCTCTTTTTCAACTTTTTTTCTACCATTTATACTTGGTGTTGGGGTCCTGACCTTGACACAAGTCCAGTCCATGAACAGGGTGGGGAGGAGTTCATGGACCAAGAATTGGTTGCTTCAGCGTGACCAGTTCTGTCATATGCCTTTGCTCCTTGAGATCCGTGAGAATAATCCTGATGATTTCAGGAACTTTCTCAGGATGACGGACCCCGTGTTTCACCGTTTGTTGGCTTCGCTGACCCCCTATATTAGCAGGCAGGATACCTGCATGAGGCAAGCCATCACTGCGGAGCAGAGGTTGGTCGCTACCTTGCGGTATTTGGCCACAGGGAGAAGCCTGCAGGACCTCAAGTTCTCGACAGGCATCTCCCCCCAGGCTCTGGGGATCATTATTTCAGAGACCTGTTCTGCCATCATACAGGTCTTGCAGAAAGAGTATATGAAGGTAAGATTTTTTTCCTTTTATATCACATTTTATTGTATTGAATGTTTGCTAATATATTGTATTTCTTTCCTCATTCCCTAATTACCATGATTGGAATATGCTGTGAATGTCGCCTTTGTCCTCATGCATGCTGGATTTTTAGGTAATTATTATTTTAGGTCCTTCATACATATTTGCCCTTCAATAACCTCTCCAGCATGGTGTCTCCTGCCCTATATTCACCTCATGTAGTCACTTAACAATGTATTTTATCAGCTCTATAGTAGTGCTTTACCCCAAACACCCCCTAAAATGTTTGGAAATGTTATTTTTGATTTAAATTCAGGCAGAGTGCCAGAGGCTTTTTTTTGTGGTGTCCCCAAATTTTTTGTAACCCTCCCTCCCCCCAACTGCTAAGTCAGCTGATCCCAATTCTCTATCCTCAATTATCTGTCTGCTGACTTTGCCAAACCCATATACACTATACCCATCTCTTTAGTGCTCAGATTTATGGATGAATTCCCCAAAGCATGTAGTGCAAGGGCCTGCCTGTATACTTTCCAATGGTACTGTTTAAAGTTTTTGTATCCTATTATTTTCTTGATAGGTAATAGCAGAATGTTCAAATGTGCTCAAATGTATACAGTGTGTATTTATATCTTTGTATTCAGACACTTCTTACCTGTCCAGTGGGCTGCCAATAGTGTAACTAAGGAGGGGCTGTTCCAAGTAATACCCATTATTTAGGCATTCAACTCTCAATGAAGTGAAGAGGGTTACCTGTCCAAGAGTTCCCCCCCTATAATGTTAGAAATGGCCCATGAGGGGGGGAGGGGGAATATGATAGGTGTACCTTATACTTTGTTGTTGTTAAATTCCCCTTAATAAATGCTATCTGGAGGTTGCCCCATAATGTTTGTGTCTAATCTGCTTGTCATGTTTCTGTGAAAAAATAGTAATGTTTATTGTTTTTTCCTCAACAGTTTCCTTCAACGCCACAGGAATGGCAGACTGTGGCCTCCCACTTTGCCCAGCGGTGGGACTTTCCTAACTGCGGAGGGGCAATTGATGGGAAACACGTCCACATCGTCCCACCACCCAACTCGGGGTCATACTATTATAATTACAAGGGGTTTAATAGTGATGTTGGCGGTGGTGTCGGCTAATTACGAGTTCCTGTATGTGGACGTGGGGAAGAATGGCCGGATGTCCGATGGTGGAGTGATCGCCCAGACAGAGTTCTACAGGTGTCTCCAGAATGGCAGCTTGGACTTGCCATCTCCAGAGGACAATGTTGAAGGTCTCCCATTTGTGTTCGTTGCTGATGAAGCATTTGCGCTGGGGGACCACCTGATGCGGCCATTCCCGATGAGGACCCTCACCCCGGAACAGAGGGTTTTTAATTACGGGCTGGCCAGAGCCCGAAGAGTGGTGGAGAACACATTTGGAATCCTGGCCAGCCGGTTCCGATTATTTCTGACACCCATCCATATGGCGGAGTATAAACTGAACCATATAATACTTGCCTGCTGTGTTCTCCATAATTTTTTACGTAAACATTCAGCCAACTATGCTGGCTCAGTTGGGCCTGAGACCGGAATCCCAAATCCATCAACACTGACGGCGCTTGAAAGTGGCCGTCCTGGCTTGCCCTCCCTGAATGCCCGTGATGTCCGGTTACGATACCTGGAGTTCTTTGCGGGTAGGGGGGCTATCAATATGCCAGACAATCTGTGACACCTTTTTCAAATAAAAAACAACCAAAAGAAATTCTTTGTGGACATTTACTGCTTGTGTTTGTTTTAGCTGACCCTGACAGAAATGTGTTGAGTGCAGAAAATGTCGTGATTGGGTAACCTTATAAAAAACAGTGTTGGCTGGTACTTCCTAAATGCAAAAACACATTTCACTACAAGTGCACTTGCAACTGCACTGAACCTGCACTTGTAGTGCAAAGTGTATTTGCCCTTAGGAAATAACCCCCATTTTTGCATAAAACAGCAATTACATCACCCCAAAAGTGTTGTAGTGTTGAGACAATAATCCACACATTCTTGAGTAAGCCACTTTTTTATACCTGCACAATCACATGTGCATTTATCAAAGGTTTTTAAAACAAACCAACATGTTTGTTGTATAACAATGTTTGCAGTAGCATTATCAAAAATCGAAATATCCATTTCAGATAAAACAGGCCTGTGTAAAACCAACAAGAAAGCCAAAAAACTTGAACTTACAAAGTTCACCTTAGGTAAAACCTGAAGGCTATATCAGACATCAGTATTTAGGAACTGTGTTTGATATAGCGTTCAGATGTGGGGAAATCACCCCTGGAAAAGCCAAATTTGGAAGATGCACACCAATTTACGAATGTCAACATATGCTATCTGCCATCAGGGGTGATCAAGGGACGTGTTTTGGGGGAGCAAGCCCTTCCTCAACACGACTTTATAATTGAGGAAGGGATTGCACCCCAAAACGCGTCCATTGATCTCCCGTGATGGCAGATAGCACATGTTGGCACACTGTGTGCATCCTCCAAATTTGGCTTTTCTAAACATTGAAAACATTTTTGGAAGATTGGACCACAATAAAACAGGTGATTTTGTGGGGTTTAAATTCGCCCCAAAACATCAATGATGTTATTATTTTTTTTAATAACATCACTGATTTGTTGCTGGATGTTTTGCAATTGGAGATCTCCCCGATCAGGATCTGGGCACTTTCAGAAGTAAAGCGTTCGGGATCCCTTACATCACGATCACCTAAAAAGAGATAAAGAACAAAAAAAAAAGGTCTCAAAAATCTGCCACCATCCATCTCTTTTACCTGAGCCTGTGGTCGCAGACACTCACCTGTTGTGGTGCCAATCTCCACCACGTCTTCTTCTTCCTCCTGCTCAGCTTCTTGGGTTTGCGGTATTTCCCCCTCTTCCAGAGGTGGGGGGTCTGTGTTCTCCTGGGATGAGGGGTGTCCTTCGAGTCTTTTCTCCCCTATGTAAAACAAAAATGGTATACTTAGCACACAGATATTTGATGGCAGAACTAGAAATAGGAAACATTGCTTGGAAGTGGGGTACAATTGTCTATTTTAGCCGAGTTCCAAGATGTATATTTTTTAGTGTCCTTTGTCAAGCTGCAATACTTTACCTGTTTGGTACAAGCTTCACAGATGTAGCCCCCCCCTGTAGTATACACTGGAGCACCTGTGTGCCCCCCCTAATAAAAATGGTGTTCTTGTGGTCCACACTAGTGCTCCAGTGTCCAGATGTGAAAACAGCTGCTCAGTGTCCTCTCCTTACACACAATCTAGTTGGCATTTCATTCTAGTAACAAACCCATCTACACAAACAAATATTTGGCATCTAAGTAGGCCCCAAAAAATGTGTGAAAATGCATATGGCCTAAACAATGGTGTTCTAGAGGCCGAAAGAAAAATGTTTGATACGAACGAATAATGGGCCCATGAACATTAAAGTTGCCCTTTTAAACGTTATAATTAATAAAAGCATATGGAGCAGAACGAACGGAATAAAGACAGAAAGAATAGGAACACAGCACAACTACTTACTTTTTTGCAGCACTCTCCGGATCTTTCGGTACTGCTCTGGCTCTCTCAACTTCAGGTCCGACCACCGCTTCCTGAGCTGATCTTTAGATCTTCGCACCCCGAAATTCCTCTCAAGACTCCTGACCATTTTCGCCATGATCTTGGCCTTTCAGATGTTGGGGTGGGGGTAAGGCCCATATTTTCCGTCTTAGTCGGACTTCCTCATGATGTCGACCATCTCCAACATCTCCCCAAACGACATATTTGTGGCCTTAAAACGTCTCCTTCTGGATTGGGACGTGCCTGGATCCGGGCTTTCCTCCTCCTCCTCGTTGGTATAATTAGCACACATCTGCTCTAAATCCGCCATCATGCTCTTCACCCACTGCGCCGAACGAAAAGGGGCGGGGAATAGATTAGAAAGAACGTCAGGGGCGGGCGAAGTTACACGCATGCGCAGTGTGTATAAAGCGTAACACGCGTGCGTATTACGTACGATCTGTGAGCGGAGGAAGGAGCATTGGACGCGCCGATCATAAGAACGAAGGTAAGAGACAAACTTGTGCCTATACTGCTTCTAGATTGAAGCCTATATTGTAACAAGATTAGGAGAGTTTTGTCTGACATTAGGCTTTGTCTTGTGTTGTGTCTTGCAGTGAACATGGATATCTTAATGAAAGACAATGACTTCATGTCAGTATTCGTAGAAATGCTAAGTGAGCTGCCCTGTCTGTGGGAAATTACCCACCCCCATTTCAAGAACCAAGCAAAGAGGAAGGCAGCACTGGAGCAATTGTGTGAAATTGTGAAGCAGGTGATCCCCACGGCAGATATCACCTATTTAAAGATTTTAATTGGTGGCCTGAGGAGTACATATCTGAGGGAGCGCAAGAAAATCCTGGATTCGCAGAGATCCGGAGCAGCAGATGACATCTATGTCCCCAGGATGTTGTACTATGACAGGCTGCACTTTCTGGCAGGCCAGACTGAACCCAGGCCATCCCTCTCCAGTCTTCCTTCCACGCTTCCTTCCCCCCCGGCTGAGGCTTCTGATGCCCAACCTGGGCCTTCCAGGCGATATGTGGAGGAGCCCAGATTGAGCCAGGTATAGCATTCCTCTAAATACTTCTGCTTGTCCAATCAATGATGTTAACTAGATGTAAGTTGGGAGTACTAATTTAGGATTGTGATTGATGATGCAAAACATTACAACTATGTCCCTGTTTCATACACAGGGAAGTCTCAGCCAGGAGGTGGCCGGGCCGAGCCGGCTGGCTGATATCAAGGTCCCTCCACCCCCCCTGAAAATAGAAAGTGGCAGTAGGAGGAGTACCCTAGAGGAGGCTGCTATAGCATTCTTTTGGAGGGCTACAGAGGTCCTGGGAGCACCCCACACCATGGAGGAGAACATTGCTGCCTTTATAGCCTATAAAATGCAGAGGATGGAGGAGGGCCAAAAAGTCTTGTGTGAGGCCCTCATATCGGAGGCTCTGGAGAAAGGTATGAGGGGCCAAACTACACCTCACACACATCTTGGGGATGGTCCTCCTCCTCCTCCTGCAGGTCCTCCTCCTCCTGCTCCCTCTCCTCCAGGTCCCCCAAGTCCTCCTCCAGGTCACCCCAGTCCTCCTCCTCCTCCAGGTCCTACTCCTCCTCCTGCCACATCTCCAACTGCACAGCCACAGCTCGGAAGGAAGCGTGGAAGGAAGACCAGACAGTGATTGCCCTGGGTTCAGTCTGGTCGGCCAAAAGATGCAGCCTCTTGTGGTACCACAGCCTGGGAACATAGATGTCATCTGCTGCTTTCCAGATCTCTGCGAATCCCGGACCAGACTGCCCTCCCTTAGATATGTACTCCTCAGGCCACCAATTTTGATATTGAAGAATTGATGTCTGCCGTGGGGGTCCCAGGCTTCATAATTTCTCCTGTTGATCCAGTGTTGCCTTCCTCTTTGTTTGGTTCTGATCCCTTAATAAAGGATTTTTGTTTTGAATTATACTCTCCTATGTGTTTTACTTCAAAAATGACAGTTTGTTTGTGAGGATTCAGGTACATTTCAAATATACAAGGTGAAATGAACAAGGGACACCAACAACAAACAATCTCCTTGAGATTAAATAATACAAGATATCAATGGTGTTGGGGTAACTTGACACACAAAACACAGACAAAAATATTCGGGAGTAAAAATAAAAATAACATTGAACAAAGATCAGCCTTGGCAAAAATCCTAACATTAAAGAAAAAAAAAGGCTGAAAATCCAAAAAATAAAAAATAAAAAAAATATAAAACTGTCAGATGTGACAACTACTAACAATATATTCAGGGAATCCCACTAAAAAAACA
Source organism: Lithobates clamitans (assembly GCA_037952925.1). NCBI lineage: Eukaryota > Metazoa > Chordata > Amphibia > Anura > Ranidae > Lithobates > Lithobates clamitans. The sequence goes on along the minus strand of JBBGZY010000665.1, from coordinate 3,130,237 downwards.
AATAAAAGTTTGTGAGAAGTGTGTGTGAATATGAGCAGCAAAACTGCTTAATTCTTGTCACATTATAAAGAAGAAGAGAGTGCGCTGTATTAAATCATTTTTAACATTGCAGCGTGACGAAAGTGCTGTATCCATTGCGAACGCTAAGTTTACCAGAACGAGCTGTCCCGTGTCGGAATTTCTTCTGAGCATGCGTGGCACTTTGTGCGTCGGAACAGGCCACACACGGTCGGAATTGACGCGATCGGATTTTGTTGTCGGAAAATTTTATCTCCTGCTCTCCAACTTTGTGTGTCCGAAAATCCGATGGAAAATGTCCGATGGCGCACACACACGATCGGAAATTCCGACAACACGCTCCGATCGGACATTGTCCATCGGAAAATCCGACCGTGTGTACGGGGCATTACTGTTATCTCACATATATATTATTATTATTATTAAGTGTTCTTGCATAGCAAGACCACTTACTGTTATCTCACATATATATTATTATTATTATAGCCAAATTTACCACCCTAACTCCTCCCACAGTTTTTACACTACATAGACAAGTAATATACCGAAACGTGTGGATTGTTCCTGAATGGTGTGCTATTACTTTGTGGAACATTTCGCCGAATAGTTCGCGAAATATCGTTGTTTTTGCGGTGAAATTGGTCCCATAGGAATGAATGGGGAAACTAGAGTGGGAGGTGACAAAAGCTGAAAAATCAGAACATGATTTCTAAACTGCCACCACTCCCTCATTTTCAAGCCCACCTACACAAATCTTATATCAAAACGTTCAGCTATCCCTGCTGCCACTAAACATGTCCACAGCTAAGCCATAGTCCTGATAGTTTTCACATAATGACCATTTGTTTGCAACTCATGCCGTCCATTGACATTCATTGAAACTACACTCTAGCCCCTTCATATTTGAAGGGCAATTTCTAAACTGCGACGGTGCCTCCATTTTTAATATTTCAGAGACATACTATGTATCAAAATCTAGGTGTGGGTCTTGGGATTCTCACAATATAAAGATCTTCGCTGTAGGATTTATAATTTTTAAAATACGGCCATTTGAATTACTGCACAGTTTCAACAGCTATCATAGTCCTGTGTATTGTGTATATTGCTAGGAAACAGTGGTTGTAAACACAAGATGCTGAGACCCCCCAAATGCATGTGGTCATACCTTCATCTGCTAGACTTGATAATGCTTGTAGACTCCTCCCACAGTTTTTACACTACAGAGACAAGTAATATACCGAAACGTGTGGATTGTTCCCGATTGGTGTGCTATTACTTTGTGGAACATTTCGCTGAATGGTTCACGAAATATCGTAGTTTTTGCAGCGAAATTGGTCCCATAGGAATGAATGGTGAAATGTTCAATGTCATTTAATTGGTGTGCTATTACTTTGTGGAACGTTTCGCCGAATGGGTCACAAAATATCGTCGTTTTTGCTGTGAAATTGGTCCTATAGGAATGAATGGCGAAATGTTCAAAACTAGAGTGGGAGGTGACAAAAACTGACAACCCCATGATCAGCCAAAACATTACGACCGCCCCATGAAAAAAAAAAAATTTTTTTTAAAAAAAAATAATTTTTGAAAGAAAAAATAATTTTTGAAAAAAAAAAATTATTTTTGAAAAAAAAAATAATTTTTGGAAAAAAAAATAATTTTTTAAAAAAAAATTATTTTTGAAAAAAAAATTATTTTTGAAAAAAAATAAATAATTTTTGAAAAAAAAATTCATTTTTGAAAAAAAAAAATCATTTTTGAAAAAAAAAAAAATTCATTTTTGAAAAAAAAAAATAATTTTTAAAAAAAAAATCTTTTTAAAAAAATAAATATTTTTGAAAAAAAAAAATTCATTTTTGAAAAAAAAAAATCATTTTTGAAAAAAAATAATTCATTTTTGAAAAAAAAAACTTTTGAAAAAAATGTTCAGCTCTTTCAGCTAATGATGGGACTTCAACTTTTTTACTACTATTTATACTTTTTAAAATATTAAGCTTTTTAACACTTTTCACAGTTACTCAAGCCACTCCACCCAGTTACTCCGCCCACTCCAATTGTAGAGGCAAGAACACTTTTCACAATTTCCCCAGAAATTGTAGCTTTTCTAGTTATTAAGTGTTCTTGCATAGCAAGACCACTTACTGTTATCTCACATATATTTTATTAAGTGTTCTTGCATAGCAAGACCACTTACTGTTATCTCACATATATATTTAAGTGTTCTTGCATAGCAAGACCACTTACTGTTATCTCACATATATATTATTCTTATTATTATAGCCAAATTTACCACCCTAACTCCTCCCACAGTTTTTACACTACATAGACAAGTAATATACCGAAACGTGCGGATTGTTCCCGAATGGTGTGCTATTACTTTGTGGAACGTTTCGCCGAATGGTTCACGAAATATCGTCGTTTTTGCGGCGAAATTGGTCCCATAGGAATGAATGGGGAAACTAGAGTGGGAGATGACAAAAGCTGGAAAATCAGAACATGATTTCTAAACTGCCGCCACTCCCTCATTTTCAAGCCCACCTACACAAATCTTATATCAAAACGTTCAGCTATCCCTGCTGCCACTAAACATGTCCACGGCTAAGCCATAGTCCTGATAGTTTTCACAATATGACCATTTGTTTGCAACTCACGCCGTCCATTGACATTCATTGAAACTACACTCTAGCCCCCTCCAAATTTGAAGGGCAATTTCTAAACTGCGACTGTGCCTTTATTTTTAATATTTCAGAGACATACTATACATCAAAATCTAGGTCTGGGTCTTGTGATTCTCACAATATAAAGATCTTCGCTGTAGGATGTATAGTTTTTAAAATACGGCCATTTGTTTAGAGGTCATTTCAGGAAATTTTAGCCATTAATCAGAGTGTACTGTTAGTGTTTGTTTTGTTGCCATGGTTACCAAAGCTTCTGTTATACACAGGGGGGAAGGTGGCTGGAGCATCTCAGCTGATTACAGAGCCCGGGGGAGGGGACAGACACACCATGTACTGATTTATAATAGAGGAATATGATGGGGCAGTTTTGATGGGGTAATTCTGATGGGGCAGTTTTGATGAAGCAGTATTTGGGAAGCATAAACAGGGCATGAGCGTTGCTAGGAAACAGTGGTTGTAAACACAAGATGCTGAGACACTCCAAATGCATGTGACTTCATCTGCTAGACTTGATAATGCTTGTAGACTCCTCCCACAGTTTTCACATTACAGAGACAAATAATTTACCGAAACGAGCGGATTGTTCCCAATTGGTGTGTTATTACTTTGTGGAATGTTTTGCCGAATGGTCCACGAAATGACGTTTTTGCGGCGAAATTGGTCCCATAGGAATGAATGGCGAAATGTTCAAAACTAGAGTGGGAAGTGACAAAAGCTGACAACCCCATGATCAGCCAAAACATTATGACCACCCCATGATCAGCCAAAACATTATGACCGCCCCATATAAAAAAAAAATATTTTTGAAAAAAAAAAATTATTTTGAAAAAAGTAAAAAAATAATTTTTGAAAAAAAAAATATTTTTGAAAAAAAAAAATATTTTTGAAAAAAAAATTTCTTTTAAAAAAAAATTATTTTTGAAAAAAAAATATATTTGAAAAAAAAAATATTTTTGAAAAAAAAATTATTTTTGAAAAAAAAATTACTTTAAAAAAAATAATAATTTCGAAAAAAAAATTATTTTTGAAATAAAAAAATTCATTTTTGAAAAAAAAAATTACCTTTGAAAAAAAAAATTACTTTTGAAAAAAAAAATCATTTTTGAAGAAAAAAAAATCATTTTTGATTAAAAAAAATTCATTTTTGAAAAAAAAATTACTTTTGAAAAAAATGTTCAGCTCTTTCAGCGAATGATGGAACTTTTTTACTACTATTTATACTTTTTAAAATATTAAGCTTTTTAACACTTTTCACAGTTACTCAAGCCACTCAACCCAGTTACTCTGCCCACTCCAGTTGTAGAGGCAAGAACACTTTCACAATTTCCCCAGAAATTGTACCTTTTCTAGTGTTAAATGTTCTTGCATAGCAAGACCACTTACTGTTATCTCACATATATATTATTATAGCCAAATTTACCACCCTAACTCCTCCCACAGTTTTTACACTACATAGACAAGTAATATACCAAAACGTGCGGATTGTTCCCGAATGGTGTGCTATTATTTTGTGGAACGTTTCGCCGAATGGTTCACGAAATATCGTTGTTTTTGCGGTGAAATTTGTCCCATAGGAATGAATGGGGAAACTAGAGTGGTAGTTGACAAAAGCTGAAAAATCACACCATGATTTCTAAACTGCCGCCACTCCCTCATTTTCAAGCCCACCTACACAAATCTTATATCAAAACGTTCAGCTATCCCTGCTGCCACTAAACATGTCCACGACTAAGCCATAGTCCTGATAGTTTTCACAATATGACCATTTGTTTGCAACTCACACCGTCCATTGACATTCATTGAAACTACACTCTAGCCCCTTCAAATTTGAAGGGCAATTTCTAAACTGCGACCGTGCCTTCAATTTTAATATTTCAGAGACATACTATATATCAAAATATAGGTTTGGGTCTTGTGATTCTCACAATATAAAGATCTTCGCTGTAGGATTTATAGTTTTTAAAATACGGTCATTTGAATTACTGCATAGTTACTACATCTATCATGGTCCTTTCTATTGTGTATTGAATAGTGTTTGTGAAGCATAAACAGGGCATGAGCGTTGCTAGGAAACAGTGGATGTAAACACAAGATGCTGAGACACCCCAAATGCATGTGACTTCATCTGCTAGATTTGATAATGCTTATAGACTCCTCCCACAGTTTTTACACTACAGAGACAAGTAATATACCGAAACGTGCGGATTGTTCCCGATTGGTGTGCTATTACTTTGTGGAACGTTTCGCCGAATGGTCTACGAAATTTCGTCGTTATTGCGGCGAAATTGGTCCCATAGGAATGAATGGCGAAATGTTCAATGTCATTTAATTGGTGCGTTATTACCTTGTGGAACTTTGTAAAAAGCTGAAATATACCAGTGTGAATCCGGCCTCAATGTCATTTAATTGGTGTGCTATTACTTTGTTGAACGTTTCGCCGAATGGTTCACGAAATATCGCCGTTTTTGCGGTGAAATTGGTCCCGTAGTAATGAATGGCGAAATGTTCAAAACTAGAGTGGGAGGTGACAAAAGCTGACAACCCCATGATCAGCCAAAACATTATGACCGCCCCATGAAAAAAAAATTATTTTGTGGAACGTTTCACAGAATGGTTCACAAAATATCGTCGTTTTTGCGGCGAAATTGGTCCCATAGGAATGAATGGTGAAATGTTAAAAACTAGAGTGGGAGGTGATAAAAGCTGACAACCCCAAGATCAGCCAAAACATTATGACCGCCCATGAAAAAAAAATATATTTTTGAAAAAAAAAATCATTTTTGAAAAAAAAAAATTTAAAAAAAAAAAATAATTCATTTTTGAAAAAAAATAATTAATTTTTGAAAAAAAAAATTCGTTTTTGAAAAAAAAAATATTCAAAAAAAAATCATTAAAAAAAAAAAAAAAATTCATTTAAAAAAAAAAAATCATTTTTGAAAAAAAAAAAACTTTTGAAAAAAATGTTCAGCTCTTTCAGCTAATGATGGGACTTCAACTTTTTTACTACTATTTATACTTTTTAAAATATTAAGCTTTTTAACACTTTTCACAGTTACTCAAACCACTCCACCCAGTTACTCCGCCCACTCCAGTTGTAGAGGCAAGAACACTTTTCACAATTTCCCCAGAAATTGTACCTTTTCTAGTTATTATTATTATAGCCAAATTTACCACCCTAACTCCTCCCACAGTTTTTACACTACATAGACAAGTAATGTACCGAAACGTGCGGATTGTTCCCGAATGGTGTGCTATTATTTTGTGGAATGTGTCGCCGAATGGTTCACGAAATATCGTCATTTTTGCGGTGAAATTGGTTCCCATAGGAATGAATGGGGAAACTAGAGTGGGAGGTGACAAAAGCTGAAAAATCACACCATGATTTCTAAACTGCCACCACTCCCTCATTTTCAAGCCCACCTACACAAATCTTATATCAAAACGTTCAGCTATCCCTGCTGCCACTAAACATGTCCACGGCTAAGCCACAGTCCTCATAGTTTTCATAATATGACCATTTGTTTGCAACTCACGACGTCCATTGACATTCATTGAAACTACACTCTAGACCCTTCAAATTTGAAGGGCAATTTCTAAACTGCGACCGTGCCTTCAATTTTAATATTTCAGAGACATACTATATATCAAAATCTAGGTCTGGGTCTTGTAATTCTCACAATATAAAGATCTTCGCTGTAGGATGTATAGTTTTTAAAATACGGCCATTTGAATTACTGCACAGTTGTTAAATCTTTCATTATCCTGTCTATTGTGTATTGAGCAGTATTTGTGAAGCATAAACAGGGCATGAGCGTTGCTAGGAAACAGTGGTTGTAAACACAAGATGCTGAGATCCCCCAAATGCATATGGTCATACCTTCATCTGCTAGACCTGATAATGCTTGTAGACTCCTCCCACAGTTTCTACACTACAGAGACAAGTAATATACCGAAACGTGCGGATTGTTCCCGATTGGTGTGCTATTACTTTGTGGAACGTTTCGCCGAATGGTCCACGAAATATCGTTGTTTTTGCGACGAAATTGGTCCCATAGGAATGAATGGTGAAATATTCAATGTCATTTAATTGGTGTGCTATGGAACTTTGTGAAAAGCTGAAATATACCACCCGGCCTCAATGTCATTTAATTGGTGTGCTATTACTTTGTCTAACATTTCGCCGAATGGTTCACGAAATATCGTCGTTTTTGCGGTGAAATTGGTGCCATAGGAATGAATGGCGAAATGTTCAAAACTAGAGTGGGAGGTGACAAAAGCTGACAACCCCATGACCAGCCAAAAGATTATGACCGCCCCATGAAAAAAAAAAATAATTTTTGAAAAAAAAAAAATAATTTTTGAAAAAAAAAATAATTTTTGAAATAAAAAATCATTAAAAAAAAATCATTTAAAAAAAATCATTTTTAAAAAAAAAATCATTTTTGAAAAAAAAAAATCATTTTTGAAAAAAAAAAAAAAAAAATTCATAATTTCAGCTAATGATGGGACTTCAACTTTTTTACTACTATTTATACTTTTTAAAATATTAAACCACCCAGTTACTCCGCCCACTCCAGTTGTAGAGTCAAGAACACTTTCACAATTTCCCCAGAAATTGTAGCTTTTCTAGTTAAGTGTTCTTGCATAGCAAGACCACTTACTGTTATCTCACATATATATTATTATTAGTGGGAATGCTTTAGCAATCCCACTATTGTTATTCGATTTTATTAGTGGGAATGCTTTAGCAGTCCCACTATTGTTATTCGATTTTATTAGTGGGACTGCTTTAGCAGTCCCACTATTGTTATTCGTTTTTTTATTTATTTTTCTTCTTCTTCTTCTTATTCCATACGTTTTTTGGCTCTGCGTAACTTCTGCATACTTTCAGCTGTTAAAACCATTCAACTATTAAAATGTCCATCTCTTTTAGCTGATGTGTGCTCTTTTTCAACTTTTTTTCTACCATTTATACTTTTTAAAATATTAAGGTTTTTAAGACTTTTTTTAACATTGAAGTCAATGGGAGCATGCTTGAAATCCCTAAATTCTTCTTCCGCTCCCAAAAGTTTCAGCTCCTTCATACTTTCACCTATAGACGCCAAACAAACTTTAAAATGTTCACAAAATATTCAGCTATCTGGCTATATCTTTTCAGTTTTATATCTTTTACAGTTTTTGAGAAAAAGCTTTTTGTTTAGAGGTCATTTCAGGAAATTTTAGCCATTAATCAGCGTGTACTGTATTTGTTTTGTTGCCATGGTTACCAAAGCTTCTGTTATACACAGGGGGGGAGGTGGCTGGAGCATTTCAGCTCTGATTACAGAGCCCGGGGGAGGGGACAGACACACCATGTACTGATTTATAATAGAGGAATATGATGGGGCAGTTTTGATAGGGCAATTCTGATGGGGCAGTTTTGATGGGGTAATTCTGATGGGGCAGTTTTGATGGTGGCAATATGATGGGGCAGTTTTGATGGGGCAATTCTGATGGGGCAGTTTTGATGGTGGCAATATGATGGGGCAGTTTTGATGGGGACAATTTTTATGGAGCAGTTTTAAAGGTGGCAATATGATAGGGCAGTTTTGATGGTGGCAATATGATGGGGGCAGTTGTGATGGGGCAATTCTGATGGGGCAGTTTTGATGGGGGCAATATGACGGGGCAGTTTTGATGGGGCAATTCTGATGGGGCAGTTTTGATGGGGCAATTCTGATGGGGCAGTTTTGATGGTGGCAATATGATGGGGCAGTTTTGATAGGGCAATTCTGATGGAGCAGTTTTGATAGGGCAATTCTGATGGGGCAGTTTTGATGGTGGCAATTCTGATGGGGCAGTTTTGATGGTGCAATATGATGGGGCAGTTTTGATGGGGCAATTCTGATGGGGCAGTTTTGAAAGTGGCAATATGATGGGGCAGTTTTGATGGGTACAATTTTGATGGGGCAATTCTAATGGGGCAGTTTTCATGGCAATTTGATGGGGGCAGTTTTGATGGTGGCAATATGATGGGGCAGTTTTGATGGTGGTAATATGATGGGGCAATTCTGATGGGGCAGTTTTGATGGTGGCAATATGATGGGGCAGTTTTGATGGGGCAATTCTGATGGTGGCAATATGATGGGACAATTTTGATGGAGCAATTCTGATGGGGCAGTTTTGATGGTGGCAATATGATGGGGCAGTTTTAATGGGGACAATTTTGATGGGGCAGTTTTGATGGCAGCCATTTTAGCAATTTAGCTATTCAGCATTCCCACGCATTTTCCCCAGGAAATGCATTTTTAGTGGGAATGCTTTAGCAGTCCCACTATTGTTATTCGATTTTATTAGTGGGAATGCTTTAGCAGTCCCACTATTGTTATTCCATTTTATTTATTTTTAAACTAAATTTTAATTTTAATTTTATTCCGTACGTTTTTTGGTTCTGCGTAACTTCTGCATACTTTCAGCTATTAAAACCATTCAACTATCAAAATGTTCGTCTCCTTTAGCTGATGTGTGCTCTTTTTCAACTTTTTATCTACCATTTATACTTTTTAAAATATTAAGCTTTTTATCACTTTTTTTAACATTGAGGTCAATGGGACCATGCTTGAAATCCTTAAATTCTTGATCCGCTCCCAAAAGTTTCAGCTCCTTCATACTTTCACCTAGAGACACCAAACAAACTTTAAAATGTTCACAAAATATTCAGCTATCTAGCTATATCTTTTCAGTTTGATATCTTTTACAGTTTTTGAGAAAAAGCTTTTTGTTTAGAGGTCATTTCAGGAAATTTTAGCCATTAATCAGAGGGTACTGTGTTTGTTTTGTTGCCATGGTTACCAAAGCTTCTGTTATACACAGGGGGGAGGCGGCTGGAGCATCTCAGCTCTGAATACAGAGCCCGGGGGAGGGGACAGACACACGATTACTGATTATAATAGAGGAATATGATGGGGCAGTTTTGATAGGGCAATTCTGATGGGGCAGTTTTGATGGGGCAATTATGATGGGGCAGTTTTGATGGTGGCAATATGATGGGGCAGTTTTGATGGGACAATTCTGATGGGGCAGTTTTGATGGTGGCAATATGATGGGTAGTTTTGATAGGGTAATTCTGATGGGGCAGTTTTGATGGGGCAATTCTGATGGGGCAGTTTTGATGGTGGCAATATGATGGGGCAGTTTTGATAGGGCAATTCTGATGGAGCAGTTTTGATAGGGCAATTCTGATGGGGCAGTTTTGATGGTGGCAATTCTGATGGGGCAGTTTTGATGGGGGCAGTTTTGATGGTGCAATATGATGGGGCAGTTTTGATGGGGCAATTCTGATGGGGCAGTTTTGATAGTGGCAATATGATGGGGCAGTTTTGATGGGTACAATTTTGATGGGGCAATTCTAATGGGGCAGTTTTGATGGCAATTTGATGGGGGCAGTTTTGATGGTGGCAATATGATGGGGCAGTTTTGATGGTGGTAATATGATGGGGCAATTCTGATGGGGCAGTTTTGATGGTGGCAATATGATGGGGCAGTTTTGATGGGGCAATTCTGATGGTGGCAATATGATGGGACAATTTTGATGGAGCAATTCTGATGGGGCAGTTTTGATGGTGGGAATATGATGGGGCAGTTTTAATGGGGACAATTTTGATGGGGCAGTTTTGATGGCAGCCATTTTAGCAATTTAGCTATTCAGCATTCCCACGCATTTTCCCCAGGAAATGCATTTTTAGTGGGAATGCTTTAGCAGTCCCACTATTGTTATTCGATTTTATTAGTGGGAATGCTTTAGCAGTCCCACTATTGTTATTCGATTTTATTTATTTTTAAACTTAATTTTAATTTTAATTTTATTCCGTACGTTTTTTGGTTCTGCGTAACTTCTGCATACTTTCAGCTATTAAAACCATTCAACTATCAAAATGTTCGTCTCCTTTAGCTGATGTGTGCTCTTTTTCAACTTTTTATCTACCATTTATACTTTTTAAAATAATAAGCTTTTTATCACTTTTTTTAACATTGAAGTCAATGGGACCATGCTTGAAATCCTTAAATTCTTGATCCGCTCCCAAAAGTTTCAGCTCCTTCATACTTTCACCTAGAGACACCAAACAAACTTTAAAATGTTCACAAAATATTCAGCTATCTAGCTATATCTTTTCAGTTTGATATCTTTTACAGTTTTTGAGAAAAAGCTTTTTGTTTAGAGGTCATTTCAGGAAATTTTAGCCATTAATCAGAGGGTACTGTGTTTGTTTTGTTGCCATGGTTACCAAAGCTTCTGTTATACACAGGGGGGAGGCGGCTGGAGCATCTCAGCTCTGAATACAGAGCCCGGGGGAGGGGACAGACCCACGATTACTGATTATAATAGAGGAATATGATGGGGCAGTTTTGATAGGGCAATTCTGATGGGGCAGTTTTGATGGGGCAATTATGATGGGGCAGTTTTGATGGTGGCAATTCTGATGGGGCAGTTTTGATGGGGGCAGTTTTGATGGTGCAATATGATGGGGCAGTTTTGATGGGGCAATTCTGATGGGGCAGTTTTGATAGTGGCAATATGATGGGGCAGTTTTGATGGGTACAATTTTGATGGGGCAATTCTAATGGGGCAGTTTTGATGGCAATTTGATGGGGGCAGTTTTGATGGTGGCAATATGATGGGGCAGTTTTGATGGTGGTAATATGATGGGGCAATTCTGATGGGGCAGTTTTGATGGTGGCAATATGATGGGGCAGTTTTGATGGGGCAATTCTGATGGTGGCAATATGATGGGACAATTTTGATGGAGCAATTCTGATGGGGCAGTTTTGATGGTGGCAATATGATGGGGCAGTTTTAATGAGGACAATTATGATGGGGCAGTTTTGATGGCAGCCATTTTAGCAATTTAGCTATTCAGCATTCCCACGCATTTTCCCCAGGAAATGCATTTTTAGTGGGAATGCTTTAGCAGTCCCACTATTGTTATTCGATTTTATTAGTGGGACTGCTTTAGCAGTCCCACTATTGTTATTCGATTTTATTTATTAGTGGGACTGCTTTAGCAGTCCCACTATTGTTATTCGATTTTATTTATTTTTAAACTTAATTTTAATTTTAATTTTATTCCGTATGTTTTTTGGTTCTGCGTAACTTCTGCATACTTTCAGCTATTAAAACCATTCAACTATCAAAATGTTCGTCTCCTTTAGCTGATGTGTGCTCTTTTTCAACTTTTTATCTACCATTTATACTTTTTAAAATATTAAGCTTTTTATCACTTTTTTTAACATTGAAGTCAATGGGACCATGCTTGAAATCCTTAAATTCTTGATCCGCTCCCAAAAGTTTCAGCTCCTTCATACTTTCACCTAGAGACACCAAACAAACTTTAAAATGTTCACAAAATATTCAGCTATCTGGCTATATCTTTTCAGTTTGATATCTTTTACAGTTTTTGAGAAAAAGCTTTTTGTTTAGAGGTCATTTCAGGAAATTTTAGCCATTAATCAGAGGGTACTGTGTTTGTTTTGTTGCCATGGTTACCAAAGCTTCTGTTATACACAGGGGGGAGGCGGCTGGAGCATCTCAGCTCTGAATACAGAGCCCGGGGGAGGGGACAGACACACGATTACTGATTATAATAGAGGAATATGATGGGGCAGTTTTGATAGGGCAATTCTGATGGGGCAGTTTTGATGGGGCAATTATGATGGTGCAGTTTTGATGGTGGCAATTCTGATGGGGCAGTTTTGATGGGGGCAGTTTTGATGGTGCAATATGATGGGGCAGTTTTGATGGGGCAATTCTGATGGGGCAGTCTTGATAGTGGCAATATGATGGGGCAGTTTTGATGGGTACAATTTTGATGGGGCAATTCTAATGGGGCAGTTTTGATGGCAATTTGATGGGGGCAGTTTTGATGGTGGCAATATGATGGGGCAGTTTTGATGGTGGTAATATGATGGGGCAATTCTGATGGGGCAGTTTTGATGGTGGCAATATGATGGGGCAGTTTTGATGGGGCAATTCTGATGGTGGCAATATGATGGGACAATTTTGATGGAGCAATTCTGATGGGGCAGTTTTGATGGTGGCAATATGATGGGGCAGTTTTAATGGGGACAATTTTGATGGGGCAGTTTTGATGGCAGCCATTTTAGCAATTTAGCTATTCAGCATTCCCACGCATTTTCCCCAGGAAATGCATTTTTAGTGGGAATGCTTTAGCAGTCCCACTATTGTTATTCGATTTTATTAGTGGGAATGCTTTAGCAGTCCCACTATTGTTATTCGATTTTATTTATTAGTGGGACTGCTTTAGCAGTCCCACTATTGTTATTCGATTTTATTTATTTTTAAACTTAATTAGTGGGAATGCTTTAGCAGTCCCACTATTGTTATTCGATTTTATTTATTATTTTTAATAATTTTAATTTTATTCCGTACGTTTTTCGGTAATGCGTAACTTCTGCATACTTTCAGCTATTAAAACCATTCAACTATCAAAATGTTCGTCTCTTTTAGCTGAGGTGTGCTCTTTTTCAACTTTTTTTCTACCATTTATACTTTTTAAAATATTAAGCTTTTTATCACTTTTTTTTAACATTGAAGTCAATGGGAGCATGCTTGAAATCCTTAAATTTTTCTTCCGCTCCCAAAAGTTTCAGCTCCTTCATACTTTCACCTAGAGACACCAAACAAACTTTAAAATGTTCACAAAATATTCAGCTATCTGGCTATATCTTTTCAGTTTGATATCTTTTACAGTTTTTGAGAAAAAGCTTTTTGTTTAGAGGTCATTTCAAGAAATTTTAGCCATTAATCAGAGTGTACTGTGTGTGTTTTGTTGCCATGATTACCAAAGCTTCTGTTATACACAGGGGGGGAGGTGGCTGGAGCATCTCAGCTCTGATTACAGAGCCCGGGGGGAGGGGACAAAAGCTGAAAAATCAGAACATGGTTTCTAAACTGCCGCCACTCCCTCATTTTCAAGCCCACCTACAGAAATCTTATATCAAAACGTTCAGCTATCCCTGCTGCCACTAAACATGTCCACGGCTAAGCCATAGTCCTGATAGTTTTCACAATATGACCATTTGTTTGCAACTCACACCGTCCATTGACATTCATTGAAACTACACTCTAGCCCCTTCAAATTTGAAGGGCAATTTCTAAACTGCGACCGTGCCTTCAATTTTAATATTTCAGAGACATACTATGTATCAAAATCTAGGTCTGGGTCTTGTGATTCTCACAATATAAAGATCTTCGCTGTAGGATGTATAGTTTTTAAAATACGGCCATTTGTTTAGAGGTCATTTCAGGAAATTTTAGCCATTAATCAGAGTGTACTGTTAGTGTTTGTTTTGTTGCCATGGTTACCAAAGCTTCTGTTATACACAGGGGGGAAGGTGGCTGGAGCATCTCAGCTTAGATTACAGAGCCCGGGGGAGGGGACAGACACACCATGTACTGATTTATAATAGAGGAATATGATGGGGCAGTTTTGATGGGGTAATTCTGATGGGGCAGTTTTGATGGTGGCAATATGATGGTGCAGTTTTGATGGGGCAGTTTTGATGGTGGCAATATGATGGGACAGTTTTGATGGCAATATGATGGGGGCAATTTTGCTGGGGGCCGTTTTAGCAATTCAGCATTCCCACGCATTTTCCCCAGGAAATGCATTTTCTAGTTTTAATTTTAATTTTATTCCATACGTTTTTTGGTTCTGCGTAACTTCTGCATACTTTCAGCTATTAAAACCATTCAACTATCAATATGTTCGTCTCCTTTAGCTGATGTGTGCTCTTTTTCAACTTTTTATCTACCATTTATACTTTTTAAAATATTAAGCTTTTTATCACTTTTTTTAACATTGAAGTCAATGGGACCATGCTTGAAATCCTTAAATTCTTGATCCGCTCCCAAAAGTTTCAGCTCCTTCATACTTTCACCTAGAGACACCAAACAAACTTTAAAATGTTCACAAAATATTCAGCTATCTAGCTATATCTTTTCAGTTTGATATCTTTTACAGTTTTTGAGAAAAAGCTTTTTGTTTAGAGGTCATTTCAGGAAATTTTAGCCATTAATCAGAGGGTACTGTGTTTGTTTTGTTGCCATGGTTACCAAAGCTTCTGTTATACACAGGGGGGAGGCGGCTGGAGCATCTCAGCTCTGAATACAGAGCCCGGGGGAGGGGACAGACCCACGATTACTGATTATAATAGAGGAATATGATGGGGCAGTTTTGATAGGGCAATTCTGATGGGGCAGTTTTGATGGGGCAATTATGATGGGGCAGTTTTGATGGTGGCAATTCTGATGGGGCAGTTTTGATGGGGGCAGTTTTGATGGTGCAATATGATGGGGCAGTTTTGATGGGGCAATTCTGATGGGGCAGTTTTGATAGTGGCAATATGATGGGGCAGTTTTGATGGGTACAATTTTGATGGGGCAATTCTAATGGGGCAGTTTTGATGGCAATTTGATGGGGGCAGTTTTGATGGTGGCAATATGATGGGGCAGTTTTGATGGTGGTAATATGATGGGGCAATTCTGATGGGGCAGTTTTGATGGTGGCAATATGATGGGGCAGTTTTGATGGGGCAATTCTGATGGTGGCAATATGATGGGACAATTTTGATGGAGCAATTCTGATGGGGCAGTTTTGATGGTGGCAATATGATGGGGCAGTTTTAATGAGGACAATTATGATGGGGCAGTTTTGATGGCAGCCATTTTAGCAATTTAGCTATTCAGCATTCCCACGCATTTTCCCCAGGAAATGCATTTTTAGTGGGAATGCTTTAGCAGTCCCACTATTGTTATTCGATTTTATTAGTGGGAATGCTTTAGCAGTCCCACTATTGTTATTCGATTTTATTTATTAGTGGGACTGCTTTAGCAGTCCCACTATTGTTATTCGATTTTATTTATTTTTAAACTTAATTTTAATTTTAATTTTATTCCGTATGTTTTTTGGTTCTGCGTAACTTCTGCATACTTTCAGCTATTAAAACCATTCAACTATCAAAATGTTCGTCTCCTTTAGCTGATGTGTGCTCTTTTTCAACTTTTTATCTACCATTTATACTTTTTAAAATATTAAGCTTTTTATCACTTTTTTTAACATTGAAGTCAATGGGACCATGCTTGAAATCCTTAAATTCTTGATCCGCTCCCAAAAGTTTCAGCTCCTTCATACTTTCACCTAGAGACACCAAACAAACTTTAAAATGTTCACAAAATATTCAGCTATCTGGCTATATCTTTTCAGTTTGATATCTTTTACAGTTTTTGAGAAAAAGCTTTTTGTTTAGAGGTCATTTCAGGAAATTTTAGCCATTAATCAGAGGGTACTGTGTTTGTTTTGTTGCCATGGTTACCAAAGCTTCTGTTATACACAGGGGGGAGGCGGCTGGAGCATCTCAGCTCTGAATACAGAGCCCGGGGGAGGGGACAGACACACGATTACTGATTATAATAGAGGAATATGATGGGGCAGTTTTGATAGGGCAATTCTGATGGGGCAGTTTTGATGGGGCAATTATGATGGTGCAGTTTTGATGGTGGCAATTCTGATGGGGCAGTTTTGATGGGGGCAGTTTTGATGGTGCAATATGATGGGGCAGTTTTGATGGGGCAATTCTGATGGGGCAGTTTTGATAGTGGCAATATGATGGGGCAGTTTTGATGGGTACAATTTTGATGGGGCAATTCTAATGGGGCAGTTTTGATAGCAATTTGATGGGGGCAGTTTTGATGGTGGCAATATGATGGGGCAGTTTTGATGGTGGTAATATGATGGGGCAATTCTGATGGGGCAGTTTTGATGGTGGCAATATGATGGGGCAGTTTTGATGGGGCAATTCTGATGGTGGCAATATGATGGGACAATTTTGATGGAGCAATTCTGATGGGGCAGTTTTGATGGTGGCAATATGATGGGGCAGTTTTAATGGGGACAATTTTGATGGGGCAGTTTTGATGGCAGCCATTTTAGCAATTTAGCTATTCAGCATTCCCACGCATTTTCCCCAGGAAATGCATTTTTAGTGGGAGTGCTTTAGCAGTCCCACTATTGTTATTCGATTTTATTAGTGGGAATGCTTTAGCAGTCCCACTATTGTTATTCGATTTTATTTATTAGTGGGACTGCTTTAGCAGTCCCACTATTGTTATTCGATTTTATTTATTTTTAAACTTAATTAGTGGGAATGCTTTAGCAGTCCCACTATTGTTATTCGATTTTATTTATTATTTTTAATAATTTTAATTTTATTCCGAACGTTTTTCGGTAATGCGTAACTTCTGCATACTTTCAGCTATTAAAACCATTCAACTATCAAAATGTTCGTCTCTTTTAGCTGAGGTGTGCTCTTTTTCAACTTTTTTTCTACCATTTATACTTTTTAAAATATTAAGCTTTTTATCACTTTTTTTAACATTGAAGTCAATGGGAGCATGCTTGAAATCCTTAAATTTTTCTTCCGCTCCCAAAAGTTTCAGCTCCTTCATACTTTCACCTAGAGACACCAAACAAACTTTAAAATGTTCACAAAATATTCAGCTATCTGGCTATATCTTTTCAGTTTGATATCTTTTACAGTTTTTGAGAAAAAGCTTTTTGTTTAGAGGTCATTTCAAGAAATTTTAGCCATTAATCAGAGTGTACTGTGTGTGTTTTGTTGCCATGGTTACCAAAGCTTCTGTTATACACAGGGGGGGAGGTGGCTGGAGCATCTCAGCTCTGATTACAGAGCCCGGGGGGAGGGGACAAAAGCTGAAAAATCAGAACATGATTTCTAAACTGCCGCCACTCCCTCATTTTCAAGCCCACCTACAGAAATCTTATATCAAAACGTTCAGCTATCCCTGCTGCCACTAAACATGTCCACGGCTAAGCCATAGTCCTGATAGTTTTCACAATATGACCATTTGTTTGCAACTCACACCGTCCATTGACATTCATTGAAACTACACTCTAGCCCCTTCAAATTTGAAGGGCAATTTCTAAACTGCGACCGTGCCTTCAATTTTAATATTTCAGAGACATACTATGTATCAAAATCTAGGTCTGGGTCTTGTGATTCTCACAATATAAAGATCTTCGCTGTAGGATGTATAGTTTTTAAAATAAGGCCATTTGTTTAGAGGTCATTTCAGGAAATTTTAGCCATTAATCAGAGTGTACTGTTAGTGTTTGTTTTGTTGCCATGGTTACCAAAGCTTCTGTTATACACAGGGGGGAAGGTGGCTGGAGCATCTCAGCTTAGATTACAGAGCCCGGGGGAGGGGACAGACACACCATGTACTGATTTATAATAGAGGAATATGATGGGGCAGTTTTGATGGGGTAATTCTGATGGGGCAGTTTTGATGGTGGCAATATGATGGTGCAGTTTTGATGGGGCAGTTTTGATGGTGGCAATATGATGGGACAGTTTTGATGGCAATATGATGGGGGCAATTTTGCTGGGGGCCGTTTTAGCAATTCAGCATTCCCACGCATTTTCCCCAGGAAATGCATTTTCTTTTTTTAATTTTAATTTTATTCCATACGTTTTTTGGTTCTGCGTAACTTCTGCATACTTTCAGCTATTAAAACCATTCAACTATCAATATGTTCGTCTCCTTTAGCTGATGTGTGCTCTTTTTCAACTTTTTATCTACCATTTATACTTTTTAAAATATTAAGCTTTTTATCACTTTTTTTAACATTGAAGTCAATGGGACCATGCTTGAAATCCTTAAATTTTTCTTCCACTCCCAAAAGTTTCAGCTCCTTCATACTTTCACCTAGAGACACCAAACAAACTTTAAAATGTTCACAAAATATTCAGCTATCTGGCTATATCTTTTCAGTTTGATATCTTTTACAGTTTTTGAGAAAAAGCTTTTTGTTTAGAGGTCATTTCAGGAAATTTTAGCCATTAATCAGAGGGTACTGTGTTTGTTTTGTTGCCATGGTTACCAAAGCTTCTGTTATACACAGGGGGGAGGCGGCTGGAGCATCTCAGCTCTGAATACAGAGCCCGGGGGAGGGGACAGACACACGATTACTGATTATAATAGAGGAATATGATGGGGCAGTTTTGATAGGGCAATTCTGATGGGGCAGTTTTGATGGGGCAATTATGATGGGGCAGTTTTGATGGTGGCAATTCTGATGGGGCAGTTTTGATGGGGGCAGTTTTGATGGTGCAATATGATGGGGCAGTTTTGATGGGGCAATTCTGATGGGGCAGTTTTGATAGTGGCAATATGATGGGGCAGTTTTGATGGGACAATTCTGATGGGGCAGTTTTGATGGTGGCAATATGATGGGTAGTTTTGATAGGGTAATTCTGATGGGGCAGTTTTGATGGTGGCAATATGATGGGGCAGTTTTGATGGGGACAATTTTAATGGAGCAGTTTTAAAGGTGGTAATATGATGGGGCAGTTTTGATGGGGGCAGTTTTGATGGTGGTAATATGATGGGGCAGTTTTGATGGGGCAATTCTGATGGGGCAGTTTTGATGGTGGCAATATGATGGGGCAGTTTTAATGGGGACAATTTTGATGGGGCAATTCTGATGGGGCAGTTTTGATGGCAGTATGATGGGGCAGTTTTGATGGCAGTATGATAGGGCAGTTTTGATGGCGGCCATTTTAGCAATTTAGCTATTCAGCATTCCCATGCATTTTCCCCAGGAAATGCATTTTCTAGTCTAGTTTTTAATTTTATTCCGTACGTTTTTTGGTTCTGCGTAACTTCTACATACTTTCAGCTATTAAAACCATTCAACTATTAAAATGTTCGTCTCTTTTAGCTGAGGTGTGCTCTTTTTAAAATATTAAGCTTTTTAACACTTTTTTTTAACATTGAAGTCAATGGGAGCATGCTTGAAATCCTTAAATTCTTCTTCTGCTCCCAAAAGGTTCAGCTCCTTCATACTTTCACCTAGAGACACCAAACAAACTTTAAAATGTTCACAAAATATTCAGCTATCTGGCTATATCTTTTCAGTTTGATATCTTTTACAGTTTTTGAGAAAAAGCTTTTTGTTTAGAGGTCATTTCAGGAAATTTTAGCCATTAATCAGAGTGTACTGTGTTTGTTTTGTTGCCATGGTTACCAAAGCTTCTGTTATACACGGGGGGAGATGGCTGGAGCATCTCAGCTCTGATTACAGAGCCCGGGGGAGGGGACAGACACACAATGTACTAATTCATAATAGAGGAATATGATGGGGCAGTTTTGATGGGGTAATTCTGATGGGGCAGTTTTGATGGTGGCAATATGATGGGGCAGTTTTGATGGGGACAATTTTTATGGAGCAGTTTTAAAGGTGGTAATATGATGGGGCAGTTTTGATGGTGGCAATATGATGGGGGTAGTTTTGATGGGGCAATTCTGGTGGGGCAGTTTTGATGGTGGCAATATGACGGGGCAGGTTTGATGGGGAAATTCTGATGAGGCAGTTTTGATGGGGCAATTCTGATGGGGCAGTTTTGATGGTGGCAATATGATGGGGCAGTTTTGGTAGGGCAATTCTGATGGGGCAGTTTTGATGGGGCAATTCTGATGGGGCAGTTTTGATGGGTGCAGTTTTGATGGTGGCAATATGATGGGGCAGTTTTGATGGGGCAATTCTGATGGGGCAGTTTTGATGGTGGCAATATGATTGGGCAGTTTTGATGGGGCCAATTTTGATGGGGCAATTCTAATGGGGCAGTTTTAAAGGCAATATGATGGGGGCAGTTTTGATGGTGGCAATATGATGGGGCAGTTTTGATGGTGGTAATATGATGGGTCAATTCAGATGGGGCAGTTTTGATGGTGGCAATATGATGGGGCAGTTTTGATGGGGCAGTTTTGATGGGGCAATTCTGATGGTGGCAATATGATGGGACAATTTTGATGGGGCAGTTTTAATGGGGACAATTTTGATGGGGCAGTTTTGATGGCAGTATGATGGGGCAGTTTTGATGGCGGCCCTTTTAGCTGATGTGTGCTCTTTTTCTACTTTTTTTCTACCATTTATACTTTTTAAAATATTAAGCTTTTTAACACTTTTTTTTAACATTGAAGTCAATGGGAGCATGCTTGAAAGCCTTAAATTCTTCTTCTGCTCCCAAAAGTTTCAGCTCCTTCATACTTTCACCTAGAGACACCAAACAAACTTTAAAATGTTCACAAAATATTCAGCTATCTGGCTATATCTTTTCAGTTTGATATCTTTTACAGTTTTTGAAAAAAGCTTTTTGTTTAGAGGTCATTTCAGGAAATTTTAGCCATTAATCAGCGTGTACTGTATTTGTTTTGTTGCCATGGTTACCAAAGCTTCTGTTATACACAGGGGGGGAGGTGGCTGGAGCATTTCAGCTCTGATTACAGAGCCCGGGGGAGGGGAGAGACACACCATGTACTGATTTGTAATAGAGGAATATGATGGGGCAGTTTTGATGGGGTAATTCTGATGGGGCAGTTTTGATGGTGGCAGTATGATGGGGCAGTTTTGATAGGGCAATTCTGATGGGGCAGTTTTGATGGGGCAATTCTGATGGGGCAGTTTTGATGGGGGGCAGTTTTGATGGTGGCAATATGATGGGGCAGTTTTGATGGGGCAATTCTGATGGGGCAGTTTTGATGTTGGCATTATGATGGGGCAGTTTTATTGGGGACAATTTTGATGGGGCAATTCTGATGGGGCAATTCTGATGGGGCAGTTTTGATGGCAGTATGATGGGGCAGTTTTTATGGCGGCCATTTTAGCAATTTAGCTATTCAGCATTCCCATGCATTTTCCCCAGGAAATACATTTTCTAGTTAGTGGGACTGCTTTAGCAGTCCAACTATTGTTATTCGATTTTATTTATTAGTGGGAATGCTTTAGCAGTCCCACTGTTGTTATTCGTTTTTTTATTAGTGGGAATGCTTTAGCAGTCCCACTATTGTTATTCGATTTTATTTATTATTTTTAATAATTTTAATTTTAATTTTATTCCGTACGTTTTTCGGTAATGCGTAACTTCTGCATACTTTCAGCTATTAAAACCATTCAACTATCAAAATGTTCGTCTCTTTTAGCTGAGGTGTGCTCTTTTTCAACTTTTTTTCTACCATTTATACTTTTTAAAATATTAAGCTTTTTATCACTTTTTTTAACATTGAAGTCAATGGGAGCATGCTTGAAATCCTTAAATTTTTCTTCCGCTCCCAAAAGTTTCAGCTCCTTCATACTTTCACCTAGAGACACCAAACAAACTTTAAAATGTTCACAAAATATTCAGCTATCTGTCTATATCTTTTCAGTTTGATATCTTTTACAGTTTTTGAGAAAAAGCTTTTTGTTTAGAGGTCATTTCAGGAAATTTTAGCCATTAATCGGAGTGTACTGTGTGTGTTTTGTTGCCATGGTTACCAAAGCTTCTGTTATACACAGGGGGGGAGGTGGCTGGAGCATCTCAGCTTTAATTACAGAGCCCGGGGGGAGGGGACAGACACACCATGTACTGATTATAATAGAGGAATATGATGGGGCAGTTTTGATGGTGGCAATTCTGATGGGGCAGTTTTGATGGCGGTCATTTTAGCAATTTAGCTATTCAGCAATTATTTTTGAAAAAAAAAATATATTTTTGAAAAAAAAAAAAAATATTAAAAAAAAAAAAAAAATTATTTTTGAAAAAAAAAAAAAATCATTTTTGAAAAAAAAAAATATTTTTGAAAAAAAAATTATTTTTGAAAAAAAAAAAAATTAATTTTGAAAAAAAAAATATTTTTGAAAAAAAAAATTATTTTTGAAAAAAAAAAATATTTTTGAAAAAAAAAATATTTTTGAAAAAAAAAAATATTTAAAAAAAAAAAAATCATTTTTGAAAAAAAAAATTTTTGAAAAAAAAAAAAATTTTTTGAAAAAAAAATATTTTTGAAAAAAAAAATAATTTTTGAAAAAAAAAAATTATTTTTGAAAAAAAAAAAATATTTTTGAAAAAAAAAAATATTTTTTGATGGGGCAGTTTTGATGGTGGCAATATGATGGTGCAGTTTTGATGAGGCAATTCTGATGGGGCAGTTTTGATGGTGGCAATATGATGGGACAGTTTTGATGGCAATATGATGGGGGCAATTTTGCTGGGGGCCGTTTTAGCAATTCAGCATTCCCACGCATTTTCCCCAGGAAATGCATTTTCTAGTTATTTTTCTTCTTCTTATTCCGTACGTTTTTTGGTTCTGCGTAACTTCTGCATACTTTCAGCTATTAAAACCATTCAACTATTAAAATGTTCGTCTCTTTTAGCTGAGGTGTGCTCTTTTTCAACTTTTTTTCTACCATTTATACTTTTTAAAATATTAAGCTTTTTAACACTTTTTTTTAACATTGAAGTCAATGGGAGCATGCTTGAAATCCTTAAATTCTTCTTCCGCTCCCAAAAGTTTCAGCTCCTTCATACTTTCACCTAGAGACACCAAACAAACTTTAAAATGTTCACAAAATATTCAGCTATCTGGCTATATCTTTTCAGTTTGATATCTTTTACAGTTTTTGAGAAAAAGCTTTTTGTTTAGAGGTCATTTCAAGAAATTTTAGCCATTAATCAGAGTGTACTGTTTGTTTTGTTGCCATGGTTACCAAAGCTTCTGTTATACACAGGGGGGGAGGTGGCTGGAGCATCTCAGCTCTGATTACAGAGCCCGGGGGAGGGGACAGACACACCATGTACTGATTTATAATAGAGGAATATGATGGGGCAGTTTTGATAGGGCAATTCTGATGGGGCAGGTTTGATGGGGCAATTATGATGGGGCAGTTTTGATGGTGGCAATATGACGGGGCAGTTTTTATGGGGCAATTATGATGGGGCAGTTTTGATGGTGGCAATATGACAGGGCAGTTTTGATGGGGCAATTCTGATGGGGCAGTTTTGATGGTGGCAATATGATGGGGCAGTTTTGATAGGGCAATTCTGATGGGGCAGTTTTGATGGGGCAATTCTGATGGTGGCAATATGATGGGACAATTTTGATGGAGCAATTCTGATGGGGCAGTTTTGATGGTGGCAATATGATGGGGCAGTTTTAATGGGGCAATTCTGATGGGGCAGTTTTGATGGCCGTTTGATGGGACAGTTTTGATGGCGGCCGTTTTAGCAATTTAGCTATTCAGCAATTATTTTTGAAAAAAAAAAAATTATTTTTGAAAAAAAAATAATTATTTTTGAAAAAAAAAAAATTTTTGAAAAAAAAAATTATTTTTGAAAAAAAAAAATATTTTTGAAAAAAAAAAAATTATTTTTGAAAAAAAAAATTATTTTTGAGAAAAAAAATTATTTTTGAAAAAAAAAAATTATTTTTGAAAAAAAAAAATTATTTTTGAAAAACAAAAATTACTTTTTGAAAAAAAAATTACTTTAGAAAAAAAAATTACTTTTTGTTTTGATGGGGCAATTCTGATGGGGACAATTTTGATGAAGCAATTCTAATGGGGCAGTTTTGATGGCAATATGATGGGGCAGTTTTGATGGCGGCCGTTTTAGCAATTTAGCTTTTCAGCATTCCCACGCATTTTCCCCAGGAAATGCATTTTCTAGTTTTTCATATTATTCCGTACGTTTTTCGGTTCTGCGTAACTTGTGCATACTTTCAGCTATTAAAACCATTCAACTATTAAAATGTTCGTCTCTTTTAGCTGAGGTGTGCTCTTTTTCAACTTTTTTCTACCATTTATACTTTTTAAAATATTAAGCTTTTTAACACTTTTTTTTAACATTGAAGTCAATGGAAGCATGCTTGAAATCCTTAAATTCTTCTTCCGCTCCCAAAAGTTTCAGCTCCTTCATACTTTCACCTAGAGACACCAAACACACTTTAAAATGTTCACAAAATATTCAGCTATCTGGCTATATCTTTTCAGTTTGATATCTTTTACAGTTTTCGAGAAAAAAGCTTTTTGTTTAGAGGTCATTTCAGGAAATTTTAGCCATTAATCAGAGTGTACTGTGTTTGTTTTGTTGCCATGGTTACCAAAGTTTCTTTTATACACAGGGGGGAGGTGGCTGGAGCATCTCAGCTCTAATTACAGAGCCCGGGGGAGGGGACAGACACACCATGTACTGATTTATAATAAAGGAATATGATGGGGCAGTTTTGATAGGGCAATTCTGATGGGGCAGTTTTGATGGTGTCAATATGATGGGGCAGTTTTGATGGGGCAATTCTGATGGGGCAGTTTTGATGGTGGCAATATGGTGGTGCAGTTTTGATGGGGACAATTTTTATGGAGCAGTTTTAAAGGTGGCAATATGATGGGGCAGTTTTGATGGGGGCAGTTTTGATGGGGGCAATATGATGGGGGCAGTTTTGATGGGGCAGTTTTGATGGTGGCAATATGACGGGGCAGTTTTGATGGGGCAATTCTGATGGGGCAGTTTTGATGGGGAAGTTTTGATGGTGGCAATATGATGAGGCAGTTTTGATAGGGCAATTCTGATGGGGCAGTTTTGATGGGGCAATTCTGATGGGGTAGTTTTGATGGGGGCAGTTTTGATGGTGGCAATATGATGGGGCGGTTTTGATGGGGCAATTCTAATGGGGCAGTTTTGATGGCAATATGGTGGGGGCAGTTTTGATGATGGCAATATGATGGGGCAGTTTTGATGATGGTAATATGATGGGGCAATTCTGATGGGGCAGTTTTGATCATGGCAATATGATGGGGCAGTTTTGATGGGGCAATTCTGATGGTGGCAATATGATGGGACAATTTTGATGGAGCAATTTTGATATAGCAATTCTGATGGAGCTGTTTTGATGGTGGCAATATGATGGGGCAGTTTTAATGGGGACAATTTTGATGGGACAGTTTTGATGGCAGTATGATGGGGCAGTTTTGATGGCGGCCATTTTAGCAATTTAGTTATTCAGCATTCCCACACATTTTCCCCAGGAAATGCATTTTCTAGTTAAGTGTTCTTGCATAGCAAGACCACTTACTGTTATCTCACATATATATTATTATGATTATAGCCAAATTTACCACCCTAACTCCTCCCACAATTTTTACACTACATAGACAAGCAATATACCAAAATGTGCAGATTGTTCCCGAATGGTGTGCTATTACTTTGTGGAACGTTTCGCCGAATGGTTCACGAAATATCGTCATTTTTGCGGCAAAATTGGTCCCATAGGAATGAATGGGGAAACTAGAGTGGGAGATGACAAAAGCTGGAAAATCAGAACATGATTTCTAAACTGCCGCCACTCCCTCATTTTCAAGCCCACCTACACAAATCTTATATCAAAACGTTCAGCTATCCCTGCTGCCACTAAACATGTCCACGGCTAAGCCATAGTCCTGATAGTTTTCACAATATGACCATTTGTTTGCAACTCACGCCGTCCATTGACATTCATTGAAACTACACTCTAGCCCCTTCAAATTTGAAGGGCAATTTCTAAACTGCGACCATGCCTTCAATTTTAATTTTTCAGAGACATACTATGTATCAAAATCTGGGTCTGGGTCTTGTGATTCTCACAATATAAAGATCTTCGCTGTAGGATGTATAGTTTTTAAAATACGGCCATTTGTTTAGAGGTCATTTCAGGAAATTTTAGCCATTAATCAGCGTGTACTGTGTTTGTTTTGTTGCCATGGTTACCAAAGCTTCTGTTATACACAGGAGGAGGTGGTTGGAGCATCCCAGCTCTGATTACAGAGCCCGGGGGAGGGGACAGACACACCATGTACTGATTTATAATAGAGGAATATGATGGGGCAGTTTTGATGGGGTAATTCTGATGGGGCAGTTTTGATGAAGTAGTATTTGGGAAGCATAAACAGGGCATGAGCGTTGCTAGGAAACAGTGGTTGTAAACACAAGATGCTGAGACACCCCAAATGCATGTGACTTCATCTGCTAGACTTGATAATGCTTGTAGACTGCTCCCACAGTTTTTACACTACAGAGACAAGTAATATACCGAAACGAGCGGATTGTTCCCGATTGGTGTGTTATTACTTACTGTGGAATGTTTCGCCGAATGGTCCACGAAATGACGTTTTTGCGGCGAAATTGGTCCCATAGGAATGAATGGCGAAATGTTCAAAACTAGAATGGGAGGTGACAAAAGCTGACAACCCCATGATCAGCCAAAACATTATGACCACCCCATGATCAGCCAAAACATTATGACCGCCCCATGTAAAAAAAATATATTTTTGAAAAAAAAAAATAATTTTTGTAAAAAAAAAATAATTTTTGAAAAAAAAAAAATAATAATTTTTGAAAAAAATAAAAATAAAATCATTTTTGAAAAATAAAATCATTTTTGAAAAAAAAAATTTTTTTTGAAAAAAAAAAATAATTTTTGAAAAAAAAAATAATTTTTGAAAAAAAAATAATTTTTGAAAAAAAAATAATTTTTGAATAAAAATAATTCATTTTTGAAAAAAAAAAATCATTTTTGAAAAAAAATATTTTTGAAAAAAAATCATTTTTGAACAAAAAAAAATCATTTTTGAAAAAAAAAATTTATTTTTGAAAAAAAAAATTATTTTTGAAAAAAAAATTTCATTTAAAAAAAAAATCATTTTTGAAAAAAAATAATTCATTTTTAAGAAAAAACTTTTGAAAAAAATGTTCAGCTCTTTCAGCTAATGATGGGACTTCAACTTTTTTACTACTATTTGGTAGAAATTGTAGCTTTTCTAGTTATTATTATTATAGCCAAATTTACCACCCTAAGTCCTCCCACAGATTTGACACTACATAGACAAGTAATATACCGAAACGTGCGGATTGTTCCCGAATGGTGTGCTATTAATTTGTGGAAAGTTTCGCCAAATGGTTCACGAAATATCGTCATTTTTGCGGTGAAATTGGTCCCATAGGAATGAATGGGGAAACTAGAGTGGGAGGTGACAAAAGCTGAAAAATCAGAACATGATCTCTAAACTGCCACCACTCCCTCATTTCCAAGCCCACCTACACAAATCTTATATCAAAACGTTCAGCTATCCCTGCTGCCACTAAACATGTCCAGGGCTAAGCAATAGTCCTGATAGTTTTCATAATATGACCATTTGTTTGCAACTCACACCGTCCATTGACATTCATTGAAACTACACTCTAGCCCCTTCAAATTTGAAGGGCAATATCTAAACTGCGACTGTGCCTTCAATTTTAATATTTCAGAGACATACTATATATCAAAATCTAGGTCTGGGTCTTGTGATTCTCACAATATAAAGATCTTCACTGTAGGATTTATAGTTTTTAAAATACGGCCATTTGAATTACTGCACAGTTACTACAGCTATTGTGGTTCTGTGTATTGTGTATTGAGCAGTATTTGTGAAGCATAAACAGGACATGAGCGTTGCTAGGAAACAGTGGTTGTAAACACAAGATGCTGAGAACCCCCAAATGCATGTGGTCATACCTTCATCTGCTAGACTTGATAATGCTTGTAGACTCCTCCCACAGTTTTTACACTACAGAGACAAGTAATATACCGAAATGTGCGGATTGTTCCCGATTGGTGTGCTATTACTTTGTGGAACGTTTCGCCGAATGGTTCACGAAATATCATAGTTTTTGCGGCGAAATTGGTCCCATAGGAATGAATGGCGAAATGTTCAATGTCATTTAATTGGTGTGCTATTACTTTGTGGAACTTTTTTCTCCGAATGGTTCAAGAAATATTGTCGTTTTTGCGGCAATATTGGTCCCATAGGAATGAATGGCGAAATGTTCAATGTCATTTAATTGGTGTGCTATTACTTTGTGGAATGTTTCGCCGAATGAATGGCGAAATGTTCAAAACTAGAGTGGGAGGTGACAAAAGCTGACAACCCCATGATCAGCCAAAACATTATGACCACCCCATGATCAGAAAAAACATTATGACCGCCCCATAAAAAAAAATATTTTTGAAAAAAAAAATCATTTTTGAAAAAAAAAGTCATTTTTGAAAAAAAAATTAATTTTTGAAAAAAAAAAATTCTTATTTGAAAAAAAAAATTAATTTTTGAAAATAAAAATAAAATCATTTGTAAAAAAAATCATTTTTGAAAAAAAAAAACATTTTTGAAGAAAAAAAATTATTTTTGAAAAAAAATAAAAATTCATTTTTGAAAAAAAAAAACCTTTTGAAATAATGTTTAGCTCTTTCAGCTAATGATGGGACTTCAACTTTTGTACTACTATTTATACTTTTTAAAATATTAAGCTTTTTAACACTTTTCACAGTTACTCAAGCCACTCCACCCCACCCAGTTACTCCGCCGACTCCAGTTGTAGAGGCAAAAACACTTTTCACAATTTCCCCAGAAATTGTAGCTTTTCTAGTTAAGTGTTCTTGCATAGCAAGACCACTTACTGTTATCTCACATATATATTATTATTATTATAGCCAAATTTACCACCCTAACTCCTCCCACAGTTTTTACACTACATAGACAAGTAATATACCGAAACGTGCAAATTGTTCCCGAATGGTGTGCTATTACTTTGTGTAACCTTTTGCCAAATGGTTCACGAAATATTGTAATTTTTGCGGCAAAATTTGTCCCATAGGAATGAATGGGGAAATGTTCAAAACTAGAGTGGGAGTTGACAAAAGCTGAAAAATCAGAACATGATTTCTAAACTGCCACCACTCCCTCATTTTCAAGCCCACCTACACAAATCTTATATCAAAACGTTCAGCTATCCCTGCTGCCACTAAACATGTCCACAGCTAAGCCATAGTCCTGATAGTTTTCATAATATGACCATTTGTTTGCAACTCACACCGTCCATTGATATTCATTGAAACTACACTCTAGCCCCTTCAAATTTGAAGGGCAATATCTAAACTGCAACTGTGCCTTCAATTTTAATATTTCAGAGACATACTATGTATCAAAATCTAGGTCTGGGTCTTGTGATTCTCACAATATAAAGATCTTCACTGTAGGATTTATAGTTTTTAAAATATGGCCATTTGAATTACTGCTCAGCTATTACATCTATCACTAGAAAATGCATTTCCTGGGGAAAATGCATTTCCTGGGGAAAATGCGTGGGAATGCTGAATAGCTGAATTGCTAAAACGACCCCCAGCAAAACTGCCCCCATCATATTGCCATCAAAACTGCCCCCATCATTTTGCCATCAAATCTGCCCCATCAGAATTGTCCCATCAAAACTGCCCCATCAGAATTGCCCCATCAAAACTACCCCATCATATTGACACCATGAAAACTGCCCCATCAGAATTGCCCCATCAAAACTTCCCCATCAGAATTGCCCCATCAAAACTGCCCCGTCATATTGCCACCATCAAAACTGCCCCATCAGAATTGCCCCATCAAAACTGCCCCATCATATTCCTCTATTATAAATCAGTACATGGTGTGTCTGTCCCCTCCCCCGGGCTCTGTAATCAGAGCTGAGATGCTCCAGCCACCTCCCCCCTTGTGTATAACAGAAGCTTTGGTAACCATGGCAACAAAACCAACACAGTACACTGTGTTTAATGGCTAAAATTTCCTGAAATGACCACTAAACAAACAGCTTTTTCACAAAAACTGTAAAAGATATCAAAACTGAAAAAATATAGCCAGATAGCTGAATATTTTGTGAACATTTTAAAGTTTGTTTGGTGTCTCTAGCTGAAAGTATGAAGGAGCTGAAACTTTTGGGAGCGGAAGAAGAATTTAAGGATTTCAAGCATGCTTCCATTGACTTCAATGTTAAAAAAAAGTGTCAAAAAGCTTAATATTTTAAAAAGTATAAATAGTAGAAAAAAAGTTGAAAAAGTCCCATCATCAGCTGAAAGAGACAAACATTTTAATAGTTAAATGGTTTTAATAGCCGAAAGTATGCAGAAGTTACGCAGACCCAAAAAACGTACAGAATAAAATTAAAATTAAAAATAAATAAAATCGAATAACAATAGTGGGACTGCTAAAGCATTCCCACTAATAATATATATGTGAGATAACAGTAAGTGGTCTTGCTATGCAAGAACACTTAACTAGAAAAGCTACAATTTCTGGGGAAATTGTGTGAAGTGTTCTTGCCTCCACCAGTAGTCTACAAGTAGGGATGAGCCAAACACCCCCCTGTTCGGTTCGCACCAGAACATGCAAACAGGAAAAAAGTTTGTTCGAACACCGTTAAAGTCTATGGGACACGAACATGAATAATCAAAAATGCTAATTTTAAAGGCTTATATGCAAGTTATTGTCATAAAAAAGTGTTTGGGGACCCGGGACCTGCCCCAGGGGATATGGATCAATGCAAAAAAAAGTTTTAAAAACGGCCATTTTTTCAGAAGCAGTGATTTTTTTAATGCTTAAAGTCAAACAATAAAAGTGTAATATCCCTTTAAATTTTGTAGCTGGAGGGTGTCTATAGTATGCCTGTAAAGGGGCGCATGTTTCCCGTGTTTAGAACAGTCTGACAGCAAAATGACATTTCGAAGGAAAAAAGCCATTTAAAACTACTTGCGGCTTTTGCATTGCCAGTCCGACAATACACATAGAAGTTCACTGATAAAAACGGCATGGGAATTCCCCACAGGGGAACGCCGAACCAAAATTTAAAAAAAAATGACGTGGGGGCCCCCCTAAATCCCATACCAGGCCCTTCAGGTCTGGTATGGATATTAAGGGGAACCCCGGCCAAAATTTAAAAAAAAAATGACACGGGGGTCCCCCTAAATTCCATACCAGACCCTTCAGGTCTGGTATGGATTTTAAGGGGAACCCCGCGCCAAAAAAAAAAACGGCGTGGGGTCCCTCCAAAAATCCATACCAGACCCCTATCCGAGCACACAACCTGGCAGGCCGCAGGAAAAGAGGGGGGCGAGAGAGAGCCCCTCCCTCATGAACCGTACCAGGCAACATGCCCTCAACATTGGGAGGGTGCTTTGGGGTAGCCCCCCAAAACACCTTGTCCCCATGTTGATGAGGACAAGGGCCTCATCCCCACAACCCTGGCCGGTGGTTGTGGGGGTCTGCGGGCGGGGGCTTATCGGAATCTGGAAGCCCCCTTTAACAAGGGGACCCCCAGACCCCGCCCCCCGTGTGATATGGTAATGGGGTACTTGTACCCCTACCATTTCACTAAAAAACTGTCAAAAATGTTAAAAATGACAAGACAGTTTTTGACAATTCCTTTATTTAAATGCTTCTTCTTTCTTCTATCTTCCTTCATCTTCTTCTTCTTCTTCTGGTTCTTCTGGCTCTTCTGGTTCTTCCTCCGGCGTTCTCGTCCAGCATCTCCTCCGCGGCGTCTTCTATCTTCTTCTCCTCGGGCCGCTCCGCACCCGTGGCATGGGGGGAGGCTCCCGCTCTTCTCTTCATCTTCTTCTCTTCTTCATCTTCTTCTTCATCTTCTTCTTTTCTTCTCTTCTTCTCTTCTTCATTTTTTTCTCCGGGCCGCTCCGCATCCATGCTGGCATGGAGGGAGGCTCCCACTGTCTGACAGTTCTTAAATAATGGGGGGCGGGGCCACCCAGTGACCCCACCCACCTCTGCTGCACGGTGACTTAACGGGACTTCCCTGTGACGTCACGGGGAATGCCGCAGGGAAGTCCTGTCATGTCCCGTGCGTCAGAGGGGGGCGGGGTCACAGCGTGGCCCTGCCCCCGTTATTTAAGAACTAGGGATGAGCCGAACACCCCCCGGTTCGGTTCGCACCAGAACCCGCGAACGGACCGAAAGTTCGCACGAACGTTAGAACCCCATTGACGTCTATGGGACTCGAACGTTCGAAATCAAAAGTGCTCATTTTAAAGGCTAATTTGCATGGTATTGTCCTAAAAAGGGTTTGGGGACCCGGGTCCTACCCCAGGGGACATGTATCAATGCAAAAAAAACTTTTAAAAACGGCCGTTTTTTCGGGAGCAGTGATTTTAATGATGCTTAAAGTAAAAAAAAAAAAGTGAAATATTCCTTTAAATATCGTACCTGGGGGGTGTCTATGGGATGCCTGTAAAGTGACGCGTGTTTCCCATGTTTAGAACAGTCCCTGCACCAAATGTCATTTTTAAAGGAAAAAATCTCATTTA
The DNA here is from genome assembly GCA_037952925.1 of Lithobates clamitans. Taxonomy (NCBI): domain Eukaryota; kingdom Metazoa; phylum Chordata; class Amphibia; order Anura; family Ranidae; genus Lithobates; species Lithobates clamitans. The sequence goes on along the minus strand of JBBGZY010000665.1, from coordinate 3,097,504 downwards.
AAACTGCTTGCGGGTTTAATGTCATGTCGGGTCATGGCAATATGGATGAAAATCAGTGAGACAAACGGCATGGGTACCCCCCAGTCCACTACCAGGCCCTTTGGGTCTTGTATGGATATTAAGGGGAACCCCGCACCCAAATTAAAATAAGGAAAGGTGTGGGGCCACCAGGCCCTATATACTCTGAACAGCAGTATACAGGCGGTGCAAACAAGACAGGGACTGTAGGTTTGTTGTTAAGTAGAATCTCTTTGTAATTTTGAACATTTTTTACGTGTTTAGCTCCAGCCAAAAAATCTTTTCTAAGCTTTTTGGAAAACATAGGGAAGGGTTATCACCCCTGTGACATTTGTTTTGCTGTCTTTCCTCCTCTTCAGAAGATTTCACCTCACTTTTTTGTCCCAATGAAAAATGTTTTTTGAAAATTTGGGTTTTTTTGTGGAACAAGGATTGGAAAGCATCAGTGGAAAGGAGAAATTGTTTTCCCATATTAACTCTTACAGGAGAGAATTTCCCTTCCTAGGGGTAGATTTCATCTCACTTCCTGTTGTCTCCTTCCGTTTGCAAGTAGGAGTCGTTTGTAAGTTAGATGTTTGAAAGTAGGGTCCTGCCCTATATACTCAGCAGAAATTTGGGCCTTAGGTGTTGCTGTGGCCACAACACTGTAAGCCCTCACAGGGCCCTGCTGTGAAATATTAGATCAAGAATTGTAATAACATGCCCCTGTTGAACAGGAGCTGAAAAATTAGGCCTTAGGCACTGGTGCTGGTGCCACAACACTGCAACCCCTCACAGACACTCTAGTTGGAACGCAGGAACGAGCCCTGCTGCAAAGTATTGCTTCAAAAATTGTAATTACACGCCCCTGTTAGACAGGGGCAGAAAAATTGGGCCTTAGGCACTGGTGCTGGTGCCACAACACTGCAACCCCTCACAGACACTCTAGTTGGAACGCAGGAACGAGCCCTGCTGCAAAGTATTGCATCAAAAATTGTAATTACACGCCCCTGTTAGACAGGGGCAGAAAAATTGGGCCTTAGGCACTGGTGCTGGTGCCACAACACTGCAACCCCTCACAGACACTCTAGTTGGAATGCAGGAACGAGCCCTGCTGCAAAGTATTACATCAAAAATTGTAATTACACGCCCCTGTTAAACAGGGGCTGAAAAATTGTGCCTTAGGCACTGGTGGTGGCGCCCAGAACCAAAAATGTTCTTACAAGCTATCAGCGTGATGATTGAGGAGGAAGAGGATAATTACTCAGGGATAGTCACTCAGCATCAGCATAGGCAGTCTTTGAAGGGATCTGAGATTTCAAAAAAAATTATTCGGTTACATCAGCATCAGGTGCTTGGTAGCTGGTGGTGATCCAAGACTGATTCATTTTTATGAAGGTCAGCCGATCGACCGAGTCGGTGGACAGACGCACCCTGTGATCGGTTACCATGCCTCCAGCAGCACTGAATGTGCGTTCCGAAAGAACGCTGGATGCAGGACAGGCCAGTAGCTCAATTGCATACTGTGCAAGCTCTGGCCAGTGATCCATCCTCAAGACCCAGTAACCCAGAGGATTTTCGGTGGGAAAGGTGTCCAAGTCTGATCTTGCCCCTAGGTATTCCTGCACCATGTAAAACAGACGCTGGCGATGGTTGCTGGAACCGATCATACCTTGGGGCTGCGGACCAAAAAATTGTCTGAACGCATCGGTCAGACGGCCACCTTCTCCACCGCTCCTTCTTTGACTGACCGAAGCCTCAGCAACACGTTGTCCAGAAACAGGAGTTTGTAACCTCCCAGTCTCTGGGAACGCGTTGCACAGACCTTTCTGCAAGGCCTCCCGAAGATGTTTCATCCTCTGCTCCCTCTGCGATGACAAGATAAGGTCCGCAACCTTACCCTTGTAACGTGGATCAAGGAGGGTTGCCAGCCAGTATTGGTCCTTCTCCTTGATACCACGAATACGAGGATCCTTACGCAGGCTTTGCAGGATCAGGGAGGCCATGCAGCGTAGGTTTGCTGAGGCATTCGGTCCGGAGTCCTCTGGGTCACTAAGGACAACAACGTCCGCAGCCACCTCCTCCCAGCCACGTACAAGTCCATGTGTTCCTTGGGACTGATCCCTTAAAGACTGCTGCTGATGCTGAGTGCCAGGCTCCACCTCCATACTGACACAATCTTCCTCCTCCTCCTCCTCCTCCTCGTCCTCTTCCTGTGTGATCGGCGGGCACGCAGGAACACTGTCTGGATAAAGGGGGCCTTGAGAGCTAAGGAAGTCCTCCTCTTCCTGCCTCTGTTCTGCCTCAAGTGCCCTGTCCATTATTCCACGCAGCGTGTGCTCCAACAGGTGGACAAGGGGGACAGTGTCACTGATGCATGCACTGTCAGTGCTCACCATCCTCGTGGCCTCCTCGAATGGTGACAGGACAGTGCATGCATCCCTGATCATGGCCCACTGGCGTGGGGGAAAAAAACCAAGCTCCCCTGACCCTGTCCTGGTGCCATAGTCGCACAGGTACTCATTGATGGCCCTCTGCTGCGTGTGCAACCGCTGCAGCATGGCCAACGTTGAGTTCCACCTGGTGGGCATGTCACAGATTAGGCGGTTCTTGGGCAGGTTAAACTCCTTTTGGAGGTCCGTCAGCCGAGCACTGACATTATATGACCGGCGGAAATGCACACAGACTTTCCTGGCCTGCCTCAGGACATCCTGTAAGCCCGGGTACCTGCCCAAGAACCGCTGCACCACCAAGTTAAGGACGTGAGCCAAACAGGGCACATGGGTCATTTGTCCCTGTCGGAGGGCAGAGAGGAGGTTGGTGCCATTGTCGCAAACCACCATTCCTGCCTTAAGTTGGCATGGCGTCAACCACCTCTGAACCTGCCCCTGCAGAGCTGACAGAACCTCTGCCCCAGTGTGGCTCCTGTCCCCCAAGCACACCAGCTCAAGCACCGCATGGCATCTTTTGGCCTGCGTACTTGTGTAGCCCCTTGAACGCCTACGGAGCACCGCTGGTTCCGAGGAAGAGGCCATGGAGGAAGAAGAAGAGGAGGGGGTGGAGGAGAGGTGTGTCACAATCAGCATTTTGGAGGCGTGGTGGCGGAACAACCTCCAACACTACTGCACCTTGTCCTGCATCCTTCCCAGCTGCCAGCAGAGTCACCCAATGCGCCGTGAAACTTAGGTAACGTCCCTGTCCATGCCTGCTGGACCATGAGTCAGCGGTAATATGCACCTTACCGCTGACCGCCCTGTCCAGCGAGGCATGGACATTGCCTTCCACATGCCGGTAGAGAGCCGGAATCGCCTTCCGTGAGAAAAAGTGGCGTTTGGGTACCTGCCACTGAGGAACCGCACATTCCACAAACTCACGGAAGGGGGCAGAGTCTACCAACTGAAAAGGCAGCAGTTGAAGTGCTAGCAATTTTGCCAAGCTAGCATTCAACCGCTGGGCATGTGGATGGCTGGGAGCAAACTTCTTTCGGCGGTGCAGCAGCTGGGGCAGGGAAATTTGCCTGGTACAATCTGACGTCGGTGTACCAAAAGCAGATTGCCCACAAGTACTTGGCTGTGACACACCTAATTCTACACCTTCATTCCTCTCACTGCAGGTCTCAGAGAGGACTGAAGGTCTAGTGGGGTTGGAAATCTCAGCTGATGAGGAGCAAGGAGAGATCCTCTTTGTTCTTTGGTGTGGGTCTTTTAGATACGCTTGCCAACGAACTGCATGGCAGGTCAACATATGTCTGGTCAAGCATGTGGTACCCAAGCGGGAGATGTTTTGGCCACGCGAGATACGCTTGAGACATATGTTGCAAATAGCAGCGGTGCGATCTGATGCACTCGTCTCAAAAAAGGCCCACACTAAAGAACTTTTTGAATAACGCGCAGAGACTGCAGCGCCCTGCACATGTGGAGCTTTGGGGTGTGATGCAGTCAATGTGCTGCCCTTAGGCTGGCCCCTGGAGGGCATCCTGCCTCGTTGGTGATGTGCCGCCTCCTCCTCCTCCTCCTCCTCCTCCTCTCTCCTATCAGGCACCCACGTTGAGTCAGTGACCTCATCATCCCCTCCCTCCTCATCACTGGAGCAAACCTGGCAGTATGCTGCAGCAGGGGGAGCATGACTGCCAGATTGCTGTCCTTCTTGGGCACCCCCTCTGTCCGTGCTCATGTTACTGCCTTCATCGAGCTCAGTATCATCATCAGAGCCTTCCAAACGCTGGGCATCCTCCTGGAGCATGTACCCAACACTGTGGTCAAACAGTTCGAGGGAATCCTCAGGAGGACATGGTGGAGCTAGGGAAGGAGTCACTGATGACATTGAGCTGAGGGAAGAGGCCGCTGCTTTGCCAGACAAAGCACCCTGGGCATGGGTGAGAGAGGATGAGGAGGATGAGGACGGCTTGGTCATCCACTCGACCAAGTCTTCCGCATGTTGCGGCTCAACACGGCCAGCTGCCGAAAAAAAGGCCAAGCATGTCCCATGGCCACGTGCTGATGAGGATGCACCGTCTCCACGACCAACACTAGACACAGAGCCTGCTTGCCCTCTCTTATTGGCTTGTGACTGTCTGCCTCTCCTTCTTGGCCTTCCAGACATACTAATGGCCTGTAGCTGCACTAAGCTGGGATAGAACACCTGTAATTTTCTTCAGGTAGCTTTATATACTGTAACCAGACAAGCCTGCCTGTCAGTAGGAAGATAACAGGAACGGATCTAGCTGAACACTGTGAGCAGGACGCACTGTACTAAATGTAAATAGTCTAGCTGCCTGACCGTGGTACTAATAGGATCAAATAGAACACCTGTAATTTTCTTCAGGTAGCTTTATATACTGTAACCAGACAAGCCTGCCTGTCAGTAGGAAGATAACAGGAACGGATCTAGCTGAACACTGTGAGTAGGACGCACTGTACTAAATGTAAATAGTCTAGCTGCCTGACCGTGGTACTAATAGGATCAAATAGAACACCTGTAATTTTCTTCAGGTAGCTTTATATACTGTAACCAGACAAGCCTGCCTGTCAGTAGGAAGATAACAGGAACGGATCTAGCTGAACACTGTGAGCAGGACGCACTGCACTAAATGTAAATAGTCTAGAAGATAACAGGAACGGATCTAGCTGAACACTGTGAGCAGGACGCACTGCACTAAATGTAAATAGCAGGAACGGATCTAGCTGAACACTGTGAGCAGGACGCACTGCACTAAATGTAAATAGCAGGAACGGATCTAGCTGAACACTGTGAGCAGGACGCACTGCACTAAATGTAAATAGCAGGAACGGATCTAGCTGAACACTGTGAGCAGGACGCACTGCACTAAATGTAAATAGCAGGAACGGATCTAGCTGAACACTGTGAGCAGGACGCACTGCACTAAATGTAAATAGTCTAGAAGATAACAGGAACGGATCTAGCTGAACACTGTGAGCAGGACGCACTGCACTAAATGTAAATAGCAGGAACGGATCTAGCTGAACACTGTGAGCAGGACGCACTGCACTAAATGTAAATAGCAGGAACGGATCTAGCTGAACACTGTGAGCAGGACGCACTGCACTAAATGTAAATAGCAGGAACGGATCTAGCTGAACACTGTGAGCAGGACGCACTGCACTAAATGTAAATAGCAGGAACGGATCTAGCTGAACACTGTGAGCAGGACGCACTGCACTAAATGTAAATAGCAGGAACGGATCTAGCTGAACACTGTGAGCAGGACGCACTGCACTAAATGTAAATAGTCTAGAAGATAACAGGAACGGATCTAGCTGAACACTGTGAGCAGGACGCACTTCACTAAATGTAAATAGCAGGAACGGATCTAGCTGAACACTGTGAGCAGGACGCACTGCACTAAATGTAAATAGCAGGAACGGATCTAGCTGAACACTGTGAGCAGGATGCACTGCACTAAATGTAAATAGCAGGAACGGATCTAGCTGAACACTGTGAGCAGGACGCACTGCACTAAATGTAAATAGCAGGAACGGATCTAGCTGAACACTGTGAGCAGGACGCACTGCACTAAATGTAAATAGCAGGAACGGATCAAGCTGAACACTGTGAGCAGGACGCACTGCACTAAATGTAAATAGCAGGAACGGATCTAGCTGAACACTGTGAGCAGGACGCACTGCACTAAATGTAAATAACAGGAACAGATCTAGCTGAACACTGTGAGCAGGACGCACTGCACTAAATGTAAATAACAGGAACAGATCTAGCTGAACACTGTGAGCAGGACGCACTGCACTAAATGTAAATAGTCTAGATCAGGGGCGGACTGATAACTCATGGGGCCCCCGGGCAATAGGAGATTATGGGGCCCCCAGGCAATCAGAGATTATGGGGCTACACAGTATACACACACACAGTGTACAATCACACAGTATACACATACATGTACACACAGTATACACAGACAGATGTAAAAAACACAGATTTATGCATACTGTCCCTGGTTTTACTGAGGCTGGCAACCCTGATGGGGCCCCCTAGTGGCCCAGGGCCCTCGGGCAGTGCCCGAGTGGCTCATTGGTCAGTCCGCCCCTGGTCTAGATAGAAGATAACAGGAACGGATCTACCTTAACTGAATACAGTGTATATATATATATGCAACACCTGGGATGCATATATATACACAATACACTGTAAGTGCAGCTAACTGACTGACTGTTCTGCCTAATCTATCTAACTCAAATCAAATGACACTGTCTCTCTCTCTCTCTATCTCTCAGCACACCGGAACACACACTACACAGGGCTGCCGTGCAGGCGGCCTTATATAGTGTGGGGCGTGTACTAAATCCCCTGAGCCATAATTGGCCAAAGCCACCCTGGCTTTGGCCAATTACAGCTCTCTCTACTGACGGCGCTGTGATTGGCCAAGCATGCGGGTCATAGTGCATGCTCGGCCAATCATCAGCCAGCAATGCACTGCGATGCCGCAGTGAATTATGGGCCGTGACGCGCCACACGAATTTGGCGCGAACGGCCCATATCGTTCGCAATTCGACGGACGGTCGAACAGCCGATGTTCGAGTCGAACATGGGTTCGACTCGAACACGAAGCTCATCCCTATTAAGAACCATCAGACGAGGAGATGCCGTCACACAGCGGGAGCCTCCCTCCATGCCAGCATGGATGTGGAGCAGCCCGGAGAAGAAAATGAAGAAGAAAAGAAGAGAAGAGAAGAAGATGGAGAAGATGGAGAAGATGGAGAAGATGGAGAAGAAGAGAAGAAGAGAAGAGTGGGAGCCTCCCCCCATGCCATGGGTGTGGAGCAGCCCGAGGAGAAGAAGATAGAAGACACCGCGGAGGAGATGCTGGACGAGAACGCCGGAGGAAGAACCAGAAGAGCCAGAAGAACCAGAAGAAGAAGAAGAAGATGAAGGAAGATAGAAGAAAGAAGAAGCATTTAAATAAAGGAATTGTCAAAAACTGTCTCGTCCTTTTTAACATTTTTGAGTTTTTTAGTGAAATGGCAGGGGTACAAGTACCCCCTTACCATTTCACACGGGGGGGCGGGATCTGGGGGTCCCCTTGTTAAAGGGGGCTTCCATATTCCGATAAGCCCCCCGCCCGCAGACCCCCACAACCACCGGCCAGGGTTGTGGGGATGAGGCCCTTGTCCTCATCAACATGGGGACAAGGTGTTTTGGGGGGCTACCCCAAAGCACCCTCCCAATGTTGAGGGCATGTGGCCTGCTATGGTTCAGGAGGGGGGGCGGGGCGCTCTCTCGTCCCACCTCTGTTCCTGCGGCCTGCCAGGTTGCGTGCTCGGATAAGGGTCTGGTATGGATTTTTGGGGGGACCCCATGCCATTTTTTTTTTGGCGCGGGGTTCCCCTTAAAATCCATACCAGACCTGAAGGGTCTGGTATGGAATTTAGGGGGACCCCCACGTCATTTTTTTTTAAATTTTGGTTTGGGGTTCCCCTGTGGGGAATTCCCATGCCGTTTTTATCAATGAACTTCTATGTGTATTGTCGGACCGGCAATGCAATAGCCGCGAGTAGTTTTAAATGGATTTTTTCCTTCGAAATGTAATTTTGCTGTCAGACTGTTCTAAACACGGGAAACATGCGCCCCTTTACAGGCATACTATAGACACCCCCCAGCTATGAAATTTAAAGGGATATTACACTTTTATTGTTTGACTTTAAGCATTATTAAAATCACTGCTGCCGAAAAAATGGCCATTTTTAAACTTTTTTTGCATTGATCCATGTCCCCTGGGGCAGGACCCAGGTGCCCAAACACTTTTTATGACAATAACTTGCATATAAGCCTTTAAAATTAGCATTTTTGATTTCTCTTCGACTCAAACTCAAAGCTCATCCCTATCTAAACTGATCAAAATCCCAAAACTATACCTCTCACACGTGTATAGATAGAGATAGCGGCGCTAATATAAATTGTGTAAAATAATGGGTCAGAGCAGTATAATGCCTATGACCCTCTACTTATGCATAAAAATATTAATAATAATAGTGTCATGAAAAATATTAATTTTATTATGAAAAGAAATTTCCTTAACACCCAGTGAAAAGTGTCACTATAAATAATAAATTACAAGAAATGAATGATCAAGTTCAACAGTTGTTTTTCAACCTCCTAGTGAAAAATCTTCTACTCTTCCACCACACCACCGTGATAGTGACACCACTCCCTCTGAAGAGCGCACTCACCAGATTGTATAGCCTCCCACTCTCGTGTTTGGCAAAACAGCAATTGAACCACACCTGGGTTGCATGTGAAGAACCGTGACTCCAATCAAGCCAGCTCCATATGTGAAAAAATGAATAAAGTGCTCCACATAGCGTGATACCATTTTGACAGATTTATTAAAATCACTTCAAACACACTTTAATGGTTACACTCACTTTTAAACTGAAACATAAAAGCCTTTAAAAAGAAATCCACAGCAAGCACAGCAAGCAACAGGATCAGTGATCCAACGGTGCACCGCGGTCACAGTGGACCTGAAGTGTAAACTGGTGTATCTCTCACCCAACCTTCTAAGGCCCAGCCATTCGATCGGTGTAGTCCTCCTCAGACAGCAGCATCTAATGTCAGTGCGATGGAATGCCGTGTAACCATGCCCAAGACATGTTTCGTCGAATAGACTTTTTCAAATTTCCTGAAATGACCTCTAAACAAATGGCCGTATTTTAAAAACTATACATCCTACAGCAAAGATCTTTATGTTGTGAGAATCACAAGACCCAGACCTAGATTTTGATGCATAGTATGTCTCTGAAATATTAAAAATGAAGGCACAGTCGCAGTTTAGATATTGCCCTTCAAATTTGGAGGGGGCTAGAGTAGAGTTTCAATGAATGTCAATGGATGGCGTGAGTTACAAACAAATGGTCATATTGTGAAAACTAGGGTTGTCCCGATACCGATACTAGTATCGGTATCGGCACCGATACCAAGCATTTGCCCAAGTACTTGTACTCGGGCAAATGCTCCCGAAGCTTCCCCCGATACATAGAAGACAGCTGTGATCGGCGCGTAGGGGAGTTACAAGATTCTCCCCCAGCGGCTTTCACCAGCTTTAGTGACATACAGCGGTGATCGGTCACCGCTGTATGTCACTGCATCCTCCTCCATGCCCCCTCCGTTCCTCTGTGCCTCTCCGCTGTCCCCCTCTGTTCCTCTCTCCTTCTCTGTGTCTCTCCGCTGTCCCCTTCCGTTCCTCTCTCCTTATCTGTGTCTCTCCGCTGTCCCCTCCGTTCCTCTCTCCTTATCTGTGCCTCTCCATTCCTCTCTCCTTTTCTGTCCCCCTCCGCTGTCCCCTCTGTTCCTCTCTCCTTATCTGTCCCTCTCAGCTGTCCCCTCAGTTCCTCCCTCCTTATCTGTTCCCTCCGTTCTCCCCCTCCGTTCCTCCGTCCCCCTCCTCCTTCCTTTGTGTATGGACAGAGTCAGCTGACTCTGTCCATTCACATAACTGAAACATTGTAATCTTCTGTGATTACTATGTGTCAGTTTATGAATGGAGAGGAGCCGCTGTCTTCTCTCCATTCATTCTCAGTGCAGCTGAGGCTGCAGAGAAAGGGACTGGGGAATCTCTATCCTCTGTCTCTTTCTCTGTCTCAAGGGGGAGATATCAGAGGTCTGTTAAGACCCCTGATATCTCACCAAAGCCCCCCAAAAGGGCTGATTAAAAAAAACAAAAACAATAAAGAATAAAAAAATATTATTGTAAAAAATAAAAATTGTAAAAAAAAAAAAATAACACACATACAACATTTACCCCCCCCCCCCAAAAAAAAGCAAGCACTGTTAAAAAAAAAAAAAAAAACTTTCACGTGACATTAAAAAAAAAGTATCGGTAATCGGTATCGGCGAGTACTTGAAAAAAAGTATCGGTACTTGTACTCGGTCCTAAAAAAGTGGTATCGGGACAACCCTAGTGAAAACTATCAGGACTATGGCTTAGCCGTGGACATGTTTAGTGGCAGCAGGGATAGCTGAACGTTTTGATATAAGATTTGTGTAGGTGGGCTTGAAAATGAGGGAGTGGTGGCAGTTTAGAAATCATGTCCTGATTTTTCAGCTTTTGTCACCTCCCCCTCTAGTTTTGAACATTTCCCCATTCATTCCTATGGGACCAATTTCGCCACAAAAATGACGATATTTTGTGAACCATTTGGCGAAACGTTCCACAAAGTAATAGCACACCATTCGGGAACAATCCGCATGTTTCGGTATATTACTTGTCTATGTAGTGTAAAAACTGTGGGAGGAGTTAGGGTGGTAAACTTGGCTATAATAATAATAATATTATATATGTGAGATAACATTAAGTGGTCTTGCTATGCAAGAACACTTAATAATATATATGTGAGATAACAGTAAGTGGTCTTGCTATGCAAGAACACTTAATAAGAATAATATATATGAGAGATAACAGTAAGTGGTCTTGCTATGCAAGAACACTTAATAATATATATGTGAGATAACAGTAAGTGGTCTTCTATGCAAGAACACTTAATAACTAGAAAATGCATTTCCTGGGGAAAATGTGTGGGAATGCTGAATAGCCAAATTGCTAAAACGGCCCCCATCAAAACTGCCCCCATCATATTGCCATCAAAACTGCCCTATTAGAATTGCCCCATCAAAACTGCCCCATCAAAACTGCCCATCATATTGCCACCATCAAAGCTGCCCCATCAGAATTGCCCCCATCAAAACTGCCCCATCAAAACTGCCCCATCAGAATTGCCCCATCAAAACTGCCCAATCATATTGCTACCATCAAAACTGCCCCATCAGAATTGCCCTATCAAAACTACCCCATCATATTGCCATCATCAAAACTGCCCCCATCATATTGCCATCAAAACTGCCCCATCAGAATTACCCCATCAAAATTGTCCCCATCAAATCTGCCCCATCAAAACTGCCCCATAATATTGCCACCATCAAAACTGCCCCATCAAAACATCCCCATCAGAATTGCCCCATCAAAACTGCCCCATCATATTGCCACCATCAAAACTGCCCCATCATTTTGCCACCATCAAAACTGCCCCCATCATATTGCCATCAGAATTGCCCCATCAGAATTGCCCCATCAAAACTGCCCCATCAGATTTGCTTCATCAAAACTGCCCCATCATATTGCCACCATCAAAACTGCCCCATCAGAATTACCCCATCAAAACTGCCCCATCAGAATTACCCCATCAAAACTGCCCCATCAGAATTGCCCTATCAAAACTGCCCCATCATATTGCCACCATCAAAACTGCCCCATCAGACTTGCCCCATCAAAACTGCCCCATCAGAATTGCCCTATCAAAACTGCCCCATCATATTGCCACCATCAAATCTGCCCCATCAGAATTGCCCCATCAAAACTGACCCATCATATTGCCCCCATCAAAACTACCCCCATCAAAACTGCCCCCATCAAAACTGCCCCATCATATTGCCACCTTTAAAACTGCTCCATTAACATTGTCCCCATCAAAACTGCCCCATCATATTGCCACCTTTAAAACTGCTCCATTAAAATTGTCCCCATCAAAACTGCCCCATCATATTGCCACCATCAAAGCTGCCCCATCAGAATTTCCCCATCAGAATTGCCCCATCAAAACCGCCCCATCATATTGCCACCATCAAAACTGCCCCATCAGAATTGCCCCATCAAAACTGCCCCATCATATTGCCACCATCAAAACTGCCCCATCCGAATTGCCCCATCAAAACTGCCCCATCAGAATTGCCCTATTAAAACTGCCCCATCATATTGACACCATCAAAACTGCCCCATCAGAATTGTCCCATCAAAACTGCCCCATCATATTCCTCAATTATAAATTAGTACATGGTATGTCTGTCCCCTCCCCCGGGCTCTGTAATCAGAGCTGAGATGCTCCAACCTCCTCCCCCTGTGTATAACAGAAGCTTTGGTAACCATGGCAACAAAAGCAACACAGTACACTCTGTTTAATAGGCAAAATTTCCTGAAATGACCAATAAACAAACAGCTTTTTCACAAAACTGTAAAAGATATCAAACTGAAAAGATATAGCCAGATAGATGAATATTTTGTGAACATTTTAAAGTTTGTTTGGCATCTGTAGGTGAAAGTATAAAGGAGCTGATACTTTTGTGAGCGAAAGAAGATTTTAAGAATTTGAAGCATGCTCCCTTTGACTTCAATGTTAAAAAAAGTGTTAAAAAGCTTAATATTTTAAAAAGTATAAATTGTAGAAAAAAAGTTGAAAAAGTCTCATCATCAGCTGAAAGAGACGAACATTTTGATAGTTGAATGGTTTTAATAGCTGAGAGTATGCAGAAGTTACGCAGAGCAAAAAAACGTACGGAATAATAAAATAATAAAAATAAATAAAATCGAATAACAATAGTGGGACTGTTAAAGCATTCCCACTAATAAAATCGAATAACAATAGTGGGACTGCTAAAGCAGTCCCACTAATAATAATAATAATAATAATAATACCTAGAAAATGCATTTCCTGGGAAAATGCGTGGGAATGCTGAATAGCTAAATTGCTAAAACGGCCCCCATTAAAACTGCCCCATCATATTGCCACCATCAAAACTGCCCCATCAGAATTGCTCCATCAAAATTGTCCCATCATATTGCCACCATCAGAATTGCCCCATCAAAACTGCCCCATCATATTGCCACCATCAAAACTGCCCCATCAGAATTGCCCCATCATATTACCACCATCAAAACTGCCCCATCATATTGCCACCATCAAAACTGCCCCATTATATTGCCACCATCAAAACTGCCCCCATCATATTGCCATCAAAACTGCCCCATTAGAATTGCCCCATCAAAATTGTCCCCATCAAAACTGCCCCATCAGAATTGCCCCATCAAATCTAAAAGTAATTTTTTTTTTCAAAAGTAATTTTTTTTTCAAAAATAATTTTTTTTTTTCAAAAATATTTTTTTTTTTCAAAAATAATTTTTTTTTTCAAAAATATATATTTTTTTTCAAAAATAATTTTTTTTTTCAAAAATATATTTTTTTTTTCAAAAATATTTTTTTTTTTTCAAAAATATTTTTTTTTTTCAAAAATAATTGCTGAATAGCTAAATTGCTAAAACGACCGCCATCAAAACTGCCCCATCAAAATTGTCCCCATTAAAACTGCCCCATCATATTGCCACCATCAAAACTGCCCCATCAGAATTGTCCCATCAGAACTGCCCCATCATAATTGCCACCAATAAAACTGCCCCATCAGAATTACCCTATCAAAACTGCTCCATCAGAATTGCCCTATCAAAACTGCCCCATCATATTCCTCTATTATAAATCAGTACATGGTGTGTCTGTCCCCTCCCCCGGGCTCTGTATTCAGAGCTGAGATGCTCCAGCCACCTCCCCCCCTGTGTATAACAGAAGCTTTGGTAACCATGGCAACAAAACAAACACAGTACACTCTGATTAATGGCTAAAATTTCCTGAAATGACCTCTAAACAAAAAGCTTTTTCTCAAAAACTGTAAAAGATATCAAACTGAAAAGATATAGCCAGATAGCTGAATATTTTGTGAACATTTTAAAGTTTGTTTGGTGTCTCTAGGTGAAAGTATGAAGGAGCTGAAACTTTTGGGAGCGGAAGAAGAATTTAAGGATTTCAAGCATGCTCCCATTGACTTTAATGTTAAAAAAAAGTGATAAAAAGCTTAATATTTTAAAAAGTATAAATGGTAGATAAAAAGTTGAAAAAGAGCACACCTCAGCTAAAAGAGACGAACATTTTGATAGTTGAATTGTTTTAATAGCTGAAAGTATGCAGAAGTTACGCAGAACCAAAAAACGTACGTAATAAAATTAAAATTAAGTTTAAAAATAAACTAGAAAATGCATTTCCTGGGAAAAATGCGTGGGAATGCTGAATAGCTAAATTGCTAAAATGGCCGCCATCAAAACTGCCCCATCATACTGCCATCAAAACTGCCCCATCAGAATTGCCCCATCAAAATTGTCCCCATTAAAACTGCCCCATCATATTGCCACCATCAAAACTGCCCCATCAGAATTGCCCCATCAAAACTGCCCCATCAAAACTGCCCCATCATATTGCCACCATCAAAACTGCCCCCATCAAAACTGCCCCATCATATTGCCACCTTTAAAACTGCTCCATTAAAATTGTCCCCATCAAAACTGCCCCATCATATTGCCACCATCAAAACTGCCCCATCAGAATTGCCCCATCAAAACTGCCCCATCATATTGCCACCATGAAAACTGCCCCATCAGAATTGCGCCATCAAAACTGCCCCATCATATTGCCACCTTTAAAACTGCTCCATTAAAATTGTCCCCATCAAAACTGCCCCATCATATTGCCACCATCAAAACTGCCCCATCAGAATTGCCCCATCAAAACTGCCCCATCATATTCCCACCATGAAAACTGCCCCATCAGAATTGCCCTATCAAAACTGCCCATCATATTGCCACCATCCAAACTGCCCCATCAGAATTGTCCCATCAAAACTGCCCCATCATAATTGCCACCAATAAAACTGCCCCATCATAATTGCCCCTTTAAAACTGCCCCATCAGAATTGCCCTATCAAAACTGCCCCATCATATTCCTCTATTATAAATCAGTACATGGTGTGTCTGTCCCCTCCCCCGGGCTCTGTAATCAGAGCTGAGATGCTCCAGCCACCCCCCCCTGTGTATAACAGAAGCTTTGGTAACTGTGGCAACAAAACAAACACAGTACACTCTGATTAATGGCTAAAATTTCCTGAAATGACTTCTAAACAAAAAGCTTTTTCTCAAAAACTGTAAAAGATATCAAACTGAAAAGATATAGCCAGATAGCTGAATATTTTGTGAACATTTTAAAGTTTGTTTGGTGTCTCTAGGTGAAAGTATGAAGGAGTTGAAACTTTTGGGAGCGGAAGAAGAATTTAAGGATTTCAAGCATGCTCCCATTGACTTCAATGTTAAAAAAAGTGTTAAAAAGCTTAATATTTTAAAAAGTATAAATGGTAGAAAAAAAGTTGAAAACGAGCACACCTCAGCTAAAAGAGACGAACATTTTAATAGTTGAATGGTTGTAATAGCTGAAAGTATGCAGAAGTTACGCAGAACCGAAAAACGTACGGAAAATTAAGAAAAATAAATAAAATCGAATAACAATAGTGGGACTGCTAAAGCATTCCCACTAATAAAAATATATATGTGAGATAACAGTAAGTGGTCTTGCTATGCAAGAACACTTAATACTAGAAAATGCATTTCCTGGGGAAAATGCGTGGGAATGCTGAATTGCTAAAACGGCCCCCAGCAAAATTGCCCCCATCATATTGCCATCAAAACTGTCCCATCATATTGCCACCATCAAAACTGCCCCATCAGAATTGCCCCATCAAAACTGCACCATCATATTGCCACCATCAAAACTGCCCCATCAGAATTGCCCTATCAAAACAGCCCCATCATATTGCCACCATCAAAACTGCCCCATCATATTGCCACCATCAAAACTGCCCCATCAGAATTACCCCATCAAAACTGCCCCATCATATTCCTCTATTATAAATCAGTACATGGTGTGTCTGTCCCCTCCCCCGGGCTCTGTAATCAGAGCTGAGATGCTCCAGCCACCTCCCCCCCCTGTGTATAACAGAAGCTTTGGTAACCATGGCAACAAAACAAACAGTACACTCTGATTAATGGCTAAAATTTCCTGAAATGACCTCTAAACAAATGGCCGTATTTTAAATACTATAAATCCTACAGCGAAGATCTTTATATTGTGAGAATCACAAGACCCAGACCTAGATTTTGATACATAGTATGTCTCTGAAATATTAAAATTGAAGGCACAGTCGCAGTTTAGAAATTGCCCTTCAAATTTGAAGGGGCTAGAGTGTAGTTTCAATGAATGTCAATGGACGGCGTGAGTTGCAAACAAATGGTCATATTGTGAAAACTATCAGGACTATGGCTTAGCCGTGGACATGTTTAGTGGCAGCAGGGATAGCTGAACGTTTTGATATAAGATTTATGTAGGTGGGCTTGAAAATGAGGGAGTGGCGGCAGTTTAGAAATCATGTTCTGATTTTTCAGCTTTTGTCCCCTCCCCCCGGGCTCTGTAATCAGAGCTGAGATGCTCCAGCCACCTCCCCCCCTGTGTATAACAGAAGCTTTGGTAACCATGGCAACAAAACACACACAGTACACTCTGATTAATGGCTAAAATTTCTTGAAATGACCTCTAAACAAAAAGCTTTTTCTCAAAAACTGTAAAAGATATCAAACTGAAAAGCTATAGCCAGATAGCTGAATATTTTGTGAACATTTTAAAGTTTGTTTGGTGTCTCTAGGTGAAAGTATGAAGGAGCTGAAACTTTTGGGAGCGGAAGAAAAATTTAAGGATTTCAAGCATGCTCCCATTGACTTCAATGTTAAAAAAAGTAATAAAAAGCTTAATATTTTAAAAAGTATAAATGGTAGAAAAAAAGTTGAAAAAGAGCACACCTCAGCTAAAAGAGACGAACATTTTGATAGTTGAATGGTTTTAATAGCTGAAAGTATGCAGAAGTTACGCATTACCGAAAAACGTACGGAATAAGAAGAAGAAAAAAAAGAATAATAAAAAAACGAATAACAATAGTGGGACTGCTAAAACATTCCCACTAAATATATATGTGAGATAACAGTAAGTGGTCTTGCTATGCAAGAACACATAATATATATGTGAGATAACAGTAAGTGGTCTTGCTATGCAAGAACACTTAATAATAATAATAATAATAATAATAATAATATATGTGAGATAAAAGTAAGTGTTCTTGCTATTCAAGAACACTTAACTAGAAAAGCTACAATTTCTGGGGAAATTGTGTGAAGTGTTCTTGCCTCCACCAGTAGTCTACAACTGGAGTGGGTGGAGTAACTGGGTGGAGTGGCTTGAGTAACTGTTGCGTGGTTGGAGTGACTGTGAAAAGTGTTAAAAAGCTTAATATTTTAAAAAGTATAAATAGCAGTAAAAAAGTTAAAGAAGTCTCATCATTAGCTGAAAGAGCTGAACATTTTTTTTCAAAAATGTTTTTTTTTTTTTTTCAAAAGATTTTTTTCTTGAAATTTTTTTTTTTTAAATGATTGTTTTTTCAAAAATGATTTTTTTTTTGATGGGGTGGTCATAATGTTTTAGCTGGTCATAATGTTTTGGCTGATCATGGGGTAGTCATAATGTTTTGGCTGATCATGGGGGGGTCATAATATTTTGGCTGATCATGTTGTGGTCATAATGTTTTGGCTGATCATGGGGTTGTCAGCTTTTGTCACCTCCCACTCTAGTTTTGAGCATTTCACCATTCATTCCTATGGGACCAATTTCGCCGCAAAAATGACGATATTTCATGAACCATTCGGAGAAACGTTCCACAAAGTAATAGCACACCAATTAAATGATATTGAGGCCGGATTCACACTGATATTTTTTGGGTTTTCCCAAAGTTTCACAAGGTAATAGCACACCAATTAAATGACATTGAACATTTCACCATTCATTCCTATGGGACCAATTTTGCCGCAAAAACGACGATATTTCGTGAACCATTCGGCGAAACGTTCCACAAAGTAATAGCACACCAATCGGGAACAATCCGCACGTTTCGGTATTTTACTGTCTATGTAGTGTAAAAGCTGTGGGAGGAGTTAAGGTAGTACATTTGGCTATAATAAGAATAATAATATATATGTGAGATAACAGTAAGTGGTCTTGCTATGCAAGAACACTTAACTAGAAATGCTACAATTTCTGGGGAAATTGTGTGAAGTGTTCTTGCCTCTACAACTGGAGTGGGCGGAGTAACTGGGTGAAGTGGCTTGAGTAACTGTTGTGTGATTGGAGTGGCTGGAGTAATTGTGAAAAGTATTAAAAAGCTTAATATTTTCAAAAGTATAAATAGTAGTAAAAAAGTTGAAGAAGTCCCATCATTAGCTGAAAGAGCTGAACATTTTTTTCAAAAATGATTTTTTTTTTTTAATTTTTTTTTTTCATGGGGCGGTCATAATGTTTTGGCTGATCATGGGGGGGGGGGTCATATTGTTTTGGCTGATCATGGGGTGGTCAAAATGTTTTGGCTGATAATGGAGTTGTCAGCTTTTGTCACCTCCCACTCTAGTTTTGAACATTTCGCCATTCATTCCTATGGGACCAATTTTGCAAAAACAACAATATTTTGTGAACCATTTGGAGAAATGTTCCACAAAGAAATAGCACACCAATTGGGAACAATCTGCACATTTCGGTATATTACTGTCTATGTAGTGTAAAAGCTGTGGGAGGAGTTTGGGTGGTACATTTGGCTATAAGAATAATATATATGTGAGATAACAGTAAGTGGTCTTGCTATGCAAGAACACTTAATAATAATAATAATAACTAGAAAAGGTACAATTTCTGGGGAAATTGTGAAAGTGTTCTTGCCTCTACAACTGGAGTGGGCGGAGTAACTGGGTGGGGTGGAGTGGCTTGAGTAACTGTGAAAAGTGTTAAAAAGCTTAATATTTTAAAAAGTATAAATAGTAGTAAAAAAGTTCCATCATTCGCTGAAAGAGCTGAACATTTTTTTCAAAAGTAATTTTTTTTTTCAAAAATGAATTTTTTTTAATCAAAAATGATTTTTTTTTCTTCAAAAATGATTTTTTTTTTCAAAACTAATTTTTTTTTTCAAAGGTAATTTTTTTTTTCAAAAATGAATTTTTTTATTTCAAAAATAATTTTTTTTTCGAAATTATTATTTTTTTTAAAGTAATTTTTTTTTCAAAAATAATTTTTTTTTTTCAAAAATAATTTTTTTTTTCAAATATATTTTTTTTTTCAAAAATAATTTTTTTTTTAAAAGAAATTTTTTTTTCAAAAATATTTTTTTTTTTCAAAAATTTTTTTTTTTCAAAAATATATTTTTTTTTTTTCAAAAATGATTTTTTTTTTCAAAAATTATTTTTTTACTTTTTTCAAAAATTTTTTTTTTTTTTCAAAAATATTTTTTTTTTTACATGGGGCGGTCATAATGTTTTGGCTGATCATGGGGTGGTCATAATGTTTTGGCTGATCATGGGGTTGTCAGCTTTTGTCACTTCCCACTCTAGTTTTGAACATTTCGCCATTCATTCCTATGGGACCAATTTCGCCGCAAAAACGTCATTTCCTGGACCATTCGGCAAAACATTCCACAAAGTAATAACACACCAATCGGGAACAATCCGCTCGTTTCGGTATATTATTTGTCTCTGTAGTGTGAAAACTGTGGGAGGAGTCTACAAGCATTATCAAGTCTAGCAGATGAAGTCACATGCATTTGGAGTGTCTTAGCATCTTGTGTTTACAACCACTGTTTCCTAGCAACGCTCATGCCCTGTTTATGCTTCCCAAATACTGCTTCATCAAAACTGCCCCATCAGAATTACCCCATCAAAACTGCCCCATCATATTCCTCTATTATAAATCAGTACATGGTGTGTCTGTCCCCTCCCCCGGGCTCTGTAATCAGAGCTGAGATGCTCCAGCCACCTTCCCCCCTGTGTATAACAGAAGCTTTGGTAACCATGGCAACAAAACAAACACTAACAGTACACTCTGATTAATGGCTAAAATTTCCTGAAATGACCTCTAAACAAATGGCCGTATTTTAAAAACTATACATCCTACAGCGAAGATCTTTATATTGTGAGAATCACAAGACCGAGACCTAGATTTTGATGTATAGTATGTCTCTGAAATATTAAAAATGAAGGCACAGTCGCAGTTTAGAAATTGCCCTTCAAATTTGGAGGGGGCTAGAGTGTAGTTTCAATGAATGTCAATGGACGGCGTGAGTTGCAAACAAATGGTCATATTGTGAAAACTATCAGGACTATGGCTTAGCCGTGGACATGTTTAGTGGCAGCAGGGATAGCTGAACGTTTTGATATAAGATTTGTGTAGGTGGGCTTGAAAATGAGGGAGTGGCGGCAGTTTAGAAATTATGTTCTGATTTTCCAGCTTTTGTCATCTCCCACTCTAGTTTCCCCATTCATTCCTATGGGACCAATTTCGCCGCAAAAACGACGATATTTCGTGAACCATTCGGCGAAACGTTCCACAAAGTAATAGCACACCATTCGAGAACAATCCGCACGTTTCGGTATATTACTTGTCTATGTAGTGTAAAAACTGTGGGAGGAGTTAGGGTGGTAAATTTGGCTATAATAATAAGAATAATATATATGTGAGATAACAGTAAGTGGTCTTGCTATGCAAGAACACTTAATAATATATATGTGAGATAACAGTAAGTGGTCTTGCTATGCAAGAACACTTAATGAATACAGAACAAAGAAGATGTAGTCAGCATGTTGGGCTCTCAAACATTTCTTGAAAGGAATCGTCCCCTTTTGAAAATGATAGTTGCCCGGCTGGCATGCAGATGCTATGACTTCAATTCATTCTGAGAAGTCATGAGCCAAAAGTACCTAGGTTTGGTTTGACGTGGTTTAGCAAAGCACGACTAAAGTTTTAGTGCTGAATTCAAACCCCATTTAAGCTAATGGGACAGGAATGTTAAAAACTGTAATGGTCATTTCCAGGCTAATAGACAACAGAGTGTCAAATAAATGGCATGGAGGACATGTACTAAAACAAAAAAAAAAATTGAACTGGGCTGGGCCCTGCAGAACATGTAGGACATGTACTTACCCTGAAGAACATGTACCAAAAAAAAAAAATACAAAATTAATTTCAATAACATGCCTGGAAGATGTTCTTAACCTGCCTGTAAAGTGGCACATCTGTATGATGTATAAAACCTACTATAGCAAAGCTGACATTTAGAAGAAAAAAAATGCTGTTTAAATTGTTGGCAAATGACAGCTTCATCAGCTTTACTTCTGTTTGTAAAAAAATGTCTGTGGATTCCCTTCATCTATACCAGACCCTTATCCTAAATGAAGGTCTGATATAGATGTTAATGGGGGGCCCCCACACAAAAAAAATGTATAGGGTCCCCCAGGTCTTGGGATTAGTATGATTTTTTTGGGGAAAACGAATGCAAAAAAAAACACAAAAAAATGTTGTGTCACCCCAAACTCCATATCAGACCCTTATTCGAGCATGCAGCTTGGGATGGGGGGGGGTTGTACAGCTCCCTTTCCACCTGAACCATGTCAAGGCACATGCCCACTGCATTGGGGACACAGGGACACTTCCCCACAACCCTGGCCCAGTAATTGTGTGTGTATGTGGGGGGGGGGTCTGTAGGCTGGGGGTGCTTATTGCAATTTGGAAGCCAATTTTAACAGTAAGGGGGTACCGAGATATTGTCCCCCAATATGAATGACTAAGGGGTGTATAGTATCCATGCTCTCACACAAAAAAATTTAGTATTAATTAAAGACAGTTTTTGACAAGTCCTTTATTGAAAATAAAGAGAAACCCAAAAAGTCCCATAATGTACATACATTCTGAATCATGTCATCTAGCGATGCAGATCATCAATCATTATGTACTGCAGACCAGTGCTGCCAACCTAGCAGATTGAAATTTACTGACACAACACTCAAAATGTACCGGCACAGACAGGTTTTTACTGACATTTGCAAAAATTACCAAATTAGAGTGCAAATTTCAGCATTTAGATTTTCAAATAAGTACAATTTGCAATTGGCAATAGGATTTAAGGTAGATATTAAGGCACAAAACATATTTCTAATTTTATTTTCGATATAGTAAGTAAATAGCTCAGGACTCAGGAGGGCAGGAAATTAGAATGGTCAGGCACACTCACATTAAACTGACTTTTACAGTGACACTGACAGCAGTGTGCAGCAGCACAGATGATGATGATGATGATGATGATGATGATGATGATGACACCTCACTGACATGTCCCCTCCTGAGTTACAGTGACAGTCTCTCTCCACACCAGGTGTTTCCTTCCGTCCACTCCAATTCAAACAGCACTGACAGTCCTGCTTCCGGCTTGCCTTGCTTCTGTCCTGCAGACCCGCACACGAGGCTCCTGCCGCTCTACAGGGCCATCTTAATAACATCATGGACCCCTGGGCAAAGTAATGCACTAGGGCCCTGACCAGGGAGATGGTGACCTGTGGCATGCTATGTGCATTGTGGCAAGGAGAGGGTGTGGCTAAATAATGCTACATATTGAGTGTGGCATTTGAGTTTGATTAGAAACAAAAAATAGATGGCAGATGTGAGTAGTATAGGGTGGTACAGTGGCAGATGTGAGTAGTATATGGTGGTATAGTGGCTGTGGGTGCTGACTTTGTTCATTTATAGCTGTCCTGTGTGTTACAGATTGTACCCCACACTACATCCACAGCAAAGTCAACACCCAACAGCCATGTGACACACTTTGACAAAGTCATAGAGCACCTGCTGTCCTGTGTGGATGATTATCCTAAAGCTATAAGATGTTAAAAGGCACTGTGGGGACTTTGGATGATTCTTTTAGGATATCACAACGAAACGGGTGTGACACCTCACTCACTTTGTGCTGCCCAGTGCCTGCCGTGCTACCCGCCACCACCGCCGATGCGCTCGTGTTCGTTTTACCGATCCCTCTCTGCCAGCTCTCTCACATCAGTCCCGACACCTGTAAGAGCAGAGCAGCTGCAGCACTTTACAGATCACTCCGCCAAACACTGACACCAGGGAAGAAAGATAGCAGCCAGGCAGGGCCGGATTAAGAGCATTATGGGCCTGGTGCTGAGGATTCTGGTGGGCCTTTTTAAGATATTAAATAAAGGAAAACACAAACATTTTTTGTTAAAACAAATTAAATGAGAGAGAGAGAGAGAAAAAGAGATGCACAGCATAGTACCTTACATGGGGGTGAGGGGTAATAGCACAGTACATTACATGGGTGGTACAGCAGAGTATGTTACATGGGGGGGTAATAGCACAGTACATGGGTGGTACAGCAGAGTATGTTACATGGGGGGCACAAAGCACAGTACATTAGATGGTGGGCACAGCACATTACATGGTGGATACATGAATACAGCACATTACATGGTGGGCAAAGCACATCACATTACATGGTGGGCACAACACATGACAGTGGGCACTGCACAACACATTTAGTGGTGAGCATGGTACAGCACATTACATAGTGGGCACAGGACATTACACGGTTGGCACTGCACAATACAGCACATTATGTGGTGGGCACAGCACATATGGTGGGCACAGAACATGACATGGTTGGTACTGCACAAAACAGCACATTACATGATGGGCACAACACAGCACATGCACATGGTGAGCACAGCACCTTATATGGTTGGCACATCACATGAGATGGCGGGCACAGCTGAGCACATTACCTGGTGGGCACTGCACATTACAAGTGAGCACTGCAGAGCACAGCACATTATATTGTGGGCACAGAATATTATAAAATGGGTACTGCCAATGACATGGTGGGAACTGCACAACACCACATGACATGGTGGGCACTGCATGGCACAGCACATGACATGGTGGATGCTGCACTTGACATGGCACTGCACGACACAGCACAGTACATTACATGGTGGGCACAGGACACTAAATGGTTGGCACTGCACAGCACGTTCCATTGTGGGTACTGCATGGCACATGACATGGTGTGTACAGCACATTACATGGTAGGCACTGCATGGCGCAGCACATGACATGGTGAGCACAATACAGCAAATTACATGGTGGGCACTGCACAGCAATTTACATGGTGGGCACTGCATGGCACAGCACATTACATGGTGGGTACAGCACATTACATGGTGGGCAATGCATGGTACAGCACATGACATGGTGGGCACTGCGAGGCACAGCACATTACATGGTGGGAACAACACATTACATGGTGGGCACTGTGTGAAATAGCACATTACATGGTGGGCAATGCACATGGCATCGTGGGCACTGCACATTACTTGGTAGGAACTGCACATGACATGGTGGGCACTGCATATGACATAGTGGGCAATTCATGGCACAGCACATGGCATAGTGGGCACTTCATGTCACAGCACATGGCATAGTGGGCACAAGAGAGCACATTACATGGGCAGGGAGCAGCAGTCTGTCCCCTAGCACAATCATTACACCCCCCCAGGTCAGTTTCTACACTATCCTCGCTCCCTAATAAGATTACTAACCTCATCTCACCAGCAAGGGAGATGTCCTTCCTCCCGGGCTTCTGCTGGTTAGGATGACATCAGCACCCCTCCCCCAGACATCTGCTCCTCTTCCTTTAGGACAGGACACAGATAAGCCACTGGCATGGGCTCTGCAGCCAGGAACTCTAGAGCATGTGGCTGGGCGCAGGATGGTGTACCTCTGCCCCGAAAATGAAAAAATAGTCCCCCAGCGCTCACCTTCTGGGCCCCTCTATTGAACTGATGGGGCCCAGAAAAATATATTTATTCACCCCCTGAGCAAGAAGGAGCTTAGGAAGGAGCAGTAAATGTTTACAAGGGGACAGGTAAAGTGCGGGGGCCCCCATGCAGCTGGGGCACCTGGGCAGTGCCCAGGGGTGTCCACTCATTAAGACGGCCCTGCCGCTCAGCTCCGCTCAGCTCCGCTCAGCTCCCTTACACCATGACATCACATGCCACTCTCAAGCACCACCTCCAGACCCGGCCCCTGCCGGCGCCAACAAACACACTGTAGCATTAATTGGGATGGTTCCCAAAAACGCAGTGTTAGCGGAATCAGCCCAGATACCTGCTAGCACCTGCGTTTTGCCCCTCCGCCCAGCCAACCCAAGTGCAGTATCGATCGATCACTGTCACTTATGAAACACTAACTGCATAACTGCAGCATTCGCAGAGTCAGGCCTGATCCCTGCGATTGCTAACAGTTTTTTTGGTAGCATTTTGGTGAACTGGCAAGCACCAGCACCAGCCCCAGGCAGCGTCAGTTTAGCGCCAGTATCGCTAACACCCACGCACGTCACCGTACACCTCCCTTAGTGGTATAGTATCTGAACGGATCAATATCTGATTCGATCAGATCTATACTAGTGTCCCCAGCAGTTTAGGGTTCCCAAAAACACAGTGTTAGCGGAATCAGCCCAGATACCTGCTAGCACCTGCATTTTGCCCCTCCACCCGGCCCAGCCCAGCCCACCCAAGTGCAGTATCAATCGATCACTGTCACTTACAAAACACTAAATGCATAACTGTAGCACCTGCAGAGTCAGGCCTGATCCGTGCGATCGCTAACAGTTTTTTTGGTAGCGTTTTGGTGAACTGGCAAGCACCAGCGGCTTAGTACACCCCGGTCGTAGTCAAACCAGCACTGCAGTAACACTTGGTGACGTGGCGAGTCCCATAAGTGCAGTTCAAGCTGGTGAGGTGGCAAGCACAAGTAGTGTCCCGTTGCCACCAAGAAGAAGACAAACAGGCCCGTCGTGCCCATAGTGCCCTTCCTGCTGCATTCGCCATTCCTAATTGGGATCCCCAACCAAATGCAGTCGGCTGCATGAGAGGCATTTTCTTTATGTCCTCACGAGTACCCCTACCCAACAAACCCCCCCAAAAAAGATGTTGTGTCTGCAGCAAGCGCTGATATAGGCGTGACACCCGCTATTATTGTCCCTCCTGTCCTGATAATCCTGGTCTTTGCATTGGTGAATGTTTTGAACGCTACCATTCACTAGTTGAGTATTAGCGTAGGGTACAGCATTCCACAGACTAGGCACACTTTCACAGGGTCTCCCAAGATGCCATCGCATTTTGAGAGACCCGAACCTGGAACCGGTTACAGTTATAAAAGTTAGTTACAAAAAAAGTGTAAAAAAAAATAAAAAAAAAATATATAAAATAAAAAAAAATAGTTGTCGTTTTATTGTTCTCTCTCTCTCTAGTCTCTCTCTATTGTTCTGCTCTTTTTACTGTATTCTATTCTGCAATGTTTTATTGTTATTATGTTTTATCATGTTTGCTTTTCAGGTATGCAATTTTTTTATACTTTACCGTTTACTGTGTTTTATTGTTAACCATTTTTTTGTCTTCAGGTACGCCATTCACGACTTTGAGTGGTTATACCAGAATGATGCCTGCAGGTTTAGGTATCATCTTGGTATCATTCTTTTCAGCCAGCGGTCGGCTTTCATGTAAAAGCAATCCTAGCGGCTAATTAGCCTCTAGACTGCTTTTACAAGCAGTGGGAGGGAATGCCCCCCCTCCCCCACCGCCTTCCGTGTTTTTCTCTGGCTCTCCTGTCTCAACAGGGAACCTGAGAATGCAGCCAGTGATTCAGCCAGCTGACCATAGAGCTGATCAGAGACCATAGTGGCTCCAAACATCTCTATGGCCTAAGAAACCGGAAGCTACGAGCATTTCATGACTTAGATTTCGCCGGATGTAAACAGCGCCATTGGGAAATTGGGAAAGCATTTTATCACACCGATCTTGGTGTGGTCAGATGCTTTGAGGACAGAGGAGAGATCTAGGGTTTAATAGACCCCAATTTTTTCAAAAAAGAGTACCTGTCGCTACCTATTGCTATCATAGGGGATATTTACATTCCCTGAGATAACAATAAAAATGATTTAAAAAAAATGAAAGGAACAGTTTAAAAATAAGATAAAAAAGCAAAAAAATTATAAAGAAAAAAACAAAAAAAAACACCCCTATCCCCCCCTGCTCTCGCGCAAAGGCGAACGCAAGTGTCGGTCTGGCGTCAAATGTAAACCGCAATTGCACCATGCATGTGAGGTGTCACCGCAAACGTCAGATCGAGGGCAGTAATTTTAGCAGTAGACCTCCTCTGTAAATCTAAAGTGGTAACCTGTAACTTGTGTCAAAATATAAAATATTCCATGGACTCAACATGCCTCTTAGCAAATAGCTTGGGGTGTCTACTTTCCAAAATGGGGTCATTTGGGGGGGGGGGGGTTGTGCCATCTGGGCATTTTATGGCCTTCAAAACTGTGATAGGTAGTAAGGAGTGAAATCAAAAATTTATGCCCTTAGAAATCCTGAAGGCGGTAATTGGATTTCGGGGCCCCGTACGTGGATAGGCTCCCAAAAAGTCCCACACATGTGGTATCCCCGTACTCAGGAGAAGCAGCTTAATGTATTTTGGGGTGCAATTCCACATAGGCCCATGGCCTGTGTGAGCAATATATCATTTAGTGACAACTTTTTGTAAATATTTTTTTTTTTTTGTCATTATTCAATCACTTGGGACAAAAAATAAATATTCAATGGGTTCAACATGACTCTCAGCAATTTCCTTGGGGTGTCTACTTTCCAAAATGGGGTCATTTGGGGGGGTTTTGTACAACCCTGCCATTTTAGCACCTCAAGAAATGACATAGGCAGTCATAAACTAAAAGCTGTGTAAATTCCAGAAAATGTACCCTAGTTTGTAGACGATATAACTTTTGCGCAAACCAATAAATATACGCTTATTGACATTTTCTTTACCAAAGACATGTGGCCGAATACATTTTGGCCTAAATGTATGACTAAAATTGAGTTTATTGGATTTTTTTTATAACAAAAAGTAGAAAATATCATTTTTTTTCAAAATTTTTGGTCTTTTTCCGTTTATAGCACAAAAAATAAAAACGACAGAGGTGATCAAATACCATCAAAAGAAAGTTCTGTTTGTGGGAAGAAAAGGATGCAAATTTAGTTTGGGTACAGCATTGCATGACCGCGCAATTAGCAGTTAAAGCGACGCAGTGCCAAATTGGAAAAAGACCTCTGGTCCTTAGGCAGCATAATGGTCCGGGGCTGAAGTGGTTAAAATTGCACACAAACGTGCAGTGGCAACAAAATAAATACATTTTTAAAAGCCTTTACAGGTTACCACTTTAGATTTACAGAGGAGGTCTACTGCTAAAATTACTGCCCTCGATCTGACCTTCCCAGTGATACCTCACATGCATGGTGCAATTGCTGTTTACATTTGACGCCATAGCGCCTTAGCGCAAGAGCAGGGGGGGGGGCAGGGGTGCTTTTTTTTTTTTTTCTTTATTATTTTTTTGCTTTTTTATCTTATTTTTAAACTGTTCCTTTCATTTTTTTTTAATCATTTTTATTATCTCAGGGAATGTAAATATCCCCTGGTAGCAATAGGTAGTGACAGGTACTCTTTTTTGAAAAAATTGGGGTCTATTAGACCCTAGATCTCTCCTCTGCCCTCAAAGCATCTGACCACACCATGATCAGTGTGATAAAATGCTTTCCCAATTTCCCAATGGCGCTGTTTACATCTGGCAAAATCTAAGTCATGAAATGCTCGTAGCTTCTGGCTTCTTAGGCCATAGAGATGTTTGGAGCCACTGTGGTCTCTGATCAGCTCTATGGTCAGCTGGCTGAATCACCGGCTGCATTCTCAGGTTCCCTGTTGAGACAGGAGAGCCAGGGAAAAACACGGAAGACGGTGGGGGGGGGGGGGGGGGGGCATTCCCTCCCACTGCTTGTAAAAGCAGTCTAGAGGCTGACCACTGGCTGAAAAGAATGATACCAAGATGATACCTAAACCTGCAGGCATCATTCTGGTATAACCACTCAAAGTCGTGAATGGCGTACCTGAAGACAAAAAAATGGTTAACAATAAAACACAGTAAACGGTAAAGTATAAAAAATTGCATGTCTGAAAAGCAAACATGATAAAAAATAACAGCAATAAAACATTGCAAAATAGAATACAGTAAAAAAGAGCAGAACAATAGAGAGAGAATAGAGAGAGAGAACAATAAAACGACAACTATTTTTTTTTATTTTATATATTTTTTTATTTTTTTTTGTTTTTTACACTTTTTTTTGTAACTAACTTTTATAACTGTAACTGGTTCCAGGTTCGGGTCTCTCAAAATGCGATGGCATCTTGGGAGACCCTGTGAAAGTGTGCCTAGTCTGTGCAATGCTGTACCCTACGCTAATACTCAACTAGTGTATGGTAGTGTTCAAAACATTCACTGTGACAGACCTAGCCGGGAAAGAGACTTTTGGAGGGGACTGTATGCTAGCCTCTTGCCGATCGATCGGGGGCCCTTGCATTTGGGGGAACGGTGCTCTTTGTGAGCTGTATGTCTGGGGACTAGGGATGAGCTTCGAGTTCGAGTCGAACTCATGTTCGACTCGAACATTGGCTGTTCGCAAGTTCGCCGAACAGCGAACAATTTGGGGTGTTCGCGGCAAATTCGAATGCCGCGGAACACCCTTTAAAAGTCTATGGGAGAAATCAAAAGTGCTAATTTTAAAGGCTTATATGCAAGTTATTGTCATAAAAAGTGTTTGGGGACCTGGGTCCTGCCCCAGGGGACATGGATCAATGCAAAAAAAAGTTTTAAAAACGGACGTTTTTTCAGGAACAGTGATTTTATTAATGCTTAAAGTCAAACAATAAAAGTATAATATCCCTTTAAATTTCGTACCTGAGGGGTGTCTATAGTATGCCTGTAAAGGGGCGCATGTTTCCCGTGTTTAGAACAGTCTGACAGCAAAATGACATTTGGAAGGAAAAAACACATTTAAAACTACCGCGGCTATTGCATTGCCGACAATACACATAGAAGTTCATTGATAAAAACGGCATGGGAATTCCCCACAGGGCAACCCCGAACCAAAATTAAAAAAAAAAAAATGATGTGGGGGTCCCCCTAAATTCCATACAAGGCCCTTCAGGTCTGGTATGGATATTAAGGGGAACCCCAGCCAAAATTTAAAAAAAAAATTGACGTGGGGTTCCCCCTAAATTCCATACCAGACCCTTCAGGTCTGGTATGGATTTTAAGGGGAACCCCGCGCCAAAAAAAAAAAAAAACGGCGTGGGGTCCCCCTGAAAATCCATACCAGACCCTTATCTGAGCACGCAACCTGGCAGGCCGCAAGAAAAGAGGGGGGGACGAGAGTGCGCCCCCCCCCCCTCCTGAACCGTACCAGGCCACATGCCCTCAACATTGGGAGGGTGCTTTGGGGTAGCCCCCCAAAACACCTTGTCCCCATGTTGATGAAGACAAGGGCCTCATCCCCACAACCCTGGCCGTTGGTTGTGGGGGTCTGCGGGCGGGGGGCTTATCGGAATCTGGAAGCCCCCTTTAACAAGGGGACCCCCAGATCCCGGCCCCCCCCCTGTGTGAAATGGTAAGGGGGTACTTACCCCTACCATTTCACTAAAAAAGTGTCAAAATAGTTAAAAATGACAAGAGACAGTTTTTGACAATTCCTTTATTTAAATGCTTCTTCTTTCTCCTTCATCTTCTTCTGGTTCTTCTGGCTCTTCTGGTTCTTCCTCCGGCGTTCTCGTCCAGCATCTCCTCCGCGGCGTCTTCTATCTTCTTCTCCTCGGGCCGCTCCGCACCCATGGCATGGGGGGGGAAGGCTCCCACTCTTCTCTTCATCTTCTTCTCTTCTTCATCTTCTTCTTCATCTTCTTCTTCTTCTTCTTCTCTTCTTCCTTCTTCTCTTCTTCATTTCTTCTGCGGGCCGCTCCGCAGCCATGCTGGCATGGAGGGAGGCTCCCGCTGTGTGACGGCGTCTCTTCGTCTGACGGTTCTTAAATAGCGGGGGGCGGGGCCATCTGGTGACCCCGCCCCCCTCTGACGCACGGTGACTTGACGGGACTTCCCTGTGACGTCACGGGGAATGCCACAGGGAAGTCCCGTCATGTCCCGTGCGTCAGAGGGGGGCGGGGTCACCGGGTGGCCCCGCCCCCTGTTATTTAAGAACCGTCAGACGAAGAGACGCCGTCACACAGCGGGAGCCTCCCACCATGCCAGCATGGCTGCGGAGCGGCCCGGAGAAGAAATGAAGAAGAGAAGAAGGAAGAAGAGAAGAAGAAGAAGAAGATGAAGAAGAAGATGAAGAAGAAGAAGAAGAAGATGAAGAGAAGAGCGGGAGCCTCCCCCCCATGCCATGGGTGCGGAGCGGCCCGAGGAGAAGAAGATAGAAGATGCCGCGGAGGAGATGCTGGACGAGAACGCCGGAGGAAGAACCAGAAGAGCCAGAAGAACCAGAAGAAGAAGAAGATGAAGGAAGAAAGAAGAAGCATTTAAATAAAGGAATTGTCAAAAACTGTCTCTTGTCATTTTTAACATTTTTGACAGTTTTTTAGTGAAATGGTAGGGGTAAGTACCCCCTTACCATTTCACACAGGGGGGGGCTGGGATCTGGGGGTCCCCTTGTTAAAGGGGGCTTCCAGATTCCGATAAGCCCCCCACCCGCAGACCCCCACAACCACCGGCCAGGGTTGTGGGGATGAGGCCCTTGTCTTCATCAACATGGGGACAAGGTGTTTTGGGGGGCTACCCCAAAGCACCCTCCCAATGTTGAGGGCATGTGGCCTGGTACGGTTCAGGAGGGGGGGGGGCCGCACTCTCGTCCCCCCCTCTTTTCCTGCGGCCTGCCAGGTTGCGTGCTCGGATAAGGGTCTGGTATGGATTTTTAGGGGGACCCCACGCCGTTTTTTTTTTTTTTTGGCGCGGGGTTCCCCTTAAAATCCAGGTCTGGTATGGAATTTAGGGGGAACCCCACGTCAATTTTTTTTTAAAATTTTGGCTGGGGTTCCCCTTAATATCCATACCAGACCTGAAGGGCCTTGTATGGAATTTAGGGGGACCCCCACATCATTTTTTTTTTTTATTTTGGTTCGGGGTTGCCCTGTGGGGAATTCCCATGCCGTTTTTATCAATGAACTTCTATGTGTATTGTTGGCAATGCAATAGCCGCGGTAGTTTTAAATGTGTTTTTTCCTTCAAAATGTCATTTTGCTGTCAGACTGTTCTAAACACGGGAAACATGCGCCCCTTTACAGGCATACTATAGACACCCCCAGGTACGAAATTTAAAGGGATATTACACTTTTATTGTTTGACTTTAAGCATTATTAAAATCACTGCTCCTGAAAAAACGGCCGTTTTTAAAACTTTTTTTTGCATTGATTCATGTCCCCTGGGGCAGGACCCAGGTCCCCAAACACTTTTATTGACAATAACTTGCATATTAGCCTTTAAAATTAGCACTTTTGATTATTTATGTTCGTGTCCCATAGACTTTAACGGTGTTCACGTGTTCGAACAAATTTTTTTCCTGTTCGCATGTTCTGGTGCGAACCGAACAGGGGGGTGTTCGGCTCATCCCTACTGGGGACCCTGGATTTGCCATATTGGAATAGTGGCCGATGCATAATGCTGGGACAGATACTGTTAGGAGATGCTGATGTAAATTCCAACACCTGTCTGTCTATTGTCTGCTAAAATGTGTATTGTAAATAAGTCTACTATGGGATCTAAGAGTCATTAGATCCCCATTGGTATTTGTGTTAATTAACTCTGCTATTGTGTGAAGAAGAGTCAATGTTGATTGTGATAATGTTGATTGGATTTTCTGAACTACAAGACGGCCAGTCTGGCCTAACGGTCATGTCTGAGTCATCTAGGCTGTCTAAAGGGATTAGTTAATTAGCTCATGTTAATTAGGTTAATTAGGTTACAGCTGTATTGTTAGAGTAATATGAGCAGGAGGTCTGCACCTCCTCTTTTATTGTATAAATAAGACTATTCCTGTCAATAAAGATAGATTCCTGTTTGAACTTACATACAGCCTGCCTGGTGTTTGTTCTGAGCTATCACAACTGGACTAGAACGGCACAGAGCTATAGTTCTAGTCCTGGAGCATTGGATGACCGAACCATCAGACGTTGCAATTTGATTCTATAGCTGCAGGGGAGTGTCGGGAGAGTAGAACCGAGCGAGCAAGGGGCTCGTTACATTCACCAATGCAAAGACCAGGATTGTCAGGACAGGAGGGACAATAATAGCGGGTGTCACGCCTAAATCCGCGCTTGCTGCAGACACAACATCTTTTTTGGGGGGTTCGTTGGGTAGGGGTACTTGGGAGGAGATAAAATGCCTCTCATGCAACCGACTGTATTTGGTTGGGGATGTGAATGGGGGAAGTATGGGCGCTGCAGAAGTGGTGGGTTCCCAATTAGGATTGGTGAATGCAGCAGGAAGGGCACTATGGGCACGACGGGCCTGTTTGTCTTCTTCTTGGTGGCAGCAGGACACTACTTGTGCTTGCCACCTCACCAGCTTGAACTGCACTTATGGGACTCTCCACGTCACCAAGTGTTACTGCAGTGCTGGTTTGACTACGACCGGGGTGTACTAGGCCGCTGGTGCTTGCCAGTTCACCAAAACGCTACCAAGAAAACTGTTAGCGATCGCAGGGATCAGGCCTGACTCTGCGAATGCTGCAGTTATGCGTTTAGTGTTTTGTAAGTGACAGTGATCGATCGATACTGCACTTGGGTGGGCTGGCCTGGGCCGGGCGGAGGGGCAAAACGCAGGTGCTAGCAGGTATCTGGGCTGATTCCGCTAACACTGCGTTTTTGGGAACCCTAAACTGCTGGGGATGCTAGTATAGATCTGATCGGATCAGATATTGATCCGTTCAGATAGTATACCACTAAGGGAGGTGTACGGTATATGTGTGGGTGTTAGCGGTACTGGCGCTAACCTGACGCTGCCTGGGGCTGGTGCTTGCCAGTTCACCAAAATGCTACCAAAACAACTGTTAGCGATTGCAGGGATCAGGCCTGACTCTGCAAACGCTGCAGTTATGCGTTTAGTGTTTTGTAAGTGTCAGTGATCAATCAATACTGCACTTGGGAGGGCTGGGCTGGGTCAGGCGGAGGGGCAAAACGCAGGTGCTAGCAGGTATCTGGGCTGATCCCACTAACACTGCGTTTTTGGGAACCCTAAACTGCTGGGGACGCTAGTATAGATCTGATCGGATGAGATATTGATCCGTTCAGATACTATACCACTAAGGGAACCGTATGCTGCGTGCGTGGGTGTTAGCAGTACTGGCGCTAATTTGACGCTGCCTGGGGCAACGCATATCACTGCCGGGCGATCAGGGGGCTAAACCTTTATTAGGTAATAAATGGCGGGTGCCCTGACTCTATAAAAAATAAACAAACTAACCAGCGTCACCCGTAACGGTTATACAGTGATCAGTGGTGAAAGGGTTAACTAGGGGGCAATCAAGGAGTTAAAACATTTATTAGGTAGTATATGGGGGTCCCTGACGCTATAAAACGCTGACGGCAAACCTAAATATTTACCTCCCTAACTAGCGTCACCAGTGACACTAATACAGCGATCAGAGAAATTATCGCTTAGTGACACTGGCGACGGGGGGGTGATCAAGGGGTTAAAAATTTATTAGGGGGGGTTGGGGGGTACCCTAGACCTAAAGGGGGCTAACACTAACTGCCCTAGCACACTAACTGTCGCAAACTGACACCAATGCAGTAATCAGAAAAAAAAAACTGCTTGGTGTCAGTGTGACGGGGGGGAGGGGTGATTGGGGGGGGATCGGGGGGTAAAGGGGGGTGTATTGTGTGCCTGGCATGTTCTACTGTATGTGTGCGTGTTGTGCACTCACATTGCAGTCTTCTCTCCTCGGCGCCGGAACGGAAAATACCGAGCCGAGGAGAGATGACATCACTTCCTCTGCCTCTGTGTACTATACAGAGGCAGGGGAATGATCCCATTGGCTGGGAGCGATCGCAAGGGGGGGCCACGAATGGATGGCCTCCCCCTTACCTCCGATCACCGTGGGGACAAACGCCGACCACCTCGGGCACCGGGGGGGTCTGATCGGACCCCCGGCCCGCGGGAGGCAGATCACGTACAGGTACATGATTCTGCCTGCCCGTGCCATTCTGCCAACGTACATCATCGTGAGGCGGTCGGCAACTGGTTAACTTACTTTTCTAAGTATAACCTTTTATGCGCAATAAATTTTAAATCTTAGCATACTTCACTATTGGTCCCCCCTTTTTCTTCCCTTTTGGGTACCTGTTTTTCGTATGGTTGAGTATTAACGTTGAAGGATCGTTTATCATCTCATCAGTGAACCTGCCATCCTGCAATATTCCTTGGATATCGTTACAAGCTCTTACTGACTCCCAGACTGAAAAGCTGGGTGTCATTGTGATTTGGTGAGTGGGGACACATGTGAGGGTGTCTTGGTACACCTGAAGATTTTTCTGCAACATTTTCTCTGCACTTTCCACACACCAGATGTGAAGCATTCCCTGCATTTTTACACACTATTTGTGAAGCACCTTCATAGTTTTGTATGGACTTTGTTTTTTGTTATCACTATTTATGGGTTTTTGTTTGTGAGTGCAGCATTTATATATTTTACCACTATGTTCAAGTGTCTAGCACTTTGTGTATAGCAGCTTCATTCAATTTTTTTTTACCACCCATTTTTTTACCACCCATTATATAAAAACATTTTTTTATTTTTTATTTTTTCACACCATCAGCGCGAGTTTATATATTTAGTTTATATATTTTCCCAGCTTCAATCATCCCGGCACCATGGTTGTTATGTGTCATGATGATTGAAGCACATTATTTCTATTATTACATTGTTATAGAAAATTAAATAGTTCAACTCACCATAATGCAGAATCAGTGGGAGCTTTGAGTGTGTCACTTGTACGTCGCCTGTCACCAGATGCAGATTGTCACTTGCCACATCAGCTGTCACACAATTGCGGATTGGCACTTGCCACATCACCTGCCACAAGTTGCGGATTGTCCACTTGCCACATCACCTGCCACACATTGCAGATCGTCCACGTGCCACGTCACCTGGCACAAGTTGCAGATTGTCACTTGCCACAAGTTGCAGATTGTCACTTGCCACGTCACCTGCCACACGTTGCAAATTGTCCACTTGCCACGTCACCTGCCACAAGTTGTGGATTGTCCACTTGCCACGTCACCTGCCACACATTGCGGATTGTTCACTTGCCACGTCACCTGCTACACATTGCGGATTGTCCACTTGCCACGTCACCTGCCACAAGTTGCGGATTGTCACTTGCCAAAAGTTGCAGATTTTCACTTGCCACGTCACCTGCCACACGTTGCAAATTGTCCACTTGCCATGTCACTGTAAAGAAAATGGCTGCACTTTGGTTCACTATATACTTTAGATAAGGAGCCTGAACTTTTGAACTTTTTATACAAGATTATATGAAATGCTATTGCAAGGCTTTTATAATGTCAAAATGGAAATTTACTTGTAAGGAAAATAGGGAAGTTAACCTTTTAATAGATATAAGGGAACTAGCTAGCTAGCTCACCGCACATCTGGCCTAAAGCCAATGGTATATGACCCGAGACTATCTTAAAAGGGTATTCCCATATTATTAATTTTCTCGGAATTCAAGCTAAAAAGGTATATTTAGACAAAGGACATTTTTTGGTACTTTTGGGAGCGTCATTTAGCAGAATATTATGCAAATACACACATGTCATAT
Organism: Lithobates clamitans; assembly: GCA_037952925.1. Classification (NCBI taxonomy): domain Eukaryota; kingdom Metazoa; phylum Chordata; class Amphibia; order Anura; family Ranidae; genus Lithobates; species Lithobates clamitans. The sequence goes on along the minus strand of JBBGZY010000665.1, from coordinate 3,060,659 downwards.
AAAAGATAACTTGTGATATGTAACTTGTGATACCTGTATTCTTGTGATTGGATAAACTAAGGGACCGCCCCTTGGTTTGCCCCTACTGATAAAAGATTGTTGCCCTATATAACATGTGAAATGGTACAATAAATTTGTATTTCTGGATATCCAACTGTGTGTGGTGTCTTGATTTACCCAATCGATTGAAAGATCTTTTTGATGTCCAAGTTCAGCTCGAGCAAGGAAAAGGTTTGAGGGCGCACTTGACCAGTCAAACCCTTACCCTTACAGAGTGGTACCAGAGCGTGGGGTTCTGAAGTTCCGGCCAAGCCAAGGTAAGGTCTCTCTAATTTTTTTGTAAGGAGGTCTTGTGCTTGACCGGACTCCAGAATCTGGTAAGGTCAAGTAGCTCATCAAAATATAATAGGAAGAATAATTGTATAAGTGTCCCCGCTAGGTTGGCTAGGACTGGTAGAATATTGTAAATATTTTACTAAGAAATAGGACTGGACATCAAAGAATGTCTATGATGTATTAAGATATGTCTGATAAAATTAAGGTGGCCACCAAGAGTGAAAGATATCATGCAGGACGCTGCGATCATTGTAGTCTTGGATTGTTATTTGTGTCATAATCAGGTTCCTTTAAGACCAAATTTGACAGTAGGTGGTGTAAGAAGTCTTATTGAACATTTCTTTAAACAAACTTATACAATTTGTCCTAATTCATTGTTGGTCTGTAATCATAGAGATTTGTATAAATAATGGGAAATCATTTGGAAAAGGCAAATTCTGGTGGTAAGTAAGAACAACCCACCCCAATTGATTTCGTGTCTGGAAACGGTGGAAAATATTATACTGATCCTTTTTGGTCTCAAATATTAAAACGGTCACATAGTCTGCAAATTTCGGGATTAACTCCCTATGGCCCTTGTAGCCAGAATGATTGGGAAGAAGTTACTAAAATGTGTGGGCAACATAAACAGTATAATTATCCACCATTTCCTTCTAACAATGACTATATGAAAGAGTGTTATAAAATATGGTCTAAAGCACTGAAGGAATATAAAAATAAATTCCCACAGACTATATACAAAAACCCGACCTCACGTTTTCCCAACGTACCCGACCCACTTTTAGATACTCCAAAGGCTTGTAATCCTTTTTATGAATCTTCTCCACCTCCTTATGTATTTCCCAAAATTGACCAACCTAAGGAGGAATTGAATCCTGAGACCCCCATAGAAACAAATAAAACTGTTAAACAGGAAAATAAATTGTATCCTTCCTTAGAACTATCATTGGGGGGATTATTGGCTATAGCTGAGGAAAAGGGTACACATTGGTTAGATGAACAAGAAAATAAAAGAAGAGCTATCAAAGAATATGTATCTGTTATAGATAATCTAACCGACACTATAGACACCCATTACACAATAGAGAGTGAAAAAAAAATACAACAAAACAGAAAATCAAAAGAGGCAGAAGAAAATAGAAGAGTTAACTGCTAAAACACAGAAAATATTGAACGAGATAGACCAAGAGGGACAAATGGTTACTAGAGCCGCCAGACAGAGGTTTCAGACAGTTATGGAAAAACATAAACTTATGGAGGAAACAGAACATAGGGAGGAAAATGAATCAGAAGAGTCAGGGGATGAAGAGGAGGCCATAAGCGAGATTAAGGTTATTCCATCAACTCCACAGAACACCCATTTTGCAGGACAAACTGAGGGGTACTCCGACTTTGTTTACCACAGACATACCCATACCCACCAAAGAGACCATATGTCCTCTTATCACAATGGGAAAAACTCAAGTACAAATACCCCTCCCACTGGGCACAATTAAAGAAATAAGACACCTGTCCCAAACCTAACAAAGATCCGAAACAAGCAGTTTTTTTTATAATTGTATTTTTATTAGATTTTTAACATTGTAGAATGAACAAGTACAGCAGTATTGTACAATATAGAATATAAAATATAAAGTTATTGAGAACATCTTTATATCAAAACAGGATAAGTACATATGAACAGAATTCACAGTTAGAGAGCACGGGCCACTCTGTACATTATGTCCAGGATATAGAAAATGAATAATCCTAAAATAGAAGTGCAGGATCAAAACTATAAGTTAGTTACACAAAAAAGAAGAACATAGATTCCATGAAAGATATGTGGTATGGAATAATACGTTCTAAATAACATATGTGAAAATGGGGCAAATGGGGGGTGGAATTTCATGATCACATGGGAGGCCTATGCCAGTAAAAGCTTAAACAACGGTATTTGGCATAGGAGTCCCAAATTCCGACCTATCCCAGGGTTCCCACAATTTTTCAAATTGGTGGATAGTGTCATGTACTGAGGCCGTTAGATATTCCATCCTTCGAATATCAGCTACTAATTGTAAAAATTTGGGCCAAGGGGGAGGGGCATTGGACAGCCAACACAGGGGAATAAGTTGTTTGGCAGCCAGTAGTATGTAAGAAAGAAGCCGGTTAGCTCTTTTGGTTAAGCCAGGAAAAGGAAGGCCCAACAAAAAGTGTAAGGGGTCGAGTGGGAGAGATTTATCCAACACTTTCTGTATCAGGAGCCTCACCTCACCCCAAAAAGGCTGTATCATTGAACACTGCCAAAATATATGGAATAAGGAACTCGTGTCAATCCCACAACGCCAACAGCGCGGCGAGACTGAAGGATCGTATTGATGAATAACATCAGGGGTTCTATACCAAAACATAAGAATTTTCATAGAAGTCTCCCGTTGGGTCACACACTTGGAAGACTTGGAAACAGAAGACCAAATCTTATCCCATAACTGGATTGAAATAGATCTGCCTATCAAATAGGACCACTTTCCCACATAATGATGCATGGTCTCAGTAAGAGGTATCGACTCATGAAGGATACAATGGATGGAGTATATTAAGTGTAGTTGGTGGGGTCCTTGAGCGCATATGTATTCGAAAGTAGTTGGACTATCGAGGGATAAAGTTGAAGATTTAGAGTGAAAAAAGTGCCTAACCAGCAGGTAGAAGTAGAAAAGTTGGGGAGGAATATTGAATTTCTCACGTAAAGTGTCAAAGGGATGTAGCTTTTGTGTAACAGGGTGTACTAAATTTCGAAGTTGGAAAAGGGGGAGGCGTTAAGCCATGGGAAGATCCTGCCCAAGGACAAACTGTCTGGTATGAGTGAGTTAAACAATACATTGATGAGCGGGGAGCAAGGCGAGTTGGTATTCTTTAAGACATTTACACCAAATGGTTAGAGTAAAATTCATTGGGCCAGTGCACTGGTGTTTGAAAGTGGGATCCATAGAAAAGGAACCCTCCCAAACCAAGGAACTCGGGTGAACTGGGTATATCACACCCTTCTCAATAGCGGACCATTGATTTGGATCAAACAGAGAGGACCAGGAAATAATAGGCCTTAAATGTGAGGCATAATAATATTTGAAAATGTCCGGTGCACCCATTCCACCCCTGGACCTCGGAGCAAACACCACTGAACTTGCTATACCGTGAGCCCTATCGCCCCATATGAACTTTAAAAAGTTACGCTGAAGTGTCTTTAATTGGGATGAGGGCAAAGCAATCGGTAACGTTTCAAAATGGTATAGCAGTCTAGGTAAAATAGACATTTTTAAAATGCTTATCCTGCCCAACAAGGACAACGGATACTTAGCCCAAGTCATCAAGGATTAATTAATTTCCAGAACCAAGGGTGGAAAGTTAGCACAGTAGAGAGAAGAGTAGGATGGAGTGAGAAGAATACCTAAATATTTGAGGGAGGTTTTACACCACTTATAGGGATAGGACTCTTTGAGCTGTGATAATATGGGTAATGGGATATGTATGGGCAGGGCTTCAGTTTTGGACGTGTTAACCTTATAGCCCGAAATGGCCCCGAAGGAAGACAACAATTTGTGTAGAGAGGAGTGATAATTTATATTCCCCTTGCCGCATTACCACCCCCCGAATATCCGGATGGGTGCGGATGGACTCGGCCAAGGGTTCCAAGCAGAGAATAAAAAGCAATGGTGACAAAGGACACCCCTGCCGAGTACTATTAGTCATGGGGAAGCTTGGTGACAAGAAGGATGACATCTGTACTTGAGCTGTGATTGTTGAATATATAGCCTCCAAAGCCTTCAGATATGGACCCCTAAAGCCATACGTCTCTAAAACATTAAACATATAAGGCCAGCTTAACCTATCGAAGGCCTTTTGTGCATCTAAACTCAAGATCAATGCCTGTCTAGAGGTTCTATCCAAAAGGTCTATCAGGTTTATTGTACGACGGGTGTTGTCTACCAGGCACCAAACCTACTTGATCCTTATGAATCAATTTGGGGATAATCCTAGATAACCTGGATGCAAGAATTTTTGTAAAAATCTTATAATCTGAATTTAGAAGAGCTATCGGCCTATAATTATCTGGGATAGAGGGATCCCTACCTGGCTTCGGAATGACAGAGATAAATGAATGAGAGAATTGTGAAATAGGAGATATACCCTTAAGCAGGGACTCATAGAGGATTAGCGTGTGTGGAAATAGAATATCAAAAAAGGATTTGTAGTAAAAATAGGGTAAACCGTCAGGACCGGGCGATTTGTGTAATGGGAGTTTCTTAACTATGGACAAAAGTTCTTCAGTCGTTACGTCTATATTCAAACTGTCCAAGTCTTCCAAAGACAGCTCCGGGAGTTTTACATTAGAAAAAAAAATTTTTAATTTTTCCTGAGCAAAGTTAAAACCGTGCCCAGGAGTGAGGCAGTTATACAATTTATGGTAAAATTTGCCGAAGGCGCCAGACATTCCACCGGGACAGTAAACTCTAGATCCATCTGTCTGTTGAAGGAAATCAGGAAATGAGTTGAATGGACGCGGGTGGAGTTTATTAACTAGCATTCTATGTGGTTTATTTGAATACTCATAAAACTTCTGCTTTGTCCATAGTAAAGATCTAACTGCCCTATCCAGTTGTATTGATTTGATTTGCTCCCTAAGAGAGGTGACCCTGCGTAGTTTTGAAACTGTAGGGCCTCTCAACAGTCTCCACTCCGCAGCAACCAAAGCGGAGGTAAGAGACTGTAAAAGACTATTTCTATCTTTCTTTATCCTGGAGCTTTCGGCTATGCAGGCGCCGCGGAAAACAGTTTTTTATGTGCTTCCCAAAGTGTGGAGAAGTCTGAGACTGACCCTATGTTATGTTGAAAATATTCTTCTAGATTTTTTGCCAGTATATTACGTGAGACCTCAGATTGTAGCAGGTGGTCGTTTAGGCACCAATGGCATGACTTAGGGTAGGCCTGGGATAGTACAAGATGTAACATGATGGGAGCATGGTCCGACCATGTAATAGGTGATATATCAACCTCAGCCACATAAGATATGAGTGGGGCCGATATAAAGAAGTGGTCAAGGCGTGAGTACATTTTGTGGGCCGAGGAATAGAAGGTGAACTGTTTAGAGGAGGTGTGTCTGATCCTCCATGAGTCGAACAATCGATGAGACCTTATACATTTGTGAAAAGAGTTAGCTTGGGATGAAATCTTTTTAGAGGGCATGGTATTGAAGAGGGTTTGTCTGTCTCTATTGGGGGACATACCCTCCTATGATCATGAAAGGTTGCGATGGGTAGTGAGGAGAATCAAACAATGTGTTAAGGAATTCAATCTGGCCTGTATTAGGAGCATAAACATTGATGAGGGAAAACAATGTAGTCATATATTCACAATCCAGAATGAGGTATCTACCAAAAGGGTCAGCATGAGATCTTTTAACCTTAATAGGACATGACTTCCTAATCAAAATCGCCACTCCTGCCTTGCCCGAGGGATCCGAGGCAAGGATGGAAGTGGGGAAATACCTTGAGGCAAATTTGAGCGAACCATCAGACTTAAAATGGGTCTCTTGAACCATCACCACATCTGCGACTGAGGCCCTGAAGTCCTTCAGGGCCATCCAGCGCTTACGGACGGAACCCAGACCTTTAACATTATACAACATAATTTTAAAGCCATATGTATAGACCCAGTAGATTCACTTTTGTAAGGTTACAGACATCAAGGGATAAAGAAACATACCCACATATCAGCAGACATATCCTGTAATAAAACTGCATTTGGTTAGAAAGGTAGGAATAAGACATTTGGATCCTTAGCACCAGAGTGATATCCATGAACATAGAAAAAAAAACAAGAACCAACTGGAAAAATAATAAAAACAAAAACCAAAATTCTCTAAGGCCTGAGAGGCAATTGCATCTCAGGAGGCCTTGAACAAATGTCAAGACCAGGTAGGGGCGTATACGAACTTCCATCAGGAGACTTTAGGTAGAGAACTGGGAAGTACCCGCCGCTCACCTCATGAGCTTGTTAGCATTAGGAATAGATTCTGCCATTACAAGAGTGATTAACAAGTCAGCGAAATGTACTGAAGGGTCTGTCAACTGAAACACTTATGACCGGGGAGGAAGAATGGACATTAGCTATAGGACTTCACAGGTTGAGGAAAAATAGTTCTACCCTTGTATAAAAGGAAAACAAAACCAAAACCAAAAGGAGCAGGGTAGGTGTCCAAAGAGAAAAAAAAAAAAAAAAGTAGATCAGAGTATTAACTTCTACTACTCTAGGAACATGTGGAACGTTCTGAGTAGTACAATGTGCATGGATCCATGAAGACAAATGTTGAGCGATCAAGGGGGTTTCTTGGAGTTACGAAGACGCTGAGGTGTGGAGAAGCGTTTCCTGGATTTGTCTCTCACAGGGGTCCAGATGCGGCTGGGTGTATTAGGAGGTGGATGAGCCTGATTATTTGGAGGGATTAAATCCTCTTCTGGGAGTAGAGGTAGGCCAAGACTTTTCAAAAATGCCTCACCCTCCAATAACTCATGCAGAGTATGCTGTACGCCATCTTTGGATATGGTGAGGTGAAATGGAAAGCCCCAGTAATATGGGATCTTGTGATGTTGTAGGTGGAGTGTGATTGGGCGCAGATTCCTACGTTTGGCAAGGGTAATGGGAGACAGGTCGCTGAAGATCTGAAGTTTTGCCCCCTTGTATGTAAGTTGGGATTTGTTGCAGGTGGCAATGGTGAGCGCTTCCTTGCTTTCAAAATAATTAAATTTCACTATGACATCTCTGGGTCTGGCTCCAACCGGAGGCCTGGGGGCCAGAGACCGATGGGCCCTATCAAGGCGCCAATCAATATCCACCACTGTAGGGGCCAAAGTATTAAAGAGACCCAGAAGATAGGTACGTAGATGAGAGTCTCCCACCGTTTCCGGGATACCTCGAAAGCATAAGTTTTGTCTCCTTTCTCTATTTTTCAAGTCCTCCTTCTGTAGCTGTAATTGAGAGACTGATAAACGTAAGTTGTGGTTTTCCTCTTCAATTGCTTGCACATAATTTATCATCTCATCAAATTTATTTTCGAGAGTTTTAGTACTTTCACCAATTTGGTCGATCTCTCCTCTCAGTTCTGTAGCTAACTTGTTTACCTCTAATGAGACATTATTTGTAATTTGATGTAGCAAAAGCTGCAACTTGGCATCAAGCTTGGCATCTAGTATGTCTGGGGTAAGAATCTCGCGTGAGGCGGAAGAGTCAAGACTTGGGCGTTGAGCAATAGTAGATGGTAAGTTTACAGCATTCTCCACTCCCATGGATGTATCCATCACCGCAAAAGGGTCCGTGGGGGAGTTTGAGGCCATAAGTTGTGGCCTGGTGACATAGCGTTCCATATTTGAACCTTCGCGTGACCCAAATAGGGGCTTATAGGTTCGCTGCTGCTGGCCAACTTTGTCCATGTAATAGTCAGGAATTGTGGCAGACAATCTGGCTTACCTCTGAATCTATAGATGCTTAATATGGCATAGCAGAGGTCTCGGTGAGCAGGCGGGCCTCCAAGTTCACTTAGTGCACATAGTTCATTCATTTGTTAATTACATCTGTTTTAAAATTACCTGCTTGAGTCACTGTGGGGTGAGGTGGACTCAGATCACTGTTCAGCTAGTGCAGGAATGTATTGCGGGCAGAGCAAGAGAGGTTGGGTGTATGTAGAGTCCCAAGATGGCCGCCGACCTCCGCACCTAGGCCGGAGCCGTGGACTTTCCTAAGAGCAGCTGCCGGTCACGAGAGTTCCGCTCCGCTCAGGGCCAGTTAATTTCTACACAGTTCAACCTTTATGATGGCTAATGGTTGCTGTCAGGGGCGTCAGCTATGTATGGGGGGGGTGGATGGCCTGTTACTCACTGCGCCTGTGGAAGAAAGTAGGAGACGGATCGATAGGCCGCAGGTCCCAGGAGAGTGGCAGCCACAGAGTATCTGAATCTGGGAGGCCCCGGGTGGCTGTAGGTAGTTCTCTCCCGCCACAGAGTCCACCGATGTCCTCTGAGGATAGGTCTCCGGTGCTCCGGAGTGGAGCGAACAGCTCTCCCTCAGGCCTCTGTGTACTGAGAAGGAGGGCCCGCAGGCCCAAAGATGGCAGCGGGCCTCGGGCCTGAGAATCAAGAGGCCGGACCTGAAAGTGTATAGCCGAGTACAGTCCACTAAAAATAAAAGGTTGTGGCGGCAGCGCACATTGTCCCCAAAGGTATGCCGATGTCTTCAATACAAATGGAGATAGGACAAAGGCAGGATGGCGATGGATTAACACTGTCTGTGCGGAGTTCAGCATAGACACATCTGCTCTGCTTCGCATCCCGACACGCCCCCAGTCCGAAACAAGCAGTTAATTTCTTAAAACGATATTGTTTAGGTGGAAGAATGTCAGCGGAGGATCTACAGATTATCATTAACGCAGTAGATCCTTACAGTACAGCCGAGATTAAAATAGGCACATGGGTAACAGAAAGTAGCCTATATGAGGATGGGGAAGATTGGGAAAAATTTTGGGCATTATTGTTAGCTGGCTGGAGAAAAGCTTATAGACCTGAGATGCCCATCAATGACTTAATTTCATGTAAACAATTACCTGGAGAATCTTTTCACGCTTTTGTCTCCCGATTATACAAAATTTATGTCTCCTGTGGCATAGAAAGTGACCCCTTATTTGTCAGTACTGTAATGAATAAGGGGGATCCCAAGTCGGCCCAAATTATAAAACTGGTAAATACTAACTGGGCAACACAAACAGCTAAGATATTTATGGAAGACATACAAACAAGGGCGACATCTGGTGTCTTTAACACAAAAGGAGGACTCTTTACTATAGTAAAGGACTCTGGAATAAAAGAAGAGATCACACCAATGTATATTTCTCTCCCAATGCCCACATATGCATACAGACAACAATATCAAAACAGAGATAATGTTTACCAAACAGACCAGGGTTGTTTCAATTGTGGGGACCTATCACATTGGAAATCAGACTGTCCACATAGAAGAGGATACAGACCCAGACGTGGTAATGGCCCACCTCAAAGTTGACGGTGTAGAGTATACAATCCAGACAGACCACAGAGTCAGACCAGACCTAACCCTAGAAATGACCAGCACAACCAAGCTTACATGAATACCCAACAGAGAGTGCAAATGAATTGGCCAGGTAATTCTGGACATTCAAAGGATCAAAACAATAACCCATTTAGACAATAGGGATGCCCAGAGCAGGTTCCAGCCCTAGTACTTGACATGTTTTCAGATCATTGGAAAATCTTACCACAAGTCACCCTCAAGATCAAGGGTCAAGTGGTCAGTATGCTATTAGACACAGGTGCTAGTAGCAGTTGCTTAAACGATGAAACATTTTTATGTAAAGATTGTACGGAGGGTTGCTCTATAAGGATTAATGGAACTGATGTGGTCCACAAAATTACACCTCTCCTAGAGGTCTGGGACTTGGAGAACAGAGTATTAACCAAATCTAACTTTGCAATTTTACCACAATGTCCCCTATGCCTAATGGGCCGAGACCTCATGTCTAAATTGAAACTGCATATAACTTTTACAGCAGAAAGAGGGATTATTGCCAAATCTCCCCACTGTGATTTACAGATGCCAAAAAGACAATATTTTCTGTGTTACTTCATGACAGTTCCTACATACTTAGAAACACACCCCATATGGGCAAAGTCCAAAACTGATGTAGGACACATACCATGTACACCATACGTACCTACCTTCAAACCGGAGGACATAGTGCCCACATTCCAGAAACAATATTCTTTGCCAAAGGAAAAGATCATGGGGCTACAGCCCCAGATAGAAGAATACCTAGGATTAGGTATTCTAAGACCTATAATTAGTCCCTGGAACACACAGTTAATCCAGTTAAAAAGGCTAGCGGGGAATGGAGGATTGTGCAGGATCTTAGGGTAGTTAACAAAAGCATACAACCCTTACCCCCACTAGTGGCAGACATCACAGGAATATTCATCAATATTCCTGCACGGTCCTCCATATACACGGTACTAGACCTATCAAATGCATTTTTCAGTATAGAAGTGCACGAGGACTTCAAAGACATCTTTTCCTTTACATGATCCACCGAACTGGCCACTGACCAGCTAACCTGGACTAGGCTTCTGCAAGGCTATGTGGACAGTCCGGCCGCCTTCTCAATGGTGCTTAAAGCCACCTTAGATGACTGGGTTCCCCCAATGAAATCCACACACTTGCAGTATGTTGATGATCTACTGATATGTAGTGAAAGCAGGGCACAATGTGAGGTCGATTCCGACAGTCTGATGTCGCACCTAGCACTCAAAGGCCATTTGGCATCTCGAAAGAAGATCCAATGGTGCCAAGAGCAGGTAGAGTACCTGGGGTGCGTCATTGCAGAAGGAACAGGGATGGTGTCTCCAAAACGGGTCGAAGCCCTCACTTGTCTCGGCCCACCAAAAGACAAAGCATCACTATTGTCCTTCCTATGCTCAATAGTATACTGTAGGCAGTGGATACCTGATTGTTCCTACTATGACTCCCTGCTATGGCAGGCAACAATAGCACAGGCACCAAAACTGGTCACATACACACCAGAAATGACTGAAGCCTTTCAAATTCTTTTAAAATCCCTGGCCTCGGCTCCGGCGCTTGGCCTCCCTAATTATGAAAAGCCCTTTGCCCTATACTGTGTGGTCAGGGGTCATGCCTTTTCTGCAGTTCTGGCCCAAATGCATGGCACCCACTACCGCCCCGTAGCCTACATCTAAAAAAAACTACCGGTAACAGTCCAAGGGATGCCGGGCAGCTTACAAGCTTTAGCAGCCTGTGCCATGACCGTAAAAGATGCACAAAAGATCACCTTAGGGACTCCAATCACCCTATACACTTCACATAGTGTTCTTCATTTGCTACAAAACATGAATACACAACACATGACTACACAGCGTTCATCAGGGTATGAAATCATTCTTACAAACATGCACAACTTAACTGTCAAAAGCTGTGCTGAGGTAACACCGGTAATCAAACTCTTACATGCTTTGCTAAAACTCCCAGTCACTTCCCAAGACTGTCATGACTGCACACAGGAACTTCTCATTGTCACAGCACCTCGCAGAGATCTCACTGATGTACCTAACTCAGATTACCTTAACGTCTTTGTAGATGGGAGTTGCACACGTCCAGCGGATAATCAATACAAGACAGGCTATTCAGTGGTAATGCTACCAAATCTCATTCTAGAAGATGATTACCTTACTGGCGCAACCTCCGCACAACAAGCTGAGTTATATGCACTCGCAAGGGCCTGCTTAATCCACAAAGGTAAAAAGCTGAACATTTACACAGTCAGCAGGTATGCATTTGGGGTCACGCACCATTTTTGTATGATCTGGTTTAGACGCGGATTTCGGACCGCAGATAACAAAAAAATAAATAACAGTGGGTATGTGTACGATCCAGGGGCGGACTGACCATTCTGGCACTCGGGCACTGACCGAGGGCCCTGGGCCACTAGGGGGCCCCATCAGGGTTGCCAGCCTCAGTAAAACCAGGGACAGATTGTAAAAATCGGTGTATTTTTACATCTGTCCCTGAAATGTCTGACACCGACATCATTTTGATGTAAAATTTTGGAGGCTATAGCTGCTCCGCCCCTCCACTACCTCCTCAGCCAATAGGAACACAGTGTACACGCCCCCTTCCCCCGCGCGGCTTCTTTGAATACAGAGCAGGATTTGCCGACATCTGGAGGAGAGATGAGGGAGGCGGGGACACAGCCTGCAGTGTGGGATGGACTTCAGCCTGATGCAAGGTAAGCTGACTAACTTGGCTAAGTTAAATGTCGTTTTAACAGTGCTTTCTCTGGTGAGCAGAAGGAGGAGGATGTGTGTTTCCTCTAGCAGAGCTCCTGTCACTGAGCCTGTTAGATCGTTGTTCTGTGTGTGAGAAGTGCACTTCTCCTGGGGGAAGGATGTTCTGAACTTCTCCCCCAATCTCTGCTACACCTCCCTACTGAATACCTGCCCACCAATACAGACACACCATCCTCCTGTATTACCACTGAATGTGTCTGTGAGCTGCTGGGGCACTACAAGTCCCAGCATGTCAGGAGATGGGGGCAGCAGCAGAGTGTTAGACTGATTTCTAAATGAAAAGTGCTGGTGTGTATATACTGTGTGTGTATGTATATGCCTTATGTGTATACTGTGTCTATATACTGTGCGTGTGTATACTGTGTGTATACTCTGTGTGTGTATACCGTGTTTGTGTGTCTGTGCGTGTGTCTGTGTGTATACTGTGTCTGTATACCGTGTGTGTGTCCATGTCTGTATACTGTGTCTGTGTGTATACTGTGTGTGTGTCCGTGTCTGTGTGTATACTGTGTCTGTATTCTGTGTGTGTATACTGTGTGTGTATACCGTGTGTGTCTCTGTGTATACTGTGTGTGTTTGTATACTGTGTCTGTATACTGTGTGTCTGTGTGTATACTGTGCGTGTGTCTGTGTGTATACTGTGCGTGTGTCTGTGTGTATACTGTGCGTGTGTCTGTGTGTATACTGTGTCTGTATACCGTGTGTGTGTCCATGTCTGTATACTGTGTCTGTGTGTATACTGTGTGTGTGTCCGTGTCTGTGTGTATACTGTGTCTGTATACTGTGTGTGTATACCGTGTGTGTCTCTGTGTATACTGTGTGTGTTTGTATACTGTGCATGTGTCTGTGTGTATACTGTGTCTGTATACTGTGTGTGTCTGTGTGTTTATTCTGTGTGTATACTGTGTGTGTCTGTGTGTATACTGTGTCTGTATACCATGTGTGTCCATGTCTGTATACTGTGTCTGTGTGTATACTGTGTGTGTCTGTATACTGTGTCTGTATACTATGTGCGTCTGTGTGTATACTGTGTATATACTGTTTATACTGTGTGTGTGTCTGTGTGTATATTGTGTATGTGTCTGTATGTATACCGTGTGTATACTGTGTGTGTGTGTCTGTGTGTATGCTGTGTATACTTTGTGTGTGTATGTGTGTGTATATATACTATGTCTGTATACTCTGTGTGTGTGTCTGTGTGTATACTGTGTCTGTATACTGTGTGTGTAGTCTGTGTGTAGTCTGTGTGTATACTGTGTCTGTATACTGTGTGTGTGTCTGTATGTATACCCTGTGTGTGTCTGTGTGTGTGTCTGTGTGTATACTGTGTGTGTGTCTGTGTGTGTCTGTGTGTATACTGTGTGTGTGTCTGTGTGTGTCTGTGTGTATACTGTGTGTGTGTCTGTGTGTGTCTGTGTGTATACTGTGTGTGTATACCGTATGATCCATGTGTGCCCACTGCCGCTCAACAGAAATCGCTCTAACAATCCCGTACCCATGAAAAATGCACTTAATGCCATTTGGAGCCTTCTGATTGGTGAACTGCTGAGCTCGGCCTCGGAACCGGCAGCAGGTCTGGGTACACACCTGTGCAGTGACAACTTGCGCAGTTCAGAGGCTGCAACAAGTGGATTTTTTTTAAAGCCTTTTCCTGCCAGCTGCCTACCTCACCAAGCAGTAAGGTGCAAAGGTGTGTGTAAAGGGACACCGATAAAAGGCGATACTCTGGGGGCTCTGCCATAGGGTGCCACTGTGGGGGCTCTGTCGTAAGGGGAGATTCTGATGTAAAGGAGGACTGACTCTGTGGACTGTGATGTATAGGGAGAATGTTGGGACTTTGGTGTAAGGGAGGACTCTGATTTGAGTGTGGCGCTCATCCCGACTGCTGTACTCTATATGTTGTTTTGCTTGTTACTTACTCAGTACTAACCCACGTACTTTGTACATTATACTGTACATAGACCTGACCCAGGTGTTCTCTCAACAGTTGCTGGTTTTAATTAAAGGGATTGTTATTTTATTTATTTTTAAATAACAAGAATTTCATACTTACCTCCTCTGTGCAGTTGGATTTGCACAGAGCAGCCCAGATCCTCCTCTTCTCGGGTCCCTCTACGCTGCTCCTCGCCCCTCCCGCCTATGGAGTTCCCCCCACAGCATGCAGCTTGCTGGGGGGCCCCAAAATCTCCTATTGCCCGGGGGCCCCATGAGTTGTCAGTCCGCCCCTGGTACGATCTAATTAATGCAATACAACAGCCCCATAGATTAAACATTATCAAAATTAAGGGACATGCCACAGACGGATCCCTAGAGTCCCAGGGAAACGCTCTAGCAGACAGAGTAGCAAAAGCTGCAGCAGAAAGACAGCCACAGCCACATGACACAAAGCTTCTATTATTCCAAAATGACTTCATCACCCCCTCGTTCCAACACACATCAGCACTCTTGCAAAAGCAGGCATCCGCTGATGACCTGGACTAATGGACTGATATGGGTTTGACCAGAGACCCTACAGGTCTCTGGACAAACAAGGAGGGAATCATAGGCATACCTAGAGCAGCAACGCCCCTATTATTGTCTTACCTTCACGGTCCAGGACACATAGGACCAAGACCACTCTTAAAAAAGTACCAAGACTGTTTCAGTACACGCAAGGCACATGACCTAGTACAACAGCTTGTCTCCTCTTGTCTGACTTGTGCTCAGAACAATGTTCAGGGCCTTCAACATGGAAAACATGGACATTTTCCACCACCATTAGGCCCGCTACAAGACTTACAGACTTCACACACATGCCCAGGTAATCTCAAATATTTGTGCATGATGGTGGACAAATTTTCAACTTGGCCAGAGGCCATACCCGTTACAGGGGAAACCGCAGGCATTGCAGCTCGGTGTCTGATCAATCATTGAATCAGTCGATACGGACTTCCTGCTACCATATACTCTGACCAAGGCTCAGCATTTACTTCAAAACTGGTGAAAGAATTGACAAGGGCATTAGGGATACAGTGGAAGCTACACATCCCATATCACCCACAGAGTTCAGGGGTAGTGGAAAGAATGAATAGAACGATCAAGGACAAACTTAAAAAGACCACTAACGGTACCATGAAGGACTGGCTAAAATACCTGCCAGGGGTCCTCTTCTAGATAAGAACCACCCCCCATAGCAGGACAGGCTTATACTCATATGAAATACTAATGGGAAAGCCGGCCCAGAAGAAAGCAATTGAGGGAGAGGAGGTTAATCTTTATTCCTTACAGGAAGAGCATGTGAAACACCTGGTAAGTAGCCTTACTGAAAACTACGACAAGGTAGCTGTCACTTTTCCTTCTCTCTCCACAGAGCCTACACATCTAGAATTTAACAGGAACGGATCTAGCTGAACACTGTGAGCAGGACGCACTGCGCTAAATGTAAATAGTCTAGAAGATAACAGGAACGGATCTAGCTGAACACTGTGAGCAGGACGCACTTTACTAAATGTAAATAGTCTAGCTGCCTGACCGTGGTACTAATAGGATCAAAAGAACACCAGTAATTTTCTTTAGGTAGCTGTTAATACTGTAACAAGACAAGCCTGCCTGTCAGTAGGAAGATAACAGGAACGGATCTAGCTGAACACTGTGAGCAGGACGCACTGCACTAAATGTAAATAGTCTAGAAGATAACAGGAACGGATCTAGCTGAACACTGTGAGCAGGACGCACTGCACTAAATGTAAATAGTCTAGAAGATAACAGGAACAGATCTAGCTGAACACTGTGAGCAGGACGCACTGCACTAAATGTAAATAGTCTAGAATTTAACAGGAACGGATCTAGCTGAACACTGTGAGCAGGACGCACTGCACTAAATGTAAATAGTCTAGAAGATAACAGGAACGGATCTAGCTAAACTGAGTACAGTGTATATATATATATGCAACACCTGGGATGCATATATATACACAATACACTGTAAGTGCAGCTAACTGACTGACTGTTCTGCCTAATCTATCTAACTCAAATCAAACACTGTCTCTCTGTCTATCTCTTTCAACGCCGGAACACACACTACACAGGGCCGCCGTGCAGGCGGCCTTATATAGTGTGGGGCGTGTACTAAATCCCCTGAGCCATAATTGGCCAAAGCCTCCTTGGCTTTGGCCAATTACGGCTCTCTGTTCAGGCGGCGCTGTGATTGGCCAAGCATGCGGGTCATAGTGCATGCTTGGCCAATCATCAGCAAGCAATGCACTGCGATGCCGCAGTGAATTATGGGCCGTGACACGAATTTGGCACGAACGGCCCATATCGTTCGCAATTCTAAATCCCCTGAGCCATAATTGGCCAAACTAAATCCCCTGAGCCATAATTGGCCAAAGCCTCCTTGGCTTTGGCCAATTACGGCTCTCTGTTCAGGCGGCGCTGTGATTGGCCAAGCATGCGGGTCATAGTGCATGCTTGGCCAATCATCAGCAAGCAATGCACTGCGATGCCGCAGTGAATTATGGGCCGTGACACGAATTTGGCGCGAATGGCCCATATCGTTCGCAATTCAGCGAACGACCGAACAGCCGATGTTCGAGTCGAACATGGGTTCGACTCGAACACGAAGCTCATCCCTAGCCGGGATGCAGGGCGGGCGCCGGGCGGTGAGAGATGATGTCATCTCTCTGCTCCGCCACCCGCTGATTGGCCAGTCCACCACCAAGCCTCCTAGCTGGCAGCTTCCCACCCGCTCTCTCACCCGCCCACCAAGCCTCCCAGCTGCGTTCACTCTCACAGTAAGTGTAAACTGTGCGAGCACCGAGCGGACGGGCAGATCGGCGGCTCACTCACCGTGCCGCAGTCACTTGCATGCCAACTTACTGGGCCCCATTCGGCTGCGGGCCCCATAGCGCCGGCGTGGGTCACTATGGCGGTAGTTCCGCCACTGTACCCTCTGGTAGGAAAGTCCAAACTGAGCAATTTCTGCAGCTTCCAGCAGACTTGCAGCACTCAGACAGGGTTCTTCTCTCCAAACGCCTACTACTCCACACTAGGAACTTCCTGTCTTTAATGCTGCTCAATGGTGTCACTAGGGAAGGGGGGGCCTGAGGGAGCCACAACCCCTGAATATTATTGTGTGCCCCCTCAACTCATATAACAGCCGGCGCCGTGGCTGTCTGAATAACTCTTCACCACTTGTCTGTGTCAATCTCTCGGAGCCTCAGGGAAGTTGGGGCTAAGTGATGTCACATGACGGCCACTGCTGTTGTTTATGGGAAATGTAGTCCGCGGCAGCAGCTGCTCAAGCTCCCTGCTCCCGGTGGGTGGAGTCTGGAGAGCAGCGCAGCCAGCCTGAGCCTCATGAGATAGCTACAACTCCCGGAGTCCCGGTCGCCACTGTCAGATCTCTTGGAGGTGTTGGACAAACATGTGGCTGGCCTGCCTGGGCTCGCCTCTGGTGACTGCAGTACACTGTGCAGTGTACACGCACCAGAATTTGACCCCAGGAGATGACAGGAGCATCACCCACCCCCCCAGGACTGAAGGAGGCAGTACAAGGAGGAGAACCTGTCCTGCTGAACTCTAAGCCTGAGCTGGCAGCTGCTGATTATGAGGTGAGAGACCCTGACACCCCCAGCTGACCCCCACATGATCATCCCATTTATCTCTCCCCCCAATACACCTCATTTACCCTGCCCCAGTGCCCATGGCCTGTAAATCATTGGTCCTGCTGGCCAGTCACCTGTGGGTCCTGCTGGCCATGGCCTGTAAATCATTGGTCCTGCTGGCCAGTCACCTGTGGGTCCTGCTGGCCATGGCCTACAGGCCAGTGGCCAGCAGGACTCACAGGCAAGCAGGACCCATGGGTCATGGCCAACTCCTAGCAGGACCCACAGGCCAGCAGGACTCACAGGTCCACAGCCAGCTCCCAGCAGGACCCAGAGGCTGTGGGTCCTGCTGGTAGATGGCCGCGAACCTGTGGGTCCTGCTGGCCACTGACCTGTGGGTCCTGCTGGCTGATGACCTGTGGGGCCTGATGGCCTGTGAGGCCTGCTGGCCACTAGCCTAGGGTGACCAGAAGTCCCCAGTTTCCAGGGACAGTCCCCAGACTGAGGACAATGTCCCCAGACCAAGTCTGTCTCCGCAAGCTGGGGCATAAGGGTGCCCCCGGGGCTGACCCTACCATGGGAGGCCCAATGGGAGGCCCTCTTACATGGTATGGCCAATGTGTGCAATCTATCATAGCAGCTGGGACTTTGTATGACAGTGGCAGCTGGGTAAGTGGGAGATCCCTGCTCTGTATAATCTGGCGGTGCTTGCCCCCCCTTCCCTCTTCTCTCTCTAATCACCATGCACTGGTGAGGCTGCATTGATGGGCACTGATCAGGCTGCATTGATCTACACTGGGGAGGCTGCATTGATAGGCACTGATGAGGCTGAGCTGATGGGCACTGGTGAGGCTGTATTGATGGGCACTGGTGAGGCTGCAAAGATGGGCACTGGTGAGGCTGCAAAGATGGGCACTGTTCAGACTGCATTGATGGGCACTGGTGAGGCTGTATTGATGGGCACCGGTGAGGCTGCAAAGATGGGCACTGATCAGGCTGCTATCAGGAACCATGACTCAAACCGAGACAGAAGTATAGTTAAATCACACTTTTTTATTAATAATAATAATAATAATAATAGGGTAAACAGAGTAAGCGTAGTCAAAAAAAGCCAGAATTCAGTAACCGGATCGGGTAGTCAGCCAAGCAAATGTCAGAGAGCCAGAGATAAAAGTAGTAGTACAGCAAGCAGGATCAGGAGCCAGAGGGAATGTCAGCTGAGCAAGTCTTCAACAGGAACGCAGGAGAAAGTCTCTGTGATGTTGACAAAGGCGAAGGCAGAGATCAAGTGAGCTGGACGATTTTAAGTAGGCAGGACTGACGAGCAGAATTAACAACAGGTGGGTAATTGTGGAGAGAAATGGGAGCTGGCAATTAGCCGACAGCTGAGCGGCCAGCTCAGAGAAGGAAGGGCTGAACCCTGACAGCTGCATTGATGGGCACTGGTGAGGCTGCATTGAGTGGTACTGATGAGGCTGCATTGATGGGCAACAGTGAGACTGCAAAGATGGGAACTGATCAGGCTGCATTGATAGGCACCGGTGAGGCTGCAAAGATGGGCACTGATCAGGCTGCATTGATGGGCACTGGTGAGGCTGCATTGATGGGCCCTGATCAGGCTGCATTGATGAGCACTGGTGAGGCTGCAAAGATGGGCAATGATCAGGCTGTATTAATGGGCACTGGTGAGGCTGCATTGATGGGCACTGGTGAGGCTGCATTGATGGGCACTGATAAGGCTGAGCTGATGGGCACTGGTGAGGCTGAAATGGGCACTGGTGAGGCTGCAAAGATGGGCATTGAACAGGCTGCATTGATGGGCACCGGTGAGGCTGCAAAATGGGAGCTGATCAGGCTGCATTGCTGGGCACTGGTGAGGCTGCATTGATGGACACTGATCAGGCTGCATTGATGGACATTGATGAGGCTGCATTGATGGGCCCTGATCAGGCTGCATTGATGGGCACTGGTGAGGCTGCAAAAATGGGCAATGATCAGGCTGTATTAATGGGCACTGGTGAGGCTGCATTGATGGGCACTGGTGAGGTTGCATTGATGGGCACTGATCAGACTGCATTGATGGGCACTGATGAGGCTGCATTGATTAGCAATGGTAAGGCTGCATTGATGACCTCTGGAGTGAACTCTATTCTTGATATAGATTATATGTATATACACAGTATATATAATTGCGTTTTATGGCTGGCCCCCTTAATTTTGTCCCTGTCCCCCATGTGCCCCCCTAAATATGAAAGCTGGAGACGCCACTGGTGCTGCTTCCTGGAGGTAAGCTTTAACCCTTTCGGGACCAGGGTCCCTGAATATACTGTATCCCTGAACCTCCAAAATTATGGGTTCTAAATGGGTAATTATTAATGTAGAGAGGAATGTGAGTCAGTCCTCTCTTCTATGCTAGTACTGTTCTGGAACCCTTTTACGCTGCCCGGAATGGGAACCCCTGAATACATTAACTGCACCAACCACCCCTCTTTAAGAGACCACAGCCAAAATATGGGTGAAACATAGCACCTGTCCAGGACACATCCTTGGCATCCTATGTATATGTATGTATGTATGTATGTATGCATGTATATATATATATATATATATATAATATGTAGCGCTGGTAGATTTTTCAATCTACCACTTATAGGTAAATTTAGTGGGTCATGTGTTCTGTACATAGTTCAGAGTCAGTTTATTGTCAGATTTAGCCTCTGTTCCAGTTTGGATGTGTTGCATGTAGTTTCACACTGTGCCTGTGGGTGTCGTTGTCACTATGGGTCGGTGTTGGAAAGGCAACATGCTGAAGTGTATGAGTGCTCTTCTGTCCCGTAGATAACTCGGCGGAGGTGGTCCTCCGAGTTGCATTCTGGGAGAGAGTATTTATGGGACAAACGCCATGTTTCAGAGAGCTTTACCTCGTGGCCCTCCTGGCCTAGAGGCATGTGTTAGTGAGTCTACCTCACGGCCCTCCAGCCTGGAGGGTTGTATTGTGGCAGCTGAGCGGGTGGACCCAGAAGCCTGTCTGGGGCCTGCTATTGCTGGGATGGTCCTGTGCTGTCTGTCCTGTGGGAAGAAGCCGGACAATCGGGAAAATCCAGGGGAGGACCCATCTTGGAAGGGACCATGCAAGGCTGGTCTTAAGAAAGGCCTGGTGACTCGATTGGAGGACGTATCCTAAACTACCCTACCGCACAAGTACTGCCAGGTCGGCTTAAAGGTTCTGGTACAGTGTTCGCTGTTCATCGAAAACCACTACATCCTGTGGCAGAGGATCGTACGGGTTTTATTTCACTCAAGTCTGTGGCAGAGACTTTTTGTTCGTGCTGTGTACCGGCTGCTAGGTTGGTGAGAGAGACCTATCCGGGTGGGCAAAGATTTAACCCTGAAAGGAAAGTATATTCATCCCTAAGATTCCAATTATTCAGTGCTACACCAAGAAAAGGTATTTGAACTTCCCTGCAACTCTTCTTCTACCTCTTTCCTGCTACTTCTTCCAGTTATCTCTAATTAAAGCATTGGAAAAGTACTCAAGTGACTGGTGCCTACATTGTTTAATAGTAAGCTCAACGGGAACCCTAGACCCGGTGTTGGTGAAACCACAGGTAAAAAGGTGACGGAAACAGCCCACAACAAATCAGCAGCTCCACCGTGAGTTACTGCTGTATATATATTTATATATATATATATATATATATATATATATATACACACAGTCAGGTCCATAAATATTGGGACATCGACACAATTCTAATCTTTTTGGCTCTATACACCACCACAGTGGATTTGAAATGAAACAAGATGTGCTTTAATTGCAGACTTTCAGCTTTAATTTGAGGGTATTTACATCCAAATCAGGTGAACGGTTTAGGAATTACAACAGTTCGTATACCTGCCTCCCACTTTTTAAGGGACCAAAAGTAATGGGACAGATTAACAATCATCCATCAAACTTTCACTTTTTAATACTTGGTTTCAAATCCTTTGCAGTCAATTACAGCCTGAAGTCTGGAACACATAGACATCACCAGATGCTGGGTTTCATCCCTGGTGATGCTCTGCCAGGCCTCTACTGCAACTGTCTTCAGTTCTTGCTTGTTCTTGGGGCATTTCAGTTTTGTCTTCAGCAAGTGAAATGCATGCTCAATTGGATTCAGGTCAGGTGATTGACTTGGCCATTGCATAACATTCCACTTCTTTCCCTTAAAAAACTCTTAAGTTACTTTCGCAATATGCTTCGGGTCATTGTCCATCTGCACTGTGAAGCGCCGTCCAATGAGTTCTGAAGCATTTTGCTGAATATGAGCAGAAAATATTGCCTGAAACACTTCAGAATTCATCCTGCTGCTTTTTTCAGCAGTCACATCATCAATAAATACAAGAGAACCAGTTCCATTGGCAGCCATACATGCCCACGCCATGACACTACCACCACCATGCTTCACTGATGAGGTGGTATGCTTTGGATCATGAGCAGTTCCTTTCCTTCTTCATACTCTTCTCTTCCCATCACTCTGGTACAAGTTGATCTTGGTCTCATCTGTCCATGGGATGTTGTTCCAGAACTATGAAGGCTTTTTTAGATGTTGTTTGGCAAACTCTAATCAGACCTTCCTGTTTTTGAGGCTCTTGATTGTTGACTTTGACACACATACACCTACCTCCTGGAGAGTTCTGGCCAACTGTTGTAAAGGGTGTTTTCTTCACCAGGGAAAGAATTCTTCGGTCATCCACCACAGTTGTTTTCCATGGTCTTCCGGGTCTTTTGGTGTTGCTGAGCTCACCGGTGCATTTTTTCTTTTTAAGGAAGTTCCAAACAGTTGATTTGGCCACACCTAATGTTTTTGCTATCTCTCTGATGGAGTTGTTTTGTTTTTTCAGTCTATTGATGGCTTGCTTCACTGATAGTGACAGCTCTTTGGATCTCATATTGAGAGTTGACAGCAACAGATTCCAAATGCAAATATCATACTTGAAATGAACTCTGGAACTTTATCTGCTCTTTGTAAATGGAATGATGAGGGAATAACACACACCTGGTCATGGAACAGCAGCTGAGCAGCCAATTGTCCCATTACTTTTGGTCCCTTAAAAAGTGGGAGGCACATATACAAACTGTTTTAATTCCTACACCATTCACCTGATTTGGATGTAAATACCCTCAAATTAAAGCTAAAAGTCTGCGGTTAAAGCACATTGTTCGTTTCATTTCAAATCCATTGTGGTGGTGTATAGAGCCAAAAAGATTAGAATAGTGTTGATGTCCCAATATTTATGGACCTGACTGTATATATACATATACACAGTATATATATATATATATATATATATATATATATATATATATATGTATCATATCGCAAGTTAAACACTCTGTACACTGTGCAATATATTCATTATTGTCCCTCTCTGTATGCAGTGTTGTGCATTACATTTCTGGGTATCCCACAGTTGATCCTGAGGAGGGCAAACAATCTGGAGCATGGTCCACTTTGCTCCACCAGGAAAAATATTTCCTGAATTTTGGCATACCTAATGCAAACAGATATTCCTTGGATCACCAATCTCAGATGTCATTACTTGTTAATGTTAATAGCTAGTTATATTCTGTGCATTCAGGAAATGATCCAATATTCTGTGTTAGATCCATTCCTGCTGTTTGTGAATTAGTTGTATATAACTGTGCTTGGTGTGCTCCCATGAGCTCCTAGGACATGCCCAGGGAATAGAAATTTCCCGGTTTCCCACGCTAATCAGCTCAAAGAGACCACCGTTTATGAGGTAGAAGGTGATGGGCATGTAGTCTGTAGCTAGGTGTACAGTCCTGCACTGTAATGCCCCGTACACACGGTCGGGCATTGCTTGGACATTCTGACAACAAAATCCTAGGATTTTTTCCGACGGATGTTGGCTCAAACTTGTTTTGCGTACACACGGTCGCATAAAGTTGTCGGAATTTCCGATCGCCAAGAACGCGGTGACGTCAAGCATGTACGACGAGACTAGAAAAGGCCAGTTCAGAACCAAGCGCGGCACCCTTTGGGCTCCTTTTGCTAATCTCGTGTTAGTAAAAGTTTGGTGAGAGATGATTCGCGCTTTTTCAGACTCGTGGTTTTCAGATCGTTTTCTGCCGTTCAATTTGTGCTTGTGGGTTTGTATCTGCTCTTCAGTGCGTGCAAGCAAGTTCCGCGTGACTTAGTCATTGTATTCTTGTTCGTTCGTTACTGTTTTTCAGGTCGGTCTTCACAGGCCTTGCTGTTCTTCAGTGCTATCTGTTACTTCGTTCTGAGCAGCCGACCGTTTTCTAGCCATGTTGCGTATGCGTACTCCTCGTAGAGTTCGTGCTGTGCGGGGGCTTGGTGTTGGGGTCCTGACCTTGACACAAGTCCAGTCCATGAACAGGGTGGGGAGGAGTTCATAGACCAAGAATTGGTTGCTTCAGCGTGACCAGTTCTCTCATATGCCTTTGCTCCGTGAGATCCGTGAGAATAATCCTGATGATTTCAGGAACTTTCTCAGAATGACGGACCCCGTGTTTCACCGTCTGTTGGCTTCGCTGACCCCTTATATTAGCAGGCAGGATACCTGCATGAGGCAAGCCATCACTCTGGAGCAGAGGTTGGTCGCTACCCTGCGGTATTTGGCGACAGGGAGAAGTCTGCGGGACTTGAAGTTCTCGACAGGCATCTCCCCCCAGGCTCTGGGTATCATCATCCCAGAGACCTGTTTTGCCATCATACAGGTCCTGCAGAAGGAGTATATGAAGGTAAGATTTTTATCCTTTAATATCACATTTCATTGTATTTAATGTGTGCTAATATATTGTATTTCTTTCCTCATTCCCTAATTACCATAATTGGAATATGCTGTGAATGTCCCCTTTGTCCTCATGCATGCTGGATTTTTATGTAATTAATTTTTTAGGTCCTTCATACATATTGTCCTTCACTAACCTCCCCAGCATGCTCTACGGGCCCTATATTCACCTCATGTAGTCACTTAACAATGTATTTTATCAGCTCCATAGTAGTGCTTTACCCAAAACACCCCCTAAAATGTTTTGAAATGTTATTTTAGCTTTAAATTCAGGCAGAGTGCCAGAGGCTTTTTTTTGTGGTGTCCCCAAATCATTTGCCAAACCCATACACACTATACCCATCTCTTTTGTGCTCTGATTTATGGATGAATTCCCCAAAGCATGTAGTGCAAGGGCCTGCCTGTATACTTTCAAATGGTACTGTTTGAATTTTTAGGATACTATTATTGTCTTGAGTCAGGTAATAGCAGAATGTTCTAATGTGCTCAAATGTGTACAATGTGTATTTATATCTTTGTATTTGGACACTTCTTACCTGTCCAGTGGGCTGCCAATAGTGTAACTGAGGGGCCGTTCCAAGTAATACCCATTCATCTTTCAATGAAGTGAAGAGGGTTACCTGTCCAAGATTTCCACACCCCCCCATAATGTTCAAAATGGCCCATGAGAGGGGGGGGATATGATAGGTGTACCTTATACTTTGGTGTTGTTAAATTCCCCTTAATAAATGCTATCTGGAGGTTGCCCCAGAATGTTTGTGCCTAATCCACTTGCCATGTTTCTGAGCAAAAATAGTAATTGTTTTTTTTTTCCTCAACAGTTTCCTTCCACACCACAGGAATGGCAGACTGTGGCCTCCCACTTTGCCCAGCGGTGGGACTTTCCTAACTGCGGAGGGGCAATTGATGGGAAACATGTCCACATCATCCCACCACCCAACTCAGGGTCGTAAAATTTCAACTATAAGGGGTTCAATAGTATTGTGATGTTGGCGGAGGTGTCGGCTAATTACGACTTCTTGTATGTGGACGTGGGGAAGAATGGTCGGATGTCTGATGGTGGAGTCATCGCCCAGACGGAGTTCTACAGGTGTCTCCAGAATGGCAGCTTGGACTTGCCAGCTCCAGAGGACAATGTGGAAGGACTCCCATTCGTGTTCGTTGCTGATGAAGCGTTTGCGCTGGGCGACCACCTGATGCAGCCATTCCCGATGAGGACCCTCACCCCGGAACAGAGGGTTTTTAATTACCGGCTGGCCAGAGCACGAAGAGTGGTGGAGAACACATTTGGAATCCTGGCCAGCCAGTTCCGCCTATTTCTGACACCTATCCATATGGCGGAGTATAAACTGAACCATATTATACTGGCGTGCTGTATTCTCCATAACTTTTTAAGGAAACATTCGGCCAGCTATGCTGGCTCAGTTGGGCCTGAGGCCGGAGTGATATCTGAAACACTGACGGCGCTTGAAAGCGGCCGTCCTGGCTTGCCCTCCCTGAGTGCCCGTGATGTCCGTTACGATACCTGGAGTTCTTTGCGGGTAGGGGGGCCATCAATATGCCTTCAAATTTGTGAAGCCTTTTTCCAATAAAAAAAAAAAGAAATTTTTTGTGGACATTTACTGCTTGTGTTTGTTTTAGCTGACCCTGACAGCAATGTGTGGAGTCGTGAAAATGGCGTGATTGTGTAACCTTATACAAAGCACTGTTGGCTGTTATTTACTAAAGGCGTATACACTTTTTATACTACAAGTGCTCTTGAAACTGCAATGAAAATGCTCTTGTAGTGCAAAGAGGATTTGCCCTTAGGAAATAACCCCCATTTTCTCTGAAAACAGCAATGACATCACCCCAAAAGTGTTGTAGCGTTGAGACAATAATCCACACATTCTTGATTAACAAACTTTTTTATACCTGCACAATCACATGTGCATTTACCAAAGGTTTTTAAAACTAACCAACATGTTTGTTGTCTACCCATTTTTGGGGTGGCATTATCAAAAATAGAAATGTCCATTTACGATAAAACAGGCCTATGTAAAACCAACAAGAAAGAGAAAAAATTTGAACTTACAAAGTTCACATATGGTAAAACTTGAAGGCAATATCAGACATGAGTATTTAGGAACTGTGTTTGATATTGCGTTCAGATGGGGTCAAATCAACCCTTGAAAAGCCAAATTTGGAAGATGCACACCAATTTACGAATGTCAACATGTGCTAGCTGCCATCACGGGGGATCAAGGGACGTGTTTTGTGGGAGCAACCCCTTCCTCACTGCTACTTTATTATTGAGGAAGGTGTGACACCCCCAAAACGCGTCCATTGATCTCCCGTGATGGCAGATAGCACATGTTGGCACACTGTGTTCATCCTCCAAATTAGGCTTTTCGAAACATTGCTAAAAAATTATAAACATTGTACCACACAAAAAAAAGGGATTTTGTGGGGTTTTAAATTCGCCCCAAAACATCAATGATGTTATTATTTTTTTTTATCACATCATTTATTTTTTCTGGATGTTTTCCAATTCTAAATTACACCCCATGATCTCCCCAATCAGGATCTCGATCCGTAACATCACGATCACCTAAAAAGAGAGAAACCAAACAAAAACAGGTATCAAAAATCTGCGGACGTCCATCTCTTACCTGAGCCTGTGGTCGCAGACACTCACCTGTTGTGGTGCCAATTTCCACCACATCTTCTTCCTCCTCCTGCTCCACTTGTGTTTGGGGTATTTCACCTTCTTCCATAGAAGGGAGGTCTCTGGTCTCCTCGGATGAGGGGTGTCCTCCGAGTCTTTTCTCCCCTATGTAAAACAAAAATGGTATAATTAGCACACAGATATTTGATGGCAGAACTATAAATAGGAAACATTGCTTTGAAGTGGGGTACAATTGTCAATTTTAGCAGAGTTTCAAGATGTCGTTTTTTTATTGGCCTTTGTCAAGCTGCAATACTTTACCTGTTTAGTACAAGTTTCACAGATGGAGACCCCCCTATAGTATACACTGGAGCACCTGTGTGCCCCCCCTAATAAAAATGGTGTTCTGGTGTCCCACACTAGTGCTCCAGTGTCCAGATGTGAAAACAGCTGCTCAGTGTCCTCTCCTTACACAGAATCTAGTTTGCATTTCATTCTAGTAACAAACCCATCTACACAACCAAATATTTTGCATCCAAGTAGGCCTTAAAAAATGTAGGAAAATGCATATGGCCTAAACAATGGTGTTTTAGAGGGGAAAAAAATGTTGTATACGAACGAATAATGGGCCCATGAACATTAAAATTGACGTTTGAAACTGTACAATTAAGAAAAGCATATGGAGCAGCACGAACGTAAGAAAGACAAAAAGAATAGGAACACACCACAACTACTTACTTTTTTGCAGCACTCTCCGGATCTTTCTGTACTGCTCTGGCTCTCATAATTTGAGGTCCGACCTCCTGAGCTGATCTTTCGATCGTCGTACCCCAAAATTCCTGTGCAGACTTTTGACCACTTTCGCCATGATCTTGGCCTTTCTGATATTGGGGTTGGGGTAAGGTCCATACTTTCCATCATAGTCGGCCCTCTTCAGGATGTCTACCATCTCCAACATCTCCCCAAAGGACATATTTGTGGCCTTTAATCTTCTCCTTCTGGATCGGGACGTTTCTGTCTCCGGGCTTTCCTCCGCCTCCTCCTCGTTGCTATAATTAGCACGCACCTGCTGTGACTCCACCATATGTTCTTCACCCACTGCGCCGAACGAAAAGAGGCGGGGAATAGACTAGAAAGAACGTCAGGGGCGGGTGGAGTTACACGCATGCGCAGTGTATATAAAGCGTAACACACGTGCGTATTACATACGATCTGTGAGCGGAGGAAGGAGCATTGGATGCGCCGATCGTAAGAACGAAGGTAAGAGACAAACTTGTGCCTATACTGCTTCTAGATTGAGGCCTATATTGTAACAAGATTAGGAAAGTTTTGTCTGACATTAGGCTTTGTCTTGTGTTGTGTCTTGCAGTGAACATGGATATCTTAGTTAAAGATAATAACTTCATGTCACTATTCATTGATATGTTAAGGGAGCTGCCATGTCTGTGGGAGATTAACCACCCACATTACAAGAACCAAACAAAGAGGAAGGCAGCACTGGATCAATTGTGTGAAATGGTGAAGCAGGTGATCCCCACGGCAGACATCACCTATTTGAAGATCTTAATTGGTGGCCTGAGGAGCACATATGTAAGGGAGCGCCAGAAAGTCCTGGATTCACAGAGATCCGGAGCAGCAGATGATATCTATGTCCCCAGGATGTGGTACTATGACAGGCTGCATTTTCTGGCAGGCCAGACTGAACCCAGGTCATCCCTCTCCAGTCTTCCTTCCACGCTTCCTTCCCCCCCGGCTGAGGCTTCTGACGCCCAACCTGGGCCTTCCAGGCAACATGTGGAGGAGCCCAGATTGAGCCAGGTATAGCATTCCTCTAAATATTTCTGCTTGTCCAATCAATGATGTTAACTAGATGTTAGTTGGGAGTACTAATTTAGGATTGTGATTGATGAAGCAAAAACTAAAACCATGTCCCTTTTTCATACACAGGGAAGTCGCAGCCAGGAGGTGGCCGGGCCGAGCCGGCTGCCTGATCTGCCAGTCCCTCCACTCCCCCTGGAAAGAGAAAGTGGCAGGAGGAGGAGTGCCCTAGAGGAGGCTGCCAGAGGACTCTTTTGGAGGGCTACAGAGGTCCTGGGAGCACCACACACCATGGAGGAGGACATTGCTGCCACCATTGCCTATAAAATGCAGAGGATGGAGGAGGGACAACAAGTCATGTGTGAGTCGCTCATATTGGAGGCTCTTAACAAAGGTATGAGGGGCCAAATTACAGCTCAGACACACCTTTGCGAACTCACAGCTGGTCTTCCTCCTGCAGGTCCTCCTCCTCCTCCTCCTTCTCCTCCAGGTCCTCCCAGTCCTCCTCCTCCTCCAGGTCCTACTCCTCCTCCTGCCACATCTCCAACAGCACAGCCACAGCCCGGAAGGAAGCATGGAAAGAAGACCAGAAAGTGAGGACCCTGGATCCAGTCTGGTTGGCCAAAAGATGCAGCCTCTTGTGGTACCACAGCCTGGGGACACACATGTCATCTGCTGCTTTCCGGATGTCTGTAAATTCTGGCCCATACTGCCCTCCCTTACATATGGACTCACAGACCAACAATTTTGATGTTCAAGAATTGATGTCTGCCGTGGGGGTCCCAGGCTTCACTAATTTCTCCTGTTGATGCAGTGTTGCCTCCCTCTTTGTTTGGTTCTGAGCCCTTCATAAAGGAATTTTTGTTGAATTATACTTGCCTATGTGTGTTTAACTTCAAAAAGGACAGTTGGTTTGTGAGGATTCAGGTACATTTCAAAAATACAATGTGAAATTAACAAGGGACACCAACAACAAACAATCTCCTTGAGATTAAATAATAAAAGATATCACTTGTGGGGGGCGTGTCCTGAACATGGAGCTGTGAGGACGTGTCTGGTCCGCGCTCCGCTCCCGCCGCAGCTTACCCAGCAGCATACCCGCGATCCTGGGCCCTGACACGGCCCAGGACATGTCACAAAGGTGGCGGAATACAGCCCACCACTCCGGGACAGAGAACACCCAACAGAGGCAGCTGGATTCCTATTTTTCCGGGACCCGCGGCAAGGCCTCGGAGAAATCCAAGATGGCGCCAGTCAATAAGACAGGGAAACAGCACGCGCCAGCACAGAAGCAAACCACGCCAGCCGCGCTATCCCCACAGTCATCACCCGGATCGGTGAGTGACTCTGTACCCCCGACATCCCCGGGATCCACTGTGTCCAGGGCAGGGGGATCGGATATTGCCGACCTTATAGAAGAGGGGGACATTAAAAAACACATCTGGTCCCTCCCCACTAGAGAGGACTTGGAAAGATTCACAGCCAGGGTGGAAAAGGCGTTCACAGAAGATATAGCACAACTCAAAGAGGACACTACACACCTGGGCAACAGAGTGGAAACTATAGAGCAAAGGCTGGATGAGGCTCTCCCCACTATGTCAGCATTGCAGCTTAGATGTGCAGCTCAGGATCAAAAGCTGGACTTATTATTGTCACAACTTGACGATTTTGAAAATCGCAGCAGAAGGGCAAACATCCGTATCCGAGGTATGCCAGAAGCAACAGCCCCCAGGGACATTATCCCTTCCCTGCAAGGCATATTCAGGGAGATCCTGGACTTACCAGATACAGAGCCCATTGAGATTGATCGTGCCCACCGAGCCCTGCGACCACCATCCCAAGACGCTGACAACCCACGAGACATAATATGCAAGTTGCATAAATACACTCTCAAAGAACGAATAATGCAAAAAATGCGCAACAGACCTTATTTTGATTTCGATGGCGCCCACCTCTGTTTCTTCCAGGACATCTCCAGACGCACGCTGATGCAACGTCGAGCCCTAAAACCTGTCTTTCTGGCCCTCCAAGAAGCAGGTCTCACATACCGCTGGGGCTTTCCCTTTTACTTACAAGCCTTTAAAGATGGCCGTTCAGCCACCCTGCGCACCAGAGATGATCTCCCTCACTTTCTCTCTGCCCTGGGACTTGGCAAAGTTGACTTTCCGGATTGGCGAGGGGACCATGCGATGATGAACTTTCCAAACATTGAACTCCCCCAGCCCTGGACACAAATGCCCCAACGCCGGGGCCGAAGACGCAGTCGCCACCAGCAAGAGTCAGACGCCTCCCCCGGCCCCTCTGCACTGAGAGACTGATGGCAACGTCAGGATCCCGAACTGAGTTCCTACTCCCCTGTTTCGGAGGCACCCCTTATTATTAGATCACTTACAGATCTGGAACTTCCTTTACAGTTTAACTGCTGCTGAGACTGGTCTGACCTGGTCCCGACAATGATCTGCCTACATAAAGCTGGTCAAGGCTCTCACCCGCTTCCTGAACAGACACAGATGGAGGATGTTTCCAGACCACCTTAGCTACTAGTACTACTCTCCCCGGGCCTCCCCCAAGTATACAATTCCCCCCCCTAACCCCCTATCATGCCATTTCCAACAACCCCCCCGATCTAAGGGTCACAACTCAGCATTTAAGAGGTGGGAGCGGGGCGGACCCCCTCTCCCTTCTCCCCTCCATGGCGGCCCACGTTCCCCCAGTAGGCTACCCATGTTTGGGCACTAATCCCATTTGGGATACCGGACCTGGACAAAATGGGTCCCCTGACGAAGGGGGGCACATTGGGCCCAGTCTGTGCCTATATAGAACCATTGTTAGGTTCTCTTTACATTTAAATGTTGCATATGGTTATGCTGACGTTAAAGTTTGTTTTAAATTTAATTGTATTTTTAATTTTGTTTTTTCACCTTCCTTCTCTATTCTCTTCTCCCTCCCTGGCCTCTTTCTTGCTCTCCTCTTCCCTAACAGGGTCTATTCGATTGCTGTCGCCCGCTCCGGACTCCGCCCCCGGGACCGCAGCCGACCTACACCAACATTCTTCTCTTTCAAATTATTTTATTGGTTTTTGCAGAGCAATACAGAGTACAATTGAGAGATTGTACGTCGTGCAACGACGTAGAGTATAACTAGAAATAAAACAACAAAAATTTGCAAACAGGCATTATACATAAAAGTCAGCAGTTTGTCATTGGTTTGAGCGCGCTCAGATGGTCATGGGTATATCATTTCGCTGTATTATGGTTGCAATACTTTGCAGTTAGGGCCTCTTCTCCCCTCGCAACACCCCGCTTGGGATCTCTGTGTGCCGCAAGGGGAGAGCGGCTCCCACGTGAACTTTGTTAAGTACAGAGAGTTTCCAGTTGTGATAAGGTGTTAAGTTTCTATAGTAGTCGAGATGTAACTTACATGTCTAAGAAATGGTAAACAGATTGCTCGGTCAAGAAGGTCTAGGGTTGAGTTTTGGGAGTCTGGATTTGGGGTGCAGCATTAGTCCAGTCAGTCCAGGGAGACCATTGTTTACTGGCTTGTGTGACTCGACCATTGCTGGTGGCCACCATCATTTCGTAGCTGAAGTGTAGTGATACCAGGTCAATGGTTTGTGTTATGTTTGGTGGTATATCTGACTTCCAATTCCGTTTTATATTGAGTCTGGAAGCCAAGAGAATATGAGTTATTGTGTGTCTGAGAGGTCCAGGTATGTTTTCTATGGTTAAATTTAGAAGCGCCAATTCTGGTGAGGGTGGGATAGGGCACTTTGTAATGTTGGCTATCAGAGCAAACGTGTCTAACCAGAATTTTCGGATGAGGGGGCATGCCCAGAAAATATGAATCATGTCTCCTCTAGATGCTTTGCATCTCCAGCAAGTCATGGGAGTGTGGGAGTGGAAGGTAGCTAACTTTACTGGGGTTAAGTACCAGCGGAGCGAGATTTTTTGGGTGAGTTCCCAGAGTGATGAACATTGGGTTACTTTGTAGGTGGACTTGAGAGCCAGTTGCCATTGTGCGTCAGAGAAGGTAGTGCTAAGATCTTTTTCCCATTGGTAATGGGGGATCAACTTAGTAAAGGATCTTTTCCCTTGTAGCAGGGTGTTGAAGTAGGATATACCTTTGGGCTTTGGAGTGGGGTTTGTGAGGAATTGCCAGGATTTTTGAGGGATGTTGTAAAGGGGGCGAGGAAGTTTACTTAGGCAGTGGTGTATACGAAGGAATGTAAATCTTTCCCCGTCTGGCAGATTGTATTCTGTTTGTAGTTGGGAGAAGGATTTAATTTGATTTCCTTGTAATAGGAGGTGTATCGAGTGTATTCCATTGATGGACCAGTTGGAGAGTCTGAGGTCAGGTGATAAATGATGTAGTGACTCCAGGGGAATATGGAGGCGTGTGTTGGGGGGGGTGCATTCTGAGAGGGCGAGCATTTTTTTCCAGGCATAGATTGAGGCCTTCATGGTCGGGGAAATGGAGGGTGAGACATAAGAGCCCAGAGGGGTACTCATTAACCAGTTTTTTAGGTTTGGGCATACTAGTGAGAAATTTTCTATCTGGGCCCATAGAGATTGAGTTGTGGGTTGGAACCACTCTGGGAGTTGCGCGAGTATGGCCGCTAGGTAGTAGTCTCTAAAATCTATGGATCCTGTGCCTCCCGCTAGTCTGTGTTTAATTAATTTGGTGTGTGCGCATCTGGGCTTTTTCCCGTTCCAAAGAAACTTGGTAAAGAGTGATTGGAGAGACTTAAAGAACGAGGCGGGAATTGGGATTGGTAGTGTTCGGAAGTAGTATAATATTTGAGGTAGACATGTCATCTTGAAGGCTGCTAGCCTCCCCGACCATGAGAGCTCGTGTTTTGTGATTTGTTGTGAATCAGTTGTGATTTTGTGAAGGAGTGG
Source organism: Lithobates clamitans (assembly GCA_037952925.1). Classification (NCBI taxonomy): domain Eukaryota; kingdom Metazoa; phylum Chordata; class Amphibia; order Anura; family Ranidae; genus Lithobates; species Lithobates clamitans. The sequence goes on along the minus strand of JBBGZY010000665.1, from coordinate 3,026,641 downwards.
GAGAAAGTTAGATGAGTATAAATTCTTTGTCGTTTTCGGGAGTTGGATTCCCAGGTATGTGATTTCTTTGTCTGCCCATGTGAAGGAGTATTGTGCCTGGAGTAAGTTCTTAGTGGTGGCATCTATGTTGAGGTCTAGAATGGAGGATTTGGATGTGTTTAATTTATAGTACGATACTTTGCTGAACCAATTTAATGTGGATTGTACTTCTGCTAGTGATGTTGTGGGATTAGTAAGTATTAAGATAACATCGTCCGCGAAGAGACTAATTTTATGGGTGACGGGGCCTATTTGTATTCCGGATATGGTAGTGTTGGATCTAATGTGCTGTGCTAGAGGTTCCATTAATAAATTGAAGATGAGTGGGGACAGGGGACATCCTTGACGCGTTCCATTTGTGATTGGGAATGGTTTTGAAAGCATACCTTCCGTGAATACTTGGGCCGAAGGGGTGGTATACATAGCTAGTATGGCTCTAAGGATGTGGTCTCTGAAACCAAATTTCTGAAGGACCAATTCTAGGTAGGTCCAGTGAACCCTGTCGAACGCCTTCTCTGCATCCAAGGACAAGAGCAGAGAAGGCGTTCCGGTGGATTCTGCGTGGTGAATCAGGTTGATCATTCTTCTGGTGGCATCTGGTGCCTGTCTTCCTTTGGTGAATCCTGTCTGGTCTCTATGTATGAGGGTGGGTATAATATCTAAAAGGCGTGTGGCGATTGTCTTAGCATAAATTTTCAGGTCAAGGTTGAGTAGGGATATTGGTCTAAAGTTTTTGGGGGAGTCTGGGTCTTTCCCTGGTTTGGGAATCGTAACTATTAGTGCATTCAGGTAATCATTCGGAAAATTGGAAGAGGAGGCAGCGTTGTTAAATAGCTCAGTAATATGTGGGACTATCTGTGGGGAATACTGTTTGTAGTATTCGGCTGTTAGACCGTCAGGACCTGGGGCTTTCCCATTAGGTAGGGAATCAATTGATGTCTGAACTTCCTGTTCTGTAAAGGGCTTATTTAAATTATCTAGTTGAGTGCCTGTTAGGGTGGGTAATTGAATAGATTGGAGAAAATGATTGATCTCGGCTGATGTTGGTTGCGGTGTGTTAGTATCACGTTTTAAGTTGTAAAGGTCGTTATAGTAATCGCTGAAAGCGTTAGCTATTTCCTGAGGATTGGACTGGGGGATATTCGTGTGGGGGTGGATAATCTGAGATATTTTAGACTTGAGTCTTCTGCCTCTGAGTTTCAAAGCTAGATTTTTACCTGCCTTGTTGGAGGTGGCGTAGGAAGTGGCTTTTAACTTACGCTGGAGGTATTCAAATGAGTGGAGGAGCAAGGTTTTCAGTTCTTGCCGTAGATTCAATAATTGGATGGTTTGTGGGGGTTGGGGGTTGGCTTTATGTTGTTGTTCTAGGGAGGTGATTTGGGATGTTAGTTCATCTAAACGCTGCGTCCTCTTTTTTTTGTGAAGGGAGCTCATTTTAATCAACATACCTCTAATATAGGCCTTGTGGGCACTCCATACCACCCCATGGTCAGACACTGTGCCTTTGTTTATAGAAAAAAATTCAGTGAGAAGGTTGGAGATTTCTGTTGTGTATTTTTCATTTTGTAGTATAAAATTGTTTGCTCGCCACAGGAATGTGTTGCGTTGTGGAGTGGAATCTGAGATAGTAATAGATATTGGGGCGTGGTCTGACCATGTTGTGGCGTGGATTTCAGATTTGCATATATTCTGAAGGAGCCACTTGTCGGTGACAAATAGATCAATTCGCGAATACGAATTATGCACGTGAGAATAGTAGGTATAGTCCTTTTCTGAGCCGTGGTGGCAGCGCCATACATCAAATAGTTCCTGTGAGGACAAAAGATTTTTCAGTGGCGATATACGCCTCTTCGCCGGAGACGTAGTGTCCATGGTGACATCAGGAGCAATATTGAAATCCCCACATAGGATTAGGTGTCCTTTTTTTATCTGCTTGATTAGACGTAGAACCTTATGGAGGAATTTTTTTTGGTGGGAGTTCGGTGCATAAATGTTGGAAAGGGTATAAAAGACTTTGTTGATGGAGCATACTAAAATTAAGTAGCGACCTTCAGGGTCGATTAGTATCTGGGATAGTTGGAAGTCCACTGTGTCTTTTATTGCTATCATGACGCCTTTGGATTTGGTGGAGTGACAGGCATGGAAGATATGTGGGAACTGACGATTGGTGCATAGTGGAGAGTCTGATTTTATCAGATGTGTCTCTTGAATACACAAGATGTCGCTCTGTAGAGCATTGGCAGATTTCCAAAGAGAGTGGCGTTTGGCTGGATGGTTCAGGCCTTTAGCATTAAGCGATAATATATTTAGTGGCATGGTGTTGGGAGGTGTAGGTAGGTTGGTGTGGGAAGTCACTTACAGTTAGACGACCTGGTTTACTTGCCGGAGGATCTTGGTGACTGTAGCAGTTGGTGGATGGTGGTCTGTCGCTGGAGCCAGTAGAGGGAGGATAATAGAGCTGCAGATAGAGCAAAATGTTAATGACAGTTAACGATACAGTGCCAATGAGCAAACCGCTGAAAAGGTAACTTTGCAAAAAGTGAAAAGGGAGACGTAGAGGAGGTGTATCACACCGCTTCAACCTCTAAATGGGGGTTTAAACAGTTAGTAACAAGAGGAGCTGAGTAATCAGTGGAACAATTCGTCTAACTCCAGGGGATGTGCTGTACCGTAGTTAGGCCTATTACGGTATTAATTGTGAAGCCACCTCAGCTGGGGTGGTGATCCATGCGGCTGCGGGCCTGAGATGTGGCGGTGCGAGTTGGTGGGCTCTTGGAATTATTCCCCAGTTATGGAGGAGGTGCAGGCCTTTGTGCAGATCATGTATGACGTGGGATTGCCCATTTCTAGTGACCAGGATAGTTGCTGGATACCGCCATTTGTATGGTATTTTGTGGTTTTGAAGCCCTTTGGTTATCGGGTTTAGGTTTCTTCTTTGTTGGAGAGTATATTTAGATAGATCCGGGAAAAATTGAATTCCCGTGTACGGAGCAGGCAGTGGTGACTTATTTTTAACCCCCAGCAGGAGTTTTTCTTTGACATGGAAGAAGTGGACCCTCATCAAGACATCTCTGGGGATGGAGGCAGCTAGGTGGGATGGCTTGGCTATTCTGTGTATTCTGTCGATGATTATGTCCCTGGGGGATGCTTCTGGGACTATGACATGCATCATTTCTTTCGCATAGCGTGGTAGATCTGCAGGTAGTATGGATTCAGGGACTCCGCGCAGTTTGATATTGTTCCTGCGAGATCTGTCCTCTAAATCGGCCAGCTTGGCGCGCATCCATGTCTGTTCCTCTCTCATATCAGCACATACATCCATGACCTCATTCACTTTGGAAGTGCAGTCACTCATATCATTTTCAATGCATGTCACTCTGTCATCCATTGAGTGTATGTCTGAGGAGATTTTTGCAAACAGTGAGGAGAGATCTGTCATAAGGGAGGTCTGCAGTGAGAGCAGCATGTCCTTTAATGTGGTATCCATAACAGGCTGGCCTGAGGTGGGGAAAGCTGCCATGGATGAGTGCAGGGCCTGGTTGCTGAGAAGGGAGTTGAAAGCCTGGGCCTCAATTTGTGGGATGGGCGGCCGCTGCGGCGGCGCATCGAGCCTCATTTTAGCCTTAGCAGGGCTATTCAGGAGGGTGTCACCCTCCGGGGGGTGAGGGGGTAAGGCTGGGGGGTCTGATGTGGCCGGATCTGCCAGGAATTCGTCCGGCAGATCCGTGTATGTGTCCCGCGGCGCGGCATGGCCGGCGCCATCTTGGAGATCACTGACCTGCTCCGCCGGTTTGTAGGAGAATTCAGTGAGTTTTTTTGGTTGATACTCCGGGTTTCTCTTCCTAGATGTGCTGGCCATGGTCCCCGGTGTCTTGGAGGCTAGGATGGCACTGGATGAGCTTCTCTGTGCGGCCTGAGTGGTTGCTATATCTCCCCTGTGAGACGAGCTGTGGTATCAGGCGTCCATCTACAGCTCCGGTCGGCCACGCCCCCACACCAACATTCTTCAATGACAACGGTTAAGGTAATCTCTTATAATGTCCGTGGTCTCTGCTCACCCTGTAAGCGGAGTAAGCTGTGGTGGGAACTAAAAAAGTCCAGGGCGCAAATAGTTTTCCTACAGGAAACACACTTCACACACCATGCCATACCAAAACTACCGACACATATCTACAGTCAGTGGTACCATAGTACCTCCCCAGTCAACAAGTACAGAGGCACCTCCATAGCTATCCACAAAAACTGCCTCTTCCAATATTCAGACATCAAGATTGACCCCCTGGGACGATATGTCTTTCTGAAAGGGACCATAGCGGGCACTAAATACACCCTAATATCTATTCCCCCAATTCGAATCAATTGACCTTCCTTGATTCAATTATAGAGAAACTAGAGGAGTTCAGAGAGGGATCCCTAGTTTTAGGAGGCGACTTTAATGTGAGCCCAGACCCATCCCTGGACACTTCACACCGCAAGCCCTCCCATTCACACGCATTCCTTCGGCACTTTCGAAAATCCCTTCAGATGATGGGCCTAGTTGACTGCTGGAGGGCCCTTCACCCCACAGAGAGGGACTACAGTTATTATTCCGCGGTACATAACGTTTACACACGTATAGACTTGGTCTATTTTGACCGACCGACCTTGGAGCTCCTTCAAAGCTCTTCCATAGGAAACATAACCATTTCAGACCATGCCCCGGTCCAGGCCTCTTTTATCATTCCAACAGGCTCCTGGAAAACCTGGAACTGGCGCCTTAATGAATACTTATTAGATGACCCTGTAGTGGAAGCCCAGGTATCAGACACGATTAAAAATTACTTCCGAGAGAATAATCAAGGAGATCTGAGCGAGGGTACAATATGGGAATGTCACAAGGCCGTTGCACGAGGCGAACTTATTGCACAGGGGTCAAGATTAAAGAAAGAAAGGCAAGCTGACTATAATAGAGTTCTAAATGCACTTCAGCAGGCGGAACTTAAACACAAGGCGGGAGGTTCCTCAGATGACCTACGAGAACTAACGGAACTCAGAGACATATTCTCACGGTTGTTAGAACGACAGGCGCGTAAACAATTGCGACACTTATCCCACCGATACTACGAACATGGTAACAAGTGCGGACGCATGCTCAAGAGCGCTTCGGGCAAAATGGGCCCAAATGCAAGTACACAAACTTCGATCCCCTATGGGTGATATGACATTCCACTCCTCCGAGATAGCAGAAGGGTTCCGCGACTATTACGCCGAACTCTACAACCTAGATGCGAAAACTACCCATGAAGCTAAGGAAAACAGACTGACCAAAATTCGAGACTATCTATCCACCAACGGACTGCCCCCCCTGACTGAAGACCAACTAGCTGACCTAGAATCCCCCATCACTACCACGGAACTTGAGTCTACCATTAAATCTTTACCCAACGGGAAAAGCCCAGGTCCTGATGGATTTACTATAGCATATTATGCCAAATTCTCCCCGCTCCTCACGAACCACATGTGTAAATACTTCAATTCCCTAGTAAAGGGAAGCAAAATCCCATCTGAAGCTCTCTTAGCACACATCTCGGTTATACCGAAGGAGGGTAAAGACCCAACTGTCCCACAGAGTTACCGCCCCATTTCCTTACTAAATACGGACGTAAAAATCCTAGCGAAAATCCTTGCAAACCGACTGAAACACCTTATCCCCCTTATAGTTCACTTAGACCAGACGGGTTTTTTTGTAGGACGCGAAGCTCGAGACAACTCAATCCGTGCGATTCAACCTATACATTGGGCTAAAACTAAAGATGTACCCCCCCTTACCTAATACTCTCCACGGACGCCGAGAAGGCGTTCGATCGCATAGATTGGTCTTATCTCAGAGAGGTCTTAACCTCAATGGGGTTGGGCCCAAATATGCTAGCTTGGATACTGGCCCTTTACTCGGAACCTTGTGCACAGGTTAAGGTTAATGGGATTCTCTCATCCAAGTTCCCGATCGGGAACGGCACGAGACAGGGGTGCCCGCTCTCCCCCCTCCTCTTCGCCCTGGCCTTAGAACCACTGCTTCGTAGAGTGAGAGCAAACACAGATATCACAGGGCTGACGGTGGGTGCTATGGAGCACAAACTCTCAGCCTACGCAGACGACGTACTGTTTCACCTAACCAATCCCCTGGTCTCGTTGCCGGTCCTGATGCGGGAACTCAAAAACTTTGGTACACTTTCTAATTTTAAAATCAACTATAATAAATCGGAAATTCTACCTGTCAACCTGTCTTCCTCCATGACAAACAGCTTAAAAGCAGCATTCCCTTTCACGTGGACTAAATCTTCTTTACGCTACCTAGGCATACAACTGACGGACAGCTTTGACACTCTATATACCACAAACTTCCCCAGACTTTTGACAGAAATTAAACAAGACTTAATACATTGGACGAAGACAGCTTTCACATGGATAGGCAGGACAAATATAATAAAAATGAACGTACTCCCCAGAATTCTGTTTTACATGCAGATGCTTCCCATACGCCTGCCCAAAACCTTTTTTAAACAAGTATCCAACTTGATCACCACCTTCATTTGGAATTCAAAGAAGCCACGAATTGCTATGAAGGTGCTGAGACGTTCGAAAAGATACGGAGGGCTGGGAGTCCCGGACTTACAGCGATACTGCCAGGCTATTGCCCTACAGAGAACTCTAAATTGGCACTTCCATGGACATTCCAAACTATGGGTGACCATGGAAAAATATATGGCGGGCAGAAACTTGTCCTACGCCCTGTGGCTCTCGCGGGAACACAGGGAATTATCAGATTTGACGTCCTCATTAACGATATCTACGCTTGACATATGGGACAGAGTAAACAGAAGGTTGAACTTAGCCCCCCCTGTGTCCCCGCTGGCCCCACTGGGCGGATTCCTCTGGTTTGTACCGGGGGAACAAGCAGGTTTCTTTGAAGCCTGGGTAGATGACAAGAACGCTAGCTGTGGCAAACTACTGAGAGGTGGGAAGCTTCTGCCCTTTGAGTCTCTGGGAAATAGACCAGGTAGCCCACACCTAAATTTCTGGAAGTACAGACAATTGCACCACTTTTTTGCAGTACACGGCAACTCTATTAGAGACATCTCAACACTCTCGCCTTTTGAGGGACTGTTTATACTGGAAGAACCGGTCCCACACATGATTTCTGAACTTTATCAATTACTGGGGTCCTCGGCCTCGGCCTCTAAACCTACTTATATAAGAGCATGGGAGACAGACCTTGGGAAGGGGTTCTCCGAGTCTCAACTAGCATGTATGTACCAATTCACACACTCCAGCTCGCTGGACTCTAAAATGCAAGAGACAAATTACAAATTATTAACACGTTGGTACAGAGTCCCATCTGACCTGGCGCAGATTTATCCTGCTAGCTCAGATCAGTGTTGGCGGGGATGCGGAGGCCGAGGCACCCTCCTACATTTGTGGTGGGAGTGCCCACGAATAACGACATACTGGCAGATGATTAAGGACCAGATTAAAGATATCCTCGGAATAGAGATCCCCTTCTCCCCGGAACATTTCCTCCTGCATATCCCCCCTGTACCAGTTAGTCGCTACAAAAAAAGCACACTACCTCATTTGCTCAATGCCGTTAAGCGTCTACTTCCTATCTTCTGGAAGAAAGAGCAGATACCGAGCAAAGAGGAGTGGATATGCAGGGTTAATGTAATAAGGGAAGCAGAGGAATGGGTGGCAGTGGGCAAAAACACTACAGCTAAGCACACAGCCATATGGTCAATATGGCAAGAACACTTCCATGATACTTCCTATGTACCCTCTAGCCTGGACATTTCCCTACTAAAATTGGCGGATCCCATATTGGGCCACAGAGCCCACCCTAAATAGCTCCCACCATGGTTTCTCCTTAAGACTGAAATATAGATCGCACATGGACTCAGATGCCTTTGCCAGAACCAAGGGGCTGCCTGGGGGCGGATAGTCCGAAGTGGATGATCGGAGAAGCACGAGCGAATAAGGTTTGACCCTATCTACCCCTCCTTACCCCACCCACCCTCCCTGCCACTCCTCTACCCTATTTTCTATTCTTTCCTCTTCTTACCCCTACTTCTCTTACCCTATCAAGTGATATTATTTATGACACTGTTTGTTGATTGTATAGAGTATGGGCACCTAGCATAACTTACCGGTTAAAATTGAGGAAAAGCTGCTCTCCTGGCCGGGGAGGCCGTGTGGGCGGGGACGGACCCGCGGTCCCGGGGGCGCGCCGGGGGAGGACAGATGGAGGCCCTGTGCCCCCCTCCTGCGGAGGGCGCGCCCGGTGGTGGCGGTTCGGACGGTCTGCGGCTTACCTCTCCCTGGTCCGGAAGATCATTATTGCTCAGGTCGGAGGGTCTGCGGTGGGCGGGGGCTACTGCTGGTCGCCGCCCCCGGGGACCTGTAAACCTCAATGTAGCATATACTGGTACCAACCACGAGATCAGTTCTCACGGTCTCAACAGAAATTTTAACAAAGCCCTAGACTATCCCCCCCCACCCTTCCCCTTTTTTCTATGCCATTTTTTCCCCCCTCCTTTTTTTTTTTTCTCTTTATTTATCTTTCTTTATTTATATTTTATTTTACTTTATTTTATTTTATTTTTGTTAAATACAAATATGCAGATTACTGCTAATGTTGATATAAGAAAAGTCTGTCACTAACGAATTTGTACTGAACTGTATTTGTTGAGATGTGATGGACAACAATAAAGAAAGTTTAAACAAAATAATAAAAGATATCAATGGTGTTGGGGTAAGTTGACACACAAAACACACATAAAAATATTCTGGAGTCAAACAACATTAAACAAAGATCAGCCTTGGAAAAAATACAAACATAAAATCGAAACCAAAAATGGCTTAAAATCCAAAAAAAATAAATAAATAAAAAACATTCTGTCAGATGTGACAAATAACAATATATTCAGGGAATCCCAATAAAAAAACAAAAAAAAAGTTTGTGAGAAGTGTGTGTAAATATGAGCAGCAAAACTACTTAATTCTTGTCACATTATAAAGAAGAAAAGAGTGCGCTGTATTAAACCATTTTTTACATTGCAGCGTGACGAAAATGCTGTATCCATTGCAAACGCTAAGTTTACCAGACCAAGCTGTTCCGTGTCGGAATTTCTTCTGAGCATGCGTGGCACTTTGTGCGTCGGAACAGGCCACACACGGTCGGAGTTGAAGCGATCGGATTTTGTTGTTGGAAAATTTTATCTCCTGCTCTCCAACTTTGTGTGTCGGAAAATCCAATGGAGCCCACACACGGTCGGAATTTCCGACAACGCGCTCCGATCGGACATTTTCCATCGGAAAATCCGACCGTGTGTACGGGGCATAAGTCCTGGCTTGTGGGCAGACAGACAGGAGCCCAGTAGTATGCAGTATTTAAGGAAGACTCAACCACTACAGGAAGCACTGCTCTTATAGCTACAAGAGTTTTGGAAAAGGCAAACACCACATTAGAGGCAGCCAAGATTACAAAGTAACATACATAGTTAGGCTGAAAAGTAACACAAGCCTATCTAGTTCAATCAAAAGAGAAAATAAATAAATATAAAACCCTCTATTTACAGAACTCTATACCCACAGTTGATCCTGAAGAAGGTGAAAACCCCTATAAAGCATGGTCTAATTTGCTCCAGAGTGGGGAAAAATTCCATCTCGATCCCTCAAAGGCAATTGGATATTCCCTGCAACAATCTACAATAGAATTTCCTATAAATGTTAACATCCAGTTATATTTTGTGCATTTTTCAAGCAATCTACTGGGCTGGCTAGAACTATTTCTTGAGGGAGCCTATTTCACATTTTACAGAAAGAAGCCTTCTGTATGTAGAAGTTAAATCTCTTTTCCTCCAGACATAAATAGTGCCCCCTTGTTCACTATATGAACTAATTATGTATTTATACAAGGTGATCATACCCCCCCCTTAAACACTTCAATACCAAGCACTTAGACACCTTCCCGCCCAGGCCAATTTTCAGCTTTCATCACTGTCGCAATTTGAATGACAATTGCGCGGTCATGCTACACTGTACCCAAACAAATTTTTTATCATTTTGTTCCCACAAATAGAGCTTTCTTTTGGTGGATTTGATCACCTCTGCGGTTTTTATTTTTTGCGCAACAAATAAAAATCCCTGAAAATTTCGAAAAAAAACAAGTTTTTCTTTGTTTCTGTTAAATTTTTTTGTAAATAAGTACGTTTTCTTCTTCAATGATGGGCACTGATATGGCTGCACTGATGGGCACTTATACGGCGGCACTGATGGGCACCGATGAGGTGGCACTGATGAGGTGGCACTGACAGGCACTGATGGGCACTGATAGGTGGCACTGATGGGCACTGATAGGTGGCACTGGTATGCAGCACTGATGGGCACTCATAGGTGGCATTGATTGGTACATATGGGTGGCACTGATGGGAACTTATGGGTGGCACTGATGGGTGGCACTGATGGGCACTGATAGGTGGGCACTGATGGGCACTGACAGGTGGCACCGATGGGCAATGACGGGTGGCACTGAATTGTTGCTGTGGCATTGCTGGGCAGATCTGAAACATAATGGTGCCAATCAGTGCCCATTTGTGGGCACTGATTGGCACAGATTGGGCACATTGGGCACATGTGGATGGCCATGGGGTACATACCTGGCCATCCACATGTTTCCCCTTCCCTGGTGGTCCTAGTGGCGATCCCTGGTGGTCCAGTGTGGTGATCTGAGGGGGGCTGCGCTGATAAACAATCAGCGCAGACCCCCCCTGTCAGGAGAGCCGCCGATCGGCTCTCCTCTACTCGCGTCTGTCAGAGGAAAAGCCGATCAACGGCTCTTCCTATTGACAGTGTGATCAGCCGTGATTGGACATGGCTGTTCACGTGGTAAAGAGCGGTGTAGCGGTGTGTCAGGCTGACACACCGCTCCACCGATCGCTGCGATGCGCGCCCCCACGGGCACGCGGTGGCATGTTATCCTTGCTGAACGTCATATGATGCCCAGTCAGCAATACTGAACCACCGCCCGGCCGTCATCTGCTATGGGCCGGGCGGGAAGTGGTTAATCACTACAAGTCCGGACACTTTCATCCCTTTTCAGTCCAGCCCAATTTTCAGCTTTCAGAGCTGTCACACCTTGAGTGACAATTACTCAGGCATGCACCACTGTACCCAAATGAAATTCTTCTTATTTTTTGGAGACAGATAGGGGTCAATTTACTAAGGGCACTTTTACACTGAGGCCCTGGGGCATTGGCGGTAAACCATTGTTTTAGCGGCGCTTTTAACCCCCGCTAGCGGCCGAAAAAGCGTTAAAAGCCCCCCAAATCGCCGGTGCTTTTCCGACACTGCCCATTGTTTTCAATGGGCAGGGGTGCTTTAGGAGCGGTGTATACACTGCTCCTAAAGCGCCTCAAAGATGCTGCTTGCATTACTTTTTTTAGCGTCTTGCCTGCGCACTGCTCCAGTGTGAGAGCCCTCGGGCTTTCACACTGGAGTGTCAGGAAAGGTGCTTTGCAGGCGCTATTTTTAGCGCTAAAGCGCCTGTAAAGTGCCTCAGTGTGAAAGAAGCCTTATGCCCTGTACACACGGTCAGATTTTCCGATGGAAAATGTCCGATCGGAGCGTGTTGTCGGAAATTCTGACCGTGTGTGGGCTCCATCGGACATTTTCCATCGGATTTTCCGACACACAAAGTTGGAGAGCAGGAGATAACATTTTCCGACAACAAAATCCGATCGCGTCAATTCCGACCGTGTGTGGCCTGTTCCGACACAAAGTGCCACGCATGCTCAGAAGAAATTCCGACACGGAACAGCTCGGTCTGGTAAACTTAGCGTTCGCAATGGATACAGCACTTTTGTCACGCTGCAATGTTAAAAATAGTTTAATACAGCGCACTCTCTTCTTCTTTATAATGTGACAAGAATAAAGTAGTTTTGCTGCTCATATTCACACACACTTCTCACAAACTTATTTTGTTACAATTTATCGTGATTCACTCAATATATTTTGATTTCTCATATCTGACAACATTATTTTGGTGTATTTTTTTTTTTTTTTTGGCTTTAATGTAGATTTTTTTTTGTGTTTGTATTTTTTTGAAGGGTGTTTTTTTTTTTTTTGGATGTTTATTTGTACTCCCGAAAAGGTTTGTGTGTGTTTTTTGTGTCAAGTTACCACAACACCATTAATATGTTCTATTTAATCTGTAGGAGATTGTTTGGTGTTGTTGTCCCTTGTTAATTTCACATTTTATGTTAGAAATGTACCTGAATCGTCACCAACAAACTATCCTTTTTGGATTAAAACACACAAGAGAGTATCATTTTCCCCCAAAAATTTTTTATTAAAGGCTCACAACTAAACAAAGAGGGAGGCAACGCTGGAGAAACAGCAGAAATTGGCAAAGCCTTGGACCCCCAGGGCACACATCAATAATTTTCAAGCAAAATTGGTGGCCTGAGGAGTCCTTATCTAAAAGGGAGTGCAGTCTGGTCCAGAAGTCCCAGAGATCCGGAAAGCAGCAGATGACATCTGTGTCCCCAGGCTGTGGTCATACGAGAGACTGCAGCTTCTGTCAGACCAGACTGAACCCAGGGTCATCACTCTCAGGTCTTCTTTCCATGCTTCCTTCCACGCTGTGGCTGTGGTGGTGGAGTTGTGGCAGCAGGGGGAGGAGGAGGAGGAGGAGGAGGAGGAGGAGGAGGAGGAGGATGGTCCAACTCAATCACGTCGGTCTTGGGTGTTAGTTCCCCACTCACCCCCTTACTTAGGACTTTATAAAGCAGGTCCTCACATAGTTTTCGTTGACCCTCCTGCATGCCCTGCAGTTTGGTGCCAGCCATGCAGGCAAAGGCCTCTTCAGGAGTGGGGAAGGTTCGGAGGGACGCAGAAGCCTCCTGAATCAGCCTGAGCGCAGAATCCTGCACAGGAGTCGTCTTCCTCGCTCTTTTATATGGAAGGTGGAGGGGAGGAACCTACGATTCGGTCAGGCTGCGACTGGTCCCAGGCTTCTCTTGGCTGACATTTAGCCCTGCCTCCTCCTGGCTGCCACTAATCCCCGCCTCGTCCTGGCTGCCACATTCCACAGCCTCCTCCTGGCTGAGGTCTTCCTGTGTATGAAAAAGGGACATAGTTTTAGTTTTTTATTCATCAATCACACACAATTTTAACCTCCTGACTGTTGCAAATTGAATGTTAACAAATATAACGGACTATCATTCTGAGCCCAGCATTTTTGTTTCTTTTAACAATTTTGGGTGCCCACTACTGTCTATTAATATGTAAAACAATTTTTTTCAATCACCAATTAGTGATCAATAATAACACCTAGTAAACATCATTTATTTATTGACCAGAAATCTGTAGAAGAATGCTATACCTGGCTCCAGCTGGGCTCCTCCACTTCTTCCTGGCTGGAAGGCCCAGGTTGGACATCGGAAGCCTCAGCTGGGGTGGAAGGAAGCGTGGAAGGAAGAGTAGAAAGGGATTCCCTGACTTCAGTGTGGTCTGTCAGAAATCGCAGTCTCTCATAGTACCACAGCCTGGGGACATAAACGTCATCTGCTGCAGCTCCGGATCTCTGGGAATCTGTGACCTTCTTGTGCTCCCTAAGATAAGTGCTCCTCAGGCCACCAATTTTGGTTTTTAAATAAGGGATGGTTGCTGTGGGGACCACCGGCTTCACCAACTCCAGCAGTTTCTCCAGCGCTGCCTGCCTCTTTTGTTTATTGTTGTAACGGGGATGTCTCACTTGCCACAGACAGGGCAGCTCCCTGTACTTGTCTATGAACAGGGGGAGGAAATTGTGGTCGTTGAACCCATCCATTTTCTCTGCAAGACACAACACAAGACAAACCCTAAGGTCAGGCCAAACTACCCTAATCTTGTTAAAATATAGGCTTCCATTTCGAAGCAGTATAGGCGCAAGTTTAGATCGGCGCCTCCGATGCTCCTTCCTCCGCTCACAGATCGTACGTAAGACGCACGCGTGTTATGCTTTATACACACTGCGCATGTGTGTAACTCCGCCCGCCCCTGACATTCTTTCTAGTCTATTCCCCGCCCCTTTTCGATCTGCGCAGTGGGGGAAGAGCACATGGCGGATACACAGCAGGATCGTGCTAATTATAGCAACGAGGAGGAGGAGGAGGAAAGCCCGGATCCAGAAACGTCCCAATCCAGAAGGAGATTTAAGGCCTCAAATATGTCCTTTGGGGAGATGTTGGAGATGGTAGACATCCTGAAGAGGGCCGACTGTGATGGGAAGTATGGACCTTACCCCAACCCCAATGTCAGAAAGGCCGATAATTGCAAAAGTGGTCAAAACTCTGCACCGGAAATTCGGGGTACGACGATCGAAAGATCAGCTCAGGAAGTCCGAAGGGTGGTCGGATCTCAAATTAAGAGAACATGAGCAGTACAGAAAGATCCAGAGAGTGCTGCAAAAAAGTAAGTAGTTGTGCTGTGTTCCTATTCTTTTGATTTTTCTTACGTTCGTGCTGCTCCATGTGCTTTTAGGAACTGTTGTACAGTTTAAAATGGCAACTTTCATGTTCATGGGCACATTATTCGTTCGTATCAAACATTTTTCTTTCGGCCTATAAAACACCATTGTTTAGGCCATATGCATTTGGCCACCATTTTTATGCCCTATACTTGTCCTAAACGAATTTGGTTGTGTAGATGGCTTTGTTACTAGAAGGAAATGCAAACTAGATTCTGTGTAAGGAGAGGACACTCAGCAGCTGTTTTCACATCTGGACACTGGAGCACTAGTGTGGGACACAAGAACACCATTTTTATTAGGGGGCCACACAGGTGCTCCAGTGTATACTATAGGGGGGCTACATCTGTGAAGCTTGTTCCAAACAGATAAAATTTTGAAGCTTGACAAAGGACACTGAAAATGCTACATTTTGGAACTCTGCTAAAATTGACAATTGTACCCCACTTCCAAGCAATGTTTACTATTTCTAGTTCTGCCATCAAATATCTGTGTGCTAATTATACCTTTTTGTTTTACATAGGGGATAAAAGACTCAGAGGACACCCCTCATCCGAGGAGACCAGAGCCCACCCCCCTCTGGAAGAAGGGGAAATCCCCCCAACACAAGCTGAGCAGGAGGAGGAAGACGTGGTGGAACTAGTCACCACAAAAGGTGAGTGTCTGCGACCACAGGCTCAGGTAAGAGATGGATGGCGGAATATTTTTGATACATAATTTTTTTTGGGGTTCCTCTCTTTTTAGGTGATCGTGATGTTGTGGATCCAGATCCTTTCACATCCGAAAGTGCCCAGATCCTGATCGGGGAGATCATGGGGTGTAATTTACAATTGGTAAACCTCAAGAAAAACATCAATGATGTTATTCAAAAAAATAAAAACATCATTGATGTTTTGGGGCGAGTTTAAAGCCCCTCCAAAACCCTTTGTTTTTTGGTGTGCTACAATGCGCAAAATGTTTTTGTGATTTTTCACAAAGCCAAATTTGGAGGATGCACACAGTGTGTCAACATGTGCTATCTGCCATCACGGGAGATCAATGGACGCATTTTGGGGGTGCAACCTCTTCCTCAATAATAAAGTAGCTGAGAGGAAGGGGTTTCTCATCCCAAACACGTCCCTTGATCCCCCTTGATGGCAGGTTGCACATGTTGAAATTCGTAAATTGGTGTATATCTTCCAAATTTGGCTTTTCCTGGGGTGACTTCACCCCATCTGAACGCAATATCAAACACAGTTCCTAAATACTCATGTCTGATATTGCCTTTAAATTCTACCAAATGTGAACTTTGTAAGTTCAATATTTGTGTCTTTCTTGTTGGTTTTACACATGCCTGTTTTATCTTAAATGGACATTTCTATTTTTGCTAATGCTACCCCAAAAATTGTTATACAACAAACATGTTGGTTTGCTTGAAAAACCTTTGGTAAATGCACATGTGATTGTGCAGGTATTAAAAAGTGTGTTAATCAAGAATGTGTGTATTATTGTCTCAACGCTAAAACACTTTGGTGGTGATGTAATTGGTGTTTTCTGTGAAAATGGAAGTTATTTCCTAAGGGCAAATCCTCTTGGCACTACAAGTGCAGTTTCAGTGCAGTTGCAAGTGCACTTGTAGTGAAAAGTGTGTTTGCATTTAGTCAATAACACCCAACAGTGCTTGCTATAAGCTTACACAATCACGCCATTTTCTGGACTCAACAAATTTCTGTCAGGGTCAGCTAAAACAAACACAAGAAGTAAATGTCCACAAAGAATTACTTTTTTTTTTTTTTATTTGAAAAAGGCTTCACATATTTGCTGGCATATTGATGGCCCCCCTACCCGCAAAGAACTCCAGGTATCGTAACCGGACATCACGGCCACTCAGGGAGGGCAAGCCAGGACGGCCGCTTTCAAGCGCCGTCAGTGTTGTTTCAGGTATCACTCCGGCCTCAGGCCCAACAGAGCCAGCATAGTTGGCCGAATGTTTCCTTAAAAAGTTATGGAGAATACAGCACGCCATGATGATATAATTAAGTTTATACTCCGCCATATGGATAGGTGTCAGAAATAGGCGGAACCGACTGGCCTGGATTCCAAATGTGTTCTCCACCACTCTTCGGGCTCTGGCCAGCCGGTAATTAAAAACCCTCTGTTCCGGGGTGAGGGTCCTCATAGGGAATGGCCGCATAAAATGGTCCCCCAGCGCAAACGCTTCATCAGCAACGAACACAAATGGGAGTCCTTCCACATTGTCCTCTGGAGCTTGCAAGTCCAAGCTGCCATTCTGGAGACGCCTGTAGAACTCCGTCTGGGCGATGACTCCACCATCGGACATCCGGCCATTCTTCCCCACGTCCACATACAAGAAGTCGTAATTAGCCGACACCACCGCCAACATCACTATACTATTGAACCCCTTATAGTTGAAATAGTATGACTCCGAGTTGGGTGGTGGGACGATGTGGACGTGTTTCCCATCAATTGCCCCTCCGCAGTTAGGAAAGTCCCACCATTGGGCAAAGTGGGAGGCCACAGTCTGCCATTCCTGTGGCGTGGAAGGAAACTGTTGATGAAAAAAAAAAATTAGTATTTTTGCACATAAACATGGCAAGCAGATTAGACACAAACATTCTTGGCCAACCTCCAGATAGCATTTAATAAGGGGAATTTAACAACCATTTCTAACATTATGGGGTGTGTGGAAATCTTGGACAGGTAACCCTCTTCACTTCATTGAGAGATGAATGCCTAAATACAGGGTATTACTTGGAACAGCCCCTCCTTAGTTACACTATTGGCAGCCCACTGGACAGGTAAGAAGTGTCATAATACAAAGATATAAATACACACTGTACACATTTGAGGACATTTGGACATTCTGCTATTACCTGTCAAGATAATAATAGGATACAAAAACTTTAAACAGTACCATTTGAAAGTATACAGGCAGGCCCTTGCACTAAATGCTTTGGGTAATTCATCCAAAAATCAGAGCACAAAAGAGATGGGTATAGTGTGTATGGGTTTGGCAAAGTCAGCAGAGAGATCATTGAGGATAGATAGAGAATTGGGATCAGCTGACTTAGCAGTTGGGGGAGGGAGGGTTCCTAAAAATGATTTGGGGACACCACAAAAAAAAAGCCTCTGCCACTCTGCCTGAATTTAAACCTAAAATAACATTTCAAAACATTTTAGGGAGTGTTTGGGGTAAAGCACTACTATGGAGCTGAGAAAATACATTGTTTTAAGTGACTACATGCTGTGAATATAGGGGCAGGAGAGCATGTTGGGGAGGTTAGTGAAGGACAATCTGTATGAAGGACCTAAAAAATTAATTACATACAAATCCAGCATGCATGAGGACAAAGGGGACATTCACAGCATATTCAAATCATGGTAATTAGGGTATGAGGAAAGAAATACAACATATTATCAAACATTAAATACAATAAAATGTGATATTAAAGGATAAAAATCTTACCTTCATATACTCCTTCTGCAGGACCTGTATGATGGCAGAACAGGTCTCTGCGATGATGATACCCAGAGCCTGGGGGAGATGCCTGTCGAGAACTTCAAGTCCTGCAGACTTCTCCCTGTCGCCAAATACCGCAGGATAGCGACCAGCCTCTGCTCCAGAGTGATGGCTTGCCTCATGCAGGTATCCTGCCTGCTAATATAAGGGGTCAGCGAAGCCAACAGACGGTGAAACACGGGGTCCGTCATCCTGAGAAAGTTCCTGAAATCATCAGGATTATTCTCACGGATCTCACGGAGCAAAGGCATATGACAGAACTGGTCACGCTGAAGCAACCAATTCTTGGTCCATGAACTCCTCCCCACCTGTTCATGGACTGGACTTGTGTCAAGGTCAGGACCCCAACACCAAGCCCCCGCACAGCACGAACTCTACGGAGTACGTATACGCAACATGGCTAGAAAACGGTTGGCTGCTCAGAACGAAGTAACAGAATGCACTGAAGAACAGCAAGGCCTGTGAAGAGCGACCTGAAAAACAGTAACGAACGCACAAGAACACAATGACTACTTAAAGTCACGTGAAACTTGCTTGCACGCACTGAAGAGCAGATACAAGCCCACAAGCACAAACTGAACGGCAGAAAACGATCTGAAAGCTACGTGTCTGAAAAAGCGCGAATCGTCTCTCACCAAACTTTTACTAACACGAGATTAGCAAAAGGAGCCCAAAGGGTGCGGCGCTTGGTTCTGAACTGGCCTTTTCTAGTCTTGTCGTACGTGCTTGACGTCACCGCGTTGTTGGCAATCAGAAATTCCGACAACTTTGTGCGACCGTGTGTACGCAAAACAAGTTTGAGCCAACATCCGTCAGAAAAAATCCTAGGATTTTGTTGTCGGAATGTCCGAACAAAGTCCGATCGTGTGTACGGGGCATTAGAGTTAAATAATGGCAAATAAAATGCGGTAAAATAATGCATTTCAATCAGTTGTGAAAGTTCAATTCACTAAGAATTATGCGTTAAATAACGAATGCGGTATTTTTCCGATAATCGCACATGTCGGTAGTTATGGGGTGGTTAAGGTAATTTCCTGTGGGCGGAGTCGGGCGTTGCATAACTGCCGCCACAATGTCGGACCTGAGCGAGAGACGAGAAGCCAAACATGGTGGATTTGGTGGATTGCATGGTAAGTTGCTAGCTACACCATAACTGCCTACTCCAGCATGTTCTCTGCTTACAAGCTCTGCATGACACATGTACACCATCACTGCCTACTCCAGCACATGTCTGCTTGCAAGCTCTGCATGACACATTTGTACAACATCACTACTGCTGCATAAAACATCCACATTTAAAGCGGAGTTCCACCCATTTTTTTATACTTTATGTCACTTGCATACCCATGGTTCATGCTTTTACTAATGGACATCGTTTTTTTCTGGCATGTAAATATCTTTAATCTAGCGTTTCACCCGCACTTCCGGCATTTCCCCGCCTAGGCGATTACGTCACTAGGCGATTCACAAGGGCTCCTGGGATAGCAGCGTCATGTATCCCTGGAGTCCTTGCAAATCGCCTACTGACGAAATCTTGCGTTATTTACAGACAGTAAATGACGCAAAATGTGTCTGATTGACAGGTTGCTATAGCAATAGGGCGGGAACTTCTGCCGACATTGCTATGGCAACCTGTCAGAAAGACGGAGAGCCTTGCAGCGGCATCACTGCGCATCCGCGAAATCGGGAGGAAATCCCAGAAATTAAGACAGGAGGGCTTCAGATACCCACAGCTTAAATGGAACCTGCCTGCTTCTGAGATCAGTAGGTACAAAACAGTTTTTAAAGAAAGTAAAATTGCAACACATGTGACATGTTGCAATTGTTAATGTACATGTTTGTACAAATGCAGGGCATTTAAAAAAAAAGAGTTTGGGGGACTGGAACTCCGCTTTTACCACTCTCTGCATGCATGCATGCACCTGTAGCCATGCCCCATAGGGGTTGCTGAAAGTTGTGGTTCACCCGTCACCCTGCCCAGCTCAACTTCCATCTTACAGTCACTCAGTAACACAGACCAGTCCATAGCTTGTTTTGTTTTATTGAGGGGATTAAACTTGGATGGGTATTAGGGAATTATGGGATGCCCAGGATTTCAGAACAAACAATTGCGAATCGTAGATCATCAATTGTAGGTTGTACAGCAATCAATTGTGAATTGTAGATCATCAATTGGGACTACTATGTACGCTCCCTATACATACGTCTCAATCTTCTGTCCGCAGCACTCCACCTGCTGCACACTGTTCCTCCTCCAGCACTTCATTTGCTGCAGACTATTCCTTCACCCGCACTTCCCTTGCTGCAGACTATCCCTTGTCCAGACTAGCTAGCACCACGTGGGTAGGCTTGACATTGCTCCAGCCAGGCCTCAATGAACTGCCTTTTGTGGGCAGGGCCGCGGGCACCCTGTTGTGTAGAATAGTTCAGGTGCTAGCAGTCCTCTGCCCAGCTACCACTCCCAGATAGCTCTCCACAGGCCCTGCCAGCCAGCCTGGCTGCAAGAACCCCTTTCCATTAGTTCTGCATCCATCTTTCAAATTGCAACCTCCCAATTCTCTCAGGCGTGCCTCCCCAGTCCTCCCGACTGTGCTCACTCACCAGCCCTCCTGGCTGCAACCAGTTGTCCTCCTGGAAACTCTTAGGCCTCATGTACACTGCTGCTGATAAACGGATGTTTAGGAGCAGCTGGGCATTTTTTTCAACTGCTCCTGAACTCTCCTCTATGTTATCTTATCAGTACATGTACACAGGTTCGTTTGTAGTCGTTTCTAGGCAGTTGTGTTTAGTGGCTTTTTTTAGAACCCAAAAAAATGCATTCAGACGCTGTGTTTAGAGGCATTTCAAATGCCAAACGCGGCTAAACGCGCTTCGTTTACAGGCATTTTTCATTTTGAGAAAAAAAAATGCTTCTAAATGCAAACGTGGCAAAACTCAGCTAAACCAGGCTAAACGCGGCATGTAAAAGTGGCAAAACAGTTTTAAACATGGGTTACTATCTGTCAAGTAGGGATGAGCTTCGTGTTCGAGTCGAACCCATGTTCGAGCTAAACCTACAAGTTAGTGCGGTGCATCCTGCTCACAGTGTTCAGCTAAACCTACAAGTTAGTGGGGTGCGTCCTGCTCACAGTGTTCAGCTAAACCTACAAGTTAGTGGGGTGCGTCCTGCTCACAGTGTTCAGCTAAACCTACAAGTTTAGTGCAGTGCGTCCTGCTCACAGTGTTCAGCTAGATCCATTCCTGTTATCTTCTTACTGACAGGCAGGCTTGTCTTGTTACAGTATATACAGCTACCTGAAGAAAATTACTGGTGTTCTTTTGATCCTATTAGTACCACAGTCAGGCAGCTAGACTATTTACAGTTAGTGCAGTGCGTCCTGCTCACAGTGTCCAGCTAAACCTACAAGTTAGTGGGGTGCGTCCTGCTCACAGTGTTCAGCTAAACCTACAAGTTAGTGGGGTGCGTCCTGTTCACAGTGTTCAGCTAAACCTACAAGTTAGTGGGGTGCGTCCACCTCACCCTTAGTATGTCTGGAAGGCCAAGAAGGAGAGGCAGACAGTCACAAGCCAATAAGAGAGGGCAAGCAGGCTCTGTGTCTAGTGCTGGTCGTGGAGACGGTGCATCCTCATCAGCACGTGGCCGTGGGACACGATTGGCCTTTTTTTCGGCAGCTGGCCGTGTTGAGCCGCAACATGCGGAAGACTTGGTCAAGTGGATGACCAAGCCGTCCTCATCCTCCTCATCCTCTCTCACCCATGCCCAGGGTACTTTGTCTGGCAAAGCA
Organism: Lithobates clamitans; assembly: GCA_037952925.1. Taxonomy (NCBI): domain Eukaryota; kingdom Metazoa; phylum Chordata; class Amphibia; order Anura; family Ranidae; genus Lithobates; species Lithobates clamitans. The sequence continues at coordinate 3,004,758 of JBBGZY010000665.1, read as the reverse complement.
GCGGCCTCTTCCCTCGGCTCAATGTCATCAGTGACTCCTTCCCTAGCCCCACCATGTCCTCCTGAGGAGTCCCCCGAACTGTTTGACCACAGTGTTGGGAACATGCTCCAGGAGGATGCCCAGTGTTTGGAAGGCTCTGATGATGATACTGAGCTCGATGAAGGCAGTAACATGAGCACGGACAGAGGGGGTGCCCAAGAAGGACAGCAATCTGGCAGTCATGCTCCCCCTGCTGCAGCATACTGCCAGGTTTGCTCCAGTGATGAGGAGGGAGGGGATGATGAGGTCACTGACTCAACGTGGGTGCCTGATAGGAGAGAGGAGGAGGAGGAGGAGGCAGCACATCACCAACGAGGCAGGATGCCCTCCAGGGGCCAGCCTAAGGGCAGCACATTGACTGCATCACACCCCAAAGCTCCACATGTGCAGGGCGCTGCAGTCTCTGCGCGTTATTCAAAAAGTTCTTTGGTGTGGGCCTTTTTTGAGATGAGTGCATCAGATCGCACCGCTGCTATTTGCAACATATGTCTCAAACGTATCTCGCGTGGCCAAAACATCTCCCGCTTGGGTACCACATGCTTGACCAGACATATGTTGACCTGCCATGCAGTTCGCTGGCAAGCGTATCTAAAAGACCCACACCAAAGAACAAAGATGACCTCTCCTTGCTCCTCATTAGCTGAGATTTCCAACCCCACTATACCTTCAGTCCTCTCTGAGACCTGCACTGAGAGGAATGAAGGTGTAGAATTAGGTGTGTCACAGCCAAGTACTTGTGGGCAATCTGCTTTTGGCACACCGATGTCAGATTGTACCAGGCAAATTTTCCTGCCCCAGCTGCTGCACCGCGAAAAGAAGTTTGCTCCCAGCCATCCACATGCCCAGCGGTTGAATGCTAGCTTGGCAAAATTGCTAGCACTTCAACTGCTGCCTTTTCAGTTGGTAAACTCTGCCCCCTTCCGTGAGTTTGTGGAATGTGCGGTTCCTCAGTGGCAGGTACCCAAACGCCACTGCGGTTCCGGCTCTCTACCGGCATGTGGAAGGCAATGTCCATGCCTCGCTGGACAGGGCGGTCAGCGGTAAGGTGCATATTACCACTGACTCATGGTCCAGCAGGCATGGACAGGGACGTTACCTAAGTTTCACGGCGCATTGGGTGACTCTGCTGGCAGCTGGGAAGGATGCAGGACAAGGTGCAGTAGTGTTGGAGGTTGTTCCGCCACCACGCCTCCAAAATGCTAATGATTGTGACACACCTCTCTCCTCCACCCCCTCCTCTTCTTCTTCCTCCATGGCCTCTTCCTGTGCTTTGTCCTCGGAACCAGCGGTGCTCCATAGCCGTTCAAGGGGCTACGCAAGTATGCAGGCTAAAAGATGCCATGCGGTGCTTGAGCTGGTGTGCTTGGGGGACAGGAGCCACACTGGGGCAGAGGTTCTGTCAGCTCTGCAGGTTCAGAGGTGGTTGACGCCACGCCAACTTACAACTTAAGGCAGGAATGGTGGTTTGCGACAATGGCACCAACCTCCTCTCTGCCCTCTGACAGGGACAAATGACCCATGTGCCCTGTTTGGCTCACGTCCTTAACTTGGTTGTGCAGCGGTTCTTGGGCAGGTACCCGGGTTTACGGGATGTCCTGAGGCAGGCCAGGAAAGTCTGTGTGCATTTCCGCCGGTCATATAATGCCAGTGCTCGGCTGACGGACCTCCAAAAGGAGTTTAACCTGCCCAAGAACTGCCTAATCTGTGACATGCCCACCAGGTGGAACTCAACGTTGGCCATGCTGCAGCGGCTGCACATGCAGCAGAGGGCCATCAATGAGTACCTGTGCGACTTTGGCACCAGTACAGGGTCAGGGGAGCTTGTTTTTTTTTCCCCACGCCAGTGGGCCATGATCAGGGATGCATGCACTGTCCTGTCACCATTTGAGGAGGCCACGAGGATGGTGAGCAGTGACAGTGCATGCATCAGTGACACTGTCCACCTGTTGGAGCACACGCTGCGTGGAATAATGGACAGGGCACTTGAGGCAGAACAGAGGCAGGAAGAAGAGGACTTCCTTAGCTCTCAAGGCCCCCTTTATCCAGACAGTGTTCCTGCGTGCCCGCCGATCACACAGGAAGAGGACGAGGAGGAGGAGGAGGAGGAGGAGGAAGATTGTGTTAGTATGGAGGTGGAGCCTGGCACTCAGCATCAGCAGCAGTCTTTAAGGGATCAGTCCCAAGCAACACATGGACTTGTACGTGGCTGGGAGGAGGTGGCTGCAGACCATGTCGTCCTTAGTGACCCAGAGGACTCCGGACCGAATGCCTCAGCAAACCTACGCTGCATGGCCTCCCTGATCCTGCAAAGCCTGCGTAAGGATCCTCGTATTCGTGGTATCAAGGAGAAGGACCAATACTGGCTGGCAATCCCCCTTGATCCACGTTACAAGGGTAAAGTTGCGGACCTTATCTTGCCATCGCAGAGGATGAAACATCTTCGGGAGGCCTTGCAGAAAGGTCTGTGCAACGCGTTCCCAGAGACTGGGAGGTTACAAACTCCTGTTTCTGGACAACGTGTTGCTGAGGCTTCGGTCAGTCAAAGAGTGGTGGAGAAGGTGGCCGTCTGACCGATGCGTTCAGACAATTTTTTGGTCCGCAGCCCCAAGGTATGATCGGTTCCAGCAACCATCGCCAGCGTCTGTTTTACATGGTGCAGGAATACCTAGGGGCAAGATCAGACTTGGACACCTTTCCCACCGAAAATCCTCTGGGTTACTGGGTCTTGAGGATGGATCACTGGCCAGAGCTTGCACAGTATGCAATTGAGCTACTGGCCTGTCCTGCATCCAGCGTTCTTTCGGAACGCACATTCAGTGCTGCTGGAGGCGTGGTAACCAATCACAGGGTGAGTCTGTCCACCGACTCGGTCGATCGACTGACCTTCATAAAAATGAATCAGTCTTGGATCACCACCAGCTACCAAGCACCTGATGCTGATGTAACCGAATAATTTTTTTTGAAATCTCAGATCCCTTCAAAGACTGCCTATGCTGATGCTGAGTGACTATCCCTGAGTAATTATCCTCTTCCTCCTCAATCATCACGCTGATAGCTTGTAAGAACATTTTTGGTTCTGGGCGCCACCACCAGTGCCTAAGGCACAATTTTCAGCCCCTGTTTAACAGGGGCGTGTAATTACAATTTTTGATGCAATACTTTGCAGCAGGGCTCGTTCCTGCGTTCCAACTAGAGTGTCTGTGAGGGGTTGCAGTGTTGTGGCACCAGCACCAGTGCCTAAGGCCCAATTTTTCTGCCCCTGTTTAACAGGGGCGTGTAATTACAATTTTTGATGCAATACTTTGCAGCAGGGCTCGTTCCTGCATTCCAACTAGAGTGTCTGTGAGGGGTTGCAGTGTTGTGGCACCAGCACCAGTGCCTAAGGCCCAATTTTTCTGCCTCTGTTTAACAGGGGCGTGTAATTACAATTTTTGATGCAATACTTTGCAGCAGGGCTCGTTCCTGCGTTCCAACTAGAGTGTCTGCGAGGGGTTGCAGTGTTGTGGCACCAACACCAGTGCCTAAGGCCCAATTTTTCTGCCCCTTTTTAACAGGGGCGTGTAATTACAATTTTTGATGCAATACTTTGCAGCAGGGCTCGTTCCTGCATTCCAACTAGAGTGTCTGTGAGGGGTTGCAGTGTTGTGGCACCAGCACCACCACCACCACCACCACCACCACCAAAGGCCCAATTTTTCTGCCCCTGTTCAACAGGGGCATGTAATTACAATTCTTGATCTAATATTTCACAGCAGGGCCCATTTCTGCACCCACCAAGAGCGAGTGAGGACTTACAGTGTTGTGGCACCAGCGCCACCACCACCACCAAAAAAAGGCCCAGTTTTTCTGCCCCTGTTCAACAGGGGCATGTAATTACAATTCTTGATCTAATATTTCACAGCAGGGCCCTGTGAGGGCTTACGTTGTTGTGGCCACAACAACACCTAAGGCCCAAATTTCTGCTGAGTATATAGGGCAGGCCATTACTTTCAAACATCTAACTTACAAACGACTCCTACTTGCGGAAGGAGACAACAGGAAGTGAGATGAAATCTACCCCTAGGAAGGGAAATTCTCTCCTGTAAGAGTTAATATGGGAAAAACATTTCTCCTTTCCACTGATGCTTTCCAATCCTTGTTCCACAAAAAAACCCAAATTTTCAAAAAACGTTTGTCATTGGGACAAAAAGTGAGGTGAAATCTTCTAAAGAGGAGGAAAGACAGCAAAACAAATGTCACAGGGGTGATAACCCTTCCCTATGTTTTCCAAAAAGCTTAAAAAAGATTTTTTGGCTGGAGCTAAACACGTTAAAAATGTACCCGTTCAGAATGACAAACAGATTCTACTTAACAACAAACCTACAGTCCCTGTCTTGTTTGCACCGCCTGTATACTGCTGTTCAGAGTATATAGGGCCTGGTGGCCCCACACCTTTCCTTATTTTAATTTGGGTGCGGGGTTCCCCTTAATATCCATACAAGACCCAAAGGGCCTGGTAATGGACTGGGGGGTACCCATGTCGTTTGTCTCACTGATTTTCATCCATATTGCCAGGACCCGACATTACATTAAACCCGCAAGCAGTTTTAAATGAGATTTTTTCCTTTATAAATGACATTTGGTGCAGGGACTGTTCTAAACACGGGAAACACGTGCCACTTTACAGGCATACTATAGACACCGTCCAGGTACGATATTTAAAGGAATATTTCACTTTCTTTTTTTTTTCTTTAAGCATCATTAAAATCACTGCTCCCGAAAAAACAGCCGTTTTTTTAAAAGTTTTTTTTGCATTGATACATGTCCCCTGGGGTAGGACCCGGGTCCCCAAACCCTTTTTAGGACAATACCATGCAAATTAGCCTTTAAAATGAGCACTTTTGATTTTGAACGTTCGAGTCCCATAGACGTCAATGGGGTTCTAACGTTCGTGAAAACTTTCGGTCCGTTCGCAGGTTCTGGTGCGAACCGAACCGGGGGGTGTTCGGCTCATCCCTAGTCATGGCACTATACATGTATATAGAAGCATAAAAAGGATATGTCATGGTTGTTTACATGTATAGGAGTATAAAGGGGACCTCTCATGGCTCTATACATGTATATAGGAGAATAAAGAGGACCTGTCATGGCTCTATACATGTTTAAAGGAGTATAAAGGGGACAATCATGGCTCTATACATGTATATAGGGGTAGAAAGAGAACCTCTCATGGATCTATACATGTAAAGGAGTATAAAGAGGACCTGTCATGGCTCTAAACATGTATATAGGAGTATAAAGAGGACCTGTCATGGTTGTTTACATGTATAGGAGTATAAGGAGGACATGTCATCGCTCTACACATGTATATAGGAGTATAAAGAGGACCTGTCATGGCTCTATACATGTATATAGGAGAATAAAGAGGACCTGTCATGGCTCTATACATATGTATCGGAGTGTAAAACGACGTGTCATGGCTCAATACATGTATGTAGGAATATAAAGAGGACCAGTCATGGTTGTTTACATGTATAGGAGTATAAAGAGGACCTGTCATGGCTCTATACATGTATATATTAGAATAAAGAGGACCTGTCATGGCGCTATACAATACATGTATAAAGGAGTATAAAGAGGACCGGTCATGGTACTATACGTGTATATACAAGTATAAAGCAGACCCGTCATGGCTCTATACATGTATATAGGGATAGAAAGAGAACCTGTCATGGCTTTATACATGTATATAGGAGTATAAAGAGGACCTGTTATGGCTCTATACATGTATGTAGGAGTATAAAGAGGACCTGTCATGACTCTATACATGTATGTAGGAGTATAAAAAGACCTGTGCATGGCCGGTGGCTGAGATGTCAGCCAGTCACCCGCGATCGCTCCAAGGAGAGCAAGAAAGGGGATTTGTCAATGTAAACAGACAGATCCCCATTTTAACAGGGGGAGAGAGACAGATCTGCTGTTCCTAGTGAATAGGAACAGAGATCTCTCTCCCCCCCTACATATGTTTGTTACCAAACATATGTAGAAGAATACATATTGGCCTAAACTGAGGAAGAATTTTTTTTCAGATATTTATTATAGCAAAAAGTAAAATATATATTTTTGTTTTTTTTCAAAATTGTCACTCTTTTTTTGTTTATAGCGCAAACAATAAAAACCACAGAAGTGATCAAATACCACCAAAAGAAATCTCTATTTGTGGGAAGAAAAGGCCATAAGTTGTGTTTGGGTACAACATTGCACGTCTGCGCAATTCTCAGTTAAATCGTCGCAGTGCCGTATCGCAAAAAATGATTGAAGTGCATTATTTCTATTATTACATTGTTATATAAAATAAAATAGTTCAACTCGCCATAATGCAGAATCATTGGAAGCCCTGAGCGTGTCACTTGACAACGTCACCTGCCACCAGATGCGGATTGTCACTTGCCACAACATCACCTGCCACACATTGTGGATTGTCACTTGCCACGACATCACCTGCTACACATTGCGAATTGTCACTTGTCACGATGTCATCTGCCACACATTGCGGATTGTCACTTGCCACAATGTCACCTGCCACACATTGATGATTGTCACTTGCAACGATGTCACCTGCCACACATTGCAGATTGTCACTTGCCACGATGTCACCTACCACACATTGCGGATTGTTACTTGCCACAACGTCACCTGCCACACATTGTGGATTGTCACTTGCTGTGTCTCAGAGTGAAGGCAGGCAGCAGAGCGATGATGTAATCTCTCTACTGCCCGCAGCTGCACAGTAAGGGTGGAACTGCAGTGATGCAGGGCGGGCGGTGAGAGATGATGTCATCTCTCTGCTCCCCCGCCCGTCGGCCGCTGACCCGCCCGCTCACTCAGCTGCCGACCAGCCTGCTGACTAATCCCCTGTTCTGCCCGCATGCTCCTGTCACCTCGGAGCCGGGTTCCTCCATGCTCCACCTCGGCACTGTGGGATAAGCAGGGGAGCGTTGGAATGGGCTGGCTAGTGGGCGGGCAGAAATTTGCCACCCCCTGAAAGTGCTGCCTGGGACCGAAGGTACCATTGGGTCCCATGGTAGGGCCGGCCCTGTATATATATCTTTTTCTGTGCCAGATCGGCGTTTTCCCAATTCTGTGGGTGATCCTTGTGAGCTTTGGTGCGCTGCTTGATGGTGGAGACACTACATACCCCAGCCTTTCCACATATACTAAATTGTGGATGTTCTAATACAAGGATCCTTTCCGCTGGCTGGACAAACATCTTGTCTAGCCCCATCTTTTTGGTCTTTACCAGCACCATTGTGCAATACAACAGCTCTTGAGTCTCGAGGTCCCCCCATTTGGTCGGAGTCTTCGTGTGTTCCAAAAATTAGCAACTGTATATGTATTATGTGTCTTACCTATTGTTTTTAGGTGCGCTATTTGTATATTTGTTTATTTTGTACTTTAATAAAATTTGTATATTTTTATATACTGTGGTACTTTTTCAGCTATCCCTATACTCTTTACCCCTACCCATACAATCCCTTGGGCATCTCTTCCAAACCCACTTGGAGACAGCTCCACCCAAGGAGACAGGAAAACTCACTGAGGAGTCAGGAGGACTCCGCCCTACAGACACGATTCTGTGTGTGAGTGTTGCAAAGACACCCAAATTGGTCTGCATGGCTGTCGTCCAAGAAGGAAGCTTCTTCTAAAGATGATGCACAAGAAAGCCCGCAGTTTACTGAAGACAAGCAGACTAAGGACATGGGTTACTGGAACCATGTATTGTGGTCTGATGAGACCAAGATAAACTTATTTTGTTCAGATGGTGTCAAGCGTGTGTGGCGGCAACCAGGTGAAGAGTACAAAGACAAGTGTGTCTTGCCTACAGTCAAGCATGGTGGTGGGAGTGTCATGATCTGGGGCTGCATGAGTGCTGCCGGCACTGGGGAGCTACAGTTTATTGTGGGAACCATGAATGCCAACATGTACTGTGACATATTGAAACAGAGCATGATCCCCTCCCTTCAGAGACTTGGCCGCAGGGCAGTATTCCAACATGATAATGACCCCAAACACACCTCCAAGACGACCACTGCCTTGCTAAAGAAGCTGAGGGTAAAGGTGATGGGCTGGCCAAGCATGTCTCCAGACCTAAACACTATTGAGCATCTGTGGGGAATCCTCAAATGGAAGTTGGAGGAGAGCAAGGTCTCTAACATCCACCAGCTTCGTGATGTCATCATGGAGGAGTGGAAGACGACTCCGGTGGCAACCTGTGAAGCTCTGGTGAACTCCATGCCCAAGAGGGTTAAGGCAGTGCTAGAAAATAATGGTGGCCACACAAAATATTGACACTTTCAGCCCAATTTGGACATTTTTCTCTTACAGTGCCTTGCAAAAGTATTCACCCCCTTGGCTTTTTACCTATTTTGTTAATTACAGCCCTTAGTTCAATGTTTTTTTAATCTGAATTATATGTGATGGATCAGAACACAATAGTATAAGTTGGTGAAGTAAAATTAGAAAAATATATACACAAAACTATTTTTCAGAAATAAAAAACTGATAATTGGCATGTGCATATGTATTCATCCTCTTTGTTATGGAGCCCATAAAAAGCTCTGGTGCAACCAATTACCTTCAGAAGTCACATAATTAGTGAAATGATGTCCACCTGTGTGCAATCTAAGTGTCCCATGATCTGTCATTACATTTACACACCTTTTTGAAAGGCCCCAGAGGCTGCAACACTTAAGCAAGAGGCACCACTAACCAAACATTGCCATGAAGGCCAAAGAACTCTCCAAACAAGTAAGGGACAATGTTGTTAAGAAGTACAAGTCGGGGTTAGGTTATAAAAAAAATATCCAAATCTTTGATGATCCCTAGAAGCACCATCAAATCTATCATAACCAAATGGAAAGAACATGGCACAACAGCAAATCTGCCAAGAGACGGCTGCACACCAAAACTCACGGACTGGGCAAGGAGGGCATTAATCAGAGAGGCAGCACAGAGACCTAAGGTAACCCTGGAGTAGCTGCAGAGTTCCACAGCAGAGACTGGCGTTACTTTCAGCAAAAAACAAAATGGCACGTTTTGAGTTTGCGAAAAAGGCATGTGGGAGACTCCAAAAATGTAGAGAGAGAAGGTGCTCTGGTCTGATGAGAATAAAATTGAACTTTTTGGCCATCAAAGAAAACGCTATGTCTGGTTCAAACCCAACACATCACATCACTCATTGAACACCATCCTCATAGTGAACATGGTGGTGGCAGTATCATGCTGTGGGGATGTTTTTCAGCAGTTAGGCCAAGGAAACTGGTCAGAGTTGAGGGAAAGATGGATGGTGCTAAATACAGGGATATTCTTGAGCAAAACCTGTACCACTCTGTGTGTAATTTGAGGCTAGGATGGAGGTTTACCTTCCAGCAGGACAATGACCCCAAACACACTGCTAAAGCAACACTTGAGTGGTTTAAGGGGAAACATGTAAATGTGTTGGAATGGCCTAGTCAAAGCCCAGACCTCAATCCAATAGAAAATCTGTGGTCAGACTTAAAGATTGCTGTTCACAAGTGCAAACCATCCAACTTGAAGGAGCTGGAGCAGTTTTGTAAGGAGGAATGGGCAAAAATCCCGGTGGTAAGATGTAGCAAGCTCATAGAGACTTATCCTAAGTGACTTGAACCTGTGATAGTCGCAAAAGGTGGCTCTACAAAGTATTGACTTTAGGGGGGTGAATAGTTATGCACATTGACTTTTTCTGTTATTTTGTTGTTTGCTTCACAATAAAAAAAAAAAAATCTTCAAAGTTGTGGGCATGTTCTGTAAATTAAATGATGCAAATCATCAAACAATCCATGTTAATTCCAGGTTGTGAGGCAAAAAAACACGAAAAATGCCAAGGGGGGTTAATACTTTTAAAAGGCACTGTAGAGGTATACTCACTTTTGTTGCCAGCGGTTTAGACATTAATGGCTGTGTGTTGCGTTATTTTGAGGTGACAGCAAATGTACACTGTTATACAAGCTGTACACTCACTACTTTACATTGTAGCAAAGTGTCATTTCTTCAGTGTTGTCACATGAAAAGATATATTAAAATATTTACAAAAATGTAAGGGGTGTACTCACTTTTTTTAGATACTGCATATATATATATATATATATATATATATATATATATATATATATATATATATATATATATATATATATATATATATATATGTGTGTATATATATATATATGTGTGTATATATATATATATATATATATATATGTGTGTGTATATATATATATATATATATATGTGTGTGTATATGTATATGTGTATGTGTATGTATATATATACGTTATCCTTTAAGAAGCGGTTTGTGGACACGCCGCTGCGACCTCCGTGAGTGTGATCGTGGGTCCCACGATCGTCTCACGGAGGGGAAGAACGGGGAAATGCTGATGTAAACAAGCATTTCCCCGTTCTGCCTAATGACACTGACACTGATCACCACTCACTGTAATCGGGAGGAGTGGTGATCAGTGTCCAGTCACACACAGCCCCTCTCCCCCCACAGTTAGAATCATGCCCTAGGACACACCTAACACCTACAGCGCCACCTAGTGGTTAACCCCTTCACTGCCAGTCACATTTACACAGTAATCAATGTATTTTTAATCACACTGATCGCTGTATAAATGTGAATAGCACAATAGCACCAAAAGTGTCCGATCTGTCCGCCATAATATCGCAGCCACGAAAAAAACGCTGATTGCTGCCATTACTAGTAAAAAAAAAATAATTAATAAAAATGCCATAAAACTATCCCCTATTTTGTAGACGCTATAACTTTTGCGCAAACCAATCAATAAACGCTTACTGTGATTTTTTTTTTACCAAAAATATGTAGAAGAATATGTATCGGCCTAAACTGAGGAAAAAGAAATGTTTTTTTATATATTTTTTGGGGATATTTATTATAGCAAAAAGTAAAAAATAATGTATTTTTTAAAAAAATTGTTGCTATTTTTTTGTTTATAGTGCAAAAAATAAAAACTGCAGAGGTGATCAAATACCACCAAAAGAAAGCTCTATTTGTGGGGAAAAAAGGACGTCAATTTTGTTTGGGAGCCACGAAGCACGACTGCACAATTGTCAGTTAAAGCGACGCAGTGCCGAATCGCAGAAAACGCTCTGGTCTTTTGCCAGCCAAATGATCCGGGGCTTAAGTGATTAAAATGTGTCTAAAACCAAAACTTTTTTTTTTGTTTTGAATATAATGGGCAAGGGTTAGAACCTTTCTCAGGTTTATATTTCTGTCTGTTTCCCTGTTGCGGAGATTGATTCTCTCTTTTTGTCCTGGTAGTCATTGTCACCAAAACTGAGGGCCAATCCAAAATGCTGTTACAAGCAAACTCAAAAGCAAATAAGGAAAAAATATCTTCCAATGGGGACACCTGTTACAGTGACAACTGTCTTAAGTTGGGTACACATGGATCATTTTTTTCTTTCAGCCAGCAAGCTGAATGATAAAAGAACACAAACCTGCATCCATGCAAGGGGGTGGATGCATGATCACCCCCGCTGGGACATTGTAACCTGGCAGCGGGGATTCTTCACTGTCAGAATACACTGATCAGCACTGCAGCCGTTTGTAATTTTTATTTCCAGCAGGCCCGCGCGACAGAAGTTGATCGGTTGGCATCTGTCCAACAGCAAGGGATACACACAGATTGAAATTAGGCTGGTACCTGCTGGACCGGCTGAATTTTGATCCATGTGTACCACTCAGTTTAAGAAGGTATTTTCCCTCACTTTGTAGAGATATCCTGTTATGTCTATGGGGCAGGAAGTAAAAAGAGATCTCCCGTGTGGGATACAACAGACAAAATAAAAAAACTAAAACAAAACAAACGTTAGTAAATTTTATCATCCCTACACTGTCCACAAATAAAATATGTTTAACTCCTGACTGGTAATCAGTGACAGTGACAAAAGTAGTTCAAGTGGTTGTATGGGTATTTTTTTTTTAAATATCAAACATCTCTATACTTACCTGCAAGTAATTCCATTGCACAAAGTGGCCCTGAACCTCCTCTTCTCAGGTCCCCTGCCAATGCTTCTTCTCTATGTCCACTGCCCCCATGGGAAGCCACTTTCCATTGTGGCACTTGTGCGTGTTCACTCTCGAGCCCCAATGCGGCATCCATACAGAAAGCAGGACTCGCACCCCCCACCTCTTGTTACTGGCTTTTAGGGATGAGCCGAACACCCCCCTGTTCGGTTCGCACCAGAACCTGCGAACGGACCGAAAGTTCGCACGAACGTTAGAACCCCATTGACGTCTATGGGACTCGAACGTTCGAAATCAAAAGTGCTAATTTTAAAGGCTAATTTGCATGGTATTGTCCTAAAAAGGGTTTGGGGACCCGGGTCCTACCCCAGGGGACATGTATGAATGCAAAAAAAACTTTTAAAAACGGCCGTTTTTTCGGGAGCAGTGATTTTAATGATGCTTAACCACTTCAGCCCCGGAAGGTTTTACCCCCTTCCTGACCAGAGCACTTTTTACAATTCGGCACTGCGTCGCTTTAACTGCTAATTGCGCGGTCATGCAATGCTGTACCCAAACGAAATTTGCGTCCTTTTCTTCCCACAAATAGAGCTTTCTTTTGATGGTATTTGATCACCTCTGCCGTTTTTATTTTTTGCGCTATACACGGAAAAAGACCGAAAATTTTGAAAAAAAATGATATTTTCTACTTTTTTTTCTAAAAAAAATCCAATAAACTCAATTTTAGTCATACATTTAGGCCAAAATGTATTCGGCCACATGTCTTTGGTAAAAAAAATGTCAATAAGTGTATATTTATTGGTTTGCGCAAAAGTTATAGCGTCTACAAACTAGGGTACATTTTCTGGAATTTACACAGCCTTTAATTTATGACTGCCTATGTCGTTTCTTGAGGTGCTAAAATGGCAGGGCAGTACAAAACCCCCACAAATGACCCCATTTTGGAAAGTAGACACCCCAAGGAATTTGCTGAGAGGCATGTTGAGCCCATTGAATATTCATTTTTTTTGTCCCAAGTGATTGAATAATGACAAAAAAAAAAAAAAAATTACAAAAAGTTGTCACTAAATGATATATTGCTCACACAGGCCATGGGCATATGTGGAATTGCACCCCAAAATACATTTAGCTGCTTCTCCTGAGTACGGGGATACCACATGTGTGGGACTTTTTGGGAGCCTAGCCGCGTACGGGGCCCCGAAAACCAAGCAACGCCTTCAGGATTTCTAAGGGCGTACATTTTTGATTTTACTCCTCACTACCTATCACAGTTTTGAAGGCCATAAAATGCCCAGATGACATAAAACCCCCCCAAATGACCCCATTTTGGAAAGTAGACACCCCAAGCTATTTGCTTTGAGGCATGTTGAGTCCATGGAATGTTTTATATTTTGACACAAGTTGCGGGAAAGTGACAAATTTTTTTTTTTTTTTTGCACAAAGTTGTCACTAAATGATATATTGCTCACACAGGCCATGGGCATATGTGGAATTGCACCCCAAAATACATTTAGCTGCTTCTCCTGAGTACGGGGATACCACATGTGTGGGACTTTTTAGGAGCCTAGCCGCGTACGGGACCCCGAAAACCAAGCACCGCCTTCAGGATTTCTAAGGGCGTACATTTTTGATTTTACTCCTCACTGCCTATCACAGTTTCGGAGGCCATGGAATGCCCAGGTGGCACAAACCCCCCCCAAATGACCCCATTTTGGAAAGTAGACACCCCAAGCTATTTGCTGAGAGGCATGGTGAGTATTTTGCAGCTCTCATTTGTTTTTGAAAATAAAGAAAGACGAGAAAAAAAATTTTTTTTTTTCTTTTTTCAATTTTCAAAACTTTGTGACAAAAAGTGAGGTCTGCAAAATACTCACTATACCTCTCATCAAATAGCTTGGGGTGTCTACTTTCCAAAATGGGGTCATTTGGGGGGGTTTTGTGCCACCTGGGCATTCCATGGCCTCCGAAACTGTGATAGGCAGTGAAGAGTGAAATCAAAAATTTACGGCCTTAGAAAGCCTGAAGGCGGTGCTTGGTTTTCGGGGTCCCGTACGCGGCTAGGCTCCCAAAAAGTCCCACACATGTGGTATCCCCGTACTCAGGAGAAGCAACAGAATGTATTTTGGGGTGTAATTTCACATATTCCCATGGCATGTTTGAGCAATATATCATTTAGTGACAACTTTGCGCAAAAAAAAATAAAAAAAATAAAAAATTGTCTCTTTCCCGCAACTTGTGTCACAATATAAATTATTCCATGGACTCAACATGACTCTCAGCAAATAGCTTGGGGTGTCTACTTTCCAAAATGGGGTCATTTGGGGGGGTTTTGAACTGTCCTGGCATTTTATGCACAACATCTAGAAGCTTATGTCACACATCACCCACTCTTCTAAGCACTTGAAGACATAGCCCTTTCTGACACTTATTGTTTACATAAAAAAATAATTTTTTTTTGCAAGAAAATTACTTTGAACCCCCAAACATTATATATTTTTTTTAAAGCAAATGCCCTACAGATTAAAATGGTGGGTGTTTCATTTTTTTTTTTCACACAGTATTTGCGCAGCGATTTTTCAAACGCATTTTTTGGGGAAAAAACACACTTTTTTACATTTTAATGCACTAAAACACACTATATTGCCCAAATGTTTGATGAAATAAAAAAGATGATCTTAGGCCGAGTACATGGATACCAAACATGACATGCTTTAAAATTGCGCACAAACGTGCAGTGGCGACAAACTAAATACATTTTTAAAAGCCTTTAAAAGCCTTTACAGGTTACCACTTTAGATTTACAGAGGAGGTCTACTGCTAAACTTACTGCCCTCGATCTGACCTTCGCGGCGATACCTCACATGCATGGTGCAATTGCTGTTTACATTTGACGCCAGACCAACGCTTGCGTTCACCTTAGCGCGAGAGCAGGGGGGACAGGGGTGCTTTTTTTTTTTTTTTTTTTTTTCTCTTTATTATTATTATTTTTTTATCTTATTTTTAAACTGTTCCTTTCATTTTTTTTTTTTAAATCATTTTTATTGTTATCTCAGGGAATGTAAATATCCCCTATGATAGCAATAGGTAGTGACAGGTACTCTTTTTTGCAAAAATTGGGGTCTATTAGACCCTAGATTTCTCCTCTGCCCTCAAAGCATCTGATCACACCAAGATCGGTGTGATAAAATGCTTTCCCAATTTCCCAATGGCGCTGTTTACATCCGGCGAAATCTACGTCATAAAATGCTCGTAGCTTCCGGTTTCTTAGGTCATAGAGATGTTTGGAGCCACTCTGGTCTCTGATCAGCTCTATGGTCAGCTGGCTGAATCACCGGCTGCATTTTCAGGTTCCCTGTTGAGACAGGAGAGCCAGAGAAAAACACGGAAGATGTTGGGGGGGGGGGCATTCCCTCCCACTGCTTGTAAAAGCAGTCTAGAGGCTAATTAGCCACTAGGATTGCTTTTACATGAAAGCCGACCGCTGGCTGAAAAGAATGATACCAAGATGATACCTAAACCTGCAGGCATCATTCTGGTATAACCACTCAAAGTCGTGAATGGCATACCTGAAGACAAAAAAATGGTTAACAATAAAGCACAGTAAACGGTAAAGTATAAATAATTACATACCTGAAAAGCAAACGTGATAAAACATAACAACAATAAAACATTGCAGAATAGAATACAGTAAAAAAGAGCAGAACAATAGAGAGAGAATAGAGAGAGAGAGAACAATAAAACGACAACTATTTTTATTTTATATTTTTGTTTGTGTTTTTTTTTTTTTTTTTTTTTTTACACTTTTTTTTGTAACTAACTTTTATAACTGTAACCGGTTCCAGGTTCGGGTCTCTCAAAATGCGATGGCATCTCGGGAGACCCTGTGAAAGTGTGCCTAGTCTGTGCAATGCTGTACCCTACGCTAATACTCAACTAGTGCATGGTAGCGTTCAAAACATTCACCAATGCAAAGACCAGGATTATCAGGACAGGAGGGACAATAATAGCGGGTGTCACGCCTATATCCGCGCTTTCTGCAGACACGACATCTTTTTTGGGGGGGTTCGTTGGGTAGGGGTACTCGGGAGGACATAAAAATGCCTCTCATGCAGCCGACTGCATTTGGTTGGGGATGTGAATGGGGGAAGTACGGGCGCTGCAGAAGCGGTGGGTTCCCAATTAGGATTGGCGAATGCAGCAGGAAGGGCATTATGGGCACGACGGGCCTGTGTTTGTCTTTTTGGTGGCAGCGGGACACTACTTGTGCTTGCCACCTCACCAGCTTGAACTGCACTTATGGGACTCGCCACGTCACCAAGTGTTACTGCAGTGCTGGTTTGACTACGACCGGGGTGTACTAGGCCGCTGGTGCTTGCCAGTTCACCAAAACGCTACCAAAAAACTGTTAGCGATCACAGGGATCCGGCCTGACTCTGCGAACGCTGCAGTTATGCGTTTAGTGTTTTGTAAGTGACAGTGATCGATCGATACTGCACTTGGGTGGGCTGGGCCGGGCCGGGCGGAGGGGCAAAACGCAGGTGCTAGCAGGTATCTGGGCTGATCCCGCTAACACTGCGTTTTTGGGAACCCTAAACTGCTGGGGACGCTAGTATAGATCAGATCGGATCAGATATTGATCCGATCAGATACTATACCACTAAGGGAGGCGTATGCTGCGTGCGTGGGTGTTAGCGGTACTGGCGCTAATCTGACGCTGCCTGGGGCTGGTGCTTGCCAGTTCACCAAAACGCTACCAAAAAAACTGTTAGCGATCGCAGGGATCAGGCCTGACTCTGCGAACGCTGCAGTTATGCGTTTAGTGTTTTGTAAGTGACAGTGATCGATCGATACTGCACTTGGGTGGGCTGGGCCGGGCGGAGGGGCAAAACGCAGGTGCTAGCAGGTATCTGGGCTGATCCCGCTAACACTGCGTTTTTGGGAACCCTAAACTGCTGGGGACGCTAGTATAGATTTGATCGGATCAGATATTGATCCGATCAGATACTATACCACTAAGGGAGGTATACGGTGCGTGCGTGGGTGTTAGCGGTACTGGCGCTAACCTGACGCTGCCTGGGGCTGGTGCTTGCCAGTTCACCAAAACGCTACCAAAAAAACTGTTAGCGATCGCAGGGATCAGGCCTGACTCTGCGAACGCTGCAGTTATGCGTTTAGTGTTTTGTAAGTGACAGTGATCGATCGATACTGCACTTGGGTGGGCTGGGCTGGGCGGAGGGGCAAAACGCAGGTGCTAGCGGGTATCTGGGCTGATAGCAATGCAAAGCAATGCACTGCGATGCCGCAGTGAATTATGGGCCATGACGCGCCACACGAATTTGGCGCGAACGGCCCATATCGTTCGCAATTCGGCGAACGGGCGAACAGCCGATGTTCGAGTCGAACATGGGTTCGACTCGAACACGAAGCTCATCCCTACTGGCTTTGATTAACAGCAGCGAGAGCTGATGGCTGTCCCTGAGGACAAGGGGGGGTATTATTGCCTAAACATTTTTTACCCACATTAAAGTGTTAAAGTGTCACTAAATACACATCATAAAAAACTATCAATAAATGCTGTATTTCATGCTGATCATGCTCACTCAGTCACTATGAGATTTGTTTTCTGTATTTTTCAAAAAACCTGGTTGATCCTGCTGCTGTTTATTTCCACCTTCTGTTTATGTCCCCGAATCAGCTAGGGATTTTGCAGCTGTGGTGGAAACTCTGCACATGCTCAGTTTTCAGTAAGTTTCTATGCTAAGCATTTCCTCTATATCACATCTGAGAAGCTCATGTGACTATGTGTAATGCCCATGTCACACATGCGGGTGTATACACACTGATAAATGACAGCCCACTCTCTTCCTCCTGCTCCATGCCCACTAACCAGCTAAACATAAAGGGGGTGGAATATTACATGTAGATTAAGGGAGGTTTTACCTCCCTCTTATCCTAAGACACAGGCTGGAGGGACGTGATACAGCCTATGACTTGTAGAAATACACCCACACCATGTTCTTTCCACAAGATAATAAAGATTTGATTTCAAATATATATTTGTTTGCCAATTTAAAACAGTTTATTGATAATATTTATTTTTATTTTTACTCTGTATTCCAAAGGCTGTTTTTTTGTTTTTGATTTTTTTTGTTTTTTTTTAACATGTGACCAGCAGCAGGGGACTAGAAGTTCCTCCAGCCTATTTTTCCCTGCAGACAGGCTGGGAAAGAGCTAAGCCATGGACCAGCTGTATATCGCTTAGGAAAAAAGGTACTTTGATTTTTTTTCATTAAAATAATTACAGTGCCATCATCCACATACAGAAATAGAAGGGACAATGTAAATGAAACAGTGCTTGATTAGTATCACTTTAAGGTAAAACATGTTTAGGCTTTAGAACCATTTTAACTAAGCACTGCTCTGGCATTAATTGTTGCAGGCACATAGAAAGGTTTAAAAGGGTTAAAAATCTTGATTCTGATTTATGTATTACTACTTTGTAACCTATTCTGATGCGACTGCTATAATTTTAAGGTCATGGTGCCAAACTGTAACTATTATTGTTTTCTTCTTTTTCTTTTTTTGTTTTGCTCACAGAACACAGCACCATTTAATTTCCTATTTTTCTTCTGCTATTTGCCATTGTAGTCTCTAGTAGGCTAATAGGGCGTACACACGGTCGGACTTTGTTCGGACATTCCGACAACAAAATCCTAGGATTTTTTCCGACGGATGTTGGCTCAAACTTGTTTTGCCTACACACGGTCGCACAAAGTTGTCGGAATTTCCGATCGGCAACCACGCAGTCACGTATACCACGTACGACGAGACTAGAAAAGGCCAGTTCAGAACCAAGCGCGGCACCCTTTGGGCTCCTTTTGCTAATCTCGTGTTAGTAAAAGTTTGGTGAGAGACGATTCGCGCTTTTTCAGACTCGTGGCTTTCAGATCGTTTTCTGCCATTCAGTTTGTGCTTGTGGGTTTGTATCTGCTCTTCAGTGCGTGCAAGCAAGTTCCGCGTGACTTAGTCATTGTATTCTTGTTCATTCGTTACTGGTTTTCAGGTCGCTCTTCACAGGCCTTGCTGTTCTTCAGTGCGTTCTGTTACTTCGTTCTGAGCAGCCGACCGTTTTCTAGCCATGTTGCATATGCGTACTCCTCGTAGAGTTTGTGCTGTGCGGGGGCTTGGTGTTGGGGTCCTGACCTTGACACAAGTCCAGTCCATGACCAGGGTGGGGAGGAGTTCATGGACCAAGAATTGGTTGCTTCAGCGTGACCAGTTCTCTCATATGCCTTTGCTCCGTGAGATCCGTGAGAATTATCCTGATGATTTCAGGAACTTTCTCAGGATGACGGACCCCGTGTTTCACCGTCTGTTGGCTTCGCTGACCCACTATATCAGCAGGCAGGATACCTGCATGAGGCAAGCCATCACTCCGGAGCAGAGGTTGGTCGCTACCTTGCAGTATTTGGCCACAGGGAGAAGTCTGCAGGACTTGAAGTTCTCGACAGGCATCTCCCCCCAGGCTCTGGGGATCATTATCCCAGAGACCTTTTCTGCCATCATCCAGGTCCTGCAGAAGGAGTATATGAAGGTAAGATTTTTATCCTTTTATATCACATTTTATTGTATTGAATGTTTGATAATATATTGTATTTCTTTCCTAATTCCCTAATTACCATGATTGTAATATGCTGTGAATGTCCCCTTTGTCCTCATGCATGCTGGATTTTTATGTAATTATTATTTTAGGTCCTTAATACATATTTGCCCTTCAATAACCTCCCCAGCATGGTGTCTCCTGGCCTATATTCACCTCATGTAGTCACTTAACAATGTATTTTATCTGCTCCATAGTAGTGCTTTACCCCAAACACCCCCTAAAATGTTTGGTAATGTTATTTTTGATTTAAATTCAGGCAGAGTGGCAGAGGCTTTTTTTTGTGGTGTCCCCAAATAATTTTTAGTAACCCTCCCTCCCCCAACTGCTAAGTCAGCTGATCCCAATTCTCTATCCTCAATCATCTATCTGCTGACTTTGCCAAACCCATACACACTATACCCACCTCTTTAGTGCTCAGATTTATGAAGGAATTCCCCAAAGCATGTAGTGCAAGGGCCTGCCTGTATACTTTCAAATGGTACTGTACAAAGTTTTTGTAATAGCACAATGTCCAAATGTCCTCAAATGTATACAGTGTGTATTTATATCTTTGTATTATGACACTTCTTACCTGTCCAGTGGGCTGCCAATAGTGTAACTAAGGAGGGGCTGTTCCAAGTAATACCCTGTATTTAGACATTCATCTCTCAATGAAGTGAAGAGGGTTACCTGTCCAAGAGTCCCCCCCCCCTATAATGTTAGAAATGGCCCATAAGAGGGGGGGAGGGGGAATATGATAGGTGTACCTTATACTTTGGCGTTGTTAAATTCCCCTTAATAAATGCTATCTGGAGGTTGCCCCATAATGTTTGTGTATAATCTGCTTGCCATGTTTCTGTGAAAAAATAGTAATGTTTATTGTTTTTTCCTCAACAGTTTCCTTCCACGCCACAGGAATGGCAGACTGTGGCCTCCCACTTTGCCCAGCGGTGGGACTTTCCTAACTGTGGAGGGGCAATTGATGGGAAACACGTCCACAACATCCCACCACCCAACTCGGGGTCATACTATTATAATTACAAGGGGTTTAATAGTATAGTGATGTTGGCGGTGGTGTCGGCTAATTACGACTTCTTGTATGTGGACGTGGGGAAGAATGGCCGGATGTCCGATGGTGGAGTGATCGCCCAGACGGAGTTCTACAGGCGTCTCCAGAATGGCAGCTTGGACTTGCCAACTTCAGAGGACAATGTGGAAGGTCTCCCATTTGTGTTCGTTGCTGATGAAGCGTTTGCGCTGGGGGACCACCTGATGCGGCCATTCCCGATGAGGACCCTCACCCTGGAACAAAGGGTTTTTAATTACCGGCTGGCCAGAGCCCGAAGAGTGGTGGAGAACACATTTGGAATCCTGGCCAGCCGGTTCCGACTATTTCTGACACCCATCCATATGGCAGAGTATAAATTGAACCATATAATACTGGCGTGCTGTGTTCTCCATAATTTTTTAAGAAAACATTCTGCCAACTATGCTGGCTCAGTTGGGCCTGAGGCCGGAATCCTACATCCAACAACACTGACGGAGCTTGAAAGTGGCCGTCCTGGCTTGCCCTCCCTGAGTGCCCGTGATGTCCGGTTACGATACCTGGAGTTCTTTGCGGGTAAGGGGGCTATCAATATGCCAGGCAATATGTGAAACCTTTTTCAAATAAAAAAAAAAAAGAAATTCTTTGTGGACATTTACTGCTTGTGTTTGTTTTAGCTGACCCTGACAGGAATGTGTGGAGTCCAGAAAATGTCGTGATTGTGTAACCTTATTATACAAAACACTGTTGGCTGGTATTTCCTAAATGCAAAAACACATTTCACTCCAAGTGCACTTGCAACTGCACTGAACCTGCACTTGTAGTGCAAAGTGGATTTGCCCTTAGGGAATAACCCCCATTTTTGCATAAAACAGCAATTACATCACCCCAAAAGTGTTGTAGTGTTGAGACAATAATCCACACATTCTTGAGTAAGCCACTTTTTTATACCTGCACAATCACATGTGCATTTACCAAAGGTTTTTAAAACAAACCAACATGTTTGCTGTATAACAATTTTTGCAGTAGCATTATCAAAAATCGAAATATCCATTTCAGATAAAACAGGCCTGTGTAAAACCAACAAGAAAGCCAAAAAACTTGAACTTACAAAGTTCACATTAGGTAAAAGCTGAAGGCTATATCGGACATCAGTATTTAGGAACTGGGTTTGATATAGCGTTCAGATGGAGGGAAATCACCCCTGGAAAAGCCAAATTTGGAAGATGCACACAAATTTACGAATGTCAACATGTGCTATCTGCCATCAGGGGGGATCAAGGGACGTGTTTTGGGGGAGCAAGCCCTTCCTCAATGCTACTTTATAATTGAGGAAGGGGTTGCACCCCCAAAACGCGTCCATTGATCTCCCGTGATGGCAGATAGCACATGTTGGCACACTGTGTGCATCCTCCAAATTTGGCTTTTCAAAACATTGCAAAAAATTTTAAAAGATTGGACCACAATACAAAAAGTGATTTTGTGGTGTTTAAATTCGCCCCAAAACATCAATGATGTTATTATTTTTTTTAATAACATCATTGATTTTTTGCTGGATGTTTTGCAGTTCGGCATTACACCCCATGATCTCCCCGATCAGGATCTGGGCACTTTCAGAAGTAAAGCGTTCTCTATCCCTCACATCACGATCACCTAAAAAGAGATAAAGAAAAAAAAAAAGGTCTCAAAAATCTGCCACCATCCATCTCTTTTACCTGAGCCTGTGGTCGCAGACACTCACCTGTTGTGGTGCCAATCTCCATCACAACTTCTTCCTCCTGCTCTTCTTCTTGGGTTGGGGGTATTTCACCTTCTTCCATAGGTAGGGGGTCTGTGGTCTCCTGGGATGAGGGGTGTCCTCCGAGTCTTTTCTCCCCTATGTAAAACAAAAATGGTAGAATTAGCACACAGATATTTGATGGCAGAACTAGAAATAGGAAACATTGCTTGGAAGTGGGGTACAATTGTCTATTTTAGCAGAGTTCCAAGATGTAATTTTATTATTGCCCTTTGTCAAGCTGCAATACTTTACCTGTTTAGTACAAGCTTCACAGATGTAGCCCCCCCTATAGTATACACTGGAGCACCTGTGTGGCCCCCTAATAAAAATGGTGTTCTGGGGTCCCACACTAGTGCTCCAGTGTCCAGATGTGAAAACAGCTGCTCAGTGTCCTCTCCTTACACACAATCTAGTTGGCATTTCATTCTAGTAACAAACCCATCTACACAAACAAATATTTGGCATCCAAGTAGGCCCAAAAAAATGTGTAAAAATGCATATGGCCTAAACAATGGTGTTCTAGAGGCCGAAAGAAAAATGTTTGATACGAACGAATAATGGGCCCATGAACATTAAAGTTGCCCTTTTAAACGTTACAATTAATAAAAGCATATGGAACAGAACGAATGGAATAAAGACAGAAAGAATAGGAACACAGCACAACTACTTACTTTTTGCAGCACTCTCCGGATCTTTCGGTACTGCTCTGGCTCTCTCAACTTCAGGTCCGACCACCGCTTCCTGAGCTGATCTTTAGATCTTCGTACCCCGAAATTCCTGTGAAGGCTTTCGATTACTTTAGCAATGCTTTTGGCCTTTCGGATGTTGGGGTGGGGGTAAGGCCCATATTTTCCGTCATAGTCGGACTTCCTCATGATGTCGACCATCTCCAAAATCTCCCCAAAGGACATATTTGTGGCCTTAAAACGTCTCCTTCTGGATCGGGACGTGCCTGGATCCGGGCTTTCCTCCTCCTCGTTGCTATAATTAGCACACAAGAGAAACAAGAAAAGGCGCCTCTTAGTAAAGCTGTATATTTAATGATAACATTCCATTAAAGCCACTCACATGTAAAACTTAGTTAGTCCGGCGTGGGAAGCTTCAGTATAGCTATACAGGATAGCGTCCTCCTCTGTCACATAGTCTCACTCCTTTCTCTTGCTGCCGGCCGGTCTGTGTAGCGCGGACTTCCGGGATTCAGTGAGACTCCAGAACGAGGCTTGGACATCCGCCGAGCAGTCGATAGGAGGACTGGGACGCTGGAACGCAAATCCAATTGTATTCGCTGTACTGCCGAAAAGCAACGCGTTTCGGAGCATGCGCACTAGAGCGCGCTCCTTTCTCAAGCTAAGGAGATGGTATTACGTTGCAGCCTATTTAAGTGCTCTCATAGCACCGCCGCCTAATGGTTACTAATATAATTACAGGAAAATAAAACATTTAAAAACAGATATTGAAAAGAAAAATGATATTCCTATTGTGCAATATTCCTCTGTATGTACTAGTTTCCACTATGTACATACACTGTATCTAAACATATAGTAAAAATGGATTTTTGTATGTTTCATGTATTACAATTCAGATTATATGTGTAAACAACTATAATGTATGAATGTGAGCAAACTCTATCAGCTTATCCAATTATATGGGGAAAGCTCCTATGTAAAGTATATGGGGATAGTGGTGTTCTTTTATCGTTGTATATGATAACACTAACATACTTTAAAAACATCATTCTAAAATATATTGTAATAAATATATAAGTATATATTCCATTAAAATTTTTTTGGTGTAAAAACTATTCTCATGTACTCGTATAAAAAGCTTGATTAGACTAGGGCCATATTTTTATAACATAATTACATAAAAGGCGAGTGCCATACCCAAATAAAATATTTTATAGAATGGTGGATATTTCTAATTCCTCGTTAATTCCACCAGGATTCAGAGCGTCTAAAGAATAAATCCAGAAGGTTTCCCTTTCACATAATCTAAAAAATCTTTCAGCTGCGGGTAGGTTTTTTGGTATTTGCTCAATAACCCATACCTCAAGACCTTCAGTGGATTTTGCATGGTGTTCACAGAAATGACGGGGGACACTATGTTTGTCCCTCCCTCCTTCTATTTTTCTTCTGTGTTCACCACAGCTATCCTGTATAGCTATACTGAAGCTTCCCACGCCGGACTAACTAAGTTTTACATGTGAGTGGCTTTAATGGAATGTTATCATTAAATATACAGCTTTACTAAGAGGCGCCTTTTCTTGTTTCTCTTTTTTGCATATCTGGAGCTGCTTCATCTCCCTTTAAAAAGGCTGCCCTGCAAATAGACTGTTCATATCTCACAAAGAGCAGTTTGCTCTAAAGGACATTCTTGTGATAACATAGATAGATGATGAACATTGGGACTTGCGCTGCTTGTTTTTTATTTCTTGTATAATTAGCACACACCTGCTCTAAATCCGCCATCATGCTCTTCACCCACTGCGCTGAACGAAAAGGGGCGGGGAATAGACTAGAAAGAACGTCAGGGGCGGGCGGAGTTACACGCATGCGCAGTGTGTATAAAGCGTAACACGCGTGCGTATTACGTACGATCTGTGAGCGGAGGAAGGAGCATTGGACGCGCCGATCGTAAGAACGAAGGTAAGAGACAAACTTGTGCCTATACTGCTTCTAGATTGAGGCCTATATTGTAACAAGATTAGGAGAGTTTTGTCTGACATTAGGCTTTGTCTTGTGTTGTGTCTTGCAGTGAACATGGATATGGTACTCAAAGATAATGACTTCATGTCAGTATTCATAGATATGCTAGGGGAGCTGCCCTGTCTGGGGAAGATTAACCACCCCCATTTCAAGAACCAAGCAAAGAGGAAGGCAGCACTGGAGCAATTGTGTGAAATTGTGAAGCAGGTGATCCCCACGGCAGACATCACTTATTTAAGGATATTAATTGGTGGCCTGAGGAGCACATATCTGAGGGAGCGCAAGAAAGTCCTGGATTCACAGAGATCCGTAGCAGCAGATGACATCTATGTCCCCAGGATGTTGTACTACGACAGGCTGCATTTTCTGTCAGGCCAGACTGAACCCAGGCCATCCCTCTCAAGTCTTCCTTCCACACTTCCTTCCCCCCCGGCTGAGGCTTCTGACGCCCAACCTGGGCCTTCCAGGCGATATGTGGAGGAGCCCAGATTGAGCCAGGTATAGCATTCCTCTAAATATTTCTGCTTGTCCAATCAATGATGTTAACTAGATGTTAGTTGGGAGTAGTAATTTAGGATTGTGATTGATGAGGCAAAAACTAAAACCATGTCCCTTTTTCATACACAGGGAAGTCTCAGCCAGGAAATGGCCGGGCCGAGCCGGCTGGCTGATCTGCAGGTCCCTCCACCCCCCCGAAAAGAGAAAGTGGCAGTAGGAGGAGTACCCTAGAGGAGGCTGCTATAGGATTCTTTTGGAGGGCTACAGAGGTCCTGGGAGCACCCCACACCATGGAGGAGAACATTGCTGCCTTCATTGCATATAAAATGCAGAAGATGGAGGAAGGCCAACAAGTCATGTGTGAGGCCCTCATATCGGAGGCTCTGGAGAAAGGTATGAGGGGCCAAATTACACCTCAGACACACCTTTGGGATGGTCCTCCTCCTCCTCCTGCAGGTCCTCCTCCTCCTCCTCCCCCCTCTCCTCCAGGTCCCCCCAGTCCTCCTCCAGGTCCCCCCAGTCCTCCTCCAGGTCCTCCCAGTCCTCCTCCTCCTCCAGGTCCTACTCCTCCTGCTGCCACATCTCCAACTGCACAGCCACAGCCCGGAAGGAAGCGTGAAAGGAAGACCAGACAGTGATTGCCCTGGGTTCAGTCTGGTCGGCCAAAAAATGCAGCCTCTTGTGGTACCACAGCCTGGGGACATACATGTCATCTGCTGCTTTCCAGATCTCTGCGAATCCCGGACCAGACTGCCCTCCCTTAGATATGGACTCCTCAGGCCACCAATTTTGATGTTGAAGAATTGATGTCTGCCGTGGGGGTCCCAGGCTTCACTAATTTCTCCTGTTGATCCAGTGTTGCCTTCCTCTTTGTTTGGTTCTGATACCTTAATAAAGGATTTTTGTTTTGAATTATACTCTCCTATGTGTTTTACTTCAAAAATGACAGTTGGTTTGTGAGTGTTCAGGTACATTTCAAATATACAATGTGAAATGAACAAGGGTCACCAACAACAAACAATCTCCTGGAGATTAAATAATAAAAGATATCAATGGTGTTGGGGTAACTTGACACACAAAACACACACAAAAATATTCTGGAGTAAAAATAAAAATAACATTGAACAAAGATCAGCCTTGGAAAAAATCAAAACATTAAAGAAAAAAAAAGGCTGAAAATACAAAAAAAAAAAAAAAATGTCAGATGTGACAACTAATAACAATATATTCAGGGAATCCCACTAAAAAACACAAATA
This sequence comes from Lithobates clamitans, assembly GCA_037952925.1. NCBI lineage: Eukaryota > Metazoa > Chordata > Amphibia > Anura > Ranidae > Lithobates > Lithobates clamitans. The sequence continues at coordinate 2,977,743 of JBBGZY010000665.1, read as the reverse complement.
AAAGTTTGTGAGAAGTGTGTGTGAATATGAGCAGCAAAACTACTTCATTCTTGTCACATTATAAAGAAGAAGAGAGTGCGCTGTATTAAACCATTTTTAACATTGCAGCGTGACAAAAGTGCTGTATCCATTGCGAACGCTAAGTTTACCAGAACGAGCTGTCCCGTCTCGGAATTTCTTCCGAGCATGCGTGGCACTTTGTGCGTCGGAACAGGCCACACATGGTCGGAATTGACGCGATCGGACTTTGTTGTCGGAAAATTTTATCTCCTGCTGTCCAACTTTGTGTGTCGGAAAATCCGATGGAAAATGTCCGATGGCGCCAACACACGGTCGGAATTTCCGACAACACGCTCCGATCGGACATTGTCCATCGGAAAATCCGACCGTGTGTAAGGGGCATGAGTCTGTGGTCGCAGACACTCACCTGTTGTGGTGCCAATCTCCACCACATCTTCTTCTTCCTCCTGCTCAGCTTCGTTTGGGGGTATTTCACCTTCTTCCATAGGTGGGGGGTCAGTGGTCTCCTCGGATGAGGGGGTGACCTCCGAGTCTTTTCTCCCCTATGTAAAACAAAAATGGTATAATTAGCACACAGATATTTGATGGCAGAACTAGAAATAGGAAACATTGCTTGGAAGTGGGGTACAATTGTCTATTTTAGCTGAGTTCCAAGATGTATATTTTTTATTGGCCTTTGTCAAGCTGCAATACTTTACCTGTTTGGTACAAGCTTCACAGATGTAGCCCCCCCTATAGTATACACTGGAGCACCTGTGTGGCCCCCTAATAAAAATGGTGTTCTGGGGTCCCACACTAGTGCTCCAGTGTCCAGATGTGAAAACAGCTGCTCAGTGTCCTCTCCTTAAACACAATCTAGTTGGCATTTCATTCTAGTAACAAACCCATCTACACAAACAAATATTTGGCATCCAAGTAGGCCCAAAAAAAATGTGTGAAAATGCATATGGCCTAAACAATGGTGTTCTAGAGGCCGAAAGAAAAATGTTTGATACGAACGAATAATGGGCCCATGAACATTAAAGTTGCCCTTTTAAACGTTACAATTAATAAAAGCATATGGAGCAGAACGAACGGAATAAAGACAGAAAGAATAGGAACACAGCACAACTACTTACTTTTTTGCAGCACTCTCCGGATCTTTCGGTACTGCTCTGGCTCTCTCAACTTCAGGTCCGACCACCGCTTCCTGAGCTGATCTTTAGATCTTCGTACCCTGAAATTCCTGTGAAGGCTTTTGACCACTTTAGCAATGATTTTGGCCTTTCAGATGTTGGGGTGGGGGTAAGGCCCATACTTTCCGTCATAGTCGGACTTCCTCATGATGTCGACCATCTCCAAAATCTCCCCAAAGGACATATTTGTGGCCTTGAAACGTCTCCTTCTGGATCGGGACGTGCCTGGATCCGGGCTTTCCTCCTCCTCCTCCTCGTTGCTATAATTAGCACACACCTGCTTGAACTCCGCCATCATGCTCTTCACCCACTGCGCCGAACGAAAAGGGGCAGGGAATAGACTAGAAAGAACGTCAGGGGCGGGCGGAGTTACACGCATGCGCAGTGTGTATAAAGCGTAACATGCGTGCGTATTACGTACGATCTGTGAGCGGAGGAAGGAGCATTGGACGCGCCGATCGTATGAACGAAGGCAAGAGACAAACTTGTGCCTATACTGCTTCTAGATTGAGGCCTATATTGTAACAAGATTAGGAGAGTTTTGTCTGACATTAGGCTTTGTCTTGTGTTGTGTCTTGCAGTGAACATGGATATGGTACTCAAAGATAATGACTTCATGTCAGTATTCATAAATATGCTAAGGGAGCTGCCCTGTCTGTGGGAGATTAAACACCCCGATTTCAAGAACCAAGCAAAGAGGAAGGCAGCACTGGTGCAATTGTGTGAAATTGTGAAGCAGGTGATCCCCACGGCAGACATCACCTATTTAAAGATATTAATTGGTTGCCTGAGGAGTACATATCTAAGGGAGCGCAAGAAAGTCCTGGATTCACAGAGATCCGTAGCAGCAGATGACATCTATGTCCCCAGGATGTTGTACTACGACAGGCTGCATTTTCTGGCAGGCCAGACTGAACCCAGGCCATCCCTCTCAAGTCTTCCTTCCACGCTTCTTTCCCCCCGGCTGAGGCTTCTGACGCCCAACCTGGGCCTTCCAGGCGATATGTGGAGGAGCCCAGATTGAGCCAGATATAGCATTCCTCTAAATATTTCTGCTTGTACAATCAATGATGTTACCTAGATGTTAGTTTGGAGTACAAATTTAGGATTGTGATTGATGAAGCAAAAACTAAAACCATGTCCCTCTTTCATACACAGGGAAGTCTCAGCCAGGAGGTGGCCGGGCCGAGCCGACTGGCTGATCTGCAGGTCCCTCCACCCCCCCTGAAAAGAGAAAGTGGCAGTAGGAGGAGTGCCCTAGAGGAGGCTGCTATAGGATTCTTTTGGAGGGCTACAGAGGTCCTGGGAGCACCCCACACCATGGAGGAGAACATTGCTGCCTTCATTGCATATAAAATGCAGAGGATGGAGGAGGGCCAAAAAGTCATGTGTGAGGCCCTCATATCGGAGGCTCTGGAGAAAGGTACAAGGGGCCAAATTACACCTCAGACACACCTTCGCGATGGTCCTCCTCCTCCTCCTGCAGGTCCTCCTCCTCCTCCCTCTCCTCCAGGCCCTCCGAGTCCTCCTCCTCCTCCAGGTCCTACTCCTCCTCCTGCCACATCTCCAACTGCACAGCCACAGCCCGGAAGGAAGCGTGAAAGGAAGACCAGACAGTGATTGCCCTGGGTTCAGTCTGGTCGGCCAAAAAATGCAGCCTCTTGTGGTACCACAGCCTGGGGACACAGATGTCATCTGCTGCTATCCGGATCTCTGCGAATTCTGGACCAGACTGCCCTCCCTTAAATATGGACTCCTCAGGCCACCAATTTTGATGTTGAAGAATTGATGTCTGCCGTGGGGGTCCCAGGCTTCACTAATTTCTCCTGTTGATCCAGTGTTGCCTCCCTCTTTGTTTGGTTCTGATCCCTTAATAAAGGATTTTTGTTTTGAATTATACTCTCCTATGTGTTTTACTTCAAAAAGGACAGTTGGTTTGTGAGGGTTCAGGTACATTTCAAATATACAATGTGAAATGAACAAGGGACACCAACACCAAACAATCTCCTTGAGATTAAATAATAAAAGATATCAATGGTGTTGACACACAAAACACACCCAAAAATATTCTGGAGTAAAAATAAAAATAACATTGAACAAAGATCAGCCTTGAAAAAAATCAAAACATTAAAGAAAAAAAAAGGCTGAAAATCCAAAAAAAAATAAAAATATATATATATAAAACTGTCAGATGTGACAACTAATAACAATATATTCAGGGAATCCCACTAAAAAAACACAAATAAAAGTTTGTGAGAAGTGTGTGTGAATATGAGCAGCAAAACTACTTAATTCTTGTCACATTATAAAGAAGAAGAGAGTGCGCTGTATTAAACCATTTTTAACATTGCAGCGTGACGAATGTCCATTGCGAACGCTAAGTTTACCAGAACGAGCTGTCCCGTCTCGGAATTTCTTCTGAGCATGCGTGGCACTTTGTGCGTCGGAACAGGCCACACACGGTCGGAATTGACGCGATCGGATTTAGTTGTCGGAAAATTTTATCTCCTGCTGTCCAACTTTGTGTGTCGGAAAATCCGATGGAAAATGTCCGATGGCGCCCACACACGGTCGAAATTTCCGACAACACGCTCTGATCGGACATTTTCCATCGGAAAATCCGACCTTGTGTACGGGGCATTATAGTGAATAAAATAACCAATTCTATTTAAATAAAAACACCTTAAAGGAATTGTAAAGGCAGTTTTTTTTTTAATCTTAATGCATTCTAAGCCTTCTGTGTGTAGCAGCCTCCCCAGCACCCCACTAATACTTACCTTAGCACCCTCTATGTCCAGCGATGTCCGATCTCTCAGCCATCCGGGACTCTCCCTTCTGATTGGCTGAGACACAGCAGCGGTGCCATTGGGTCCTGCGGCTGTCAATCAAAGTCAGTTAGACAATCAGGGGAGAGAGAGAATGGGGCCTAAATGGCAGCTCCGTGTCTGAATGGGTGCCCCCATAGCAAGCTGCTTGCTGTGGGGGCACTCAACAGGAGGGAGGGGCCAGGATCACTGAAGAGGCACCCGAGAAAAGGAGGATTCGGGCTGCCCTGTGCAAAATCAACTGCATAGAGCAGGTAAGTATAACATGTATTTTTTTTTTTTTTTTAAACGAGACATTACAATCACTTTAAGGCCTAGTTCACACCTTTGAGTTTTTATATGCATTTTGAAAAACACGAAAAAGGAAGTGTCATAAAATACATTGAATACAGTAAAGCTGTTTTCCTCTGTGTGCTATGTTGGTAAAAATGAGGCATGTCCTCATTCGTGTTCTGTTCATGTTTATGTGCTGTAAATCCCAATAATGAAATGGACAATAACCTTTTTTTTTTTTTTTTCTTTTTTTTTTTTTAGCAAAATTAGACATGAATAGATGTGAACTGAGCCTTAGGGCAGAAATGACCAGACAATAATAAAGGTTTGCATTATATGGGATTCTAGCTGTGTACCAGAATCACATGACTTTTAGTAATACCCCTGTTGTCTTGGTATTCATAACCCTTTCCTTTGTAGTCATTGTATTCATTTGATTCCAAAATACAATAAATTATATGCACTTAGATTTTTGCAATAAATTTTAACATTTTTTAAGGTCAGATTACTGTCTGAGGTTAGCACCAGTGCCATCAAGTAGTGCATTATTGTATTATATTTACTGTATATATTATGGAAATACAGCATGGAAGAAGTGTGTGTACTTCCATCAGCAGCTGTGACAGATGATGCACATTCTGTCTATTCACAATAAACTGGCACAGCATATGCATTGAAGCAAGATTCTATGGCATTCATTCTATATGGGTTTGGGCCTAATATACACCTCAGTCTGAACAGTAACAGCATAGTGGTCACCAGCCTATCCACATACAGCGTCCCTCCATAGCATATAGAGACATATTCTGTCTGTAACTGTGCACTGGGCTGTCTGAGTTTTCTCAGCCAAATTGCCACCTCCTGCAGCCAAGTATCTGAGGCTCCCATCCAGAGGGATTTCATTGCCACACTGAAGGCTGTGCCAGGCTGGAAAGGAGGGGTACAGGGGGATCTGAAAGCAAGGAGGAGTCCACTTTGTGCATGTAAAATTCCATGACATCTGTTCAGTGTATAGGAAATAGCGCTCTAGTTAAAGCCACTAAAATCTTGAATAAGCATTCAGTGCTTGGCAGCCTCTCTCAGGAAGGTTTAGACAAGAGTGATGATGCCAGAGTGGGCAATGAAAGGGGGAGTTCGTCTTCCTATGTGGGCCAGAGATGCCATATATTTTATTTATGTGGGAGGGAGACAGTTGACATTAGACTCAGTTTAGTGGCAATGGCTTTGCATTTAGAGCACAAAGGAATTCAACTTAATTGTTGAAAGGTCCAGGAACGGCTTGTAGAATAATGGAATACATGTCCGTCCTATTGTAAAGGGGGATCAAAACTCCCCACTGACAATGCTTCTAGATCAGGGCCAGGTGAACAAGAGACACATGATCTTTACTGTATGCTTTAATTGAGAACATTACAGGTTCTGCACACCTGGTTAAAGAACCAGTAAACTTAAAATGTGTGGGTTTTTTTAGTAACAAAGCTACTTAAACCATCCAAAAATATGTACGGTATATAAAGGCAACCTCTCCCAAAAAAAAAAAAAAGAACTTGGGCATGCAGCATTTCATGGATTCGACTAGCTAACATGCTTTTGTTGAAACTCAGTAATCCAGTTTAAAGCCACAGTGGAATATTAAATTCACTCCTGGCACAGCTCTATTAAATGTCTTTCTGTTAATTTCAGGAATAGATACCTCCTGACATCCTATAGTATTTTGACATTCTGCTAATGAGCCAGATATTCAAATATAGGTGCCTAAATTGCTGATATTTTTTCACTGGTGGTCATTCCGTATTAGCAATGTATATGTAAACATGAAATTTAATCTCTGCATTGTCCCAGTCTTCTCTACACTGGGCTCTTGCTTGCATGTGACAATTTTTTAAAAAGGAAACCCATACTCAAATAACTATGCAGACTGTTATTGCTGACTTCATTTTAACAAGATTTATTCCCTGGCTGGCTTTTACTTCAATGCTTTGAGCTACTAAAAAATAACAAAAATGCATCACATTGATTATCGCATTACAATGGCTTCTGAATGTCGGTGGGATATATTAGGCAGCAAGTAAACATGTTGTCCCTGAAGTTGAGCATTGCAGTTTGTTGTGTATAGGTGCATGTGCCTTGCTTACTTGGAGAAGAGATAGCACCAGGATGGCACCAGGATATCAGGAAAAAGGCAAGCCAGCAGAGGCACTGTCATGCTTTGGACAATGAAATTGGAATTTGGAGGGCTTGGACTTTATAGGCACGGCCACAAGGAATATATAGCATAAAAAGAAAAACAGTTCATAAAGGTTGCAATAGTATATCCAGTACATAGCCCTGGGAGATAGCATCAACGATTTAGGGATGAAAATCATTCCATAATTAGTTTGTTGCACTCCAGAGAGAGACTATGTGGTTGATAAAGGTAGTATTGGTGTATTGGGCTATACATGTTGCGCGCTTAGCGCTTCCTCAGGAGCATCGGACAGACTTACTGAATAGAAGACAAAATATAAAATGAAAACCAACATAGTACATACAAAGCCTAAAAATAAGATAATAACAATTGATACATACACTGCAACGAGAGAATGCTGGGGTGGAAACAGGAGACTGGTTGACATGAGGGACCTAAGCAACATTCGTAAACTATGGGGACATGTGTAATACAATATAGTATTTATTATGGAGCCTCATAGTGGTAAGTAGGTTAACATAATATGTAGAGTAAAAAATAAATAAACGAGGATAATACAACCCAGAGTCCCTGTTTTTCTGTTGTAAATGTGCTTTTATATCTATTTTCTATGTTTAATACATTTATAGCTTTTTATACTATATATTCCTTGTGGTCGTGCCTATAAAGTCCAAACCCTCCAAATTCCAATTTCGTTCTCAAAAAGTAGGACGTGGAACATAGTACTTTTCTAGTATCCACAGTGCTGCTCTGTGTTGATATATAACCCTTCAATCAATGCTTTGGATAATGTTCTGCTGGGAAGCTTGGTGTCCTGCCATTCATATGGATGTTACTTTGACATGTACCACCTACCTAAATGTAGCACTACCCCCTCAGGTGTCACTGATTTTTGTGGCCCAGGTTTGTTTCCCAATAAGTGCACTAGCTGCCAGGCACACAGTCACAATCACTCTTTGGGTTCAATGATTAGTCTAGGGTTATCCATTTTTGATGCTTTCTTGAAAAAGTGAACTTGGATGAGTACCCATGGGATACTACACCTATGTTAAGTAATAATTTGAGGACACCTATCTTCCTCTCAAACATTCCTAGCACAGTCCTCACAGCATCAAATGATGGGCTGAGCTAAACAGGGACACCCTGAGCAATGTCCACTTTCAGTACAAGCTGACTATGAAGCAAGAAGGACAGCCGCAGACTGATGTCTCTGGATAATTGGATGCCTCCTTCCAAAATCAGCCAGATATTTCTCCCATGAACTCTCCAGACCAGATCCCCAAAAGGAAACCCCTCAATCGGCTCCAGCAAAGTTCTGTAGAATAGGCCCCCCAGCTAGCACAGCTGGGACCTCCATTAACAAACAAAGAAACACAGCTGAACTGCCCAGAAGGGTAGCAGCCCTTCAGGCTCGGATCTCCCCTTCCTGGGCAAGGACCCCGCAGCTTCAGGCTTTAGACTATTTATGCTCACTCCCAGCCATCATCTGGCCATCCTCCCCCAGGTATTGGGGGAGGATTCATTTAGAAGGCCAGCAATGGAAACCTTTTGTATTTTGTCAGTATGTGTTTCCATAAAAAATGTTTGTACACAGAAATTGCCTATAACATAAATGCACTAAAACAGCACTAAAACAAACAAATCCAAGCATGTGCAGCCTAGAAGTCAAGAAAAGTTTGGTTAGTAAAATTCTACCATTTGTGTGCAAAAGCAGAGGATGCCCTATCAAAATAATGACGTAAAGGCACATGATATTTAACCCAAAAGCAAAAATTTTGTATATTGCAGTTTACCGGTCTTTAAATGTGGTGGCTGTATAAATTTTCATTTTTTTGATCAAACCAGTAACACTCTTTCTGTCCCTAGGGTGTTTCCACTCCACTGAAGAAGCAACAGAAACACCTTTGAATTGTCAATCTGGGGAGAGGGTATAGTTACAGTGGATGCACTAGCAGATTAAGATGAACATGGCTAACCAAGTAAAGCAGAACTCCAGTTAACGCTTTAAGTAGTTACAGTAAACAGTTGTTTTCCTTCCTAGGAAAGTAAATACCTTATTTTCCTCTTTCACTGCTTGTAAATCGCCTAAGCAAGTGATGTGGCTTCCTTAATTTGCACTGACTCCTGGGAGAGAAACGTCAGATATCCAAGCAGTACTTGTTTTTTTTTTCTTCTCACTCTTGTGAGAGTTTGCTGACAGGGGAGGGGGCAGGGAGAGTGGAGCAGGGCTGTGGGGAGCCACCGGAAAGCCGAGGAGGACTGCAGGGCTGGAGGAGGCTGGATGAGGGCAGAGGTAGGAGGAGACTGCTCTCCCACAGAGAGGAGAGAATTCTCTATTGCAGAGGTGTAGTGTAGTTTTCTCTTTAAAATGGCGTGGGGGTCCCCCAAAATCCATACCAGATCCTTATTCGAGCATGCAGCCCAGCAGGTCAGGAAAGGGAGGGGAAAAGCGAGCAGCCCCAACCCTCCTGAACCATACCAGGCCACATGCCCCCAACATGGGGCCTGTCGTCACAAGGTGCTCCATGGCTATATAAGAGGTGCCAGACAGCGGGCGACAACACAACAGAGGAAGACAGCCTTAGAAAAAGAACGGCCTTTTTTTATTTTTAGAGGGTAACCGGCGGCGAGAAAGAAGACAGCTCCAGGAGAAGATGGCACCGGGAGAAGACGGCTCCAGGAGAAGACGGCTCCGGGAGAAGACGGCTCCGGGAGAAGACGGCTCCGGGAGAAGACGGCTCCGAGAGAAGACGGCTCTGGGAGAAGACGGCACTGGGAGAAGATGGCACCATTGAAGAAGGCTCCGGGAGAAGACAGCTCGGGGCTTCTTTTTTAATAAAGGACTTGTCAAAAAACTGCTTTTTTTAACATTTCACTGATTTTTGGGCTGAATGAGTAAAGGTACGATGTACTCGATACCCATTCACATGGGGGGATCTGGGGGCCCAGGGTTGTCGGGAAGAGGCCCTTGTCCCCATCAACATGGGGGCAAGGTGCTTTGGGGTGGGGGCACACAGTTTCCCCTGCCCCAAAGCACCCGCCCCCCCCATGTTGAGGTAAAAACAAGGAAAAGGGGCGCCAATGTGGGACTGAAGTGTAGATCTCAGATACATCTTATGACACACAACGGAGCAAAGGACTACAAGTGGCAGCAAGTCCAATTGAACTGGCGTCACCTCTCATGGGCTGAAGATGAGCTGCGCTGAGCCAATAGTAGTCTGTGGGCACACCACGAACAGGAGAGCAGAAAAGCCATCTGGGGTGGTGTGGGTTCCAAGAAAGAAGGATGTGAGGGCGTCTAGCCTGGTGCTCTAGTGTGAGGCGGAATGTCCTAGCATGTCGTCCGGCGTCCGTGATGGAGATGGGAGCACGGCCGTGTACTCGGAGCCAGAACGAGGCTAGGATCGCAAACACTGTGGCGCCGAGCTGTGACGTCACTCCTGTGCGACGCGTTTCCGAGATAGCTCGCTATCGATGGAGGAGATAGCGGCACTCCTTTGTCAAGCATAGGGCAGTGATGTAAAACAGGGGTATTATATAGTCCATGGGGGGGAGGGGCCTTAGCGGGAAACATTCAATACAAATTATAAACATTATAAAGAAATTGTAAAAATAAAGATAATGGACATCAAATGGACATGTAATGAAAAAAATAAGAATTTGTATTGTATTAAAAAATGATATTAAGAAACAAACTGCATGATACTATGAGGCTATAAAGTAATGAATATAGCAAATAATAAGGAAGAAAGGGAAAGGGAACGGAAAGGGGGGGGGGGGGAATATCTGCATACGTACTAAATTAGACTCAGGAGCATATGGGCCATGGAAAAGAAAAATATATAATGTCAAATGGGAAATGCAGGATGAGAAGGCTGCAGATACTAAACGGGAATATATTAAAGGGAACCTCCCTACCTAGAGGGTGAATAAATGAACATAAACAATATTATGAAATAATTAATTCATTGATAAATAAATAGTAAAAAAATGATAAATGATATATATGTATTCTAAAATCCAAACATATCAAGACTGTGAAAGTAAAAATAAAACTAAAGATAAAAATAATGATGATGATGATGATAATGATGATAATAATGATGAAAATGATAAGCCTAAATATTAGGTGAAAGAACTAATGTGGAATATGTCGGTATTATTGTGGTCCATAACTGAAAAGTGGGTTGATATTAGTAGTGGCTCAAAAATGGTGATAGAACCACACACAATATCAACATATAAAAGTAGCACAATTTGTAGAGCAAAGTATAGGTGTATGATCTCCAGAAAGAATGATGATGATGAATTAAAAAATAATAATATGTGCATAAAACACACTAGCGTCTATATAAAATGAATATGTAAAGGGATATCTGGTCTTTAAAACACTTGTTATAAGATATTTGGAAAAATAATAAAAACATTTTTTAAATCATAAAATATTTTTATATTCTAAAAAATATTTATTATTATAAAACAGTGGAGATTTCTATACTCTCGTTAAGGCCACCAGGCGAGAGAACGTCGAGAGTATAGATCCAAAAAGTTTCCCTGGCACAAAGCTTTTTGAAACGTTCTGCTGCAGTAAAACATTCTGGAATTTGTTCGATAACCCACACACGGAGACCAGTGGTGGATTTTTGATGGAATTCTGCATAATGTCGCGGGACACTATGCATGTCCTTCCCTCCCTCTATAAGTCGGCGATGTTGTCCGAATCGCTGTCTCAATAGGCAGATAGTTCAGCCCACGTAAATGAGACCGCAAGGGCAGGTAAGGGCATACACCACAAAATTGGAAGAACAGTTATAAAAATGGTCCAGCTGATACGTTTTGCCCTTACAAGAAAAAGATTTCTGTCCATGTGTAATATAGGGACAGGTTTTGCACAGCACCTTTTTGCATTGAAACATGCCAACTAGAGGTATTAGAGTGATGGAGTGGTTGGTGAACTGACTAGATGGCAAAGATGGTAGTTTGCTGGGAGCAATTTTATTCTTTAAATTGGGGGCTTTACGGTATGTGACTCTAGGTTTGGTGGGAATGATAGTATTCAGAAGGGGGTCCTGTAATAGAATATCCCAATGTTTGCTCATTATTTTTTCCATTTTCCTATATTGAAAATGGAAGGTGGTAATGAATCGCATGGAGTGGTCAGTTTCACTTTTTTTGGGTCTCGGAGGTTTGCCTTTAGAGTAATGGGTGCATGCTTCATCTACCAAATCATTAGGATAGGATTTGTCAGCAAATTTTTTCTTTAAAGAAACACTAGATGCAGCATAGTCAGTATCAAGGGTGCAGTTCTGTCTAAGGCGACAGAACTGCCCTTTCGGTATATTTCTAATCCACTTGGGATAATGGCAACTGTGAAAGTGTAAATAAGAGTTGCCAGCCGTGGGCTTGGTATAATTTCGGGCAATAATATTTCCCTCTCTGTGGCTTAATTCCAGGTCCAAAAAAATTAGAGTCATTGGGTCAAGAACATGAGTAAACGCAAGTCCATATGGATTACGATTACAATGTTCTACAAAAAGGGAAATAGAGTCAACAGGGCCATCCCAGATCACGATAATATCGTTGATGTATCGCCCAAAGAAAACGATATTAGCTGAATACGGGTTATGGTACCAGATGTGATTCTTCTCCCAATAGCCCATAGCCAAGTTGGCATAGGAAGGGGCGAAGTTGGCTCCCATGGCGGTTCCTTGCAGCTGTAAGAAGAAATCGCCATTAAAATCAAAATAATTGTGACACAGGCAAAAATCTGTGGCTTCCAAAATAAATTTGGCTTGCCTGGCATTAAGCATCGGGTCTTGGGCTAAAAAGAATTCTAGTGCTTGAAGTCCAAATTGGTGTGGAATAGAGGTATATAAGGACGTGACGTCCAACGAGAGCCACGTATAGGTAGATTCCCACCTGTAGGGGGCCAACAGATCTAGCAGATGGGATCCATCTCTAATGAAAGATGGTAGTTGCTGTACTATGGGCTGTAGATATAAATCGATATATTGGCTAAGGCCAGTAGTTACACTGTCCATAGCAGCCACAATCGGCCTGCCAGGGGGGGTTGTGGAATTTTTATGGACCTTTGGCAGATGGTAGAAATACGGTACCTGATAAAAGTTTTTTAGAAAAAATGAAGCTTCCAATTTAGTGATGACTCCGCTGGTGAGGGCAGATTGTACCACGCGACTGGCTTCGAGGGCAAATTCGTTGGTAGGATCTTTAGATAATTTGGTATACGTGGTCTTATCTGAAAGAAGTCTGTATGCTTCTGCGATATAGTCGTCCCTATTTTGGACAACTATACCCCCTCCCTTATCTGCTGATCTAACCACAATATCAGTGGCATGGATCAAAGTGTCTAGTGCTTTTGTTTCTGCAACAGTAAGGTTGTGAACATGAGCAGGGATAGTGGAGGAAGACTGGCAGAGTTTTACAAAGTCGGCATAGACGACCCTGTAGAAACTCTCGAGATAGGGTCCTTTGGACTGGGCAGGGTAAAAAACAGATTTGGGTTTTAACGATGAATGTGCTATAGGAGGAGAAGTAGCCAGATGCTGTGTAAGCAGCATAAGCATATCATCTCCCTCTGTATGAGACTCCAACATGTCAATGATGTCGCCATCATACTCAAATACATCTGAAGAGGGATTGGACTGAACACTAGAATTAAGATCAACATTGGCTGTGGTGGGTTTGAGGGATTTAGCTTGGAAGAATCTTTTAAGGGTGAGGTTTCGAATGTACCTATTAAGATCTTTGAACAACAGAAAAGGGTTAGGCTTATTGATGGGGGCAAAATTCAATCCTTTGCTGAGGAGACTGATATCTGCAGTAGAAAGTACTCGAGAGGATAAATTAAAGATCTTTATAGTTTCCGAAACTTCAGTTGATTGTTTTCTGGACTTGTTTCGTCCCCCTCTGCAACCTCTCCGGTAAACTTTCTTTTTCCCGGGTTTGTCCGAGGGGGGCTGTGAACTAAAAAAGGACAACCAGTAGATGGGGAAGAGCTAGAGATGTTACTAGGATTAATCTGTAGGAGAGGGGGAGATGTATGGGGGAGAACAGAAGAGTGAGTGGTGGAGAGATGAGTAGTATCATTGGAGTCAGATCCAATAGGGTGCTTAGCACTCATTGGATCCTCGGTATTTATTGGTCGAGTGTCCATTTCCTCAACCTGGGCCATCGTCTGCATGGGCATATGGGATGGAGCAGCCGAACCACTAGGCTGAGTCTCGTGAAGTGTGACTGTGGGACCAGTGTCAAGGGCAGAACTGGGCACGGGCTTGGGAGCCCGGGTAGCGGTGGAGTTATTCCTACTAGTGTAGGGAGGTCTGTTGTAAAATTTATTGAGATCGGCCAATAGGTGCAAAGTTTTGGAGTTAGTAGTTTTATTTGGTAGTGATTTGCGAGTTTTGACATGAGGTAAAGAGCAATGTCCATTATTGTATGGAATGGACAGACTCATAAGGGGAGGGGGGTAGGGGAGTGTCATGGAGTGAGGGAGTGACTGAGTGTGACTCCGTGTGGGTTTCTTAGAAGACAAAAGTGGTGGTAGGGGATGAGAAGCAGGAGAAGGACGTGTGATTAAATTATCATCAGTTGATAATCTATTTTTATTTTTCCAGTTAAAGACACGATCAGAATTAAAATCATCTAAATCCCTTTTAAATTTGCCTATCTTGGTCTGGATAACCATATCTTCATCGGATTTAGTATTGTTTTTAAGTATCATCAACCAGGAAAAAGGGACAGTGGTGTTCTGATCCACAATCCCTTGGGCCAAAAGAGTAGCCTCAGATTTGTTTTTCAAAAAGGTGTTGTCTATGTTCCATGAGAATTTCCATCCACTTAGACGTACAGAATTCGGATATGGTTTCCCATTCCTTGGTGTGGGTAGCATTTAGAAAGGGACAGTCCTTGGTTATTCTTAGGCCTCTGGGAGAAATTTTGGTGGATATGTATTTCTCCAAAAAGAATCTATCCCACCATTGTTGGTTAAGATGTTTAATGATCCTTTCCAAATGTTTAAATTTCCCACATAATGAGTACCTAATGGAGCCTGTGAGTTTGGTATCAGCAGAAAAGATATGGCTAGGTACCAGGGTGTATAATTCCTCTAAAATGCCATACCTATGTGTGTCTATGTCCATAAGAAAATCCATAATAAGGAATATTAAAATATCGTGAGAAATGGTAAAAAGGGGGGGGGGAAGGGGAAGGGGGGGGGGGGGTGGAAAGGGAAAAAGGAAAGGGGGAGAGGGGAGGGAAGGAAAAATGGGGACAAATGGAAGGATGAAAAGTGCACTAGATGGTCATTTAGACAATGTACAAATCATGACCGATATACTTCATCTAAAGTGACAATGTAGATGCAGTAAGTCTAGAGATATGGGCTGAAACAAGGAACCAATTGTTGAATTAAAAAAGAGTAAGTGACAGATACAATATTTATAAAACAGGCAGTATAAATGCGATATAAGTATGCAGCACAAAAAAGGCTATTTAAGACACAATAAACAAGTAAAAGAAGGCGCAATACCATATACCTTATATACCGTTGCCTATGCACACAAGGGCAGGGTCCATACAAGCATATATAAACTATATATATGAGTATAGTAAAAGTCATTCAAGGCAGCCACCGAAAGGAACCAAAGCCAGATCCAATGTGCTAAGATAAAAACAAGAAAAAGGGGCGCCAATGTGGGACTGAAGTGTAGATCTCAGATACATCTTATGACACACAATGGAGCGAAGGATTACAAGTGGCAGCAAGTCCAATTGCACTGGCGTCACCTCTCATGGGCTGAAGATGAGCTGCGCTGAGCCAATAGTATGTGAGGGCGTCTAGCCTGGTGCTCTAGTGTGAGGCGGAATGTCCTAGCATGTCGTCCGGCGTCCGTGATGGAGATGGGAGCACGGCCGTGTACTCGGAGCCAGAACGAGGCTAGGATCGCAAACACTGTGGCGCCGAGCTGTGACGTCACTCCTGTGCGACGCGTTTCCGAGATAGCTCGCTATCGATGGAGGAGATAGCGGCACTCCTTTGTCAAGCATAGGGCAGTGATGTAAAACAGGGGTATTATATAGTCCATGGGGGGGAGGGGCCTTAGCGGGAAACATTCAATACAAATTATAAACATTATAAAGAAATTGTAAAAATAAAGATAATGGACATCAAATGGACATGTAATGAAAAAAATAAGAATTTGTATTGTATTAAAAAATGATATTAAGAAACGAACTGCATGATACTATGAGGCTATAAAGTAATGAATATAGCAAATAATAAGGAAGAAAGGGAAAGGGAACGGAAAGGGGGGGGGGGGGGAATATCTGCATACGTACTAAATTAGACTCAGGAGCATATGGGCCATGGAAAAGAAAAATATATAATGTCAAATGGGAAATGCAGGATGAGAAGGCTGCAGATACTAAACGGGAATATATTAAAGGGAACCTCCCTACCTAGAGGGTGAATAAATGAACATAAACAATATTATGAAATAATTAATTCATTGATAAATAAATAGTGAAAAAATGATAAATGATATATATGTATTCTAAAATCCAAACATATCAAGACTGTGAAAGCAAAAATAAAACTAAAGATAAAAATAATGATGATGATAATGATGATAATAATGATGAAAATGATAAGCCTAAATATTAGGTGAAAGAACTAATGTGGAATATGTCGGTATTATTGTGGTCCATAACTGAAAAGTGGGTTGATATTAGTAGTGGCTCCCACGCCATAAAAAAAAAAAAATTGGCGTGGGGGTGTCTCCTCCAAATCCATACTAGACCTGAAGGACCTGGCATGGACCTGGGGGGAGGACCCCACGCCATTTTTTTTGTGATTTTTTTTTTTTTATGACTCATCGGTTGGATGCGGCGGCCGGCTTCCTGGCCCCCTCATTAGCAACCACTTATATACAATGTGTTTGCAGTGAAATAAAAGTAAAATGCAAAATGCATGAAAACTGCATGCAAAAGCACATAAAAAACAATGGTTTAAAAATGCAAAACGCACTGCAAAACATGCTTGAAAAACGCATCACTCAGTCGCATCGGTGTGAAGTTAGACTTAAGACTCGTACACACGGATTTCCGCAGACAAAACCTCTGACTTTTGTCCGAAGATGTGCCTGGATTTTGTCTTGCATACAAATGGCAATGAATTGTCGGCCAACAAACACGAATGTACTGATGTACTACAAGGTTTTTCAGCTAGTTAGCGCCACCCTTTGGGCTCCTTCTGCTAATTTCGTGTTAGTAGAAGTTTGGTGAGTGTTGATTTGCTTTTCATAACACGCTTTTCATTTCACACTTTTCATTTCGCACTTTTCAGTTTGCACTTTCAGTTAGTTTCTGAATGGCCGTTCGTCAACCAGCCATGTTGCGGAATCGGAGGAGATAACGTGTTATTTATTATTGGCCTTGGAGTTACAGTATTGCTTTGACCCAAGTCCAGTCCAGGAACAGGAGGAGGAGGATTTCTTGGACCAAAAATTGGTTGCTTTATTAATCGTGACCAATTATGTAATATGCGTTTGCTGCGGGTGCTCCAGGAGAATAATCCAGATGTTTTTCGGAATTATCTCCGGATGACGGACCCCTGCTTTCACCAACTCTTGCCACTGTTGACCCCCTATATTAAGAAGCAGGACACATGCATGAGGCTTTTATTTTTTTTTGGTTGAATAATAATGATTTGATTTGGTATATTTTCTATATTTTTGGATGCATAGAATGCAATATTTGGTTCTATTGGCAGATAGCATGTCTAATTTTATTTGTTTTCTTTTTTAATGCACAATAAAAAAATTGTAAAGAATAATACTTGGCTATGTGTTTTACTTCAAATGACAGTTTGGGAGTAATGTAAAATTAACAAGGGACACCAACATAGTTGTATCTTTGATCTTAAAAACTACAGGATAATGGTGTTGTGGTAACTTGCCCAAATTAAAAAAAAAAAAGCATAATAATATTATTATTGATATCACTAGAAAAAGCCTTTGAAAATTTGTTTGCAATAACTCCATCAGTATCACCAGCAAAGCAGCTTCATTATTATCACATTCAAGAAAAAGAGAATTGTGCGCTGCATTTCGAGATTTCAAATTTTGCCACGTCACAAATGTTAATTCTCCATTACGAGCACTAGTTTACAAGACCGACCGCTTCTGGCTCGTCCTTGCTTCCGTGTTTGCGTGTTTGTACTTTGGACTTTTGTCCAACGGACTTGTGTACACACGCTTGGAAAATCCGACAACACACATTTGTCCGCAGAAAATGTTAAAACTTACTATCCAACACTTGTCAGCGAAAAATCCGACAAAAATTTTCTGATGGAGCATACAAATGGTCGAATTTTCTGCCAACAGCCTCTCATCGCACAATTCCCGTCAGAAAATCTGATCGTGTGTACGAGGCTTATGAATGAATCAGGGCACAATTGCTTTGCACAGTGTTTGTCATTCTAATGCCCCGTACACACGGTCGGATTTTCCGATGGAAAATGTCCGATCGGAGCGTGTTGTCGGAAATTCCGACCATGTGTGGGCTCCATCGGACATTTTCCATTGGATTTTCCGACACACAAAGTTGGACAGCAGGAGATAAAATTTTCCGACAACAAAATCCGTTGTCGGAAATTCCGATCGTGTGTACACAAATCCGACGGACAAAGTGCCACGCATGCTCAGAATAAATAAAGAGATGAAAGCTATTGGCCACTGCCCCGTTTATAGTCCCGACGTACATGTTTTACATCACCGCGTTTAGAACGATCGGATTTTCCGACAACTTTGTGTGACCGTGTGTATGCAAGACAGGTTTGAGCCAACATCCGATGGAAAAAATCCTAGGACTTTGTTGTCAGAATGTCCGAACAAAGTCCGACCGTGTGTACGGGGCATAACACTGACAAGTTTACAAGTAGCAGAACTCAATGATGAAACTATTATGCCGCGTACACACGACCGGTTTTGCTATCGAAATAAGCTCAGAAGGTTTCTCCGCCGGAACTCCGACGGAATGCCATTTAAGCGGTCTTGCATACACACGGTCACACCAAAGTCTGACCGTCCAGAACGAGGTGATGTACAACACATACGATGGGACTAGAAAAAGGACGTTTAATAGCCAGTAGGGATGAGCTTTGAGTCCCAGTCGTTCGAGTTCGAGTCTGTTCAACCGTTCATTGAATTGCGAATGATATGGGCTGTTCGCACCAAATTTGAGTGGCGTGTCATGGTCCATAATTCACTTCGGTATCGCAGTGCATTGCTGACTGATGATTGGCCAAGCATGCACTATGACCGTCATGCTTGGCCAATCACAGCGCCGTGTGTACAGAGAGCCATAATTGGCCAAAGCCAGGGAGGCTTTGTCCAATTATGGCTCAGGGGGTTTAGTACACGCCCCACACTATATAAGGCCACCTGCATGGCGGCCTTGTGTAGTGTGTTGCGGCGGCGGAGAGAGATAGATAGACAGAGAGACAGTGTCGTTTGATTTAAGTTAGATAGAGTAGGCAGGTCGAGTCAGTTAGCTGCACTTACAGTGTATTGTGTATATATATATATATATATATATATATATATATATATATATATATATATATATATATATATATATATATATATATATATATATATATATATATATATATATATATATATATATATATGCATCTTAGGTGTTGTATGTGCGTGTGTGTGTGTGTGTGTGTGTGTGTGTGTGTATATGTATATGTATATATATATATATATATATATATATATATATACACACACTGTATTAAGTTTAGCTAGATCTGTTCCTGTTATTCTCTTCCTAATATACTGACAGGCAGGCAGGTGTTTTTACAGTATTTAAAGTTAGTGTACTTTGTACCCTGCACAGTTGCACCTATAGTTACCTGAAGACAAGTGCTTGTGTGCTTCTTCTGATCCTATTAATAGCACAGGCAGGCTCTGGAAGTATTTACAGTTAGTGTACTCTGTACCCTGCACAGTTGCACCTGCAGTATAGCTACCTGAAGACAAGTGCTTGTATTCTTCTTCTGATACTGTGTACCCTGCACAGTTGCACCTACAGTATAGCTACCTGAAGACAAGTGCTTGTGTTCTTCTTCTGATCCTAGCTCGGGCAGGCTCTTGAAGTATGTACAGTTAGTGTACTGTGTACCCTGCACAGTTGCACCTATAGCTACCTGAAGACAAGTACTTGTGTGCTTCTTTTGATCCTATTAATAGCACAGGCATGCTCTTGAAGTATTTACAGTTAGTGTACTGTGTACCCTGCACAGTTGCACCTACAGTATAGCTACCTGAAGACAAGTGCTTGTGTTCTTCTTCTGATCCTATTAATAGCACAGGCAGGCTCTTGAAGTATTTACAGTTAGTGTACTGTGTACCCTGCACAGTTGCACCTATATCTACCTGAAGACAAGTGCTTGTGTGCTTCTTCTGATCCTATTAATAGCACAGGCAGGCTCTGGAAGTATTTACAGTTAGTGTACTCTGTACCCTGCACAGTTGCACCTGCAGTATAGCTACCTGAAGACAAGTGCTTGTATTCTTCTTCTGATACTGTGTACCCTGCACAGTTGCACCTACAGTATAGCTACCTGAAGACAAGTGCTTGTGTTCTTCTTCTGATCCTATTAATAGCACAGACAGGCTCTTGAAGTATTTACAGTTAGTGTACTGTGTACCCTGCACAGTTGCACCTATAGCTACCTGAAGACAAGTGCTTGTGTGCTTCTTCTGATCCTATTAATAGCACAGGCAGGCTCTTGAAGTATTTACAGTTATTGTACTGTGTACCCTGCACAGTTGAACCTATAGCTACCCGAAGACAAGTGCTTGTGTGCTTTTTCTGATCCTATTATTAGCACAGGCAGGCTCATGAAGTATTTACAGTTAGTGTACTTTGTACCCTGCACAGTTGCACCTACAGTATAGCTACCTGAAGACAAGTGCTTGTGTTCTTCTTCTGATCCTATTAATAGCACAGGCAGGCTCTTGAAGTATTTACAGTTAGTGTACTGTGTACCCTGCACAGTTGCACCTATAGCTACCTGAAGACAGTGCTTCTTCTGATCCTATTAATAGCACAGGCAGGCTCTTGAAATATTTACAGTTAGTGTACTGTGTACCCTGCACAGTTGCACCTATAGCTACCTGAAGACAAGTGCTTGTGTGCTTCTTCTGATCCTATTAATAGCACAGGCAGGCTCTTGAAGTATTTACAGTTAGTGTACTGTGTACCCTGCACAGTTACACCTACAGTATAGATACCTGAAGACAAGTGCTTGTGTTCTTCTTCTGATCCTATTAATAGCACAGGCAAGCTCTTGAAGTATTTACAGTTAGTGTACTGTGTACCCTGCACAGTTACACCTATAGCTACCTGAAGACAAGTACTTGTGTGCTTCTTCTGATCCTATTAATAGCACAGGCAGGCATTCTGCTAGCTGCTGTATAATCAGTATATATATACATCCCAGTTTTGTGCAGCTACATCTCACTGCAGTGCAGGCTATTAGTATGTCTGGAAGGCCAACAAGGAGAGGCAGACAGTCACAAGCCAATAAAAGAGGGCAAGCAGGCTCTGTGTCTAGAGGCAACAGTGCTGGTCATCAGCACGTGGCCGAGGGACACACTTGTCCTTTTTTCCAGGAGCTGGCTGTGTTGAGCTGCAACATGCAGAAGACTTGGTAGAGTGGATGACCAAGCCGTCCTCATCCTCCTCATCCCCTCTCACCCAGGTTCAGGGTACGTTGTTTGGCAAAGCAGCTGCCAAAGTGGCCTCTTCCCTCGGCTCAATGACATCAGTCACTCCTTCCCTAGCCCCACCATGTCCTACTAAGGAGTCCCCCGAACTGTTTGACCACCGTGTTGGGTACATGCTCCAGGAGGATGCCCAGCATTTTGAAGGCTCCAATGATGGTACTCAGCTAGAGGAAGGCAGTAACGTGAGCCCAGACAGAGGGGGTGCCCAAGAAGGACAGCAATCTGGCAGTCATGTTCCCCTAGCTGCAGCTTACTGCCAGCTTTACTCCAGTGATGAGGAGGGAAGGCATAATGAGCTCACTGACTCCACATGGGTGCCTGATAGGAGAGAGGAGGAGGCACATCACCAAAGAGGCAGGATGCCCTCCAGGGACCAGCTTAAGGGCAGCACACCGACTGTATCACAACGCAGAGCTCCGCATGTGCAGGGCGCTGCTGTGCATCAGATCCCACCGCTGCTATTTGCAACATATGTCCCAAGCGTATCTCGCATGGCCAAAACATCACCCGCTTGGGCACCACATGCTTGACCAGACATATATTGACCTGCCATGCAGTACGTTGGCAAGCGTACCTAAAAGACCCACACCAAAGAACAAAGAGGACCTCTCCTTGCTCCTCATCAGCTGGGATCTCCAACCCCACTATACCTTCAGTCCTCTCTGAGACCTGCACTGAGAGGAATGAAGGTGTAGAATTAGGTGTGTCACAGCCAAGTACTTGCGGGCAATCTGCTATTGGTACACCAACGTCAGATTGTACCAGGCAAATTTCCCTGCCCCAGCTGCTGCACCGCCAAAAGAAGTTTGCTCCCAGCCATCCACATGCCCAGCGGTTGAATGCTAGCTTGGCTAAATTGCTAGAACTTCAACTGCTGCCAACTTTTCAGTTGGTAGACTCTGTCCCCTTCCGTGAGTTTGTGGAATGTGCGGTTCCGCAGTGGCAGGTTCCCAAACGACACTTTTTCTCATTGAAGGAGATTCCGGATCTCTACCAGCATGTGGAAGGCAATGTCTTGGCCTCACTGGGCAGGGCAGTCAGTGGTAAGATGCAAATTACCGCTGACTCATGGTCCAGCAGGCATGGACAGGGACAATACCTATCTTTCACGGCGCATTGGGTGACTCTTCTGGCAGCTGGGAAGGATGCAGGACAAGGTGCAGTAGTGTTGGAGGTTGTTCCGCCACCACGCCTCCAAAATGCTACTACTGGTGATTCGGACATACCTCTCTCCTCCACCCCCTCCTCTTCTTCTTCCTCCGTGGCCTCTTCCTGTGCTTTGTCCTCTGAACCAGCGGTGCTTCGTAGGCGTTCAAGGGGCTACGCAAGTACGCAGGCCAAAGATGCCATGTTGTGCTTGAGTTGGTGTGCTCTGAGGACAGGAGCCACACTGGGGCAGACATTCTGTCAGATCTGCAGGGGCAGGCTCAGAGGTGATTGACGCCACGCCAGCTTCAGCCAGGAATGGTGGTTTGTGACAATGGCACCAACCTCCTCTCTGCCCTCCCCATGTGTCCTGTTTGGCTCACGTCCTTAACTTTGTGGTGCAGTGGTTCTTGGGCAGGTACCCGGGCTTACAGGATGTCTTGAGGCAGGCCAGGAAAGTCTGTGTGCAT
Source organism: Lithobates clamitans (assembly GCA_037952925.1). Taxonomy (NCBI): domain Eukaryota; kingdom Metazoa; phylum Chordata; class Amphibia; order Anura; family Ranidae; genus Lithobates; species Lithobates clamitans. The sequence continues at coordinate 2,954,826 of JBBGZY010000665.1, read as the reverse complement.
TTCCGCCGGTCATATATTGCCAGTGCTCGGCTGGCTGACCTCCAATAGGAATTTAACCTGCCCAAGAACCGCCTAATCTGTGGCATGCCCACCAGGTGGAACTCATCGTTGGCCATGCTGCAGAGGCTGCACACGCAGCAGAGGGCCATCAATGAGTACCTGTGCGACTATGGCACCAGGACAGGGTCAGGGGAGCTTGTTTTTTTTCCCCACGCCAGTGGGCTATGATCAGGGATGCATGCACTGTCCTGTAACTATTTGAGGAGGCCACGAGGATGGTGAGCAGTGACAGTGCATGCATCAGTGACACTGACACCTCTTGTCCACCTGTTGGAGCACACGCTGCGTGGAATAATGGACAGGGCACTTGAGGCAGAACAGAGGCAGGAAGAGGAGGACTTCCTTACCTCTCAAGGCCCCCTTTATCCAGACAGTGTTCCTGCATGCCCGCCGATCACACAGGAAGAGGACGAGGAGGGGGAGGATTGTGTCAGCATGGAGGTGGAGCCTGGCACTCAGCATCAGCAGCAGTCTTCAAGGGATCATTTACAGTCCGAAGAAACCGTGGCTGTGGATCATGTCAACCTTAGTGACCCAAAGGACTCCAGAACGAATGCCTCAACAAACCTACACTGCATGGCCTCCCTGATCCTGCAAAGCCTGTGGTAGGATTTCGTGGTATCAAGGAGAGGGATCGTTACTGGCTGGCAACCCTCCTTGATCCACGTTACAAGGGTAAGGTTGTGGACCTCATCTGTGCCATCGGGAGCAGAAGATGAAACATCTTCGGGAGGCCTTGCAGAAAGGTCTGTGCAACGCGTTCCCAGGGACTGGGAGGTTACAAACTCCTGTTCCTGAACAACGTGTTGCTGAGGCTTCGGTCAGTCAAAGAAGGAGCGGTGGAGAAGGTGGCCGTCTTACCGATGCGTTCAGACAATTTTTTAGTCCACAGTCCCAAGGTATGATCAGCAAACATCGCCAGCGTCTGTTTTACATGGTGCAGGAATACCTAGGGGCAACATCTGACTTGGACACCTTTCCCACAGATAATCTTCTGCGTTACTGGGTCTTGAGGATGGATCACTGGCCAGAGCTTGCACAGTATGTGATAGAGCTACTGGCCTGTCCTGCATCCAGTGTTCTTTCAGACTGCACATTCAGTGCTGCTGGAGGCTTTGTAACTGATCACAGGGTGTGCCTGTCCACCGACTCAGTCGTTCAACTGACCTTCATAAAAAATGAATCAGTCTTGGATCACCACCAGCTACCAAGCACATGATGCTGATGTAACCAAATAATTTTTTTTGAAATGTCAGATCCCTTCAAGACTGCCTATGCTGATGCTCAGTGACTATCCTGTTATGCTGAGTGACTATCCTCTTCCTCCTCAATGATCATGCTGATAGCTTGTAAGAATATTTTTGGTTCTGGGCGCTGCCACCAGTGGCTAAGGCCCAATTTTCATCCCCTGTTTATTTTTTTATTTTTTTCAAAAAGTTTTTATTTTGCTTTTCTATCCCCTGTTTAACAGGGGTGTGTAATTACAATTTTTGATGCAATACTTTGCAGCAGGGCTCGTTCCTGTGCTCCAACTAGAGTATCTGTGAGGGGTGGCAGTGATGTGGCATCAGCACCAGTGCCTAAGGCTCAATTTTTCAGCCCCTGTTTAACAGGGGCGTGTAATTACAATTTTTGGTGCAATACTTTGCAGCAGGGCTCGTTCCTGCGTTCCAACTAGAGTATTTGTGAGGGGTTGCAGTATTGTGGCACTAGTGCCTAAGGCCCAATTTTTCTGCCCATGTTCAAGAGGGACATGTAAGTACAATTCTTGATCTAATATTTCACAGCAGGGCTTGTTTTTTCGCCCACTAAGAGTAACTGTGAGGACTTACAGGGTTGTGGCACCAGCACCACCACCACCACAGGCCCAATTTTTCTGCCCCTGTTCAACAGGTGCATGTAATTACAGTTCTTGATCTAATATTTCACAGCAGGGCTGTTCCAGCACCCACCAAGAGTAACTGTGAGGACTTACAGTGTTGTGGCAAAACCACCACCACCACCACCACCAAAGGCCCAATTTTTCAGCCCCTGTTCAACAGGTGCATGTAATTACAATTCTTGATCTAATATTTTACAGCAGGGTCCGTTCCAGCGCCCACCAAGAGTAACTGTGAGGACTTACAGTGTTGTGGCAACACCACCACCAAAGGCCCAATTTTTCTGCCCTTGTTCAACAGGTGTATGTAATTACAATTCTTGATCTAATATTTCACAGCAGGGCCCGTTTCCTCGCCCACCAAGAGTAACTGTGAGGACTTACAGTGCTGTGGCAACACCAACACCTAAGGCCCCAATTTCTGCAGAGTATATAGGGCAGGCCCCTACTTTCAAATATCCAACTTACAAACGACTCCTACTTGTAAACGAAAGGAGACAACAGGAAGTGAGATGAAATCTACCCCTAGGAAGGGAAATTCTCTCCTGTAAGAGTTAATATGGGAAAAACGTGTCTCCTGTCCACTGATGCTTTATCAACAGTCCTTGTTTCACTAAAAACCCTAAATTGTCAAAAAACATTTGTCATTGGGACAGAAAGTGAGGTGAAATCTTCTGAAGAGGTGCACAGACAACAATACAAATGTCACAGGGGTGATAACCCTTCCCTATGTTTTCCAAAAAGCTTAAAATAGATTTTTTGGCTGAAGCTACACTTTAAAAATGTACCAGTTCAAAATTACAAACAGATTCTACTTAACAACAAACCTACAGTCCCTGTTTTGTTTGCACCGCCTGTATACTGCTGTTCAGAGTATATAGGGCCTGGGGGCCCCACGCCTTTCCTTTTTTAAATTTGGGTGAGGGGTTCCCCTTAATAACCAATACAATGCACTGGGGGGGTACCCATGCCATTTGTCTCACTGATTTTCATCCATATTGCCGGGACCCGACATTACATTAAAGCACAAGCAGTTTTAAATAACTTTTATTCCTTTAAAAATGTAATTTTGTGCAGGGACTGTTCTAAGCATGGGAAACACATGCCACTTTACAGGCATACTATAGACACCCCCCAGGTACGATATTTAAAGGAATATTTCACTTTTTTTTTTTACTTTAAGCATTATTAAAATCACTGCTACTGATAAAACGGCCGTTTTTTAAAACTTTTTTTGCATTGATACATTTCCCCTGGGGCAGGACCTGGGTCCCCAAACCCTTTTTAGGACAATACCATGCAAATTAGCCTTTAAAATGAGCACTTTTGATTTCAAACATTCAAGTCCCATAGACATCAATGGGGTTCTAAAGTTCGCGCAAATTTTTGGTCCGTTCGCAGGTTCTGGTGCGAACCGAACCGGGGGGTGTTCGGCTCATCCCTAATAGCCAGTAGCCAATAGCTTCCGTCTTGTACTTGCTTCAGAGCATGCGTCGTTTTTGGTCCGTTGGAACAGCATACAGACGAGTTGTTTTCCAGATAGGAATTGGTTCTGTTGGAAATATTTAGAACATGTTCCATTTCTAGGTTCGTCAGAACTTAAAAAAAAAAAAAATCCGATGCTGCATACACACGATCGAAACAGAAGATGAAAAGCTTCCGTCTGACTTTTTCTGTCGGACATTTCGGTCATGTGTACGCAGCTTTAGGCTGCTGTTGCTCTTTTATTGACGAATCACAGGCTTGGGGAGGAGAGGTGACCAAGGAGTAATTTTTTCTGTAGTGATTTAGTCGCCCATCAGATGAGTGACACTACCATAATTTCAGGGGAGAGAGGCTGTTGAACTGTGCATGCAAAATATGCTTGCAGCTAAAAGACTAAGGTAGTACATACAGTATATTTGGATATATACCGGATTATATACTTTGTGCAACAAGGTCCTCCTTCTCCGTTCAGAATTTTGAAACGTATGCATTCATGCACTAACTATACTAACTGCCTATGATAAAATTATACAGCCATATTACAACATCTATGACCATCTTTACGCTCTGAATCTACCATTGCCAGGTTATGCATTATGGAAATATGGAGTATGTATTTGTATTCAAAGGCCAGTGCTGGTACTTATTGGTATGCATGTTAGTATGCATCTCTACAAATATTCTATTGCCAGCTGTGCATTAACTGTAGACTGCTATATACAGGCAACATGAGCTAGCAGCAAAATTTGAACATATTTCATGTAGTTCAGTGGATAATTCAAACATCTGTATGGGCATAACTGAACAGGTATTAAATATCATTAACAAAGTTTGTGTCACATAGGGGAGATTTTCTGTCATCTTCTGTCCCTGTGATGCCCTACCAATCACTGGGGGAATCTGTTGTCATGTGGACTGGTCCTCGCAGAAAAAAAAATATTGTCAGAAATTCTAATGCCGCGTACACACGGTTAGACTTTTCACCTGCAAAAGTCCGACGGACGTGGTCTCCATCGGACTTCCGACGGACCGTTTCGGGCGGAAATCCGACGTACTTTAGATTTGAAGCCTGCTTCAAATCTTTACGTCGTACCTCCACCGGACTCAGTTCCTGACGGAAAGCCCGTTCGTCTGTATGCTAGTCCGAAGGACCAGATACGACGGAGGAGCAGGTTACTGCATCTCGCGCTCGCTGCAATAGGAAAAACAAATTTTCCCATTGTGGCGAGCGCGGGGGGCATCCCAGGCCCTTAGGTCTGGTATGGAACTTTAAGGAGAACCCCCTATGCCGAAAAACCGGCGTGGGGGTCCCCCCAAAATCCATACCAGACCCCGATCCGAGCACGCAGCCCGGCCAGTCAGGAAAGGGGGTGGGGACGAGCGAGCGCCCCCCCCGTCCTGAACCGTACCAGGCCGCATGCCCTCAACATGGGGGGGTGCTTTGGGGGAGGGGGTGCCTTACGGTGCCCCCCCACCACAAAACACCTTGCCCCCATATTGATGAGGACAAGGGCCTCTTCCCGACAACCTTGGCCGTTGGTTGTCGGGGTCTGCGGGCGGGGGGCTTATCGGAATCCGGGAGCCCCCTATAATAAGAGGGCCCCCAGATCCCGGCCCCCCCACCCTATGTGAATGAGTATGGGGTACATGGTTGGTTCTTCTCCGCTCTCCGGCCTCTTCTCCCGGGGTCCCAGGTCTTCGGCCGGCCCCTCCGCTGTCTTCAGGTAGCTCTATTGCCAGCGGAGGTCCGGACTTCTGGGCTTCTTGGCTTTTTGGCTTCTTGTGTTCTCTTCTCTTCTCTTCCCCCAGATGTTGACACAACGCTCTCTCCGGCTGGACTGGTCTCTGAGGGCTGCGTTGTGACTTATATAGGCGGAGACCCCGCCCCCATATGATGTCACAGTCCCTGGGCATGCTGGGACTGTGATGTTTTAGGGGGCGTGGTCGACCACGCCCCCTAAAACGTCACAGTCCCAGCATGCCCAGGGACTGTGACATCATATGGGGGCGGGGTCTCCGCCTATATAAGTCACAACGCAGCCCTCAGAGACCAGTCCAGCCAGAGAGAGCGTCGTGTCAACATCTGGGGGAAGAGAAGAGAACACAAGAAGCCAAGAAGCCAAGAAGCCCAGAAGTCCGGACCTCCGCTGGCAATAGAGCTACCTGAAGACAGCGGAGGGGCCGGCCGAAGACCTGGGACCCCGGGAGAAGAGGCCGGAGAGCGGAGAAGAACCAACCGGACGCCGGGAGAAGATGAACCGGAGGGACCCCCGAAGACGGAAGAAGACCCCCCCCGGAGCTGTTTAATAAATTATTTTGAAAACCTGTGTTGTGTTTTATTATTGACAATTTTTACCTAGGTGAATGGGTAGGGGTACCATGTACCCCATACTCATTCATATAGGGTGGGGGGGCGGGATCCGGGGGCCCTCTTATTATAGGGGGCTCCCGGATTCCGATAAGCCCCCCGCCCGCAGACCCCGACAACCAACGGCCAGGGTTGTCGGGAAGAGGCCCTTGTCCTCATCAACATGGGGGCAAGGTGCTTTGTGGTGGGGGGGCACCGTAAGGCGCCCCCTCCCCCAAAGCACCCCCCCCATGTTGAGGGCATGCGGCCTGGTACGGTTCAGGAGGGGGGGGGCGCTCGCTCGTCCCCACCCCCTTTCCTGACCGGCCGGGCTGCGTGCTCGGATCGGGGTCTGGTATGGATTTTGGGGGGACCCCCACGCCGGTTTTTTGGCGTAGGGGGTTCCACTTAAAGTTCCATACCAGACCTAAGGGCCTGTGACGGGGCTCACAAGGTTTCAATCTCGCCAAAAAAAGCGGCGAGATTGAATTCCTTTTCTAGTCCCGTCGTACCCGAGTCACGTTCAAAATGAACGGACTTGTCCGTGTGTGGGAAAGTCCGTTCATTCTGAAAGTCCGACGGAAGTCCGTCGGGAAGACCGGATTCCGGAAAGTCCGACCGTGTGTAGGCAAGTCCGGCCGTTCAGAAAGTCCGGCGGTAGTCCGCCGGAAGTCTGGCGGCAAGTACGTCGGACCTAGCTTTCTAGAAAGTCTGACCGTGTGTATGCGGCATAACTCTTCCACTCTTTACTAAAATGTGTTTATGTTTAGGTCATCCTTAGAGAGTCTGAGAGCAATAAAAAACCTTACAGAACCTTTGATTCCTTCCACAGTCTAAATCCAAATAGAATGTGTTGGTTGAATTTGGACTTCTACTTCTACTCTGCCTGCCATACAATTTTCTTGTACAATTTTCCTTTAGATCTACCTTAAACTATGTAGTGCAATGTCCTGTCTCATTGGATACAACTGAAAGTTGTTTAGTTTTCACCTAATAATATATGTTTTTTGGTAAATCTAAAAGAAAATTGTACAAGAAAATTGAACATGTATGACCAACTCTATATGCCAGGAACCATGAATCAGATGGAGACAGAAGTGCAGTAAAATTACACTCTTTAATAAAATGGTAAAATGGTATAAACAGAGCAAACGTAGTCAAAACATAGCCAGGGTTCCGTAACCAGAGCAGGTAGTTGGAACAAGCCAGTGAAACAGGAATCCAGAGATCAGCGCAGTAGAGGCAGTAAACGGGATCAGGAACCAGAAGGGAAGTCAGCCAGGCAAAAGTCTTTAACAGGAAAACACAGTAAAGAGTATCCATATATGTTTGACCAAGGCGGAGGCACAGAAGATCTGATCCATGCACTTTAAATAGCTAGCAGAGCTAGCTGACGAGCAGGAAATGAAGACCAGGTGAATCACTGTGGAATGAAGAGTGCTGGCAATACATCGACAGCTGAGCACAGAGCTCTGAGAAGGAAAGGCTGAGCTCAGCTCTGACAGTACCCCCTCCTCAATGACCCCTCCCCCTCAGAGGACCACCAGGTTTGAGGGGAAAATGTCTATAGAAAGCACGGAGGAGGACAGGAGCATGTACGTCCGAGGATGGGACCCAAGAGCCAGGGCCGTCTATTCGCATGGGCACACTGGGCAGTTGCCTGGGTGCCTCACTTGCCTGGGGGGCCCAGCGACCCCAGCCAGGGCCGGACTGGCTTACCAGGATACCGGGAAATTTCCCGGTAGGCCGCCTGCCCTCTGGCCACTTTGAGTTGCGGCTGCAGCGCTCTGTTTTTTCCCTCTCTCCTCCTCCTGTGTATCACGGAGCTGGCTGGGTCTGTGTTCGGCGGCCGCGCTGTAACAAAGTCCCGCCCTCCTAGACCGGCTCGTGTAATAGTAGATTGAATCAGTGTTCTGCCTCTCACATGTGCCAGTCTAGGGAGTCATGACCTTGTTACAGCGCGGCCGCCGAACACAGACCCAGCCAGCTCCATGATACACTGGAGGAGATGCCCGCTTAGTGTGTGTTACCAGGCGATGGTGAGTCTGTATTAATTGGCACAGTGATGCTGCATTCATGGGCACAGTGAGGCTGCAATGGTGGGTACAGTGAGGCTGCATTCACGGGCACAGTGAGGCTGCAATGGTGGGCACTGTGAGGCTGCATTCATGGGAACAGTAAAGCTGCATTTGATGGGCAATTGTGCATGATTGTGTAGACAGGGCCCCAGTGCACTGTATTGCCCGGGGGCCTATAATGCTCTTAAGATGGCACTGCCAAGAGCGTTCCTCCAGACCGTACCCTTTCCAATGAAGCAAGTACTGTATGATGCCACAGAACCTACGGGAATCAATGATAAATTGTATCTAATACTCCTCATGGTTCTCAACATGAACTGGGTGAGGACATAGCACTGAGGTGGTGAAGCGTTTGCATACCAAAGGTTTTAATAAGGAGACATGGAATACATTTGAAATACGCATATTAGAAGGAAGGTCTAAAGCATAAGCCACTGGGTTGATCCTACGGAGAATACAGAAAGGCCCAATAAACCATGGTGCCACTTTTAATGAGGGAACACAGAGTTGGAGGTTGCGAGATGACAGCCAGACCCTGTCCCCAACTTGGTAGGAAGGCGCAGGTAGGCGTCTGCGGTCAGTATGGAGTCTGTACCTATCATTGGCACGTTGCAAGGACTCTTGGACCTGTACCCAAGTGGAACGAAGACCACGAAGATGCTCCTCCGATGCAGGAATGCTCTGAGGAACAAATGAGTCAGGCAACATGGATGGTTGGAAACCATAATTCGCCATGAATGGAGACAATTGGGAAGCCGTATTGACAGCACTATTGTGAGCAAACTCCGCCCAAGGTAAGAGGTCTGACAAGTTGTTATGGTGGTCAACGTAAATGGCAACGTAAAAACTGCTCCAAAGACTGGTTGGCTTGTTCTGCGGCCCTATTGGACTGTGAGTGATACACAGAGGAGAAGGAAAGCCTAATTCCCAACTGTGCACAAAAGGTTTGCCAAAACCTAGACACTGGCTACCCCTGTCCAAGATGATAACCTTGGGTAGCCCAGTTAAGCGAAAGATCTCCCGAGCAAAAATGGAAGCCAGTTCTTTCGATGTGGGCAACTTCTTAAGTGGAATACAATGAGACATTTACAAGAACCGGTCAACCACATAAGGAACTGTGTTGAGAGTTGGGTAACTCCACAATGAAATCCATTGGGTATGAGTTGTAAGAGGCCCACTGGAAGGTGTTGTGGTGTCTTACTCTGAGCACACACGGAACAAGCAGCTACAAAGGCGGCTACATCAGCTCGTAGACTAGGCCACCAGAATTGTTGGTGTAGCCAGGTCCCCAGAGGCCTAATGGTGACCTCCAGAGTTAGGAACAGCTGACATTCTTCTGTGTAGAGTGGGTTACAAGGCATGGTGGGTGTAATGCAAGGTAGATTCATGGGCACCAGACACTTCTTGAATGCAAAGAGATTTATTGTCTCTTAAACAGAACTGTGGGAAAGAGGGTTTAGGGCCAGGACACCCTTAAGTGGTTGCAATGTTAATTTGTTAATTGGCAGACTCCAAGACTTCTATAGGTAGACAGCCATGCAGGGAAAGGCACCCAGCCAGACACCACATCTGCATGTGTAGGATCGCTGTCTCCTATTGCAACCTTCTTGTAACAGTTTCAAACACAAGTTGTAACAAACTTCTTTACTTCCTCTACAATCTCCTCTTGTAGATACCCGGCCATCTAGTGACAGAAGAGAGAAGTGCAGCAACTCCAGAATTAGGGTGAAATCAATTGACCTCCTATTAATCGGCCAAGGCAACTACCACTTGGCGGGTAAATTTAAGAGCAACCCTGCCTAAACATCAGGGTGCTACATTAGGAAATAGCCCAAAAGAGTTGATTCTTCCCTGGGTGGCCAGCAGCTTTGGGAGAATGGTAAGTCTAGAGCACAGAAGTGCGGAGACTCTCAGAAACAAATCAGCGGTCACAAGGTTTCTCAGGATGAGAATGGATCTGAGCAGCAAGATTTATGTCACCCAAAGGTGAAGTGAGACTGGTACGAACTGTAGCCAGAATACGATCGGGAGGAATCACAGGAACAGGAACCCACTCCATCTTGGAAGTGGAGGAAACCTGTTAAGACAATGCATCAGCCCTTACATTCTTAGTACCGGGTAAGAATGAAACTATGTATTTGAAGCTTGACAAGAAAAGAGCCCATCGCACCCTTCTGGGAGAGATGCATTTAGCCTCAGACAAGAATGTGAGATTCTTATGGTCAGTCAAAATAAGAACCCGAACAGTGGTACCTTCGAGGAGATGCCTCCATTCTTTAAGGGCTAAAATGATCGCTAACAATTCTCTGTCCCTAATCTCATAATTGCATTCCACAGGAGACAATTTCTTGGAAAAGTAGCCACAAGGATGCATAGCGCTCTCAGAGGTAGGATGTTGAGACAGCAGGGCACCAACTTCAGTCTCAGATGCATCAACCTCAAGGATGAAAGGTACCATAGGATCAGGATGTACTAACACAGGAACAGAAAAAAAGTCAGCCTTGAGACTCTCAAAGGCATTAATGGAATCCGGAGACCAATTCTGTCGGTTACCGTCTCTTCTGGTCATATCAGTCAGGGGTTTGACCAGAGACGAGAAGTTACGAATAAACTTCCGATAATAATTGGCAAAGCCAAGAAGACGTTGCAATAGATGTAAACCCACGGGTCAGGGCCGCTGTAGAACTGCCAAAAGTTTCTCTGGATCAAAAAAACAGCACTGGAAATTACATAACCCAGGAATTTAACCTGTTCACGATAAAACTCACACTTCTTCAATTTACAATACAGGTTATTATCTCTCACCATCTGAAGCACACTACAGACATCTGTGTGATGGGTCTCTAGGGACTTGGAAAATATAAAGATATCGTAAAGAAAGGTCCCACACTCTGCTTGAGTGCTTCCGTCAGCACACTGCTTCCTCTAGTCTGGAAATTCAGATATCAGATATTGTAAGAACCAGGAGAGACTAGCTCAGTTACACAGCTTGAACATGGAATGTTTATTTGAACAAATTCTCCCAAATATTGTAGGAGAAAAGGGTGTAGGAGGAAAAATACAAAGGTTTATACATATCTAAAAACAATCAAGAAGAACACGGTCATAAATGCAAACATACAGCTACTGGATGCTGCAGGAAACGCTTAAAAAACGCAGCTGTTGCAAAACCACCCTACATGTTTCGGAATAAAACACAAAAAGATTGATTTCTTTTTATGATGAGTGTACTTCCTTCTTCAGTGGTTCGGGTAGAATGTATTGTTATATTTCTATCAAAAAGAAAAAGATAATGTATGTATGTATGTATGTATGTATGTATGTATGTATAAGTAGCCAGCCACTACAGAGTACAGTGAATTTACATATTAGAGTTGATTTATAGAAAGGCAAATTCTCCCAAATATATACACCAGGAGAACATCTCTCTAGTAGGGATGGGCCAAACACCCCCCGGTTCGGTTCGCATCCAGAACACGCGAACGGACCAAACGTTCACGTGCACATTCGAACACCGTTAAAGTCTGTTGGACTCGAACGTGAGAAATCAAAAGTGCGAATTTTAAAGGCTAATATGCAAGTTATTGTCCTAAAAAGGGTTTGGGGACTCGGGTGCTGCCCCAGGGGACATGTATCAATGGGAAAAAAAAGTTTTAAAAACTGACATTTTTTTGGGAGCAGTGATTTTAATGATGCTTAAAGTGAAAAAATAAAAGTGAAATATTCCTTTAAATATCATACCTGGAGGGTGTCAATAGTATGCCTGTAAAGTGGTACGTGTTTCCCGTGCTTAGAACAGTCCCTGCCCAAAATGACATTTATAAAGGAATAAAAGTCATTTAAAACTGCTTTAATGTAATGTCGGGTTCCGGCAATATGGATGAAAATCAGTTCGACAAACGGCATGGGTACCCCCCCCCCCCAGACTGTAGGTTTGTTCTTATGTAGAATCTGTTTGTAATTTGGAACAGGTACATTTTGTAAGTGTAGCTCCAGCCAAAAAATCTATTTTAAAGCTTTTTGGAAAACATAGGGGTTATAGGGGTTATCACCCCTGTAACATTTGTTTTGCTGTCTGTGCCCCTGTTAAGAAGATTTCACCTCACTTTCTGTCCCAATGACAATTGGATTTTGAAAAATTTTTAAGGGAAACAAGGATTGGTGATAAATCAGTGGAAGAGACACCTTTTTCCCATATTAACTCTTACAGGAGAGAATTTCCCTTCCTAGGGATAGATTTCCTCTCACTTGCTGTTGTCTCCCTCCGTTTGTAAGTAGGAGTCGTTTGTAAGTTGGATTTTTGAAAATAGGTGACCGCCTGTATATATTATACGGTCTGCCCTATACACTCTGTGGATAATTGGGCCTTAGGTGTTGGTGGTACCAGAACACTGTAAGCCCTCACAATTACTCTTGGTGGGTGCTGGAACGGGCCCTGCTGTGAAATATTATATCAAGAATTGTAGGTGCATTGGGCCTTAAGCGGTGGTGGTGGTGGCACAACACTGTAAAGCCTCACAGATACTTTTGTTGAGCGCAGGAACAGGTTCTGAGGACAAATGCACAGGAAGAGGCCATAGAGGAAGAAGAAGAGGAGTGGGTGGAGGAGAGAGGTGTGGCAGAATCACCACTACCAGCATTTTGGAGGCGTGGTGGCGGAACAAGCTTCAACAATACTGCACCCTGTCCTGTATCCTTCCCAGCTGCCAGCAGGATTACCCAGTGCGCCGTGAAAGAAAGGTAACGTCCCTGTGCATGCCTGCTGGACCATGAGTCAGCAGTAATATGCACCTTATCGCTGTCCGCCCTGTCCAACGAGGCCAAGACATTGCCTTCCACATGTCGGTAGAGAGCCAGAATGGCCTTCCGAGAAAAAAATTGGCGTTTGGGAACCTGCCACTAAGGTACCGCATATTCCACAAATTCTCGAAAGGGGGCTGAGTCTACCAGCTGAAAAGACAGCAGTTGGAGTGCTAGCAATTTAGCCAAACTAGCATTCAGCCGCTGAACATGTGGATGGCTGGGACCGAATTTCTTTCACTGGTTTAGCAACTGGGGTAGGGAAATTTGCCTGCTACAGATGTTGGTGTACCGCTAGCAGATTGCCCAGAAGTGCTTGGGACACCTATTTCTACACCTTCTTTCCTCTCAGTCTCTGAGAGGACTGAAGTTATAGTGGGGTTGGTGATCCCAGCTGATGAGGAGCAAGGAGAGGTCTGCCTTGTTCTTTTGTGTGGGTCTTTTAAGTACTGTTGCCAACGGACTGCATGGGAGGTTGACATATGCCGCCTCCTCCTCCTCTCTTCTCTCTGGCACCCACATAGAGTCAGTGACCTCATCATCCCCTCCCTCCTCGCCACTAGAGCAAACCTGGCAGTATGCAGCAGCTAGGGGAACATGACTGCCAGTTTCTTGTCCTTCTTGGACACCCTCTCTCTCTGGGCTCTCATTACTGCCTTCATCCTCAACCTGGGTACCATCATCAGTGCCTTCAAAATGCTGAGCATCCTTCTGCAGCATGTACCCTACACTGTGGTCGAACAGTTCGGGGGACTCCTCAGGGCATGATGGTGGGGCTAGGGAAGGAGTGACTGATGACATTGAGCCGATGGAAGAGGCTGCTTTGGCAGCTGCATTGACAGACAAGGTACCCTGAGCCTGGGTGACAGAGGATGAGGAGGATGAGGACGGCTTGGTCATCCACTCTACTGACTCTCCTGCATGTTGTGGCTCAACACGGCCAGCTGCCGAAAAAATGGACAAACGTGCCCCACGGCCATGTACTGAGGATGCACCATGTCCATGACCAGCACTGTTGGCTGTAGACACAAAGCAAATGTCACGAAGATCCTGCCAGTATTAGGCACTCCAGCTCCCATGGGTCGCAGCCGCAGGTGACGTTGTGCGTGCGCGCACCCCTGTTGGTGCCAGACGGGTTATTTAAACCTGTCTGTTGCAGACGGTCCCCGCTGTCTGCTCTACAGCGTTGTGTGCCTAAAACCTGATCTGTGACTGTTACCTGTGTTAAGACCCGGCTTACCTGTGACCATCCTTTTATCCACTCACATCTGACCTCAGCCTGTTTGTGACTACTCTTCTGCCTGCCTCCCTGTACCTTTGCCGCCAGCCTGATACCCGACCTGGCCTGTTTGACTATCCCTGAGCTGATCCAGTCTGCTGCACTGATCCTGTCTGTTGAGCTGATCCAGTCTGCTGTATTGCTCCTGTCTGCTGAGCTGATCCAGTCTTCTGTGCTGACCCTGTCTGTTGAGCTGATCCAGTCTGCTGTACTAATCCTGTCTGCTGAGCTTATCCAGTCTGCTGAGCTTATCCAGTCTGCTGAGCTTATCCAGTCTGCTGAGCTTATCCAGTCTGCTGAGCTTATCCAGTCTGCTGAGCTTATCCAGTCTGCTGAGCTTATCCAGTCTGCTGAGCTTATCCAGTCTGCTGAGCTTATCCAGTCTGCTGAACTTATCCAGTCTGCTGAGCTTATCCAGTCTGCTGAGCTTATCCAGTCTGCTGAGCTTATCCAGTCTGCTGTGCTGACCCAGTCTGCTGTGCTGACCCTGTCTGCTGAGCTGATCCAGTCTGCTGCACTGATCCTGTCTGCTGAGCTGATCCAGTCTGTTGATCCTGCCAGGCACCTGTACCACTCTTTACTCCTGTGTCTTCTGTTACCTTACCAGGGGACAGAGAGTGGGAGCCCTACGGGAGGCCTTCCTCTGCAATTCAAGCTCAAACCATCAGGTATGTGACAGTAGCAGACAGCCATGTCTGAGCCTGAGCAAGGCTACACCCGCCTGGAAGAACAGGTGTTAGTTCTATCCAATCCCACCAGTACCCGGGAACTTCTCACCCATCATCAACTTCTTCAGCCGGGACATGACTGTTGTATAACAGATGTGATTACCATTACCTGAAACCCCAACCTCTTAACCTTATTCTAAACAATTAAGACCAGACCAAAGGTTGGAGTTATAAAAGGCCGTAGCAGCCTACTTTATTAAACAAATAGATATCATAACAAAAACACATCTGTCATTCAAAAATTCCTCATCTATCTAGCGTTGGTCTTTGCAGGAGATTCGTAAAACATTAGTAACATAACCATATTGCACTGCAGCCCTTCTCTTAATAAAAATATAGGCCTCAAGCCGACAAGCTGGCTCAGAGACAACCAATGACTGCAGTGCCCACATTAACACTTTCTGTCTAACCTCCGTTATCCGGAAACCACCATCAGTACCATCAGGACCATAGCAACGCTAGTTCCCGAAATTCTCATTGTGCCATATCTTCTTTCCCCTGCAAAGACCAAAACGCCCGCCACTGCTACGACATCCAACTTCCATGAACCTGTTTTAGAAAAGAAAAAGAAAAAACACACAACCAAACTACCCAATTTACTTTTCCAATTTTTTAAGGAGGGTGGGTGGGAACTTTCCCCCACTCTTGTGATGACTCATCAGGGCGGGGACAGAATTTAACACCTTCCATGGCCCCTCCCCCTCGGCACCAAACATTTCACTCTTTTTCCTGATACCATCTCCCTGTTAACCCTGTCATGTCAGCCCTTCGCCTATGTATTTCTTACTTTGCTCCGGGCTTCTCTTGACTGTTGTATAACAGATGTGATTACCATTATCTGAAACCCCAACCTCTTAACCTTATTCTAAACAATTAAGACCAGACCAAAGGTTGGAGTTATAAAAGGCCGTAGCAGCCTACTTTATTAAACAAATAGATATCATAACAAAAACACATCTATCATTCAAAAATTCCCCATCTATCTAGCATTGGTCTTTGCAGGAGATTCGTAAAACATAAGTAACATAACCATATTGCACTGCGGCCCTTCTCTTAATAAAATAATAGGCCTTAAGCCGACAAGCTGGCTCAGAGACAACCAATGACCGCAGTGCCCACATTAACACATTCCGTCTAACCTCCGTTATCCGGAAACCACCATCAGTACCATCAGGACCATAGCAACGCTAGTTCCCGAAATTCTCATTGTTCCATATCTTCTTTCCCCTGCAAAGACCAAAACGCCAGCCACAGCACCCAAAGGTAACAACCTTACCCTTGGGTGCCCCTCCACACCCGAAGAGCTTTCTGGATACCGTCCTGCAGTCCCAACGCCCACAGATCAATACCCACATTCATTTTAATGAACACCATCTCTCCTTAAGTACCTCCAAGTTTCGAACTCTAGATCCAAATGCCTAATGGCCAAACCCCCATTCTTCACCATGAACTTACTCACCTCCTGGTTAATCTTCCTACGTGCCCTATTAACACCCTCAAGCGACCTGGCCATCCTCCATGTTGTCCGAGCCACCATGTCCGACCAAACTATAACCATTTTTGGAAACTCCTGCATCAAACGCCAAACATCAAATTTGATGTCCCGCGATATATCCACCATAGATCTCACCCCCAAATCATTGCCCCCCAAGTGCAGAACTAAAATATCCGGTGCCCTGTCCCTAAGCGCATAACGCTGCACCTCAGAAATCAATCTTCCCCACAACATACCCGGGAATCCAAACCACTTGATGCAGGCTTCCTGCCTATGAAAACCCAGCTGCCTACCTTCATATCTCACATCTCCCCTCCTGGCCCCCCAGCTCACAAAGGAATGGCCCATTATCCAAACCAGGCCTGCCGCCGAACCTGTAAAGAAAATAACACAAAACAATACCCATGACCACCAGTATTCTGCAAACCTACCCCCCAATATGAACAAGATTCTTCTCAATTAACATTTACAGCCTCACCACCAGATGAGGCCTAACATATATCTGGAACCTCCGCGATTCCCACCGCCCTATGCGTTTTACAGCCTCTGCATCCATCCCATTTCTAGCCGCCTCTGTCGCAGCCCCAATCCGAAAGGAATGAGAGGAAAATTCTTTCTTATTCAAACCCAAAGCCCTTAAACATTTCCTAAATACTGCCACAAATTGATAACGTGATAACGGAACCCCATCTAAATGCACCAAAAAGGGCCCCCCCCCTTGGGCGGATACCCATAAATCCCTTAACCGCTTCCACTGGGCACAATGCCGAACCCGGCACTGGGAAAACATGCACCAACCTCCCTTTACCTATTTGATCCGTCTTTGACCTACAAAAATATAACAACATCCTTTTCGCATGTCACCTCCTGTATCCCAATTCCCCCTTGTACTTTCTTTGATGGACTAACCAATTCCCCAATACGAAATGCCCCGAAGAAAGCCAGCAAAAATGCCGCCGTAAACATGGTGCACTCATAGTCAGAGGAACAAACCCCCACCAACTGTGCTACCATACCTGTCAAAATCTGAAAGGTTATCGGTCTCCTGGAGTCCGTACGAACCACCGATCGCCGATAGCCTTTCATCGCCTACCTCACCCAGAAATCCTTTGTAAAGTCAGGCTGGCCTTGTAATTTGAACCAAAACGTTAAACCCGCTAACTTCCTATGCAGTGCCGATGCAGACACTCCCTCCTCCATCATTCTTGCAACATAATACAACACCAGGAGCCCCACTGCACCATCCACCAACTCATCACCCACCTCTTGCACAAACACCTGCCACTCATGCCATACTTTCGAGTATGCTGACCAGGTCACCTCACTTACCGACTTCCTGATCCATCCGGCGACGAGGCCAATGCTATCCCCCACAACCATTTGGGACAAGGCACCCCGTGCCGCTCCGCCTCCGGCGCCAACTCGCGGAACCTGTCCCACTGGAAGCGAGACAGCGCATCAGCGATAACATTCTGAACACCCGGGAGGTGTACTGCATGCATGAAAGCATTCAACTGCAAACATCTCAAAACCAAATGTTGTAACAACCTAATCACTGGCGGGGATGATGCAGTAATCCTGTTAATCACTTGCACCACACCTAAATTGTCCCCATGAAACCGCACTTTCCGGTCCTTAAACGCTCCACCCCACAATTCAACAGCTAACACCACCGGAAACAGTTCCAGCAGCACTAGGTTTTTTGTAAAACCCGCTTCAATCCATTCCCTCGGCCATAGACCCGCCCCTGCCTTGGGGACTGAATACCAGCTGTGCTGGACGCTAGCCTGCGGCAAAAAACCCTCCCCATTGGCAAAATGCGGCACGCAAAATTCAGCTTACCCAATAGCGATTGCAACTCTCGAAGCCGAACTTTGCGCAACCCAATCATACCTGCGATTTCCCTTTTTAGATCCGCCAACTTGTCTTCTGGTAACCTGCATTCCATTGCCACCGAGTCCAGGACAATGCCCAGAAAACTGATGACCGTACTAGGTCCTTCCGTCTTCTCAGGCGCCAATGGAATGCCAAACCTATCCGTTATGTGTACCAGCGTTGTCAGGAGCACCGCGCAGATTCTGGAAGCAGCTGGTCCTATGCAAAGGAAATCGTCCAAATAATGGATAACCGAATTTATGCCTGACACATCCCGTACTACCCATTCGACAAAAGAACTGAACTGTTCAAATAATGCGCACGACACGGAGCAACCCATCGGCAAGCATTGGTCCACATAGATTTGGTTATCCCAATGGCATCCCAGCAACTGGAAACTATCCGGGTGAACCGGAAGCAGCCGAAAGGCTGACTCCACATCTGCCTTAGCCATTAATGCTCCCTTGCCGTAACGCCGTACCCACCCCAACGCAGCATCAAATGATGTATAAGACACTGAACAATCTGCCTGATTAATTGCATCATTCACCGATCCCCCTTTCAGGAAGGAAAGGTGATGAATGAGCCTAAACTTATTCCGTTCTTTCTTTGGCACCACCCCCAACGGGGATACTTCCAAATCGGCAAAAGGCGGTAATGGGAAAGGACCCCCATTCTCCCCAAAGCAACCTCCTTATTTAGTTTCTCCGAAACCACGTCCGGATGTTGCATTGCTGACCTCAAATTGCGCGGAACGGGGGGAACAACCTCTAAATTACACGGATTCCTAAAACCTACTGTAAAACTTGACTCTAACAACCTCGCCGCCTCCCTGTCCGGATACCTACTTAGGAACGGCCGCATTCTGTCCACCTTCACCGGAGTCCTCCCTCTTGTTTCCAGCCTCTCCAGCGTGGCCATTCCCCTGTTTAAAACATATGGACCCCGGATGAGTTCCGCCACACCCAGAACATTTGTGCTTGTACCTACATGCACCTCCAAACTTACAGGTCCCTGAATTATATTGCCAACATACCCCTTTTTTGTTTCCAGCCGATTGTCCCTGGGCCGAAGGTCCACCGGCCCCTCCTGGAAAAAACTGGCTGGGAGCCCTCGGTGACATCATCAGGCGCATCCACAAGCTGATGTCCTTGTGGTCCCATCTCAATTCTGGCCTTACCGCTCTGCGTTGACGAAACTGCTCATCATACCGCAGCCATCCTGTACCGCCATAAACCCTGTAGGCCTCCCCTATAGCATCCTGGTAGCAGAAGAGCCCCAAACAATGTTCGGGATTCTTCTCCCCTATGACACTTGCCATTATCGCGAACGCCTGTAACCAGTTAGCAAATGTCCTCGGGATCAACCGGTACCTTCTCTTTTCCTCGTCCTTCTTTGAATCATCTGGTTTTACCCTGTCAAGGTTAAATTTTTCTAAAGGCAGCAGGGAAAATATCTCCACGTACTCACCTTTCCACAGCTTTTCCCGCACCTCCTGTTTTAGATGAGCTCCCAGTGGTCCCTCATAGCAGACATATACCTCACATTTTGCTGCATCTCCCAACCTGACGATGCCCTGCCTCCCCTCTGCCTTTGACGTCCCCTGCGAGGAACTACCCACCGTTGACACCACAGCAGGAGCAGGGACTTCAGGCACAACAACCAGCACCACCGAGCTCCCTTCCGCCGCACTGGCATCCCCGGCACTCCCAACTTGCGAGACCCATGCCGATGCTGGCCCAGCTGCGACTCCTTCCGCATTCTCAAATTTCTGTACCAGTTCCTTTATCCCGGCCAAAAGCCCCAATAACCCAGCAGCCCCCCCGGACGGTCCCGAAACCCCCGCACCCGGAGCTGACCCATCTAAGCCACTACTCACTCCAACAGTATCAGACATTCCCACAACATGCATAGAAGAGGGTGACTTACCCGGCTGCACAGGCGTGGACCCATCAGCCGATCGTCCGTGTTCCTCCGACCGCACACTTAATGGCTCCGCCTCCTCATCAGATCTGGACTGTTCTCCTGGGGACCTCAGATCCAATCCTTCTTCCTCAGATGATAATGGCACACCAGGCGATGCAGCCCTGGTTGCCGCTGGAACTGCCGACCTCCGACTCTGCCTCCGCGCAGCATAGCCCCCTGATGATTTTTGGACAGCCTTGCCAGGACCAGTGCATAGAACCTAAGTCCTGCCAGCCTCCGCTCTCCCCTGCGCCAATCCTGATCTCCTCCCACGATCGTTTCCTTTTTGGTCCCCTGCTGCAGTGTTAGAAAACCCAGGGATGGGCGCATGCACGGCGCCGAACGTGATGGACGTCTGATGGTGTAGCTCCGTCCAGCTCGGGACAATAACGTCTTTTGTAGGGCTATTATCAGCTACTTTCTCAGCGACTTTATCACCCCTCGAGCCCCTCAGATGTGGTGCTTGCCTGGGAGAAGGAAGAAACCCAGAGGATCGTCTCAGCACACCCTGACACACTATCTCCTCTGGAAACGTGAGCTCGGCAGCATGTCTCAAAATGGCGCTGCAGGGAGAAACAAACCTCCGTCTCCGGCCTCATTGCCAGCTTGTCCCCCGGACCAAGCGCTCGCACTGGACTCTAGCCGTGAGTACACAGCCTCCCTTACTAAGACAGACCTTGAGACTAGCCTGGAGGCCATGTACGCTAGGCTGGCTACCAAATTCCAGACTGAGCTGCACAAAACCTCCCATACACTCTCTCAGGAGATTGCGGCCTTAGGCTCCAGGACTGAGAGACTGGAAACTAAGCACGACGAGCTAGCGCTTGCCTACAGTGACCTCTCCAGAGAACATGAATCCTTGGCCTCTGCCTTTTCATTGATGCAGTCCCAAATAGAAGACCTCGATAACCGTAATCGACGCAATAACTTGCGCATAAGAGGTATCCCGGAATCGGTGACAGACCTCATTCCCACAATGATCCGACTATTCAAATCTCTGCTCCCAGATACTGATGCTGGATCTTTTACCTGTGATCGCATTCACAGAGCCCTCAGACCAAAACCTCCGGATGATAAACCCCCTAGGGATATAGTTCTTTGCATGAAGGACTTTCTTATCAAGGAGGACATTCTCAAGGCTGCGCGGAATCAGCAACGCATCACTCTGGACGACCGCACTATCCAAATATACCCAGATATTTCCCCTGCCACCCTGGATAGAAGGCGAAGCATGAAAGAGGTCACTACTGCCCTTCAAACTGCTCGCATTCACTATAGATGGGGCTTCCCATTCAAGCTTGTGATTCCCCACAATGGCACCACATATTCAGCCACATCACTTCTGGAAGGTCAGGAAGTATTAGTGAAATTGGGCCTTCTTGATCCTGACATCACCCGCGCCCTCCTTCTACTCCCAGACCTTCACCCATCTGGCAAACACCTCCAACCAGGAGAGACAGGCGAAGGATTCGATACGATGTTGGAGATAGACTTGATGATCCCTTTCATTGACCTTCCCGGCTCAGATAATATCTACAAGATGCTGCAGCAACATGCACCCTGTTCCAGTTTGCAACAACGTAGATGTTCGTCCCTTGGAGCCCCGACATGTTTACCCCACCCAGCCATAGCCTTGCAGTTTCTGACATCTTTTTTATTTTTGGTTGTGTCACTACTGCAGGCACGTTCTCTTTTTTGCACCCCTTTTTTGTGGTTCTGAATAGAATAGAACTTCTTCCTGGCTGGGTATGAGACCTAGTTGTCTCGTAAATTGTTCTTTCTTTTGTCAGGTCTATTTCTTTTACCTGATCCAGTTATTTGTTATGATGACATACACAGTGTTATCGGACTTGTGTTTTTTTTTTGTTTTTCTCCTCCATCTTTTTTTTCTTTATTTTTTAGATTTCGGTCAGCTGCCATACCATTTTTGCATCCAGATTTCGCAGGAGCTGTGTTTTCCAGTCTATATGCTTATGTTAACCTTTATGGTCTACATTGGATATATGTTTATCTTTTTTGCTCTTCAGTGCTTGAGTATGTCGTACCCCATTCTAGGCCTTGGAATGCAAAATGCTAGCTACAGGCATTTTTTTGATACTAAATCATTTCAGAACTATAGTCTATTACAACTATCACCATGGTAATTAAATGCATTTCCCATAATGTTAAGGGATTTAATTCCCCGACTAAAAGGAAGAAAGCCTTTGCCTTTTATAAACAGCTCGGAGCTCAAATTCTCCTCCTACAGGAGACACATTTTGCACACTCCTCACACCCCAAATTTTTACACAGAAATTTTCCTCAGGCCTTTTATTCTTTGCACCAGGCAAAAAGCAGGGGTGCCGCCATACTCTTGCACTCTTCCTTTCCCATGGAAGTAAAACAGGTTCATAAAGACAAGGATAGTAGGTTTGTGATCATCACGGGTCTTATTCACAATAGAGAATTAACTATTGCTAGTATCTATGCCCCCAATGACTCCCCGGCTTCTTTTTTCAAATCCTTCTTTGACCGCCTCTCTCTTTTTCAGTCACCACACATGATAGTAGGTGGAGATTTTAATATGGTGGCCAATCCTAACCTAGACAGATCCACCTTGACTCCTTCCTCTAAATCTTTTCCGCGTTCTCTCTCCAGTGGCCTGCTGGACCATCAACTAGTGGACTCCTGGAGAGCGCACAATATTGGCACTAGGGAGTATACCTTTTACTCCCATCCCCATAATAGTTATGCTAGGTTAGATTACATCTACACAACCCCCATTATTCTTTCCAACACAACCGATGCTAGCATCCACCCCTGTACCTGGTCGGATCACCATGCAACAGCCTTCTCCAATACATACATTAAACTTGCCCCCACCTCTTATTCATGGCGATTAAATGAGGCTCTCCTTTCAGATGCAGTTGTGGAGGCGGAGGTAGCACAAGCCATTGAGGAATATTTTAATATTAATGCCTTACCTGAGACCTCTCCCTCCACAGTTTGGTCTGCACATAAGGCAGTCCTGAGAGGTAAGCTAATCAGTATAGCATCTGCCCATAACAAAGCTGACAGACTAAAAATATTAAACCTCACTAAAGACCTGGATAGTTTTTATAAGAATACCAACTCCCTACATTTAGAATCCACCAGACAATTGATTGACCAAAAAAGATTAGAGCTGGATTCTATCTTGTCGAAAAGAGTGGAGAAGGCCCTTCGTTGGTCTAAAGCCAAATTCCTCCTTCATGAGGGCTCCTCTTCTACTCTTTTCGCTAGAAAACTGAATCGCTCCACCACACGTCTATAGACTAATGACCCCCTCTGGTCACACCACCTCTCATCCCCAGGAAGTCCTTCATATTTTTGAGCGTTTTTACTCCTCCCTGTTGGCCCCGTCCCAAATAAAACCTCCTCCATCTGACGAAGCCTGGTTTCATAATATTCCTTTTCCAAGCCTTACTCCCT
Source organism: Lithobates clamitans (assembly GCA_037952925.1). NCBI lineage: Eukaryota > Metazoa > Chordata > Amphibia > Anura > Ranidae > Lithobates > Lithobates clamitans. The sequence continues at coordinate 2,931,385 of JBBGZY010000665.1, read as the reverse complement.
CACAATTAGAAAAACTGAACACCCCCATCACTCCTACACAGGTTTCCAGGGGGCATTCCTACAGGCATTCCTAGCTCTCTACCATAACCCTAAGACGAGGATTAGACTTCCAGGCTGTAGCTCCGAGTTCTTTAGCCTGGGCAAGGGTACAAGACAAGGATGCCCGATGTCACCTTTAATCTTCGCCTTAGCGATCAAACCCCTTGCTATAGCTATACTCCAAAACCCAGATATTTCAGGTTACTCTAATGCCGCGTACACACGAGCGGACTTTCTATCCTACTTGGTCCGGCACACTTTCCGACGGACTTTGTCCGCCAGGTGCGCCGGACTTTAAAACGAACGGACTTGCCCACACACGCCGGGATTTTCCGGCGGGCTAAGTCCGCCCGTCTTTCCGACGGACTTTCGCCGGAGTTCCGGCGGACTTTCAGAATGAACGGACTTGCCCACACACGGACAAGTCCGTTCATTTTGAACGTGACTCAGGTGCGACGGGACTAGAAAAGGATGTCAATCTTGCCGCTTTTATCGGCTAGATTGACACCTTGCGAGCCCCGTCGCGGGGCATACCAAGCCCTTAGGTCTGGTATGGATTATAGAGTAACCCCTACGCCGAAAAAACGGCGTGGGGTCCCCCCTAAAATCCATACCAGACCCCCGATCCGAGCACGCAGCCTGGCCGGTCAGGAAAGGGGGTGGGGACGAGCGAGCGCCCCCCCCCCCTCCTGAACCGTACCAGGCCGCATGCCCTCAACATGGGGGGGGGTGCTTTGGGGGAGGGGGGCGCCCTGCGCCCCCCCCCCCAAAGCACCTTGTCCCCATGTTGATGAGGACAAGGGCCTCTTCCCGACAACCCTGGCCGTTGGTTGTCGGGGTCTGCGGGCGGGGGCTTATCGGAATCTGAGAGCCCCCTTTAATAAGGGGGCCCCCAGATCCCGGCCCCCCACCCTATGTAAATGAGTATGGGGTACATGGTACCCCTACCCATTTACCTAGGATAAAAGTGTAAGTAATAAAACACACCACACAGATTTTTAAAATATTTTATTAAACAGCTCGGGGGGGGGGATCTTCCTCCGGCTTCGGGGGTCTTCTTCCGGCTTCGGGGGTCCCTCCGCTTCATCTTCTCCCGGCGTCCGGTTGGTTCTTCTCCGCTCTCTTCTCCCGGTGTTCCAGTTCTTCGGCCGGCTCCTCTGCTGTCTTCAGGTAGCTCTCTTGCCAGCAGAGGTCCGGACTTCTGGGCTTCTGGGCTTCTTCTCTTCTCTTCTGTTCTCTTCTCCAGATGTTGACACGACGCTCTCTCCGGCTGGACTGCTCTCCGAGGGCTGCGTTGTGACTTATATAGGTGGAGACCCCGCCCCCTTTTGATGTCACAGTCCCTGGGCATGCTGGGACTGTGACGTTTTAGGGGGCGTGGTCAAGTGACAAGTGACTTGTCACTTGACCACGCCCCCTAAAACGTCACAGTCCCAGCATGCCCAGGGACTGTGACATCAAAAGGGGGCGGGGTCTCCACCTATATAAGTCACAACGCAGCCCTCGGAGAGCAGTCCAGCCGGAGAGAGCGTCGTGTCAACATCTGGAGAAGAGAACAGAAGAGAAGAGAAGAAGCCCAGAAGCCCAGAAGTCCGGACCTCTGCTGGCAAGAGAGCTACCTGAAGACAGCAGAGGAGCCGGCCGAAGAACTGGAACACCGGGAGAAGAGAGCGGAGAAGAACCAACCGGACGCCGGGAGAAGATGAAGCGGAGGGACCCCCGAAGCCGGAAGAAGACCCCCGAAGCCGGAGGAAGATCCCCCCCCCGAGCTGTTTAATAAAATATTTTAAAAATCTGTGTGGTGTGTTTTATTACTTACACTTTTTTCCTAGGTAAATGGGTAGGGGTACCATGTACCCCATACTCATTTACATAGGGTGGGGGGCCGGGATCTGGGGGCCCCCTTATTAAAGGGGGCTCTCAGATTCCGATAAGCCCCCGCCCGCAGACCCCGACAACCAACGGCCAGGGTTGTCGGGAAGAGGCCCTTGTCCTCATCAACATGGGGACAAGGTGCTTTGGGGGGGGGGCGCAGGGCGCCCCCCTCCCCCAAAGCACCCACCCCCCCATGTTGAGGGCATGCGGCCTGGTACGGTTCAGGAGGGGGGGGGGGGCGCTCGCTCGTCCCCACCCCCTTTCCTGACCGGCCAGGCTGCGTGCTCGGATCGGGGTCTGGTATGGATTTTAGGGGGGACCCCACGCCGTTTTTTCGGCGTAGGGGGGTTCCCTTTATAATCCATACCAGACCTAAGGGCCTGGTATGCCCCGCGCTTGCCGTAATAGGAAGATGTGTTTTTCCTATTGCAGCGAGCGCGAGATGCAATACCCTGCTCTCGTGTCGTATCTGGTCCGTCGGACCAGCATACACACGAGCGGCCTTTCCGTCGGACAAGCACACACACGAGCGGACTTTCCGCCCGAAACTGAGTCCGGCGGAAAGATTTAGAACTTTCTTTAAATCTAGGTCCGGCGGGCTTTTGGGAAAAAGTCCGCCGGAAAAGTCCGCCGGCGCCTACACACGGGCGGATTGTCCGGCACACTCTGGTCCGCCGGACCAAGTATGCCGGAAAGTCCGACCGTGTGTACGCGGCATAAGGGCCACTCGACGTACAAGTTTGGGATGTACGCTGACGATGTTTTGATGTTCCTCACCAATCCCCTAATCTCTCTTTCGAACTTATTTCAGACCCTATCAAAGTTTGCAGCGATCTCCGGCCTTTCCATAAACATGGAAAAATCAAGCGTCCTCCCGGTAGGTTTCACACCTGGGGAATTACACCATCTTAAATCAGCCTATTCTTTTATTTGGGCCGAGTCGCACCTCTCCTACCTAGGAATTAACCTGACTAGGGAGTTCTGCAAACTCTTTGAGGCCAATTTCCCTCCGATGATCTCTAAATTGAAAGGTATCCTTAAACAATGGTCACACCTACACATCTCATTTCTTGGTAGAATCACTGCACTCAAGATGACAATTCTCCCTAAACCTCTAAAACCTACTTACATACTATCCAGACCCTATTTAATAAATTCATCTGGCATGATAAACCCCCACGTTTTGCCAAAGATGTCTTGTACCGCTCCTCTAAAAGGGGTGGCTTGGGGGTCCCCCAAGTATGGTTTTACTACCTATCCAGTAGATTTACTCAACAAGCTCAATGGAACATTAACAATTCTAGGGTCCCCTGGGTACAATTTGAAAGTACTTCCATTGCTCCTCATTTTCTCCCAGGACTTATGTGGTCTAACAATCAGGCTGGATCGGATTTGGGTTCTAAAAATTTGATTAGGCATGCAGGCCTTCAACTCTGGGACCTATACAAAAAATCATATAATCTTATTTCTCTCACACCACTAGGTGCCTCGTTTTTGGGAGACTCTAGATTCCCCTTGGCCTATGACAGACCCTCATCCTTCCAGATCTGGATTGACTTAAAACTAACTACGTTAGATACATTTCTCTTAAACTCAAAATTTACTTTGTTTCTTCATCTACAAACAACATACCATATCCCAGCCAGTGAATTTTATCACTTTCTACAAATACGTCATTTCTTCCAACAGCACTACCCTGGCCCTATATCATGCTCTACGACCATATTTGAGGACCTCTGCCACACATCACCTCGCCAAAAGGGGCTTATCTCCTTAGTATATAACTATTTAGAGGTCACCACAGAAAAACCAACCCTTAAATATAGATCTCAATGGGAACTAAAACTAGGTTTGGAAGACAATGACATAGACTGGGTAAACGGTTGGCAGAATTTACGCAAATGTACTAAAGCTATTATGGTCCGGGAAACAGCCATTAAACGGATGACTCGCTGGTATTATACCCCTATGCGCATTCACAAGATCTACCCACAATCTTCCCACCTATTCTTTCGGGGTTGCCCCCAACAAGGTTCATTTCTCCACACCTTTTGGGAATGCGAGAAATTACAACCCACATGGAAGGAGGTTTTAAAGGTGATAGATAAACTGGCAGGCAAACCTCTTGATATTTCCTACCAACACTGCCTTTTGTTTCAGTCCCCTCCAGACTCCCCTAAACCGTTGGTTAAACTGATTCACTCTATCTGTGTAGCTGTACAATGGGCAATCGCTCTACATTGGAAAACACCCTCAGTTCCATAGTTGCAAGAATTGATCACATGATGCTTGCTGACAAGATTTATCATACCCTACATTACACTATTCCTCATTATGATGCTAAATGGAATCCTTGGTTTTTATTTAGACTCCAATCCTGACCGTCTTAAATTTTTCTTTTTTTTTCTTTTTGAATATTGCTTACATTAGGACCTTATCCTGTGTTTCCCTTTTTCTTTGTTCCTTCCCATGTTTTATATATTGTGCAGATTTTAGACTTTCAGAGTTTGTTGACTGTTTTAATAGGCATATTCAACTTGGCAGTATTATTCTGTACTTCAATTTTGTGAACAGTATCAGATGTCTGAACCTTTTACTCTTACTGTTCTGTCTGTATTGTCTTAAGATTGTTTTCCTTTTATTACAAAATAAAAACCTTTTGAAAACCAAAAAAGAAAGCCCAGGGACTGCCGCCATAGCCCTCTGCTCTGTGTGTCCTGTCCCCTATGACGCCATCCTCCTCTGCGCAGCGTGTCTGGTCTCCTGTGACTGTCTCCTGAGAGTGGGGGAGGGGCCCGCACTCACACTGTCCCTGCACCTTGTAGGCCGCACGTTTCCCCCAGGGGCCTGCAGTGAGCTGCTCGATCCCCCTGCTGTCCTGGAACACTAACCGGTTCCCCCTGGCCACTAACGCTGCCCGCTTCGCCGCCAGACCCGACAGGGTCCCAGCAGAATCACCACCCCCCACCCTCCGCTGCGGTCCCGCATGGCGGTCCGGGGAGAACCGCTCCGGCGGTCTGGACCTCCGTCCCCTCATACCTGGCAAAGGCTCAGAGCCCTGTAACACAGTCCCCAGAGTGTCCTCTAGCCATGAAGCCCCCCGCACCGCTGCCTCCTCCCTAAGCTGGGCCAAGATCCTCTCCACATTAGCCATGCTGTCTGCTCACTGGAACTTTCCCCCACTCTTGTGATGACTCATCAGGGCGGGGACAGAATTTAACACCTTCCATGGCCCCTCCCCCTCGGCACCAAACATTTCACTCTTTTTCCTGATACCATCTCCCTGTTAACCCTGTCATGTCAGCCCTTCGCCTATGTATTTCTTACTTTGCTTTGGCTTCTCTGGACCAGCACCCATGGTCGTAATGCTTCCTCCAGAACCTAGAGTCCCCACACCTGAGAGATTCTCCGGGAATCGTAGCAGCTTCAGAGCGTTCCGCAATTCCTGCGAATTGTACTTTGCACTTCAACCAGGGACTTTCTCTCAAAGGCCACCAAGGTGGGCTTCATGGTGCCCTTACTTACCGTAGACCCCCAGACCTGGGCCCACTGCCTTTTAGAACAGAAAGATGCAGTTTTTTAACCAACCTCACTACCTTCTTTGACATAGTGGCCCAGCTGTACGAAGACCCTCAGCTTTCAGCAACTGCGGAAACCGCCTTGTGTGCCCTTCAGCAAGGACGAAGAGTATCAGAGGATTATGTGGCTGAAATTTAGGCAGTGGAGCGCAGATACGAACTGGAATGACGCCGCCCTCCGTCATCAGTTCCGCATGGGACTCTCCGATTCCCTGAAAGATGAACTTGCTAGAGTTGGTAGACCACAGACTTTAAATGCGCTGGTCGATCTGGCCATACAGATCAATTGACGCTTTAGAAAACGAAGGGCTGAAAGAGCTACGGGGTTTTCTCGCCCAACCTGGATGCTTCCAAGGGTCCCAAGTTATCGGCATCCAGCACCTGCTGCTCAACCAGTCTCCACTTCTGACGCACCTGAGCCCATGCAGCTTGGGGTCCTTCGTCCTTCTCTTACCCTAGAAGAACGTCAACGACGTCGAATAAACAACCTGTGTCTTTATTGCGGAGAATCCAGACATTACGTCAGAAACTGCCCCCTAAAACTTTGTAATGCCTATGTCTCCTGACTTCACGGATCCTCTAGCCAAGATTTCATTTCACCTTGCCCTTTCTGTCTCATTTCAGCTCACAGGAAAGACTTTGCAAACACCTGCCATTATTGATTCTGGAGCATGCAGCTGTTTCATGGATTCATCTTTCACTGCCAAACACCAGATTCCTCTCCTTTCTAAAACTCGTGGACTTTCTGTTCATCTGGCCGATGAGACTGCCATCAAATCCAGCCCTGTAGTCCAAGAGACTGTTCCTTTACCTGCTATCATCTCCAGTTACCACCAAGAACTTCTACGAATGGACATAATCTCCTCTCCATTATTTCCCATAATGCTCAGTATGCCATCAACTGGGCCACAGGGGAGGTTACCTTCTCCTCACCTTATTGCCAGCAGTTCTGCGGCTCTCCTGATCCTCCAAGGCCATCTACCTTGTTATGTCTGAACTCGGAAGCTGAATTACGTCAGGCCATTCCTGAAGTTTACCATGACTTTCTTGATGTATTCAGTAAACAGGGGGCCGAGACTCTACCACCCCACCGAGCCTATGACTGCCCCATTGAACTGTTTCCCGGAGCTGAAATTCCATTCGGAAAGGTTTTTCCTTTAACAGAGGTAGAGCAAGGGAAGCCAAAAGAATATATTGATGAGAACCTGAAGAAGGTGTTTATTCACCCGTCCACGTCACCAACAGGTGCGGGCATTTTCTTCATTGAGAAGAAAGACCACACCCTCCGACCCTGTGTGGACTACCGTGAATTGAATAAAACTACAGTAAAAAAACGTTAACTCTGGTACTAAAGGGAGAGGGTATTTCAGAGACTGGGGGCCGCTGTTATCTTCACCAAACTCGATCTCCATGGAGCCTACAATCTGTTCCGTATCAAGGATGGGGACGAGTGGAAGACTGCATTCCGTACCCGATTTGAGCACTTCGAGTACTTGGTGATGCCCTTCAGGTTGTGCAATGCCCCTGCCACTTTTCAATACTTTATTAACGATGTTCTCCGAGATTTTTTGGACTTATTTGTTATCGTCTATTTGGACGACATTTTAATTTTTTCTTGTTCCCTTGAATCCCATCACCGACATGTCAAGAGTGTGCTGGCCCAGCTTCGACAACACGGTTTATATGCGAAAGCCGAGAAGTGTCAATTCGAGCAGGAGAGTATACCATTCTTGGGTCTAATTATCTCCAGTAAAGGCATCAAGATGGACCCCCAGAAGATTCTGGACTGGCCAGTCCCAGCAGACAAAAAGGGAATCCAACGATTCAACTTTTATCGCAAGTTCATCAAAGGGTTCTCAGCTATTGTTGCACCAATCACTCAGGGGACCAACGGAAACGGGTTCCCTGTTTGGTTAACTGAGGCCCAAGAAGCCTTTGAGACCCTCAAAAGGCTCTTTGCCTCTGCCCCCGTTTTGAGACATCCAGATTCCTCCCTGCCATTCGTTCTGGAGGTGGGCGGGGCGCATCCGAAATTGCTGTAGGAGCAATATTATCCCAAAGACAAGGAGCCAAGGCCCTGCTTCACCCCGTAGCCTTCTTCTCACGTAAACTGTCAACATCCGAGAAGAGCTACGACCTGGGGGATCGTGAATTATTAGCGATAAAATCTGCGCTGGAAGAATGGTGCTATCTACTGGAAGGAGCTTCTCATCCAATTCTGATATTCACCGACCACAAAGACCTGGAATATCTGAGATCCACAAAAAGACTGAAGCCACGACAAGCCAGGTGGGCGCTCTTTTTCTCCAGATTTTCCTTCCATGTTACATATCGCCCAGATTCTAAAAATACAAAGCCTGACGCTCTGTCATGGATGTTCCACAAATCCAAAGAAATTTCCCCTCGGGATACCATCCTTGCTCCTGGAAATTTTCTTCTGCTTCAGGAAAATCTACTTTCCCGACTCAAACAAGCTTCTCTGGGGCAGATGCCTTCCTCTGAACCAAAACTGCAGGCCAGAGACGGGTTACTTTGGCATGAGGACAAGATCTACATTCCCGAGGACCTACGGGTACCTGTTTTCTAGAACTGTGTCATGACTATGCACTAGCCAGGCACCTCGGCATAACCAAAACCATCGACTTGGTACAACGTACCTTTTGGTGGCCTCAGTTACGGGAGGACTGTAAAAGATTTGTAGATTCCTGCACTACATGTATCAGAAATAAGAGTCATAGAACCAAGGCTTGGGGCCTACTTAAACCTTTGCCTGTCTCAGACAGGCCATGAAGGATGCTATCCCTAGATTTCATTGTTGAACTACCTCCAGCAGAAGATCATACCACTATCTTTGTGGTAGTTGATCGTCTGTCAAAGATGGCACACCTTGTTCCCATGAAGGGCACTCCTTCAGCCCCTGAAACGGCACAGGTATTTAGTAAAGAAATTATCAGACTTCATGGAGTACCAGCCAACATAGTCTCAGAATGGGGGGTGCAGTTCACCTCCCGATTCTGGAAGTCCCTCTGCAAGGCTCTGGATAATGAATTGTATTTTTCTTCCGCCTACCACCCCCAGTCCAATGGGCAAACTGAGAGGACTAACCAAACTCTTGAGCAGTATCTACACTGTTTTTCCTCTTTTGCACAGGATGATTGGATTTCCCTGCTTCCATTGGCCGAATTCGTCTACAACAATTCTATTCACTCCGCCATCGAGCAGACCCCATTTTTCGCCAATTATGGCTTGCACCCCTTGTTTCTGCAAAATTCCCTCCCCGAATGTACAGTGCCAGCAGTGCAGGAAAAAATGAACTTCTTCTCAGCCAATAACCAACTTTTGCAAGAAACCATGACTAGAACCCAGGAGCACAACAAAACAACCTTCGACAGAAAGAGACAAGGGGAATTGGTATTGGTGCCCGGTGACTCGGTGTGGTTATCCACAGTGAACTTGAAGATGGCATGTCCTTCAAAAAAGCTGGGCCCCAAGTTCTTAGGACCATTTCTGGTTAGAAGGAAAATCAACGAAGTAGCTTACGAATTGGAACTTCCAGACTCATTAAAAATCCATCCGGTATTCCATGTATCGCTGTTGAAACCTTCTATTCCCAATCCGTTTCCAAATCGAAGTACCATTCCTCCCGACCCTGTCATAGTAGATGGTGAGGAGGAATTTGAAGTGGAAGCTATCCTGAACTACAGAAGAAGAGGAAACCAGAACCAGTTCCTGATTAAATGGAAGGGTATGGGCCTGAAGAAAATTCTTGGAAGCCTGAGAGTAACACCACCACGCTAAGAGTCTGGTTCAATCCTTCAAAAGGGCCCATCCTGAGCAATTTGCCCGGATGGGCATCCGGAGGCTGCCCCTTGGGGGGGCAATGTCATAAAGATCCTGCCAGTATTAGGCGCTCCAGTTCCCGTGGGGCGTGGCCATGGGTGCCGTTGTGCGTGCGTGCGTGCACGCACACTCCTGTTGGTGCCAGACGGGTTATTTAAACCTGTCTGTTGCAGACGGTCCCCGCTGTCTGCTCTACAGCGTTGTGTGCCTAAAACCTGACCTGTGACTGTTACCTGTGTTAAGACCCGGCTTACCTGTGACCATCCTGTTATCCGCCTGCATCTGACCACAGCCTGTTTGTGACTACTCTTCTGCCTGCCTCCCTGTACCTTTGCCGCCAGCCTGATATCCGACCTGACCTGTTTGACTATCCCTGAGCTGATCCAGTCTGCTGCACTGATCCTGTCTGCTGAGCTGATCCAGTTTGCTGAGCTGATCTAGTCTGCTGTACTGATCCTGTCTGCTGAGCTGATCCAGTCTGCTGTGCTGACCCTGTCTGCTGAGCTGATCCAGTCTGCTGCACTGATCCTGTCTGCTGCACTCATCCAGTCTGCTGCACTGATCCAGTCTGCTGCACTGATCCAGTCTGCTGAGCTGACCCTGTCTGCTGAGCTGATCCAGTCTGCTGTGCTGACCCTGTCTGCTGAGCTGATCCAGTCTGCTGTGCTGGCCCTGTCTGCTGAGCTGATCCAGTCTGCTGCACTGATCCTGTCTGCTGAGCTGATCCAGTCTGTTGATCCTGACAGGCACCCGTGCCACTCCTTACTAATGTGTCTTCTCTTACCTTACCAGGGGACCGAGAGTGGGAGCCGTATGGGGGGCCTTCCTTGGCTAGACTTGGCTAGGCTTGGCTAGACTATATATACAAGCCTGTATATAATATATATATAAATATATATATATATATATATAAATATATATATATATATATATATATATATATATATATATATTTATATTAAATGAACTGCAGCTCACTGAGTCACCTGCCTGAAAGTGTCTTTGAACACGTACTCCAGGAATGGCCTACAGTCAGGTATAGGCTTGGCTAGACTATATATATATATATATATATATTAAATGCACTGCAGCTAGCTGAATCAACTGCCTGCCTGAAGTATATCAGAAACAGTACACCAGAAACGGCCTGCAGTCAGATGAAGCTAAACTGTATACAGTGTATATATATATATATATATATATATATATATATATATATATATACATATATATTAGGGCTGTTGAAATTAATCGCCGAATCGATGCATCGGCATTTGACCGTCCATGATGCGGCATCGATGCTATAGCTTTAAGGTATCGATTATTGAGGATGACGTCATCCTCGCACCGCGTTATGCCCCACCTCCGCAACCGAACAGAGCCGAAAGCCGGCGAAGAGCCACAGGAGTAAGCCACGCCGGCTTTTCCCGCTTGCTGCCCCTGACTGACGTCATCTCCCTGCTGCCCTGCGAGGAGCGACGCTGTGTGCACGTTCGCGGGGACATGGAGCGCTGGTGGCTGGAGCTGCTGCTGTTAAGAGTGGCGGCGGCAGCGGCCGGCCTGTGGAGCACAGAGCTCCGAGGAGGAGAGTGGAGCTGCGGCATGTCAAGCAGGTGTGACGGAGACAAGGAGGAGAGTGGAGCTGCGGCATATCAAGGGGGGCCGCATGGAGGACACCTCTGCTCTTCCCCTACCTCCACACAGTGAGCATGCAGATAGGGCAGTAAAACAAAAAATTGTGTGCAGTGCTTTGTGGTGATAATAAATGCATAAAAAAGTCTTATTAAGTAGTGAATAAATATAGCCCTGAAATATATAATCTGTGATCTGATTAAAAGAAATCTTTTGTGTATTCAAAGTGATTCCAGTGCTGAGTGTGCTCTGCTGTGTTCAAATCATTCACCAGAAATCAGGAATGACACAGCAGAGAACACTCAGCACTGGAATTACTTTAAATACACAAAAGATTTATTTTAATCTGATCACAGATTATATATTTCAGGGCTATATTTATTCACTACTTAATAAGACTTTTTTTGTGCATTTATTATCACCACAAAGCACTGCACATAATTTTTTGTTTTATTGCCCTATCTGCATGCTTACTGTGTAGAGGTGGGGGAAGAGCAGAGGACTGTGTGGATGCTGGTCGAGAAAAATGGGAATTGGTCCATGGTGACACTGGGCAGGGGAGCGCTATGGTAATAGTATTATATGGGGACAGGTTAGTGGTGAGGGGGGAGGGGTATTAGTCATCTTGGATAGGACAGTCTGGCACCTCACTTACCACATCCAGCAGGTCTGCAGTCTCTGACCATCTCTTGTATCATAGATATATGGGGTAAATCCGCGCAGTGGTTGAGTGTAGTTAGGATATGGGGCCACTGCCTCTACAGATACAATACCACCTAAGTGGAGTGTATTAGAATTTGATAAAAAGCAGGAGTAGTTATGGCGCTGCCCTTGCGGGGTTAGAATTTTTTTTCTTCTATTAGTGGACAATTCCACGATATATTACCTGGTGTACATAGCTCCTATAGATCTAGAGTATTATTCTTAAAAATTATATTTATGAGCGAAAAAAAAAACAAAAACAAAAAAACCTATATGTACCAAAATAACGTGAGTGTTTTAGATCTGGAATCTGTGACTGGTACTCGGTTACTAATAATCACATTGTAATAAAAGTGAAATATCAACATGAAATTATTTCCACAAAGTGCATTTGTGCTAAACCAGTGCTATAAATGTCATAAAGTGACTGCTGCTAAATCATACAGAATCATACAAAATGTCCAGTGCTATGAATTCCATAAAGTGACTGGTGCTAGATCATACAAAATCATACTAAATGTCCAATATAAAAGGTGACTGATGTGTTTTTATTTTGGTAAAAAGCAGGACTAGTTATGGCGCTGCCCTTGTGGGGTTAGAAATTTTTTTTCCTATTAGTGGACAATTCCTCTATATATTACCTGGTGTACATAACTCCTATAGATCTAGAATATTATTTTTAAAAATGATATTTATGAGCGAAGCAAAAAGCAAAAGAACAAAAAAAACAAAAAAAACCTATATGAACCAAAATAACGTGAGTGTTTTAGATCTGGAATCTGTGACTGGTACTCGGTTACTAATAATCACATTGTAATAAAAGTGAAATATCAACATGAAATTATTTCCACAAAGTGCATTTGTGTTAAACCAGTGCTATAAATGTCATAAAGTGACTGCTGCTAAATCATACAGAATCATACAATATGTCCAGTGCTATGAATTCCATAAAGTGACTGGTGCTAGATCATACAAAATCATACTAAATGTCCAATATAAAAGGTGACTGATGTGTTTTTATTTTGGTAAAAAGCAGGACTAGTTATGGCGCTGCCCTTGTGGGGTTAGAAATTTTTTTTCCTATTAGTGGACAATTCCTCTATATATTACCTGGTGTACATAACTCCTATAGATCTAGAATATTATTTTTAAAAATGATATTTATGAGCAAAGCAAAAAGCAAAAGAACAAAAAAAACAAAAAAAACCTATATGAACCAAAATAACGTGAGTGTTTTAGATCTGGAATCTGTGACTGGTACTCGGTTACTAATAATCACATTGTAATAAAAGTGAAATATCAACATGAAATTATTTCCACAAAGTGCATTTGTGCTAAACCAGTGCTATAAATGTCATAAAGTGACTGCTGCTAAATCATACAGAATCATACAAAATGTCCAGTGCTATGAATTCCATAAAGTGACTGGTGCTAGATCATACAAAATCATACTAAATGTCCAATATAAAAGGTGACTGATGTGTTTTTATTTTGGTAAAAAGCAGGACTAGTTATGGCACTGCCCTTGTGGGGTTAGAAATTTTTTTTCCTATTAGTGGACAATTCCTCTATATATATAACCTGGTGTGCATAACTCCTATAGATCTAGAGTATTATTCTTATTAAAGGTTATAAGGTTTTTTTTTTTTTTTTTTTTTCGCTCATAAATATTATTTTTAAGAATAATACTCTAGATCTATAGGAGTTATGTACACCAGGTAATATATAGTAGAATTGTCCACTAATAGAAAAAAAATGTTCTAACCCCACAAGGGCAGCGCCATAACTACTCCTGCTTTTTACTAATCTCTTGTATCATGTCTGCAGTCTCTGACCATCTCTTGTATCATGTCTGCAGTCTCTGACCATCTCTTGTATCATGTCTGCAGTCTCTGACCATCTCTTGTATCATGTCTGCAGTCTCTGACCATCTCTTGTATTATGTCTGCAGCCTCTGACCCTCTCCTGTATCATGTCTGCAGTCTCTGACCAACTCCTGTATCATGTCTGCAGTCTCTGACCCTCTCCTGTATCATGTCTGCAGTCTCTGACCCTCTCCCGTATCATGTCTGCAGTCTCTGACCCTCTCCTGTATCATGTCTACAGTCTCTGACCCTCTCCTGTATCATGTCTGCAGTCTCTGACCCTCTCCTGTATCATATCCAGTCTCTGACCCTCTCCTGTATCATGTCTGCAGTCTCTGACCATCTTCTGTAATCATTTGGGGGCAGTCTGGAGCTCCTCTTTAAGTTGTCTGCTGTGTTTACACTTTGCTACATGCAGGGAATGTTGTCTTTTTTTTAAGAACAGATAAAATTTAAAAAATGGAGTTCTTCTGACTACTTCAATTTTTTGGATGAAAACCGTGCGTAGTAATCGTAATGCATCGTGAATCGTGGACCTGATCCAACGATTCAACTTTTATCGCAAGTTCATCAAAGGGTTCTCAGCTATTGTTGCACCAATCACTCAGGGGACCAACGGAAACGGGTTCCCTGTTTGGTTAACTGAGGCCCAAGAAGCCTTTGAGACCCTCAAAAGGCTCTTTGCCTCTGCCCCCGTTTTGAGACATCCAGATTCCTCCCTGCCATTCGTTCTGGAGGTGGGCGGGGCGCATCCGAAATTGCTGTAGGAGCAATATTATCCCAAAGACAAGGAGCCAAGGCCCTGCTTCACCCCGTAGCCTTCTTCTCACGTAAACTGTCAACATCCGAGAAGAGCTACGACCTGGGGGATCGTGAATTATTAGCGATAAAATCTGCGCTGGAAGAATGGTGCTATCTACTGGAAGGAGCTTCTCATCCAATTCTGATATTCACCGACCACAAAGACCTGGAATATCTGAGATCCACAAAAAGACTGAAGCCACGACAAGCCAGGTGGGCGCTCTTTTTCTCCAGATTTTCCTTCCATGTTACATATCGCCCAGATTCTAAAAATACAAAGCCTGACGCTCTGTCATGGATGTTCCACAAATCCAAAGAAATTTCCCCTCGGGATACCATCCTTGCTCCTGGAAATTTTCTTCTGCTTCAGGAAAATCTACTTTCCCGACTCAAACAAGCTTCTCTGGGGCAGATGCCTTCCTCTGAACCAAAACTGCAGGCCAGAGACGGGTTACTTTGGCATGAGGACAAGATCTACATTCCCGAGGACCTACGGGTACCTGTTTTCTAGAACTGTGTCATGACTATGCACTAGCCAGGCACCTCGGCATAACCAAAACCATCGACTTGGTACAACGTACCTTTTGGTGGCCTCAGTTACGGGAGGACTGTAAAAGATTTGTAGATTCCTGCACTACATGTATCAGAAATAAGAGTCATAGAACCAAGGCTTGGGGCCTACTTAAACCTTTGCCTGTCTCAGACAGGCCATGAAGGATGCTATCCCTAGATTTCATTGTTGAACTACCTCCAGCAGAAGATCATACCACTATCTTTGTGGTAGTTGATCGTCTGTCAAAGATGGCACACCTTGTTCCCAGGAAGGGCACTCCTTCAGCCCCTGAAACGGCACAGGTATTTAGTAAAGAAATTATCAGACTTCATGGAGTACCAGCCAACATAGTCTCAGAATGGGGGGTGCAGTTCACCTCCCGATTCTGGAAGTCCCTCTGCAAGGCTCTGGATAATGAATTGTATTTTTCTTCCGCCTACCACCCCCAGTCCAATGGGCAAACTGAGAGGACTAACCAAACTCTTGAGCAGTATCTACACTGTTTTTCCTCTTTTGCACAGGATGATTGGATTTCCCTGCTTCCATTGGCCGAATTCGTCTACAACAATTCTATTCACTCCGCCATCGAGCAGACCCCATTTTTCGCCAATTATGGCTTGCACCCCTTGTTTCTGCAAAATTCCCTCCCCGAATGTACAGTGCCAGCAGTGCAGGAAAAAATGAACTTCTTCTCAGCCAATAACCAACTTTTGCAAGAAACCATGACTAGAACCCAGGAGCACAACAAAACAACCTTCGACAGAAAGAGACAAGGGGAATTGGTATTGGTGCCCGGTGACTCGGTGTGGTTATCCACAGTGAACTTGAAGATGGCATGTCCTTCAAAAAAGCTGGGCCCCAAGTTCTTAGGACCATTTCTGGTTAGAAGGAAAATCAACGAAGTAGCTTACGAATTGGAACTTCCAGACTCATTAAAAATCCATCCGGTATTCCATGTATCGCTGTTGAAACCTTCTATTCCCAATCCCTTTCCAAATCGAAGTACCATTCCTCCCGACCCTGTCATAGTAGATGGTGAGGAGGAATTTGAAGTGGAAGCTATCCTGAACTACAGAAGAAGAGGAAACCAGAACCAGTTCCTGATTAAATGGAAGGGTATGGGCCTGAAGAAAATTCTTGGAAGCCTGAGAGTAACACCACCACGCTAAGAGTCTGGTTCAATCCTTCAAAAGGGCCCATCCTGAGAAATTTGCCCGGATGGGCATCCGGAGGCTGCCCCTTGGGGGGGCAATGTCATAAAGATCCTGCCAGTATTAGGCGCTCCAGTTCCCGTGGGGCGTGGCCATGGGTGCCGTTGTGCGTGCGTGCGTGCACGCACACTCCTGTTGGTGCCAGACGGGTTATTTAAACCTGTCTGTTGCAGACGGTCCCCGCTGTCTGCTCTACAGCGTTGTGTGCCTAAAACCTGACCTGTGACTGTTACCTGTGTTAAGACCCGGCTTACCTGTGACCATCCTGTTATCCGCCTGCATCTGACCAAAGCCTGTTTGTGACTACTCTTCTGCCTGCCTCCCTGTACCTTTGCCGCCAGCCTGATATCCGACCTGACCTGTTTGACTATCCCTGAGCTGATCCAGTCTGCTGCACTGATCCTGTCTGCTGAGCTGATCCAGTTTGCTGAGCTGATCTAGTCTGCTGTACTGATCCTGTCTGCTGAGCTGATCCAGTCTGCTGTGCTGACCCTGTCTGCTGAGCTGATCCAGTCTGCTGCACTGATCCTGTCTGCTGCACTCATCCAGTCTGCTGCACTCATCCAGTCTGCTGCACTGATCCAGTCTGCTGAGCTGACCCTGTCTGCTGAGCTGATCCAGTCTGCTGTGCTGACCCTGTCTGCTGAGCTGATCCAGTCTGCTGTGCTGGCCCTGTCTGCTGAGCTGATCCAGTCTGCTGTGCTGGCCCTGTCTGCTGAGCTGATCCAGTCTGCTGCACTGATCCTGTCTGCTGAGCTGATCCAGTCTGTTGATCCTGACAGGCACCCGTGCCACTCCTTACTCCTGTGTCTTCTCTTACCTTACCAGGGGACCGAGAGTGGGAGCCGTATGGGGGGCCTTCCTTGGCTAGACTTGGCTAGGCTTGGCTAGACTATATATACAAGCCTGTATATAATATATATAAAAATATATATATATATATATATATATATATATATATATATATATATATATATATATATATATATATATATATATATATATATTTATATTAAATGAACTGCAGCTCACTGAGTCACCTGCCTGAAAGTGTCTTTGAACACGTACTCCAGGAATGGCCTACAGTCAGGTATAGGCTTGGCTAGACTATATATATATATATATATATATATATATATATTAAATGCACTGCAGCTAGCTGAATCAACTGCCTGCCTGAAGTATATCAGAAACAGTACACCAGAAACGGCCTGCAGTCAGATGAAGCTAAACTGTATACAGTGTATATATATATATATATATATATATATATATATATATATACATATATATTAGGGCTGTTGAAATTAATCGCCGAATCGATGCATCAGCATTTGACCGTCCATGATGCGGCATCGATGCTATAGCTTTAAGGTATCGATTATTGAGGATGACGTCATCCTCGCACCGCGTTATGCCCCACCTCCGCAACCGAACAGAGCCGAAAGCCGGCGAAGAGCCACAGGAGTAAGCCACGCCGGCTTTTCCCGCTTGCTGCCCCTGACTGACGTCATCTCCCTGCTGCCCTGCGAGGAGCGACGCTGTGTGCACGTTCGCGGGGACATGGAGCGCTGGTGGCTGGAGCTGCTGCTGTTAAGAGTGGCGGCGGCAGCGGCCGGCCTGTGGAGCACAGAGCTCCGAGGAGGAGAGTGGAGCTGCGGCATGTCAAGCAGGTGTGACGGAGACAAGGAGGAGAGTGGAGCTGCGGCATATCAAGGGGGGCCGCATGGAGGACACCTCTGCTCTTCCCCCACCTCCACACAGTGAGCATGCAGATAGGGCAGTAAAACAAAAAATTGTGTGCAGTGCTTTGTGGTGATAATAAATGCATAAAAAAGTCTTATTAAGTAGTGAATAAATATAGCCCTGAAATATATAATCTGTGATCTGATTAAAAGAAATCTTTTGTGTATTCAAAGTGATTCCAGTGCTGAGTGTGCTCTGCTGTGTTCAAATCATTCACCAGAAATCAGGAATGACACAGCAGAGAACACTCAGCACTGGAATTACTTTAAATACACAAAAGATTTATTTTAATCTGATCACAGATTATATATTTCAGGGCTATATTTATTCACTACTTAATAAGACTTTTTTTGTGCATTTATTATCACCACAAAGCACTGCACATAATTTTTTGTTTTATTGCCCTATCTGCATGCTTACTGTGTAGAGGTGGGGGAAGAGCAGAGGACTGTGTGGATGCTGGTCGAGAAAAATGGGAATTGGTCCATGGTGACACTGGGCAGGGGAGCGCTATGGTAATAGTATTATATGGGGACAGGTTAGTGGTGAGGGGGGAGGGGTATTAGTCATCTTGGATAGGACAGTCTGGCACCTCACTTACCACATCCAGCAGGTCTGCAGTCTCTGACCATCTCTTGTATCATAGATATATGGGGTAAATCCGCGCAGTGGTTGAGTGTAGTTAGGATATGGGGCCACTGCCTCTACAGATACAATACCACCTAAGTGGAGTGTATTAGAATTTGGTAAAAAGCAGGAGTAGTTATGGCGCTGCCCTTGCGGGGTTAGAATTTTTTTTCTTCTATTAGTGGACAATTCCACGATATATTACCTGGTGTACATAGCTCCTATAGATCTAGAGTATTATTCTTAAAAATTATATTTATGAGCGAAAAAAAAAACAAAAACAAAAAAACCTATATGTACCAAAATAACGTGAGTGTTTTAGATCTGGAATCTGTGACTGGTACTCGGTTACTAATAATCACATTGTGGAAATAATTTCATGTTAGTGCATTTGTGCTAAACCAGTGCTATAAATGTCATAAAGTGACTGCTGCTAAATCATACAGAATCATACAAAATGTCCAGTGCTATGAATTCCATAAAGTGACTGGTGCTAGATCATACAAAATCATACTAAATGTCCAATATAAAAGGTGACTGATGTGTTTTTATTTTGGTAAAAAGCAGGACTAGTTATGGCGCTGCCCTTGTGGGGTTAGAAATTTTTTTTCCTATTAGTGGACAATTCCTCTATATATTACCTGGTGTACATAACTCCTATAGATCTAGAATATTATTTTTAAAAATGATATTTATGAGCGAAGCAAAAAGCAAAAGAACAAAAAAAACAAAAAAAACCTATATGAACCAAAATAACGTGAGTGTTTTAGATCTGGAATCTGTGACTGGTACTCGGTTACTAATAATCACATTGTAATAAAAGTGAAATATCAACATGAAATTATTTCCACAAAGTGCATTTGTGTTAAACCAGTGCTATAAATGTCATAAAGTGACTGCTGCTAAATCATACAGAATCATACAAAATGTCCAGTGCTATGAATTCCATAAAGTGACTGGTGCTAGATCATACAAAATCATACTAAATGTCCAATATAAAAGGTGACTGATGTGTTTTTATTTTGGTAAAAAGCAGGACTAGTTATGGCGCTGCCCTTGTGGGGTTAGAAATTTTTTTTCCTATTAGTGGACAATTCCTCTATATATTACCTGGTGTACATAACTCCTATAGATCTAGAATATTATTTTTAAAAATGATATTTATGAGCAAAGCAAAAAGCAAAAGAACAAAAAAAACAAAAAAAACCTATATGAACCAAAATAACGTGAGTGTTTTAGATCTGGAATCTGTGACTGGTACTCGGTTACTAATAATCACATTGTAATAAAAGTGAAATATCAACATGAAATTATTTCCACAAAGTGCATTTGTGCTAAACCAGTGCTATAAATGTCATAAAGTGACTGCTGCTAAATCATACAGAATCATACAAAATGTCCAGTGCTATGAATTCCATAAAGTGACTGGTGCTAGATCATACAAAATCATACTAAATGTCCAATATAAAAGGTGACTGATGTGTTTTTATTTTGGTAAAAAGCAGGACTAGTTATGGCGCTGCCCTTGTGGGGTTAGAAATTTTTTTTCCTATTAGTGGACAATTCCTCTATATAATACCTGGTGTACATAACTCCTATAGATCTAGAATATTATTTTTAAAAATGATATTTATGAGCAAAGCAAAAAGCAAAAGAACAAAAAAAACAAAAAAAACCTATATGAACCAAAATAACGTGAGTGTTTTAGATCTGGAATCTGTGACTGGTACTCGGTTACTAATAATCACATTGTAATAAAAGTGAAATATCAACATGAAATTATTTCCACAAAGTGCATTTGTGCTAAACCAGTGCTATAAATGTCATAAAGTGACTGCTGCTAAATCATACAGAATCATACAAAATGTCCAGTGCTATGAATTCCATAAAGTGACTGGTGCTAGATCATACAAAATCATACTAAATGTCCAATATAAAAGGTGACTGATGTGTTTTTATTTTGGTAAAAAGCAGGACTAGTTATGGCACTGCCCTTGTGGGGTTAGAAATTTTTTTTCCTATTAGTGGACAATTCCTCTATATATAACCTGGTGTACATAACTCCTATAGATCTAGAGTATTATTCTTATTAAAGGTTATAAGGTTTTTTTTTTTTTTTTTTTTTTTTTTTTTTTTTTTTTTTTTCGCTCATAAATATTATTTTTAAGAATAATACTCGAGATCTATAGGAGTTATGTACACCAGGTAATATATAGTAGAATTGTCCACTAATAGAAAAAAAATGTTCTAACCCCACAAGGGCAGCGCCATAACTACTCCTGCTTTTTACCAATCTCTTGTATCATGTCTGCAGTCTCTGACCATCTCTTGTATCATGTCTGCAGTCTCTGACCATCTCTTGTATCATGTCTGCAGTCTCTGACCATCTCTTGTATCATGTCTGCAGTCTCTGACCATCTCTTGTATTATGTCTGCAGCCTCTGACCCTCTCCTGTATCATGTCTGCAGTCTCTGACCAACTCCTGTATCATGTCTGCAGTCTCTGACCCTCTCCTGTATCATGTCTGCAGTCTCTGACCCTCTCCCGTATCATGTCTGCAGTCTCTGACCCTCTCCCGTATCATGTCTGCAGTCTCTGACCCTCTCCTGTATCATGTCTGCAGTCTCTGACCCTCTCCTGTATCATATCCAGTCTCTGACCCTCTCCTGTATCATGTCTGCAGTCTCTGACCATCTTCTGTAATCATTTGGGGGCAGTCTGGAGCTCCTCTTTAAGTTGTCTGCTGTGTTTACACTTTGCTACATGCAGGGAATGTTGTCTTTTTTTTAAGAACAGATAAAATTAAAAAAATGGAGTTCTTCTGACTACTTCAATTTTTTGGATGAAAACCGTGCGTAGTAATCGTAATGCATCGTGAATCGTGGACCTGATAATCGTAATCGAATCGAATCGTGAGGCCAGTGAAGATGCGCATCCCTAATAAATATATATACATATATATATATATATATATATATACTAAATACACTGCAGCTAACTGTATCATATATTTATATATTATATTATATACATATATTAGACTGACTGTATATATATATATATATATGAAATACACTGCAGCTAACTGATCAACTGCCTGCCTAAAGTATATTAGAAACAGTACACCAGGAACGGTCTGCAGTGATATCTAGCTAAACTGTATGCAGTGTATGTATATATATAGATATATCTCTCTCTATATATATATATATATATATATATATATATATATATATATATATATACAAAACCGGGATGCATATATATACTAAATATACACTGCAGCTAACTAAATCACCTGCCTGCTCAAACTAAATGAAATGACATTCTCTCTGCCTCTCGCTGTCTCTCTCTGTCTATCTCTTAACAACACCACCAATACACTATACACGGTTGACGTGCAGGCGGCCTTATATAGTGTGGGGCGTGGACTTAACCCCCTGAGCCATAATTGGTCAAAGG
This sequence comes from Lithobates clamitans, assembly GCA_037952925.1. Taxonomy (NCBI): domain Eukaryota; kingdom Metazoa; phylum Chordata; class Amphibia; order Anura; family Ranidae; genus Lithobates; species Lithobates clamitans. The sequence goes on along the minus strand of JBBGZY010000665.1, from coordinate 2,909,453 downwards.
CACCCTGCCTTTGGCCAATTATGGCTCTCTTTGCTGATGTCACTGTGATTGGCCAAAGCATGTGGGTCATAGTGCATGTTTGGCCAAACATCAGCCAGCAATGCACTGTGATGATGCAGTGCATTATGGGCCGTGACGCGCCACTCGAATTTGGCGCCAACGACCCATAATGTTCGATCTTCGTCGAATGATTGAACAGCCGATGTTCGAGTCTAACTCATGTTCGACTCGAACAGACAGCCCATCCCTACTCTCTAGCAATACAAACTGTAACCAGAGACAGAATTAATTAACCACTTCAGCCCCGGAAGAATTTACTCCCTTCCTGACCGTTTTTTGCAACATTGCACCCAAACAAAATTTACGTCCTTTTTTTCCCACAAATAGAGCTTTCTTCAGGTGGTATTTGATCGCCTCTGCGGTTTTTATTTTCTGCACCATAAACAAAAAAAGAGCGACAATTTTGAAAAAACACAATATTTTGTACTTTTTGCTATAATAAATATCCCCATTTTTTTTTTAAAAAGCTAATTTTTTCTCAGTTTAGGCTGATATGTATTCTTCTACATATTTTTGGTAAAAAAAAAAAATCTCAATAAGCGTATATTGATTGGTTTGCTCAAAAGTTATAGCGTCTACAAAATAGGGGATATATTTATAGCATTTTTATTATTATTTTTTTTTTTTACCAGTAATGGTGGAGATCTGCGATTTTGATTGTGACTGCGACATTATGGTGGACACATTGGACAATTTTGACACAGCGATCAGTGCGATTAATTATGCATTGATTACTGTAAAAATGTGACTGGCAGTGAAGGGGTTAACACTAGGGGGCGGTGAAGGGGTTAACTATGTTCCCTGAGAGGTGATTCTAACTGACGGGGGAGGGGACTAACTAGAGGAAGTGACAGATCGTGGTTCCTAGCTTATAGGAACACAAATCTGTCACTCCTGTCAGAGACAGAACAGGGAAGTGTGTGTTTACACATACATGTCCCTGTTCTGTCTCTCCTGGTCACGATCGCTCATGGCCGGCGGTCATTGCGACTGTCGGCCACGAGCATCGGCACCCCCCGCTATGCAGCGCGCGTGCACCTGCTATCCGGACCCTGCAAGCCAACGTACAGCTACATGGTTTCGCGCAGGGGAGCCAACCTGCCGCAGTATAACTGTGGCTGCTGGTCTGGAAGCAGTTAAAGCAGAGGTCTGCCCAAAAAAAAATAAAAAATTACACATACCTACACATACTGCAGCTGCTGGCTTTTAATAATAGGACACTTACCTGTCCTGGAGTCCAGCGATGTCAGCAACGCAGCTGATGTTTATATCAGCTGGCGGGTGCTGCCGCCGCCATTGCAGGTAAGGGGACCCGGCAGTGTAGCCTTACAGTTTCATGCCGGGAACCCTACTCCGCATGTTCGAGGCCCCCCTCTCCTCTCCTACTGGCCCAGCGACAGGGGGAGGAGGGAGCCCTGTGGTGATGTCATGGGCCATGGCATGGACTCCCCCCCCCCGAAAGGTGCCAATTGTGGCACCGGAGGGGGACAGAAGACAAATGAGTGGCATTTCCACTTTAACTAGTCCCTTAAAGCAGCTCAGGTGACTTCATGCCCACCAGGCCATTGTTGTGATTAATCAGGATTTCACTACAGGTCAGACTTGTCACCGAACTTCACACAGTAATTATACAGTATCATAACTATAAACACAGGATACCTTCTCACAGGAGCTTCCAGTAGCAGACGGACCGTCCGTCTCTTACATTGTACAGAGGCCAATGTGATCAGCTCTTTCAATTAACATGTCAAGTTCAGAATCAAACAAACTAAGAATAGTCTTTATATATATATCCTGGGAGATATTGTGGATAAATATTACTGTCTCATTTTAAGTAGTACAAGCCACATTTTCTCAGTCACCCTGTGCCCCTAATGGACATAGGGGGTGCAAGGGGAGCTGAAACAAGGGTTTCCCAACCTCTCCAAGGGATTCTGGGTTCCACAGGCCCTCCCGTCACTGCTATCGGCTAGATAAACCACCACACATAGCTGCAACAAATCTCGGAGGATAATCATTGATAAATTACTGGAAAACTGCCGAAATGTTGCAAAGACCAAATGGCATTACAAGGTATTCACAATGGTCACTTCTGGTATTAAATGCATTTTTCCATTCATCGCCCTCCTTGATCCTCATAAGATTGTATGCCCCTCTCAAATCAAGGTTTGTGAAAATCTTTGCTCCCTTGAGGTGGTCAAATAACTCCACAATCAATGGAATCTGATAAGCATTCATAATCGTGAAGCGATTGAGACCCCTATAATCAAAACAAGGTCTCAGTTCATCACTGTTCTTTTTCACAAAGAAGAAACCAGCACCAGCAAGAGACAAGGATTTATGGACAAATCCTCGAGAGAGTGCTTCGGCAACATACTCCTTCATGGCTTTGTCCTCCAAGACAGACAAAGAGTAAACCCAGCCACAAGGGGGTATGGCACCAGTATGGTATGGCACCAGGTTGAAGTTCAATTGAGCAATTATAGCAGAAAAACGAACGTCGCCCCTGGGACTTTAAATGAGATGTTTATGGTGATCAAAGGGTAAAACAAGTGTGGAAGTCAAAAATGGTTTATTAAAAATAACAACATCATCCAATAAAAGACATGAGCATGGGTGAACAAATTCATGAGAACAGCAACATTGCATAATAGTCCTTGAAACATAGCCATAATATGATAATAGTAGTAATACATGTGATACAGATATGCATGGTACATCTCTAACCCGACGCGTTTCGCGAGCCTTTCTCGCTTCATCAGGGGCTGATGTGCATATCTGCTGTCTGTAAAAACAGATAAAGTATATATTAAAGTATCGGTCATGATGGGACAAAAGCAAGGAGCCTGAACCGATCAACCCATACCTACTTGTCAGACAAGGACTTCAAGGACTGAACCCAGGTGGGGGTCGGCGGAGGGCATCTCCCCCGGGAGCTGAAGAGACGGAGAACCCAGCAAAGAGGCCCGAGACCGGACATGGGGGGCAGCGTGGCAATATCAGAAGAAAAAGAGTGTGAGCCCAAAATGCTCCCATATATCTTGCAGGGCATGACCACTGTATAAAATATACAAATATGAAGTATATAAGATTAAATGTCTAAAAAGTAGTATGCATCATTACACAAGGTAGAAGAGTGTCCTACAGAAGGAGTCTGAGGTGATTGCATGAGCACTATCATGGGAGTATAAAGTAAGTGCATATACAAATATGAGGTATGGAAGATTAAGTGTCTAGAAAATAGTATGCATCATTGCACAAAGTACAAGAGTGTCCTACAGAAGGAATTTGAAATGATTGCATGAGCACTGTCATGGAAGTATGGAGTCTGTGCTGAATGCAAGGTATACAAAAAATCCTACAGAATATGGGGGGGGAAAGAAAAAGAAAGGTGTGAGGGGAGAATCTGGAGTGAAGAAAGGAAGAGCAGATGAAAAGTGTGGTGAAAAAGAAAAGGGAAAGGAATAAAAAGAAGAAAAAAGGGGAGAGGGAAGGGGGAGGGGGAAAAGGAAAGGTGGGGAAGTTAGGGAGTGAGACAAGGTGAAATAGGGAAGCAAGGATGTGTGAAGACAAGTGATGGGAAGGTACGAGCGACAGGTTGAAAGTAAAAGAGGGAGTAATGAAAAATGTGAGTATGGAATGTGAATCAAAGTTACAAAGTGTGCATATATGGATGAATACACAATGGGATACAAAGTATAAATGTGGGGGAATAAGCAAAGTGCCTACCAGTGTGATTGAGCGTCCCACCTGTGTGTTGAAAGGACATGATAAAAAGAAAGGTTGCCACGCCAGCACCCCAGCCTAAATACCGGACATCAGCTGAATACCCCGCCCCTAACGTCATGCGTCAGGTGGAGCAGGAGGGGACCGCAACACGCCCGCCGCACAGCGGCATGCACTCGCGATTCCCAAGCCCCCGCCTGGATGACACACCGCGCCCATTAGTGTGGGGATACCGCTGGAGTGCAGGCATCCCCAAATGGGCGTGGAACATGACGCCGATGCACGGGTGGCTCCGCCCACCCGGGAAAACCAGAGGGACGGAGACAGCTGGGGAGAAGTACTCCCCATTTGTGCATCGCAGCTCCCAGAGGGTGAGAACAACCGTCCACCCCACAACAAGGGAGCAGCATGAAGGAACCAGGTCAGCAAGTGCACAATTAACCAGTTAAGGTGAACCAGCATGTCATTATGAGTACATGGTAATAAACCCAATGTTGACAGTAAAGATCTAGGCTCAGCATCAGATAAGGGCATTTAGGTGTCTTCCACCTGGGTACAAATAGAACAGAAAATCTGAGAACTGACCCCTAACATAAAGCACCTCCATCCCTGAATATAGCAGAAAAACGAACGTCGCCCCTGGAACTTTAAATGAGATGTTTATGGTGATCAAAGGGTAAAACAAGTGTGGAAGTCAAAAATGGTTTATTAAAAATAACAACATCATCCAATAAAAGACATGAGCATGGGTGAACAAATTCATGAGAACAGCAACATTGCATAATAGTCCTTGAAACATAGCCATAATATGATAATAGTAGTAATACATGTGATACAGATATGCATGGTACATCTCTAACCCGACGCGTTTCGCGAGCCTTTCTCGCTTCATCAGGGGCTGATGTGCATATCTGCTGTCTGTAAAAACAGATAAAGTATATATTAAAGTATCGGTCATGATGGGACAAAAGCAAGGAGCCTGAACCGATCAACCCATACCTACTTGTCAGACAAGGACTTCAAGGACTGAACCCAGGTGGGGGTCGGCGGAGGGCATCTCCCCCGGGAGCTGAAGAGACGGAGAACCCAGCAAAGAGGCCCGAGACCGGACATGGGGGGCAGCGTGGCAATATCAGAAGAAAAAGAGTGTGAGCCCAAAATGCTCCCATATATCTTGCAGGGCATGACCACTGTATAAAATATACAAATATGAAGTATATAAGATTAAATGTCTAAAAAGTAGTATGCATCATTACACAAGGTAGAAGAGTGTCCTACAGAAGGAGTCTGAGGTGATTGCATGAGCACTATCATGGGAGTATAAAGTATGTGCATATACAAATATGAGGTATGGAAGATTAAATGTCTAGAAAATAGTATGCATCATTGCACAAAGTACAAGAGTGTCCTACAGAAGGAATTTGAAATGATTGCATGAGCACTGTCATGGAAGTATGGAGTCTGTGCTGAATGCAAGGTATACAAAAAATCCTACAGAATATGGGGGGGAAAAGAAAAAGAAAGGTGTGAGGGGAGAATCTGGAGTGAAGAAAGGAAGAGCAGATGAAAAGTGTGGTGAAAAAGAAAAGGGAAAGGAATAAAAAGAAGAAAAAAGGGGAGAGGGAAGGGAGAGGGGGAAAAGGAAAGGTGGGGAAGTTAGGGAGTGAGACAAGGTGAAATAGGGAAGCAAGGATGTGTGAAGACAAGTGATGGGAAGGTACGAGCGACAGGTTGAAAGTAAAAGAGGGAGTAATGAAAAATGTGAGTATGGAATGTGAATCAAAGTTACAAAGTGTGCATATATGGATGAATACACAATGGGATACAAAGTATAAATGTGGGGGAATAAGCAAAGTGCCTACCAGTGTGATTGAGCGTCCCACCTGTGTGTTGAAAGGACATGATAAAAAGAAAGGTTGCCACGCCAGCACCCCAGCCTAAATACCGGACATCAGCTGAATACCCCGCCCCTAACGTCATGCGTCAGGTGGAGCAGGAGGGGACCGCAACACGCCCGCCGCACAGCGGCATGCACTCGCGATTCCCAAGCCCCCGCCTGGATGACACACCGCGCCCATTAGTGTGGGGATACCGCTGGAGTGCAGGCATCCCCAAATGGGTGAGCAATTATATGACCAGTGTGGAGGTAAACTACTGGCTTGGCCTTTGTCAAAGACATTGCTAAATTCGCAGTACTCTTCCAGCAGGGAGGAGAGTGAAGAGGTGCACAAGACCTTAGCCACTTTCTGAAATGTCTTCCTGCATTGTGGCGACCAGGAAACAACCTCAGCACGAAGCCAATCAAAAGAGGGGTTGTGCCACTGTAACCAAGGATAACCAATAACCACCGGTAAATGAGGTGAGGAAATTACTTGGAATTGGATTATCTCATTGTGAAAAGCCCCTATGGCCATGGTCAATGGAGCAGTCTCATAAGTCACATGGGCAGGCTGTAGAGGTCTCCCATCAATGGCCTCAAGGGCAAGTGGAGTGGCACGAAACTGCAGCGGAATTGAGTGCTTAGACACAAAGGCACCATCAAAGAACAGGCCTGCAGCCCCAGAGTCGATTAGAGCCTGTCTCTCGATGGAAAACTCAGACCAAGAAAGGGTCAACAGTGCAGGGGGGGTGAACTCTGGATGAGAGAAGAGAAGGTAACCTGTGGGTGGAGGGTGGGGGGTGAGCTGTAGAGAGAGGGGGAAGAGGGTGGGCTGGGGGGAACTGTGGAGAGAGGGGAGAGGGTGAGCTGGGGGGGGAACTGTGGAGAGGGGGGAGAGGGTGAGCTGTGGGGGGAGGTGAACTGTGGAGAGGGTGAGCTGTGAGGGGGAGGGAGGTGAAATGTGGAAGAGAGAAGAGAAGGTAACACTTAGGTGGAGTGAGGGGGTGAGCTGTAGAGAGAGGGTGAGCTGGGGGGGACTGTGGAGAGGGGGGAGAGGGTGAGCTGGGGGGAACTGTGGAGAGGGGGAGCTGTGGGGGAAGGTAAACTGTGGAGAGGAAGGGCAGAGGGTGAGCTATGGGGGGAGGTGAACTGTGGAGAGGGTGAGCTGTGGCGGGGAGGTGAACAGTGGAGAGGAAGGTGGAGAGGGTGAGCTGTGGGGGGGAGGTGAACCGTGGAGAGGGGGGAGAGGGTGAGCTGTGAGGGGAACTGTGGAGAGGGGAGAGAGGGTGAGCTGTGGGGGAAGTGAACGGGGGAGAGGGTGAGCTGTGGGGGAGGTGAACTGTGGAGAGAATGGGGGAGAGGGTGAGCTGTGGGGGGAGGTGAACTGTGGAGAGGGTGAGCTGTGGGGGGGTGAACTGTGGAGGAGAGAAAAGAAGGTAACCCGTGGGTGGAGGGAGGGGGTGAGCTGTAGAGAGAGGTGGAGAGGGTGAGCTGGGGGGACTATGGAGAGGGGGGAGAGGGCGAGCTGGTGGGGAACTGTGGAGAGGGGGAAGAGGGTGAGCTGGGAGGATGTGAACTGTGAAGATGAAGGGGGAGAGGGTGAGCTTTGGGGGGAGGTGAACTGTGGAGAGGAAGGGGAGAGGGTGAGCTGTGGGGGGAGGTGAACTGTGGAGAGAGTGAGCTGTGGGGGGAGGTGAACTGTAGAGAGGAAGGTGGAGAGGGTGAGCTGTGGGGGGAGGTGAACTGTGGAGAGAGTGAGCTGTGGGGGGAGGTGAACTGTGGAGAGAGTGAGCTGTGGGGGGAGGTGAACTGTGGAGAGGAAGGTGGAGAGGGTGAGCTGTGGGGGGGGTGAACTATGGAGGAGAGAAAAGTAGGTAACCTATGGGTGGAGGGAGGGGGTGAGCTGTAGAGAGAGGGGGAGAGGGGGAGCTGGGGGGACTGTGGAGAGGGGGGAGAGGGCGAGCGGGGGGGGGAACTGTGGACAGGGGGAAGAGGGTGAGCTGGGGGGATGTAAACTATGAAGATGAAGGGGGAGAGGGTGAGCTGTGGGGGGAGATGAACTGTGGAGAGGGGGGAGAGGGTGAGCTGTGGGGGAGGTAAACTGTGGAGAGAATGGGGGAGAGGGTGAGCTGTGGGGGGAGGTGGACTGTGGAGAGGGTGAGCTGTGGGGGGGAGGTGAACTGTGGAGGAGAGAAAAGAAGGTAACCCGTGGGTGGAGGGAGGGGGTGAGCTGTAGAGAGAGGTGGAGAGGGTGAGCTGGGGGGACTATGGAGAGGAGGGAGAGGGCGAGCTGTGGGGGAACTGTGGAGAGGGGGAAGAGGGTGAGCTGGGGGGATGTGAACTGTGAAGACGAAGGGGGAGAGGGTGAGCTTTGGGGGGAGGTGAACTGTGGAGAGGAAGGGGAGAGGGTGAGCTGTGGGGGGAGGTGAACTGTAGAGAGAGTGAGCTGTGGGGGGAGGTGAACTGTAGAGAGGAAGGTAGAGATGGTGAGCTGTGGGGGGAGGTGAACTGTGGAGAGAGTGAGCTGTTGGGGGAGGTGAACTGTGGAGAGAGTGAGCTGTGGGGGGAGGTGAACTGTGGAGAGGAAGGTGGAGAGGGTGAGCTGTGGGGGGGGGTGAACTGTGGAGGAGAGAAAAGAAGGTAACCTATGGGTGGAGGCAGGGGGTGAGCTGTAGAGAGAGGGGGAGAGGGGGAGCTGGGGGGACTGTGGAGAGGGGGGAGAGGGCGAGCTGGGGGGGAACTGTGGAGAGGGGGAAGAGGGTGAGCTGGGGGGATGTGAACTGTGAAGATGAAGGGGGAGAGGGTGAGCTGTGGGGGGAGGTGAACTGTGGAGAGGAAGGGGAGAGAGTGAGCTGTGGGGGGAGGTGAACTGTGGAGAGAGTGAGCTGTGGGGGGAGGTGAACTGTGGAGAGGAAGGTGGAGAGGGTGAGCTGTGGGGGGGAGGTGAACTGTGGAGAGGGGGAGAGGGTGAGCTGTGGGGGGAGGTGAACTGTGGAGAGGAAGGGGGAGAGGGTGAGCTGTGGGTGGAGGTGAACTGTGGAGAGGGTGAGCTGTGGGGGGGAGGGAGGTGAGCTGTGGAGAGGGTGAGCTGTAGAGGGGAGGTGAACTGTGGACGAGAGAAGAGAATGTAACCTGTGGGTGGAGGGAGGAGGGGTGAGCTGTGGAGAGGGGGAGGGGGTGAAAGGTAACCTGTTTGTGTGTGGGGGGGGGGTGAGCTGTGGATGAGAGAAGAAAAGGTGACCTGTGGATGGAGAGGTGAGCTGTAGACAGGGAGGGAGAAGGTAAAGAACACTTTACTTCTCTTTCCCAAGGAATGGAGGTATTGGGGGCGGGAATAGGGGTGGGGTTGGGGGGTAAGGGGGGGGGGTGGGTTCCTGCACCTATTCTCTGACAAAAAAAGCCCTGAATAAGAGCCTTAAAACCTATGAACTATTAATTCACCGTTTCTAGAATTTTCTCTAACCAATTAATCAAATATCATTACACATATATATATTACACGCACACAAAAATAGATAAAATTTGTGCAGCTGCAACTTATGTTTAAGTTATAACAAAAGTCAAAAACCATATTTCTCCATTTACATGAAGGTCAGGTTAATATAACCCATCACAGAGTTCCCCCTTACATCAGAGTCTGAAGGATTCCTCCTTACAGTGCAAGGGAACTTTGATGTAAAGGGGAGTGCTGCAGATCATTATGTAAGTGGAAGTGCTGCAGATTTTGGTGTAAAGGGGAACTCTGATGTAAGGGGGGGCTCTGGTGACCAGAGATCATCTTGTTTTAGAGTGCACAGCATTCCCCTTTACACCAGGTTCCGCAGAGTTCCAACTTGCATTTAAAACGGGAACTCTAATGTGGGGGGGACTTTGGTGACCACAGAGCACCTTCTGCAGAGTGAATGCACTAAGGTAAAGGGGGGTTACTGATATAAGGGGGAACCATTTATATTAGTGCCCCTTACCTTACTGTACTCACTCCCCCTTGCATCAGTGATCCTCTCCAGACTGGCCTTGCAACGCTGTCACTGACCTCCTCTCAGGTGCACCATGCAGGGCTCAGTCAGACGGTCCTCTCTGAGCTCCAGCTTGGTGGCTCTGGTTTCATCCCATATTATCTGCCACACACATTATAGTCCACACACATCTGACTCCTCCCGTGCCCCCCATCCTAGCAGCGCTCCGGCTCTTGACTGCTCTGTAGGCTACCCCCCCCCCAGAGACTGCAGACATAATACAAGAGATGGTCAGAGACTGTGCAGCCATAATACAAGAGATGGTCAGGGACTGTGTGGCCATAATACAAGAAATGGTCAGAGACTGTGCGGCCATAATACAAGAGATGGTCAGAGACTGCGCGACCATAATACAAGAGATGATCAGAGACTGTGCGGCCATAATACAAGAGATGATCAGAGACTGTGCGGCCATAATACAAGAGATGGTGAAAGACTGTGTGGACATGATACAAGAGATGGTCAGAGACTGTGCAGACATGATACAAGAGATGATCAGAGACTGTGTGGACATAATACAAGAGATGGTCAGAGACTGTGCAGACATGATACAAGAGATGGTGTCATATACCAGATAAGACCAGAACTGTGTGACTGCGACAGAGTGAACCAGACATAAATAGGTGAAAGTAAGTTTATTAAGGTAAATGCATATACATGTGAACACACCACCAATACAGAGTGAACAAACCAAACAACCAAACAGTGATAATAAACCAACCAGCATATGTAGCAAAAGGGAGTACCAGAATCGTAGTCAAGCCAGGCCAGGGTCATAAACAGGAAATCAGTAGCTGGGAAGGGAAACAAACAGGACAAGAGAGGATGGATGGATCACAGGAGTCACAGGTGAGGTACAAAGCTCAGGGTCCAGGGAACAGACAGGAAACAGAATCAACAGGTTCCAGGAATCAGGCTTCAGGTTCAGAAATCAGGTTTCAGGATCAGAGTAACAGGATACAGGCGCAGGTCAGGGCTCAAGGAAAATACCAGGGCAAGGTGTGTGTGCACTTGCCGGGTATTTATACTGCAGCTGCTAATTAAGGTCAGGTGACACCTGTCTGCAGAGGGGAATACCTGCTCCATACTGCCAGGATTCCTCCGCTGGTGGACGCCAGTACTGCGGCCCAAAGGTGACAAAATACCAGCAGGAAAAAGCTCTTCTGACAGCTCCAAACTGCCAGGAGACACCTGCTGGTGGACCTCAGTACTGCACACCAAATGATCGATATTACCAGCGGAGGAGACCTTTCCTGACAGTACCCCCCCTCAAAGGAGCAACCTCAGGACGCTCCAACTAGCCGTTGCTGGAGAAAGTCCATGGTGTCCAGCCGGGCAGCGGGCACCTCAAGCTGGGCAGCAAGCAGTGGCACATCAGGCTGGGCAGCGGGTAGGAACACACCAGGCTGGGCAGCGGACAGGAACACACCAGGCTGGGAAGCGGACAGGAACACTTCAACCTGGCAGCGGACAGGAACACTTCAAGCTGGGCAGCAGACAGGAACACTTCAAGCTGGGCAGTGGACAGGAACACTTCAAGCTGGGCAGCGGACAGGAACACTTCAAGCTGGGCAGCTGGCACAGGCACTTCAAGCTGGGCAACAGGCACAGGCACTTCAAGCTGGGCAGCAGGCACAGGCACTTTAAGCTGGGCAGCAGGCACGGGCTCTTCAAGATGGGCATGGGGCAGAGGCACAGGCACATCAAGCGGGGCAGCAGGCACGGGCTCTTCAAGCTGGGCAGCAAGCACATCAAGCGGGGCAGCAGGCACATCAAGCTGGGCAGCAGGCACGGGCTCTTCAAGCTGGGCAGCAGGCATGGGCTTTTCAAGATGGGCAGGGGGCAGAGGCACAGGCACATCAAGCGGGGCAGCGGGCACTTCAAGCTGGGCAGCAGGCACATCAAGCGGGGCAGCAGGCACATCAAGCTGGGCAGCAGGCACAGGCACTTCAAGCTGGGCAGCAGGCACGGGCACTTCAAGCTGGGCAGCAGGCACATCAAGCGTGGCAGCAGGCACGGGCACTTCAAGCTGGGCGGCAGGCATATCAAGCGGGGCAGTAGGCACATCAAGCTGGGCAGCAGGCACGGGAACTTCAAGCTGGGCAGCAGGCACATCAGGCTGGGCAGCAGGCACAGGCACTTCAAGCTGGGCAGCAGGCACGGGCACTTCAAGCTAGGCAGCAAGCACGGGCACTTCAAGCTGGGCAGCAGGCACATCAGGCTGGGCAGCAGGCACGGGCACTTCAAGCTGGGCAGCAGGCACGGGCACGTCAAGCTGGGCAGCAGGCACATCAAGTGGGGCAGCAGGCACATCAGACTGGAAAGCAGGCACAACAGGCTGCAGAGCGGGCACAACAGGCTAGAGAGCGGGCACAACAGGCTGGAGAGCGGGCACAACAGGCTGGAGAGCGGGCACAACAGACTGGAAAGCAGGCACATCAGGCTGGAAGGTGGGTTCATCAGACGGGAAAGCGAGCTCATCAGACTAGAGAATGGGCTCATCAGGCTGGAGAGCGGGCACTGGCACCTCTGGCTGGAACTCTGGCACCTCCGGCTGGAAAGCAGGCTCATCAGGCTGGAAAGCGGGCTCATCAGGCTGGAGAGCGGGCACTGACAGCTCTGGCTGGAACACTGGCACCTCCGGCTTGAACACTGGCACCTCCGGCTGGAACACTGGCACATCAGGCTGGAATGCGGGCACATCAGGCTGGAAGGCGGGCACATCAGGCTGGATAGCAAGCACTAGGACGTCAGACTGGATTGGATTAGCTGGTGCGGAAGCAGGTTGGGTTACTGGCAGGATCGTCTTGGTTGGAAAAAACGTTTGTTTTTTCTTTGGCTTAGCCACTGAAGCTCTGTTGGTGTGGGGTACAGCAGACTGGAAAGGAGGATTGGGATATGGCAGAGAAGAGGCAACAGTAGCGGGGGGAAGTTCCTGTGGGTTTGTAGGCAGCTGAGAAGAGGCAGGTGGGTTGAATGCAGGATAGGTACAGGGAGCAGAGACCGGATATGAGTATTTGGTTGGGAGCAGCGTATACTGAGCTGCAACTGAGGTTGACATGGGTGATGGGATAACATACATTTGGGTAGGCTGGTGTTTGGTGGCAGAGGTGGTTTGTTTGGCTGGGGCTGATTGCACCATGTCAGACCATGCTGAAAGTATAGGTTGTACAAACTGTGCTTTTAAATCTCCCTGTCTAACAAAAGACTGAACAGACACAATGCACTCAGCAATCACCTGTGGGGAACAGGCTGAGTAGTGCTCACAAAAATCGTCAGGATCATCTTCAAAAAGCCACACTAGGGATACAACCTGATTCATATCAAAAGGAGGAGTGAAATCATCACGGCCCCCTGGAATACAGGGCAGGGCCAGCTCAGTGCAGATCTTGATCAAAGACTGCACCTCCCCAAACAATATATAACCCTGATTGACCAGGGAGTGAGCCAAACGTATAGTTGTAAACAACTGGTCACTAGGCCATTCTTTCAGAGCCTGGCGGCAATAATCACCACTTTCAGGTGCCAGCAGAGAAAAATAAATAACCTCATCGGCATTCATGTTTGCAACCAAACTGAATCAAAATGGTGCAGCCCTGTGCAGCCACTTCCGGTCAGGAATGGCCCTGGTATTCTGTCATATACCAGATAAGACCAGAACTGTGTGACTGTGACAGAGTGAACCAGACTTAAATAGGTGAGTAAGTAAGGTAAGTTTATTAAGGTAAATGCATATACATGTGAACACACCACCAATACAGAGTGAACAAACCAAACAACCAAACAGTGATAATAAACCAACCAGCATATGTAGCAAAAGGGAGTACCAGAATCGTAGTCAAGGCAGGCCAGGGTCATAAACAGGAAATCAGTAGCTGGGAAGGGAAACAAACAGGACAAGAGAGGATGGATGGATCACAGGAGTCACAGGTGAGGTACAAAGCTCAGGGTCCAGGCTTCAATTACCAGACAGGAAACAGGATCAACAGGTTCCAGGAATCAGGCTTCAGGTACAGAAATCAGGTTTCAGGATAAGAGGATCAGAGGATCAGAGTAACAGGATACAGGCTGCAGGTCAGGGCTCAAGGAAAATACCAGGGCAAGGTGTGTGTGCACTTGCCAGGTATTTATACTGCAGCTGCTAATTAAGGTCAGGTGACACCTGTCTGCAGAGGGGAATACCTGCTCCATACTGCCAGGATTCCTCCGCTGGTGGACGCCAGTACTGCGGCCCAAAGGTGACAGAATACCAGCAGGAAAAAGTTCTTCTGACAGCTCCAAACTGCCAGGAGACACCTGCTGGAGGACCTCAGTACTGCACGCCAAATGATCGATACTACCAGCGGAGGAGCCACAGCCTCAGACGATCCTTCCACAGCCAGGGTGCAGACAGATGATCCCTCTATACACTCTTCTGTCCCCTAGTACAAGCAGGAGAACCAGACACATTTGCTTTGAGTGCCCTGCAGTGCATTCTGGGAGGTGTAGTCTCTGCAGAGCGCAGGCAGTGGCTAGTGTGTGGTGTGGAGAACTACAACTCCTGCCTTGCAATGTTGTGCCGGCTTTAGGAAAAGGCTAGGATGGCAGTAGAGCCTTCTTTTGGCTGCAGTTGAGGAGATGTTCTCTGTGTTAGGGGGGTGTTACAGCTGTGTGGAACCTCCATGGCCCTCCATTACCCCAGTGCTGGCCCGCTCACCTCACCAGCCTGGGGACACCCAGGACTGTCTTTAATATTAATTGGACCCTTGGCAAACATTTTTCTGGGCCCCCCACCCCTAGAAATTTTGCTCTCCACCCCAACATCCCCAAAAAACAAACACGCACATCTACTTATCTAAAAAAACTCTTTAATAATGTAAACATAAAGATCTGGTTCACACTCACTGATTGCTCCAAGCTCACTGATTGGTTGCTAGAGGTTACTGCACATCATTACTGCTCACCCATTGGTTGCTAGAAGTTACTGCACATCATTACCGCTCACTAACTGGTTGCTATAGGTTATTGCTTATCACTCACTGATTGGTTGCTAGAGGTTACAGCACATCATTTCCTCTCACTGGGTGGCAGGACAGTATTGTGGTGTGTAATGCAACTGTAATGCCCCGTACACACGGTCTGACTTTGTTCAGACATTCCGACAACAAAATCCTAGGATTTTTTCCGACGGATGTAGGCTCAAACTTGTTTTGCGTACACACGGTCGCACAAAGTTGTTGGAATTTCCGATCGCCAACCACGCGGTTACGTACACCACGTACGACGAGACTAGAAAAGGCCAGTTCAGAACCAAGCATGGCACCCTTTGGGCTCCTTTTGCTAATCTCGTGTTAGTAAAAGTTTGGTGAGAGACGATTCGCACTTTTTCAGATCGTTTTCTGCCGTTCAGTTTGTGCTAGTGGGTTTGTATCTGCTCTTCAGTGCGTGCAAGCAAGTTCCGCATGACTTTAATTAGTCATTGTATTCTTGTTCGTTCGTTACTGTTTTTCAGGTCACTCTTCACAGGCCTTGTTGTTCTTCAGTGCGTTCTGTTACTTCGTTCTGAGCAGCCGACCGTTTTCTAGCCATGTTGCGTATGCGTACTCCTCATAGAGTTCGTGCTGTGCGGGGGCTTGGTGTTGGGGTCCTGACCTTGACACAAGTCCAGTCCGTAAACAGGGTGGGGAGGAGTTCATGGACCAAGAATTGGTTGCTTCAGCGTGACCAGTTCTCTCATATGCCTTTGCTCCGTGAGATCCGTGAGAATAATCCTGATGATTTCAGGAACTTTCTCAGGATGACGGACCCCGTATTTCACCGTCTTCTGGCTTCGCTGACCCCTTATATTAGCAGGCAGGATACCTGCATGAGGCAAGCCATCACTCCGGAGCAGAGGTTGGTCGCTACCCTGCGGTATTTGGCGACAGGGAGAAGTCTGCAGGACTTGAAGTTCTCGACAGGCATCTCCCCCCAGGCTCTGGGAATCATTATCCCAGAGACCTGTTCTGCAATCATCCAGATCCTGCAGAAGGAGTATATGAAGGTAAGATTTTTATCCTTTAACTTCACATTTTATTGTATTGAATGTTTGATACTATATTGTATTTCTTTCCTCATTCCCTAATTACCATGATTGTAATATGCTGTGAATGTCCCCTTTGTCCTCATGCATGCAGGATTTTTATGCAATTATTTTTGTAGGTCCTTCATACAGATTGCCCTTCAATAACCTCCCCAGCATGGTCTCTCCTGGCCCATATTCACCTCATGTAGTCACTTAACAATGTATTTTATCAGCTCCATAGTAGTGCTTTACCCCAAACACCCCCTAAAATGTTTTGAAATGTTATTTTAGGTTTAAATTCATGCAGAGTGCCAGAGGCTTTTTTTTTGTGGTGTCCCCAAATCATTTTTAGTAACCCTCCCTCCCCCAACTGCTAAGTCAGCTGATCCCAAATCTCTATCTATCCTCAATCATCTATCTGCTGACTTTGACAAACCCATACACACTATACCCATCTGTTTTGTGCTCTGATGTATGGATGAATTCCCCAAAGCATGTAGTGCAAGGGCCTGCCTGTATACTTTCAAATGGTACTGTTTAACGTTTTTGTATCCTATTATTATCTTGACAGGTAATAGCAGAATGTCCAAATGTCCTCAAATGTGTACAATGTGTATTTATATCTTTGTATTATGACACTTCTTACCTGTCCAGTGGGCTGCCAATAGTGTAACTAAGGAGGGGCTGTTCCAAGTAATACCCTGTATTTAGGCATTCATCTCTCAATGAAGTGAAGAGGGTTACCTGTCCAAGATTTCCACACACCCCATAATGTTAGAAATGGCCCATGAGAGGGGGGGGGGGGAATATGATAGGTGTACCTTATACTTTGGCATTGTTAAATTCCCCTTAATAAATGCTATCGGGAGGTTGCCCCATAATGTTTGTGCCTAATCTGCTTGCCATGTTTCTGAGCAAAAATAGTAATTATTTTTTTTTTTCATCAACAGTTTCCTTCCACGCCACAGGAATGGCAGACTGTGGCCTCCCACTTTGCCCAGCGGTGGGACTTTCCTAACTGCGGAGGGGCAATTGATGGGAAACACGTCCACATCGTCCCACCACCCAACTCGAGATCGTACTATTTCAACTATAAGGGGTTCAATAGTATAGTGATGTTGGCGGTGGTGTCGGCTAATTACGACTTCCTGTATGTGGACGTGGGGAAGAATGGCCGGATGTCCTATGGTGGAGTCATCACCCAGACTGAATTCTTCAGGCGTCTCCAGAATGGCAGCTTGGACTTGCCAGCTCCAGAGGACAATGTGGAAGGACTCCCATTCGTGTTCGTTGCTGATGAAGCGTTTGCGCTGGGGGACCACCTGATGTGGCCATTCCTGATGAGGACCCTCACCCCGGAACAGAGGTTTTTTAATTACCGGCTGGCCAGAGCCCGAAGAGTGGTGGAGAACACATTTGGAATCCTGGCCAGCCGGTTCCGCCTATTTCTGACACCCATCCATATGGCGGAGTATAAACTGAACCATATTATACTGGCGTGCTGTATTCTCCATAACTTTTTAAGGAAACATTCGGCCAACTATGCTGGTTCAGTTGGGCTGAGGCTGGAATGATACATGAAACCACACTGATGGCGCTTGAAAGCTGCCGTCCTGGCTTGCCCTCACTAAGTGCCCGTGATGTCCGGTTATGCTACCTGGAGTTCTTTGTGGGTAGGGGGGCCATCAATATGCCAGCAAATATGTGAAGCCTTTTTATAATAAAAAAAAAGAGATTCTTTGTGGACATTTACTGCTTGTGTTTGTTTTAGCTGACCCTGACAGAAATGTGTGGAGTCCAGAAAATGGCGTGATTGTGTAACCTTGTACAAAGCACTGTTGGCTGTTATTTACTAAATGCAAAGACACATTTCACTACAAGTGCAGTTGCAACTGCACTGAAACTGCACTTGTAGTGCCAAGAGGATTTGCCCTTAGTAAAAAAAAAACCATTTTCTCTGAAAACAGCAATGACATCACCCCAAAAGTGTTGTAGCGTTGAGACAATAATCCACACATTCTTGATTAACACACTTTTTAATACCTGCACAATCACATGTGCATTTACCAAAGGTTTTTCAAACAAACCAACATGTTTGTTGTATAACAATTTTTGGGGTAGCATTATCAAAAATAGAAATGTCCATTTACGATAAAACAGGCATGTGTAAAACCAACAAGAAAGACACAAATCTTGAACTTACAAACGTCACATTTGGTAGAACTTGAAGGCAATATCAGACATGAGTATTTAGGAACTGTGTTTGATATTGCGTTCAGATGGGGTGAAGTCACCCCCGGAAAAGCCAAATTTGGAAGATGCACACCAATTTACGAATTTCAACATGTGCTAGCTGCCATCACGGGGGATCAAGTGACGTGTTTTGGGGGAGAAACCCCTTCCTCTCAGCTACTTTATTATTGAGGAAGGGGTTGCACCCCCAAAACGCGTCCATTGATCTCCCGTGATGGCAGATAGCGCATGTTGACACACTGTGTGCATCCTCCAAATTTGGCTTTGTGAAAAATCACAAAAACATTTTTCACATTGTAGCACACCAAAAAACAAAGGGTTTTGGAGGAGCTTTAAACTCGCCCCAAAACATCAATGATGTTTATATTTTTTGGAATAACATCATTGATGTTTTTCTTGATGTTTTCCAATTGTAAATTACACCCCATGATCTCCCCGATCAGGATCTGGGCACTTTCGGATGTGAAAGGATCTGGATCCACAACATCACGATCACCTAAAAAGAGAGGAACCCCCCAAAAAAATTAGGTCTCAAAAATATGCCGGCATCCATCTCTTACCTGAGCCTGTGGTCGCAGACACTCACCTGTTGTGGTGACTAGTTCCACCACGTCTTCTTCCTCCTGCTCAGCTTGTGTTGGGGGGATTTCCCCTTCTTCCAGAGGGGTGTGGGCTCTGGTCTCCTCGGATGAGGGGAGTCCTCCGAGTCTTTTCTCCCCTATGTAAAACAAAATGGATAATTAGCACACAAATATTTGATGGCAGAACTATAAATAGTAAACATTGCTTGGAAGTGGGGTACAATTGGCAATTTTAGCAGAGTTCCAAAATGTAGCATTTTCAGTGTCCTTTGTCAAGCTGCAATACTTTACATGTTTGGTTCAAGCTTCACAGATGTAGCCCCCCCTATAGTATACACAGGAGCACCTGTGTGGCCCCCTAATAAAAATGGTGTTCTTGTGTCCCACACTATTGCTCCAGTGTCCAGATGTGAAAACAGCTGCTCAGTGTCCTCTCCTTACACAGAATCTAGTTTGCATTTCATTCTAGTAACAAAGCCATCTACACAACCAAATTCTTTTAAGACAAGTATAGGGCGTAAAAATGGTGGCCAAATGCATATGGCCTAAACAATGGTATTTTATAGTCTGAAAGAAAAATGTTTGATACGAACGAATAATGTGCCCATGAACATGAAAGTTGCCATTTTAAACTGTACAACAGTTCCTAAAAGCACATGGAGCAGCACGAACGTAATAAACATCAAAAGAATAGGAACACAGCACAACTACTTACTTTTTTGCAGCACTCTCTGGATCTTTCTGTACTGCTCATGTTCTCTTAATTTGAGGTCTGACCACCGCTTCCTGAGCTGATCTTTCGATCGTCGTACCCCCAAATTGAGGTGCAGACTCCTGACCACTTTCGCCATGATCTTGGCCTTTCTGACATTGGGGTTGGGGTAAGGTCCATACTTTCCATCATAGTCGGCCTTCTTCAGGATGTCCACCATCTCCAACATCTCCCCAAAGGACATATTTGAGTCCTTAAATCTCCTTCTGGATCGGGACGTTTCCGGATCCGGGCTTTCCTCCTCCTCCTCCTCGTTGCTACAAATATCACGATCCTGCTGTGTATCTGCCATGTGCTCTTCCCCCACTGTGCCGAACGAAAAAGGGTGGGGAATAGACTAGAAAGAACGTCAGGGGCGGGCAGAGTTACACGCATGCGCAGTGTGTATAAAGCGTAACACGCGTGCGTCTTACGTACGATCTGTGAGCGGTGGAAGGAGCATCGGAGGCGCCGATCGTGATAACGAAGGTAGGATCTAAACTTGGGCCTATATTGTAACAAGATTAGGGGAGTTTGGCCTGACATTAGGGTTTGTCTTGTGTTGTGTCTTGCAGAGAAAATGGATGGGTTCAATGACCACAATTTCCTCCCCCTGTTCATAGACAAGTACAGGGAGCTGCCCTGTCTGTGGCAGGTGAGACATCCTCATTACATCAATAAACAAAAGAGGCAGGCAGCGCTGGAGAAACTGCTGGAGTTGGTGAAGCCGGTGGTCCCCACAGCAACCATCCCTTATTTAAAAACCAAAATTGGTGGCCTGAGGAGCACTTATCTTAGGGAGCGCAAGAAGGTCACAGATTCCCAGAGGTCCGGAGCTGCAGCAGATGACGTTTATGTCCCCAGGCTGTGGTGGTACTATGAGAGACTGCAATTTCTGTCAGACCACACTGAAGTCAGGGAATCCCTCTCTACTCTTCCTTCCACGCTTCCTTCCACCCCAGCTGAGGCTTCCGATGTCCAACCTGGGCCTTCCAGCCAGGAAGAAGTGGAGGAGCCCAGCTGGAGTCAGGTATAGCATTCCTCTACAGATTTCTGGGCAATAAATAAATGATGTTTACTAGATGTTATTATTGATCACTAATTGCTGATTGAAAAAAGTGTTTTACATATCAATAGACAGTAGTGGGCACCCAAATTTGGGACAAGAATGAAAAATGCTGGGCTCAGAATGATAGTCTGTTATATTTGTTAACATTCAATTTGCAACAGTCAGGAGGTGAAAATTGTGTGTGATTGATGAAGAAAATACTAAAACTATGTCCCTTTTTCATAAAAAAGGAAAAGAAAGGCGCCTCTAAGTGCAGAATGTAAAATTTAATAGAGTGCACAAAGGGTTAAAAGCACTTACAAGATTGTTGAGTGTTAAAAGACATGATAAAATCAGGAGTCCTCATCTGTGGCATGTGTCCATCCTCAGCACGGTGGTAGAGAGCAGTGTAGAGCCGTCCAGCAGCTGTAAAGCGTTCTCATGCGTGTTGAAAAGAGGAGGCAGCAGGGAAGCCTGTATTCACTGCGGGACACACAAGGCTGATGGTGTCAGTGGAGAGAAGGGGGCGGTAACGCGTTTCGGAGCATGTGCGGCTCCTTCGTCAGACCTCGGAGCCGCACATGCTCCGAAACGCGTTACCGCCCCCTTCTCTCCACTGACACCATCAGCCTTGTGTGTCCCGCAGTGAATACAGGCTTCCCTGCTGCCTCCTCTTTTCAACATGCATGAGAACGCTTTACAGCTGCTGGACGGCTCTACACTGCTCTCTACCACCGTGCTGAGGATGGACACATGCCACAGATGAGGACTCCTGATTTTATCATGTCTTTTAACACTCAACAATCTTGTAAGTGCTTTTAACCCTTTGTGCACTCTATTAAATTTTACATACTGCACTTAGAGGCGCCTTTCTTTTCCTTTTTTATATCTTCAGAGTTGCTTCTCCTCTAACCAAAGTGCTGCCAGAAGTGCCATCTCATCACTATCATCCCTCTGACCAGCTACCCACCTCCACCAGAGCGCCCTTATCACCTCTCTGTTTTATGTCCCTTTTTCATACACAGGAAGACCTTAGCCAGGAGGAGGTTGTGGAATGTGGCAGTCAGGAGGAGGCGGGATTAGTGGCAGCCAGGAGGAGGCGGGGCTAAGTGTCAGCCAAGAGAAGCCTGGGACCAGTCGCAGCCTGACAGAATCACAGGTTCCTTCCCTCCGCCTTCCATATAAAAGAGCCAGGAAGACGACTCCGAGTCCCGTGCAGGATTCTGAGTTCAGGCTAATTCAGGAGGCTTCGGCATCCCTACAAGCCTTACCCACTCCTGAAGAGGCCTTTGCCTGCATGGCTGCCACCAAACTGCAGGGCATGCAGGAGGGTCAACGCAGGCTCTGTGAGGACCTTCTGTATAAAGTCCTACGTAAGGGTGTGAGTGGGGAACTAACACCCAAGACCGACGTCATTGAGTTGGACCATCCTCCTCCTCCTCCTCCTGCTGCCACAACTCCACCACCAGAGCCACCGTGTGGAAGGAAGCGTGGAAGGAAGACCAGAGAGTGATGACCCTGGGTTCAGTCTGGTCTGACAAAAGCTGCAATCTCTCGTATGACCACAGCCTGGGGACACAGATGTCATCTGCTGCTTTCCGGATCTCTGGGACTTCTGGACCAGACTGCCCTCCCTTAGATAAGGACTCCTCAGGCCACTAATTTTGATTTAAAATTATTGATGTCTGCCCTGGGGGTCCAAGGCTTCACCCACTTCTGCAGTTTCTCCAGCGTTGCCTCCCTCTTTGTTTAGTTGTGAGCCCTTAATAAAAAATTTTTGGGGAAATTATACTCTCCTGTGTGTGTTTTAATCCAAAAAGGACAGTTTGTTGGTGACGATTCAGGTACATTTCTAATATAAAATGTGAAATTAACAAGGGACAACAACACCAAACAATCTCCTACAGATTAAATAGAACAACAAACCAATGGTGTTGTGGGAACTTGTCACAAAAAACACACACAAACATTTTTGGGAGTACAAATAAAAATCCAAAAAAAAAAACAACACCCTTCAAAAAAATACAAACACAAAAAATGAATCTACATTAAAGCCAAAAAAAAAAAATATACAACAAAATTATGTTGTCAGATGTGAGAAATCAAAATATATTGAGGGAATCCCGATAAATAGTAACGAAATAAGTTTGTGAGAAGTCTGTGTGAATATGAGCTGCAAAACTACTTTATTCTTGTCACATTATAAAGAAGAAGAGAGTGCGCTGTATTAAACCATTTTTAACATTGCAGCTTGACGAAAGTGCTGTATCCATTGCGAACGCTAAGTTTACCAGAACGAGCTGTTCCGTGTCGGAATTTCTTCTAAACATGCGTGGCACTTTGTGCGTCGGAACAGGCCACACACGGTCGGAATTGACGCGATCGGATTTTGTTGTCGGAAAATTTTATCTCCTGCTCTCCAACTTTGTGTGTTGGAAAATCCGATGGAAAATGTCCGATGGAGTCCACACACAGTCGGAATTTCCGACAACGCGCTCCGATCGGACATTTTCCATTGGAAAATCCGACCGTGTGTACTGGGCATAAGAGTGCAGTTGGTTGGATGACAGGAAGCAGTTTGTGATGATGATGGCAGCATTGGTGTGAGAGGCAGAGATCATATCTCCCCTATAATAATTAATAATGACAGGAGGCAGGGCGGTAGGATGCCTGAGGTGGGGTAGAGAGGGATGATGGGGATGTTGATGACAATGAGTGGGGTGGTAGGATGTCAGCAGAGGGGGATGATAACGATAATGGGTGGGGTTGTAGGAAGCTGGCAGTGGGGTACAAACGGGATGAAGAAAAGGATGATGATAGGGTAGGGTGTTTGGATGCTAGAGGTGGGGTACAAGGGGATGATGGGAATGTTGATGACAGGGGGTGGGGTGGTAGGATGCCAGGAACAGGGGGATTATGATGAGGATGGAGATGATGGTGACAGGGGGTAGGGTGGTGGGATGCCAGGCACAAGGGGATTATGATGAGGATGGAGATGATGGCGGCAGGGGGGGTGATGGGATGCCAGGAACAAGGGGATTATGATGAGGATGGAGATGATGGTGACAGGGGGTGGGGTGGTGGGATGCCAGGAACAAGGGGATTATGATAAGGATGGAGATGATGGTGGCAGGCGGTGGGATGCCAGGCACAGGGGGATTGTGATGAGGATGAAGATGATGGTGACAGGAGGTGGGGTTGTGGGATGCCAGGCACAGGGGAATGATGAGGATGGAGATGATGGTGGTAGGCGGTGGGATGCCAGGCACAGGGGATGAATATGGATGAAAATGATGGTGACAGGAGGTGGGATGCCAGGCACAGAGGAATGATGAAGATGGAGATGATGGTCACAGGCGGTGGAATACCAGGCACAGGGGGATGATGAGGTTGGAGATGATGGTGACAGGAGGTGGGGTGCTGGGATGCCAGGCACAGGGGGATGATAAGGAGGATAATGATGATGGTGACATCATATGTCAGATGGCATAAATGTCATAAGTTCTCTGTGTGTGTGAGGTCACAGGCGCTTGGCAGCGGTGATTTTCGGGGTGTCCTTGCTCAGGATGCTGTTACTGTCGGGCAGCAGGACTGAGTGTCATGAAATACCTTGACGCTTTGGCAGACTTGCTCCTTGATAATTGCCAGGTGGCAGCGCCAGCTCTGGCAGGTAAAGGTCCATCCTGGAGAGGAGATCAGGGAGTTTCTTCGGCTGCTGCTGCTGTAGCCACTATCCGTGCTCTGCACATGGCATCCGTGGTGCGCAGCAGAAGAGGAGGAGCCAGGGAGGGAAGTACCTTGAGCCATCCATTGACCCTGGGACCTCGGGCAGTGCTCAGGTGCTCAATCGGCCTCTGGCCAGGGAAAACTAGTTGCAGACACTATGGGTGCCGCATTAAGAATGGCCATGGGGACACCGACCAGGGGACACACACGTTAGGCCGATTAGGCAGCTGGGAGCGCGAGGCCCTAGGCGACTGCCTAATCTGCCTAATTAGAGAGCCACCTCTGCTCTCTCGGAGTCTGGAGTCAATCAGAATGGCAAACGTGATCAACTTCTCCAGCTCAGTGGGTATGTCTCGGGCTGCTATCTCATTACTGATGGTATCGGAGAGACCATGAGAAAAAACAGCCACAAGGGCCTCATTGTTCCAAGCAACCTCTACTGCCAGAGTACGCAATTCAATGGCATAATCGGCAACAGTTCTCGTACTCTGTTTGGTGGACATGAGGATCTTGGCAGCAGAAGTGGAGCGTGCGGAAAACATCAAATACCCTTTTAAAGTAAGCCACAATCTCAGAGTAACTCAGGACGACAGGGGTTTGCGGCTCCCATAGAGGGTTTTCCCAGGCCAAGGTTCTCTCAGAAAGCAAATAAATCACAAAGCCTACTTTGCGTCTATCCATGGGAAACGCCTGGGACAGCATCTCAAAGTATATCCTAACCTTGTTGAGAAACCCTCTGCATTGAACTGGATCGCCCCCAAATTGCTGGGGAAGCAGGGCGGAACCAGGCATACCTCTTATAGAGGTACTATTCAAGGCGGGTGCCTGCACAAAGGTGCCTGGAGCATCAGCAGGGATGGCCTGCAACACAGGTTGTACCAGAACAGCCTCAGTTGGAGGATCCAGGTGAGCAATGTTACTCAGGAGCATCCGTAACACTATGGCAAACTGATCCATGCGGTGATCCTGCTCATCAGAGCCGGACCGCCCTATACGCTCACTACGCAAGATGCATAGGATCCCACTGCTGTGTGGGGGGCCCCCAAGGGCGGATTGGCTCTGCTCAGGGCTGGACTGGCCTACCGGGATACCTGGACATTTCCCGGTAGACTGCCTGACCTGGGGTTGCTTTGAGTTATTCTGTGGCTGCAGCGTAGCTCAAAGCAGAGTCCCGCTGTGTCACCGACTCAGTGTGAAGTCGCGCTGTGACAAAGGTCCCGCCCTCCTCCTAGACCAGCTTGTGTGATAGATGCAGTGTTCTGTCTATCACACGAGCTGGTCTAAGAGAAGGGCGGGACTTTTGTCACAGCGCGACTGAACCTTTCACATTGAGCTCCGTGACACAGCGCAAGATGAGTGTTGTGCCTGTACAAAATCCACTGGCACTAACTGGTGAGGCGGCAATGATTGGCACAGTAAGACAGCAATGATGGGTACAGTAAGGCTACATTGATTAGAGCAGTGAGGCGAAAGTGATTGGCATGGTAAGGCGGCAATGATGGGCACAGTAAGGCTACATTGATTGACAAGGTAAGGTGGCAATGATTGGCACAGTGAGGTGGCAATGATGGGCACAGTGAGGCTACATTGATTGGCAGGGTGAGGTGGCAATGAGGGGCACAGTAAGGCTGCAATGATGGGCATGGTGAGGCGGCAATGATGGGCATAGTAAGGCAGCAATGATGGGCATGGTGAGGCGGCAATGATGGGCACAATAAGGCTGCAATGATGGGCACGGTGATGTGGCAATGATGGGCATGTTGATGCTACATTGATTGGCACAGTGAGGCGACAAAGATTGGCATGGTAAGGTGGCAATGATGGGCAAAGTAAGGCTGCAATGATGGGCATGGTGAGGCTACATTGATTGGCATGGTGAGGCAGCAATGATTGGCACGGTGAGCCGGCAATGATGGGCACGGTGAGGCTACATTGATTGGCACAGTGAGGCGGCAATGATCAGGACACAGATTTAAGGGGGGCTTTCTGGGGACCATGATGTAAGGGGAGACTCTCTGAGAACCCTGATGTAAGTAGGGAGGCTCTCTGGGGACCCTGATGTAAGGAGGGGCTCTCTGAGGACCATAATTTAAGGGGGGCTCTCTGGGGACCCTGATGTAAGGAGGGGCTCTCTGAGGACACTGATGTAAGGGGGTCTCTCTGGGGACCCTGATGCAAGGAGGGGCTTTCTGGGGACCCTGATGTAAGGAAGGAGGGGCTTTCTGGGGACCCTGATGTAAGGGGAGGCTCTTTGGGGACCCTAATGTAGGGGAGGCTCCCTGGGGACCCTGATGTAGGGGGAGGCTCTCTTGGGACCCTGATGTAAGTAGGGAGGCTCTCTGGGGACCCTGATGTAAGGAGGGGCTCTCTGAGGACACTGATGTAAGGGGGGCTCTCTGGGGACCCTGATGCAAGGAGGGGTTTTCTGGGGACCCTGATGAAAGGGGAGGTTCTCTGGGGACCCTAATGTAGGGGAGGCTCTCTGGGGACCCTGATGTAGGGGGAGGCTCTCTGGGGACCCTGATGTAAGGAGGGGCTCTCTGGGGATCCTCATGTAAGGAAGGGCTCTCTGGGGCCCTGATGTAAGTGGGGGATCTGCACTCAGATATGTAACGAGGTATATATATATATACACATACACACACGTATATTATATACATGTCTGTTCTATATTGTTGTACTTATTCTTTGACTGTTTTCTTTAAAGGAGGGAGGATTGTATTGGGAGCACTGAAGTGTCAGGTGTGACAATGGCAAATGGTTTACATAGCTCATGGCATCACGGGTCAGGTAGAGGGCCCCTTAGCAGAATTTTGCTTAGGGCCCCAGGGAGGTCAGGTTCGGCACTGCTGCTCATCCAATCTGGAAAAAAATATTACCAATAAGTGGATTGCCTGCATCTTCTGAATTCATGGCCTTCAGGAACCATGAATCAGACTGAGACAGAAGTGAAGTAAAATTCTTTATTAAAATGGTAAAATGGTATAAACAGAGCAAACGTAGTCAAAACATAGCCAGGGTTCCGTAACCAGAGCAGGTAGTTGGAACAAGCCAGCGAAGCAGTAATCCAGAGATCAGCATAGTAGAGGCAGTAAACAGGATTAGCAACGAGAAGGAAAGTCAGCCAGGCAAAAGCCTTTAACAGGAAAACGCAGCAGAAAGTATCCGGATATGTTTGACCAAGGCGAAGGCACAGAAGATCTGATCCATGCAGTTTTAAATAGCTAGCAGAGCTAGCTGACGAGCAGGAAATGAAGACCAGGTGAGTCACTGTGGAATGAAGAGTGCTGGCAATTAACCGACAGCTGAGCACAGAGCTCTGAACCCAGCCCTGACACAATAATGCATTCACTTGAAAAGATCTGGCACAGTGGCTAAATGGTTATCACTTCCACCTAGCAACACTAAGGCTCAGTTCACACAGGGACGACTTGTCAGGCGACCTAGTCGCCTGACAAGTCGCCTCCCGTTCTGTGCTATGGAACCGTTCTAAGGGGAGCGACGCAAGTCGCTCCGACTTAGAAAAAGGTTCCTGTACGACTTTGGGGGCGACTTGGGGTGACTTGCATAGACTTCTATACAGAAGTTAAGGGTTGCCGGTTTGAATCCCAACCACGACACTCCCTGCCTGGAGTTTGTATGTTCTCCCTGTGCCAGCGTGGGTTTCCTCCCACACTTCAAAGATATAGGGGGTTATTTAAGGCAAATCCACTTTGCACTAGAAGTGCAGTCAATGTAAATCCAAGGGGGACATGCAAGGAAAGTAAAAAACAGCATTTTAGCTTGCACATAATTGGATGATAAAATCAGCAGAGCTTCCCCTCATTTCAGATCTAACCCTCAGATTTACAGCGACTGCACTTCCAAGTGCACTTGCAGTGCAAAGTGGATTTGCCTTTCATAAATAACCCCCATAATTACATAGTAGGTGAGGTTGAAAAAAGACATAAGTCCATCAAGTCCAATCTAGAATTAGATTGTATATCGCCATATGTTCAGGTTCTTATCTAATAGTTTTTTGAAACACACACATAGGCATGTACACACACAGCCACCCCCACTTGTACAACAGCCCTTACTTGTAAGGTGTCTTCCTACTCCCAACTCTTTTTTGCACATGTGGCTGAGACACAGATAGAAGCTGCAGTCCAGGATACATAGCACTGAGTACAGGCAGCTCACACGAGGGGTGCATATGGAGGAAATGGCCAGAGGTGGCAGCAAAGAGCCCGATGTGAGCTCAATGACACGGAGCAGCAGCTGCCGACTCACACATATACAGAAGCAGTCACAGACCTCTGCATCCTCCCCTTCCTTCTCACATCCCTGACAGTCAGCTGGGCCCGTCCAAATACTCAGGCCCCTTACAAGTGTATGGGCTGTACCCCCTTGATGGTGGCCCTGGTAACAGAATACTACAATTTTTACAGACAGCCTCAGTGACAGTGCCCGCAGGAGCCAGTGAGATCAGCCAAGGATTCTTAATCACCTCTTTTCAATAGAGAATAAATTCAGTTCAGCTAATCATAGATGAGGTCTTTTATGCCTCTTGACAGTTTGGTTGCCTTACTCTGTTCTTATCCAGTTCCCCAATACTGTTTTTGTGAACTGGTGACCAGAGCTGAACTGCATATTAAAGATGAGATCTTACTAATGATTTGTATAGTGACAAAATTATGCATCTCTCTCTGGAGTCTATACTTTTATTGTAAGACAATATTTTGCTTGCTTTAGAAACTGCAACTGGAATTGCATGCTATTTAAGTGTATGATTTACCAGAACACCCAGATCCTATTTTACTTGCTTTAGAAACTGCATCTTGGCATTGCATGCCATTGTTAAGTCTATATATAAAGTCATTCTGGCTCCAGTGGCAAACAAAAGTCTATGTAAAAAAGCTGCAAGCAAAAGTAAATAAATATCTAGTTAGATTATTCTGCGCTTACCAAAAATAGTGATGTAAACGTGATTTTGATTTAACCACTTGCTTACAGGGCACTTAAACCCCCCTCCTATCCAGACCAATTTTCAGCTTTCAGCACTGACGCACTTTGAATGACAATTGCGCGGTCATACAAAACTGTACCCAAATTAAATTTTTATAATTTTTTCACCACAAATAGAGCTTTCTTTTGGTGGTATTTGATTACCTCTGCGGTATTTACTTTTTGTTAAAAAAAATGTAAAAAACTGAATTTTTATTTTTTATTTTTATTTTTTTATATTGTGTTATAAAAAATTTAAAACGGGTAATTTTTCTCCTTCATTGATGTACGCTGATGAGGCGGCAGTGATGGGCACTGATGGGTGGCAGTGATGGGCACTGATGGGTGGCAGTGATGGGCAGCACTGCCAGGTGGCACTGATTGGCACTACAGGTGGACATTGATAGGTGGCACTTGTGGGCATTGATAGGTGGCACTTGTTGGCATTGATAGGTGGCACTTGTTGGCACTGTTAGGTGGCACTGTGGGCACTGTTAGGTGGCACTGATGAGGCAGATGTGCCTCTTCCACTTGGGGACCGATGTCCCTGACATCAGATCCGGTGATCAGATTTTTTTTCTACTCGCGCTGTTATTACCGATCTTTTGTTTACATCATGTGATCAGCTGTCATTGGCTGACAGCTGATCACATGGTAAGGGGCCGGGACCGGCCCCTTACACGGATCGGTGATCAGCCAAGTCTCAGTGACTCGGTGATCACAGCGAGCCCGGGAGCGTGCACAGGGGAGGCCGTCATATGACGGCCTCCCGGGAATGCAGGTCCGTGCTGTGGCCGTCATTTGGCCATAGCGCGGATAGCAGGTGGTTAATAACATACACAAAAAATGTGAATATGTAAAATATTAGAATTTGTGAAAAAAGATATGACGTAATTATGCTTATTTAGCAAAAGTGAATATATAAAAAAGAAATAAATATGTGAAAAAAAAAAATATATGTAATGTGAAAAAATATATTATAGTGGAACCTCGGATTGCGAGTAACGCGGTTAATGAGCGTTTCGCAATACGAGCACTGTGTTTTTGAAAACCGTAACTCGGTTTGCGAGTGTTGCCTCGCAAAACGAGCATGATTCAGGCCAAAGCGGTGTGCAGTACTGCTTTTGACCTGAGATGGGGGGGCACCGGAGCCGAGCAGAGCCGAACGCCACCGATCACAGCCGATCGGCGCTGTTCGGAAATGCAAGGAAAAGCATGGCTGACCTTGGCAAATCTCAGGTAGGAAGTCTTTCCGAGGTTTGCCGAGGTCAGCCAAAGTGTCCTCGGGCCTTTTTGGCCGTTTCCGAGGCTCTCCGGCGCCCCCCCGCCTCTGGCCGCATTCGGTATTGCATCCCATTGAAGTCAATGCGGAACAAATTATTTTAGTTTCTATTGACTTCAATGGGAAAACTCTCTGATATGCGAGTACTTTGGATTACGAGCATACTCCTGGAACCGATTATGCTCGTATATATAAGATATCTATACATACACAAAATATATACATGAGAAAATTATATGTGTAGGTGCCGCTGCTCCCAAAAATTAAATACTCAATTCACATGTTGTAACATCGGGGGTTGGTTTAGCTTAAAGGTAGAGCTTACCAGTGAGCCGAGTCCACGCCAGATACGTAGTTTTAAGGGCTTGTAGGCCCACTTTTATTAAAGAAAGAAAATGTCCAATAACAGAAGTGTTGCCCACACAGGGGTTTCAGCTTTCCACAGCAACAATGTAAGTTCAATCAAAAATACCAAGCCACCTGGCTCTCTTTAGCAGCACTGCTGCTCAGACTTATGCTTCAGCCCTCTTGGCTCTATAACAGAGTTCCTGTACACCCAGTACCTCAGCACTCTTTTCCAGCTTCTTTTTCCAGCCCACAGGCTTGGACCCTCTGTCTGCTCTGACAGACCTGTGCAGACATGCACACTTCTCCCTTGCTTGTCTGGACTCCTGGAGACCTCCTGTCTCTCGGGGTGGAGCCCAGAACCATGGTCAGGTGCCTACAAATAGCCCAGCACACACCTGACCAGTCAGTATGCTGGTGGATCACAAAACCCGGACCCAGGACTGGGGATTTCATCCCACCCGGATCGCTACGAAATCCCCGGGCTCCAGATCCCAAAACAGATTTTACTAAATAATGAGGAAACTGAAAAGCCAGTTTCCTCTCAACCAAGCAAATACCCTGGAGCCCCTCAACCTGTCTGGTTGAGAATCCTGGACCAATACACTGGTGGGGTACCACTCCACCACAATGTATATATATATATATGGGAATAGAGCAAACCTAACAACATACAGGAGGTTATTTACGAAAGGCAAATCCACTTTGAACTGCAAGTGCACTTGAAAGTGCACTGAAAGTGCACTTGGACGTGCAGTCGCTCTAAATCTAAGGGGTAGATCTGAAATGAGTGAAAGCTCTGCTGATTTTATCATCCAATCACGTGCAAGCTAAAATGCTGTTTTTTGTTTTCCTTGCATGTTCCCCTCGGATCTACAGCGACTTTACTTCCAAGTGCACTTGCAGTGCAAAGTGGATTTTCCTTTAGTAAATAACCCCCACAGTGTAATTGATATCCAGTTCTGGGCACCAATCCTCAGGAAGCATGTACTGGAAATGGAGCGAGTACAAAGAAGGGCAACAAAGCTAATAAAGGGTCTGGAGGACATTAGTTATGAAGAAAGGTTGCGAGCACTGAATTTATTCTTTCTGGAGAAGAGACGCTTGAGAGGGGATATGATTTCAATTTACAAATACCATACTGGTGGTGACCCCACAATAGGGATAAAACTTTTTTGTGGAAGGGAGTTTAACAAGACACGTGGCCACTCATTAAAATTAGAAGAAAAGAGGTTTGACCTTAAACTACATAGAGGGTTCTTTACTGTAATGCCCCGTACACACGGTCGGATTTTCCAATGGAAAATGTCCGATCGGAGCGTGTTGTCAGAAATTCCGACCGTGTGTGGGCTCCATCGGACATTTTCCATCGGATTTTCCGACACACAAAGTTGGAGAGCAGGAGATAAAATTTTCCGACAACAAAATCCGTTGTCGGAAATTCCGATCGTGTGTACACAAATCCGACGGACAAAGTGCCACGCATGCTCAGAATAAATAAAGAGATGAAAGCTATTGGCCACTTCCCCGTTTATAGTCCCGACGTACGTGTTTTACGTCACCGCGTTTAGAACGATCGGATTTTCCAACAACTTTGTGCGACCGTATGTAGACAAAACAAATTTGAGCCAACATCCGTCGGAAAAAATCCTAGGATTTTGTTGTCGGAAAGTCCGAACAAAGTCCGACCGTGTGTACGCCCTATAAGAGTGGCAAGGATGTGGAATTCTCTTCCACAGGCGGTGGTCTCAGCGGGGAGCATCGATAGTTTCAAAAAACTATTAGAGGAACACCTGAACGACCGCAACATACAGGGATATACAATGTAATACTGACATATAATCACACACATAGGTTGGGCTTGATGGACTTGTGTCTTTTTTCAACCTCACTATGTAAATATGTAATATATGCCTGGTGATTTAAATCCAACACTCAATAGAAAATCAATTAAAAAATCAATTAATAAAGGCAATCTAATAAACATGTGATTATGCTGTATTAGACGAAAGTCCCAAAAACAAAGCTATAGATCAATTAATAAAAAAATGTTCATATAAACTTCTGATGCAACACCTTGATATCTGCAATATCAGCAAATGGATGTTTTGATTATCCCAGTGGAGAAATATAAAGCCAGATGGGGCGTCATTTACTATAGTGCCGAAAAATGATCCTGCAGTCCCAGAAAATAGCGCCCAAATAAGGCCAATTACTGTAAGACTTCAACTCCCAGAAACTGAGCGCTAATGCAAATGGAAAGCAGCACTATTGTGGGCAAAAATGCCCGTCAGATAACATATGCGGGAATACTGGAAGTCAATGGGGCTCGAACCTGCAAAATCCAAAGTTCTCACTGAAGGCTTATATGCAGGGTCTTTGCCATAAAAAGTGCATGGGGACCCGGGTCCTGCCCCAGGGGACATGTATCAATTGGAAAAAATGTTTTTAAAACAGTTGTTTTTTCAGGAGCAGTGATTTTAATAATGCTTAAAGTGAAACAATAAAAGTGAAAAATTCTTTTAAATCGTGCCTGGGGGGTGTCTATAGTATGCCTGTAAAGTAGCGCACCTTTCCATGTTTATTACAGTACTGCAGCAAAATAACATTTCTAATGGAAAACATTTCATTTAAAATTGCTTGCGGCTGCAATGAATTGCCGGTTCCCAGCAATATAGAGTTAAGAGCAAAGAAAAAAAAGGCGTAGGTTCCCCCCACCAGTCCATGCCAGGCCCTTTGAGTCTGGTATGGATATTAAGGGGTACTCCACTACATTTTTTTTTTAAATGGTGTAGGGGTCCCCCCCAAAATTATACCAGGCCTGAAGGGTCTGGTATGGACATTAAGGGGGACCCTGCGCCAAAATTGGAAAAAAAATGACGTGGGGTCCCTCCCAAAATCCATACCAGACCCTTATCCGTGCATGCAACCTGGCAGGTCGCAGGAAAAGAGGGGGGACCAGAGAGCGCCCCCCTTCCTGAACTGTACCAGGCCACATGCTCTCAAAATGGGGAAGGTGCTTTGGGGTCTGACCCAAAAGCACCTTGTCCCCATGTTGATGGGGCAAGGGCCTCATCCCCACAACCCTTGCCCGGTGGTTGTGGGGGTCTGCGAGCAGGGAGCTTATCGGAATCTGGAAGCCCCCTTTAACAAGGGCCCCAGATCCTGCCCCCCTATGTAAATGGGTATCGGGTACATTGTACCCCTACCCAGTCACCAAAAAACGCTTCTTCGTCCAGTCTTCCTTCGGTCTTCTCCATCTTCCTCCAGCTTCTTCTTCCCCCCACTTTTTCCTCCATATTCCTCCACTTCTTCCTCCGGTCTTCTCTATCTTCCTCCGGCTTCTTCTTCCCAGTCTTTCCGGTCTCCCGCTGAACATTCAAAAAACCAACCTCATCCGATGCTGCAATTGGGTGGATGACATGACTCTGAGACCCCGCCCCTTGGGGCATGATGTGTCCGTGGGCAGAGTCTCCTGATGATGTCATACGGCGGCCACGCCCCAAAGTTATATATGAAATGTGCGCTATGGAAGGGGACAGATCGGCTGGCCACAGCATCGGAGGACGTTCATTTTCATAGCAAGCCGGTGGCGAGAGCGGCGGAGGAGAAAGACCAGAGCCAGAGGAAGATGGAGAAGACCGGAGGAAGAAGCAGAGGAAGATGGAGGATGAAGAAGCAGGAGGAAGAAGGAGAAAACTGAAGGAAGGAGGGAAGAAGAAGCTGGAGGAAGAAGCAGGAAAAGAAGAAGACATTTTAAATAAAGGAATTGTCAAAAACCGGCTATTGTCTTTTGTCACATTTCACTGCTTTTTTTGGTGAATGGGTATCGAGTACATTGTACCCCTACCCATTTACATAGGGGGGGCCAGGATCTGGGAGCCCTCTTGTTAAAGGGGGCTTCCAGATTCCGATAAGCCTCCCGCCCGCAGACCCCCACAACCACTGGGCAATGGTTGTGGGGATGAGGCCCTTGTCCCAGGGGAGGGGCTACTCCAAAGCACCCTCCCTATGTTGAGGGCATGTGGCCTGGTATGGTTCAGGAGAGGGGGGCACTCTCTCGGCCCCCCTCTTTTCCTGTGGCCTGGCAGGTTGCATGCTCGGATAAGGGTCTGGTATGGATTTTTGGGGGGACCCCACGCCATTTTTTTTTTTTATTTTGGTGCAGGGTTCCCCTTAATATCCAAACCAGACCTGGGTCTGGTATGGACCTTGGGGGGGACCCCTTCATCATATTTTTTTTAAATTTTGGCATGGAATATCCCATAAAGTCCATACCAGGTCTTAAGGGCCTGGTATGCTATGGAGGGGGGGGGGACCCTACGCCGTTTTTTTCCTTGATTTTTGAATAGCTGATTTTTTCAATTCCACACCAAGATATTATTGAATAATTACATACCATTGCGTGCATTTAAAGAGTTAAAATGATGGAATAAACCAAACTGATGTGCATTAGCTAATTATGCTGCTGAGTACAATGTATGTTTTCAGGAAGTGATACCATTGGTGGGATTCAAACTCATGGCTTGAACCTTTGAGGGTAGCAGGGGATACCACTATGCTATGGAGCTGAAAACAATCATCCATAGAAAATACTATTACTAATGATTGGTTCTTTTCATTGTATACAATAATATTTTGCATTTGAGACATTAATATTATGGTACCAACCACGCTCATGTGCCATTGGGTAGGGATTAGCCGAACGCCCCGGTTTCGGTTCGCACCAGAACTTGCGAAGAGGCCAAAAATTTAACAATGCTTAAAGTGAAACAATAAAAATGAAATATTCCTTTTAATATTGTGTCTAGGGGGTGTTCTTTGTCAGGGCCGTAGATAATTTTTTTCCTTGGGGGTTCTGGTCTTTCAAACTTAAAGGCATCATTTACACTTTTATGTTGGGGGAGGTACGGTAAAAACATGTGACAGCAGAGTGGGGCCATGAGGCTTTGCAATGCAACACAGCAAAAATTATCCCCATTCAACTGAATATAATTAAATGAACGCAGTTGTAGTGCGGTAATGAACTCATTAGTACAGTGAGCTCCTCCTAAGCTCCCTAGTTTAATTTTTCGTTCAGCCCGCTGGGTTGAATTAAAAAGGACTTACAATGTGAACCAGGCTTTAGATCTCATTCATATGTTCTAAATGGCCATGGAATGGCAAATATACCACAAATACCTACAGCCAGGATCCCAGATGTTACCATTTTTGTCAGCTGCTCAGCCTATTCACCTGAGTGATGGGCTGAAAAGAGCCACTGCTGTTAACATGTATCTGTACATCCAGTGGTCCCCATGTTCATAGGCTTGCGCAGGGGGTGTGCCAGGTGTGCCTGGGCACACCCTAATCACTCTGTCCAACGCAGCTTCCCCTGCTGATATTTTACAAAAGCCCCCCAATGGGGCTCCTAAAAAAAATAGTAAAAAAAAATAACATTTTTAGAAAATATAATAAAAATAAAATTGTAAAAAATAATACAAAATCAAAATAATAAAAAATGACTGACAATGCCCTACTGACACCAGCCTCTGCCCTACTTTTTTTTACATTTATTAAGATTGTGTGTGTGTATGTATATGTATATGTGTATATGTATATATGTACAGTCAGGTCCATAAATATTGGGACATCGACACAATTCTAATCTTTTTGGCTCTATACACCACCACAATGGATTTGAAATGAAACTAACAAGATGTGCTTTAACTGCAGACTTTCAGCTTTAATTTGAGGGTATGTACATCCAAATCATGTAAACGGTGTAGGAATTACAACAATTTGTATATGTGCCTCCCACTTTTTAAGGGACCAAAAGTAATGGGACAGATTAACAAACATCCATCAAACTTTCACTTTTTAATACTTGGTTGCAAATCCTTTGCAGTCAATTACAGCCTGAAGTCTGGAATGCATAGACATCACCAGACGCTGGGTTTCATCCCTGTTGATGCTCTGCCAGGCCTCTACTGCAACTGTCTTCAGTTCCTGCTTGTTCTTGGGGCATTTTCCCTTCAGTTTTGTCTTCAGCAAGTGAAAGGCATACTCAATCGGATTCAGGTCAGGTGATTGACTTGGCCATTGCATAACATTCCACTTATTTCCCTTAAAAAACTCTTTGGTTGCTTTCGCAGTATGCTTCGGGTCATTGTCTATCTGCACTGTGAAGCGCCGTCCGATGAGTTCTGAAGCATTTTGCTGAATATGAGCTGATAATATTGCCCGAAATACTTCAGAATTCATCCTGCTGCTTTTGTCAGCGGTCACATCAAGAATAAATACAAGAGAACCAGTTCCATTGGCAGCTATACATGCCCATGCCATGACTCTACCACCACCACGCTTCACTGATGAGGTGGTATGCTTTGGATCATGAGCAGTTCCTTTCCTTCTCCATACTCTTCTCTTCCCATCACCCTGGTACAAGTTGATCTTGGTCTCACCTGTCCAAAGGATGTTGTACCAGAACTGTGAAGGCTTTTTTAGATGTTGTTTGGCAAACTCTAATCTGGCCTTCCTGTTTTTGAGGCTCACTAATGGTTTACATCTTGTGGTGAATCCTCTGTATTCACTCTGGTGAAGTCTTCTCTTGATTGTTGACTTTGACACACATACACCTACCTCCTGGAGAGTGTTCTTGATTTGGCCAACTGTTGTGAAGGGTGTTTTCTTCACCAGGGAAAGAATTCTTCGGTCATCCACCACAGTTGTTTTCCGTGGTCTTCCGGGTCTTTTGGTGTTGCTGAGCTTACCGGTACGTTCTTTCTTTTTAAGGATGTCCCAAACAGTTGATTTGGCTACACCTAATGTTTTTGCTATCTCTCTGATAGGTTTATTTTGTTTTTTCAGCCTAATGATGTCTTGCTTCACTGATAGTGACATGTCTTTGGATCTCATATTGAGAGTTGACAGCAACAGATTTCAAATGCAAATAGCACACTTGAAATGAACTCTGGACCTTTTATCTGCTCCTTGTAAATGGGATAATGAGGGAATAACACACACCTGGCCATGGAACAGCTGAACAGCCAATTGTCCCATTACTTTTGGTCCCTTAAAAAGTGGGTGTCACATATACAAACTGTTGTAATTCCTACACCGTTCACCTGATTTGGATGTAAATACCCTCAAATTAAAGCTGAAAGTCTGCAGTTAAATCATATCTTGTTCGTTTCATTTCAAATCCATTGTGCTGGTGTATAGAGCCAAAAAGATTAGAATTGTGTCAATGTCCCAATATTTATGGACCTGACTGTATATATGTGTGTGTATATATATATATGTATATATATATATATATATATATATATTATTACACACACGCACGCACGCGTGTTTGAGCTTTGGGGTGCACACCCTAATGCAATAAGCTGCGCACACCTATGCCCATATTTAAGCTCTGGGGGACAAAGCAAAGCACGTTGGGGTGTGCCTAGCAGGAACCCGGGCTGAGGTCTCTCCCATCACTACTACATTACCATAGAACTCCGTGGACGTGCGGCACCAGGGATTTTTTTTCTCTTCCCTTTAGTGACTACAGGAGCTCGTTTGAGTTCCATCCCTCGCCGGCTCCCCTGCAGCACATTTGGTATCATCTACATTACTCCCCACATCGATTGAGCCTGAGTGACACTCTAATGCCTTGTACACACGGTCGGATCTTCCGACGGAAAATGTTCGATCAGACTTGTGGTCGTAAATTCCGACCGTGTGTGGGCTCCATCGGACATTTTCCATCGGATTTTCCGACACACAAAGTTTGAGAGCAGGCTATAAAATTTTCCGGCAACAAAATCCGATCGCGTCAATTCCAACCGTGTGTGGACAATTCCGATGCACAACGTGCCACGCATGCTCAGGAGAAATTCCGAGACAGAACAGCTCGGTCTGGTAAAATTAGCGGTCGGAATGGATAGCGCACTTTCGTCAGGCTGCAATGTTTAAAATGGTTTAATACAGCTCACTCTCTTCTTCTTTATAATGCTAGAAGAATTAAGTAGTTTTGCTGCCCATATTCACACAGACTTCTCACAAACTTCTTTCTCTATTATTTATTGTGATTCCCTCAATATATTTCGATTTCTCACATCTGACAAAAAATATATTTATATTATTTTTTGTTGGGTTTGTATTTTTTCAAGGCTGATTTTTGTTTTTTTGCTTTTTTTTTTTTGGTTTGTATTTTTTTCAAGGCTGATGTTTTTTTTTTTTACTCCAGAATATTTTAGTGTGTGTTTTGTGTGTCAAGTTACCACAACACCATTATTATCTTGTGTTATTTAATCTCAAGGAGATTGTTTGGTGTTGGTGTCTCTTGTTAATTTCACATTGTATTTTTGAAATGTATATAATATGATTCTGCGCTGCCCTAAAGACAAAAAACAGCAGCTAACACGGCCAACAGGATGTATGCCAAGTAAAAAGAAAACAAAATAAGTGTAGCGCTAAAGAGGTTTTAAAATGTCCAATATCAAGATAAAAATAAACCAACAGTTCCAAATATGGAATAGGGGAGGAAATCATCCATATATATACAGACGACGTCTAAGAGGACGAAACGCGTTGGGTAGGACCCCACTGCCATCATTTTCTTTCAGCGCTGTTTTACAAAGGGTTTACATGTGAGTGTATTTCTTTACTTTTCATAAATTTTTTTATTTGTTTACGGATTTACACTATGTGGCCTTTCCTTCCTTTTTTTTACTTGTCATCACCATTACTTGGTTCCTAATATCGTTCTGAGGGACATATCAGCTTATGGTTCATCTCAAGAACACCACTCCTCGGGACCATCCACAGCCACTGACCACCCAAGCTTTGCCTGACCCAACTCGGCGTATGCCCCTTTGGGTCCATTTGATCTGGTAAGCCTCTTCATTGTCGGTGGTGATGTGTCTGTCTGCA
This sequence comes from Lithobates clamitans, assembly GCA_037952925.1. Lineage (NCBI taxonomy): Eukaryota > Metazoa > Chordata > Amphibia > Anura > Ranidae > Lithobates > Lithobates clamitans. Next base: position 2,869,853 of record JBBGZY010000665.1, on the reverse strand, counting down.
CTTCAGATGTCATATACTTATTGATGTGCTCTTTGTCTGAAACCTTATTACATCTGAGGATTTCCTATCATAAGGATCAATATATATATGGATGATTTCCTCCCCTATTCCATATTTGGAACTGTTGGTTTATTTTTCTTTTGGTATTGGACATTTTAAAACCTCTTTAGCGCTACACTTATTTTGTTTTCTCTTTATTTTTGAAATGTACCTGCCTCCTCACAAACAAACTGTCATTTTTGAAGGAAAACAGACATAGACGAGTATAATTGAACCAAAAATTCCTTTATTAAGGGCTCAGAACCAAATAAAAAGGGAGGCAATGCTGGATAAACATCATAAATTGGCAAAGCCTTTGACCCCCAGGGCAGACATCAATTATTTTCCTGCAAAATTGGTGGCCTGAGAAGTCCATATCTAAGGGAGTGCAGTCTGGTCCAGAAGTCCCAGAGATCATGAAAGCAGCAGATGACATGTATGTTCCCAGGCTGTGGTACTACAAGAGCCTGCATATTTTTCCAGACCAGACTGAACCCAGGTCATCACTCTCTGGTCTTCCTTCCACGCTTCCTTCCCGGCTGTGGCTCTGGTGTTGGAGATGTGGCAGGAGGAGGAGTAGGACCTGGAGGAGGAGGAGGAGGAGGAGGACCTGGAGGAGGAGGAGGAGGAGGAGGACCTGGAGGAGGAGGAGGAGGACTATGGGTGAGGTGACAAATGTGGGTTGCACATGTGATTTGGCCCCTCAACCCCTTATTTAGAGCTTCCAAAATTAAAACCTCACATAGGAGTCGTTGGCCCTCCTCCATCTGCATCATTTTGCATGCAGTTATGCCAGCAAAGTCCTCCTCCGCACTGTGGGGTGTTCTGAGGGCCTCAGTAGCCTTCCAAAATAGGCCTATTGCAGCCTCCTCCAGGTTACTCCTCTTCCTGCCACTTTGTCTTTGAAGGCGGAGGGTAGGGACCTGGGTATCAGGCAGCCTGCTTGGCCCAGCCACCTCCTGGCTGAGATTTCCCTGTGTTTGAAAAAGGGACATGGTTTTAGTTTTTGCTTCATCAATCACAATCATAAATTAGTACTCCAAACTAACAACTATTTAACATCATTGATTGAACAACCAGAAATATTTAGAAGATATACCTGGCTTTAGCTGGGCTCCTCCACATGTTGCTGCCTGGAAGGCCCAGGTTGGGCGTCAGAAGCCTCAGCTGAGGGGGAAGGAAGCGTGGAAGGAAGAGTGGAGATTGCTGGCCTAGGTTCAGTCTGACCTGCCAGAAAATGCAGCCTGTCCTAATACCACAGCCTGGGGACACAAATGTCATCTACAGCTCCGGATCTCTGGGAATCCTGGACCTTCTTGTGCTCCCTTAGATAAGTGCCTCAGGCCACCAATTAGGATATTCAAATAGGTGATGTCTGCCGTGGGGATCATCGGCTTCACAAATTGCAGCAAAATATCCAGCGCTGCCTTCCTCTTTGTTTGATTCTTATAATCAGGGTGGTTTACCTGCCACAGACAGGGCAGCTCCCTGAACATATCTATGAAGATTGGCATAAAGTCATGATCCTTCAAGATATCCATTTTAACTGCAAGACACAACACAAGACAAACCCTAATGCCAGCCTAAAGTCTTCTAAACTTGTGCAAATACAGGCCTCAATCTAGAAGCAGTATAGTCCCAATGTTAAATCTTACCTTCGCTATCACGATCAGCGCCTCCGTTACTCCTTCCTCCACTCACAGATCATACGTACTACGCACGCGTGTTATGCTTTATAGACACTGCGCATGCGTGAAACTCCACCCGCCCCTGACATTCTTTCTAGTCTATTCCCCGCCCCTTCTCGTTCGTCGCAGATGGGAAGTATGGACCTTACCCCAACCCCAATGTCAGAAAAGCCAAGATCATGGCGAAAGTGGTCAAGAGTCTGCACCGGAATTTCGGGGTACGACGATCCAAGGATCAACTCAGGAAGCGGTGGTCGGACCTGAAATTAAGGGAGCACGAGCAGTACAGAAGGATCAGGAGAGTGCTGCAAAAAATAAGTAGTTGTCCTGTGTTCCTATTCTTTATGTTTATTATGTCCGTGCTGCTCCATGTGCTTTTCTTAACTGTTATCCAGTTTAAAATGACAACTTTCATGTTCATGGGCACATTATTCGTTCGTATGAAACATTGTTCGTTCGGCCTAGAAAACAGCATTGTTTTGGCCATATGCATTTGAATACATTTTTTTTTGGCCTACTTGTCTTAAAATAATTTGGTGGTGTAGATGGGTTTGTAACTAGAATGAAATGCAAACTAGATTCTGTGTAAGGAGAGGACACTCAGCAGCAGTTTTCACATCTGGACGCTGGAGCACTAGTGTGGGACACAAGAACACCCTTTTTATTAGGGGGCTCATACAGGTGCTCCAGTGTATACTATAGGGGTGTCTCCATCTGTGGAGCTTGTACAAAACAGGTAAGTATTCAAGCTTGACAAAGGACAAAATATTTCTTCATCTTGGAACTCTGTCAAAAGAGACAATTGTACCCCACTTCCAAACAATGTTTCATATTTCTATTTCTGCCATGAAATATCTGTGTGGTAAGTATACCTATTTTTTTTTACTTAGGGGATAAAAGACTCAGAGGACACCCCTCATCTGAGGAGACCACAGACCCCCCACCTCAGGAAGAAGGGGAAATCCCACAGAGACAACATGAGGAGGAGGAGGAAGGAGACGTGGTGGAAATTGTCACCATAAACAGGTGAGTGTCTGAGACCACAGGCTCAGGTAAGAGATGGATGCCGGAATATTTATAATACATGGTGTGTTTTTGTTTCTATCTTTTTAGGTGATCGTGATGTTGTGGATCCAGATCATTTCACCTCTGAAAGTGCACAGATCCTGATCGGGGAGATCATGGGGTGTAAAAGAGACTTGGAAAACATCCAGAAAAACACTAATGATGTTAAAAAAAAAAATGAAGAACATCATTGATGTTTTAGGGAGAGTTTAAAACCCCTCCAAATCCCTTGTGCTTTTTTTGTGCTTTTTGTGATCTAAAAATTTCAAACATTTTTTTACATATTTGCGAAAAGCCAAATTTTGAAGATGCAAACACTGTGTCAACATGTGCTATCTGCCATCACGGAAGATCAATGGATGCGTTTTGGGGGTGCAACCCCTTCCTCAATAATAAAGTAGCTGAGAGGAAGGGGTTGCTCCCCCAAAACACGTGCCTTGATCCCCCGTGATGGCAGGTCACACATGTTGACATTCAGCTATTTGTGTGTATGTTCAAAATTTGGCTTTTCCAGGGGTGACTTCACCCCATCTGAACGCAATATCAAACACGGTTTCTAAATACTCATGTCTGATATTGCCTTCAAGTTCTACCAAATGTGAACTTTGTAAGTTCAAGATTTGTGTCTTTCTTGTTGGTTTTAAACATGCCTGTTTTATCTTAAATGGACATTTCTACTTTTTCTAATGTGACCCAAAAAATTGTTATACAACAAACATGTTGGTTTGTTTTAAAAAACCTTTTACAAATGCACATGTGATTGTGCTGGTATTAAAAAGATTGATAATCAAGAAGGTGTGGATTATTGTTTCAACGCTCCAAAACATTTGTTGTGCTCTAATTGGTGTTTTCTGTGACAATGGGGGTTATTTCCTAAGGGCAAATCCACTTTGCACTACAAGTGCAGTTTCAACTGCACTTGTAGTGCAAAGTGTCTTTGCCTTTAGTAAATAACACCCAACAGTGCTTTGTAATGTTACACAATCACGCCATTTTCAGGACTCACCACATTTCTGACAGGGTCAGTTAAAAGAAACTCAAGCAGTAAATGTCACCAAAGATTTTAGTATTTAAAATGATTTTTTGATTTGAAAAATGTTTCAGACATTGTCTGGCATATTGATGACCCCCCTACCCGCAAAGTATTCAAGGTATCTTAGATGGACCTCACGGGCACTCAGGGGGGGCAAGCCAGGACGACCACTTTCATGCACCATCAGAGTTGGTTCATTAGGAATTCCGGCCTCAGGCCCAACTGAGCCATCATAGTTAGCAGAATTTTGCTGTAAAAAGTTGTGTAGAACACAGCACGCCAGGATGATATGATTCAGTTTGTACTCCGTCATGTGTATGGGTGTAAGAAATAGGCGGAACCGGCTGGCCATGATTCCAAATGTGTTCTCCACCACTCTTCTGGCTCTAGCCAGCCGGTAATTAAAAACCCTCTGGACCGGGGTGAGGGTCCTTATCGGGAATGGCCACATAAGATGGTCCCCCAGCGCAAATGCTTCATCCGCAATGAAGACGAATGGGAGTCCTTCCACATTGTCTTCTGGAGGTGGCAAGTCCAAACTGCCATTCTGGAGATGCCTGTAGAACTCTGTCTGGGCGATGACTCCACCATCGGACATCCGGCCATTCTTCCCCACGTCCACATACAGGAACTCATAAGTTGCCGATACCACTGCCAACATCACAATACTATTGCACCCCTTATAGTTGTAATAGTATGACCCCAAGTTGGGTGGTGGGACGATGTGGACTTGTTTCCCATCAATTGCCCCTCCGCAGTTAGGAAAGTCCCACCGCTGGGCAAAGTGGGAGGCCACAGTCTGCCATTCCTGTGGGTTGTAAGGAAACTGTGGAGTCAAACAAGAAAAAAAAAAATAATCATTTTGCACATAAACAGGGAAAGCAGATTAGACACAAACATTCTTGCCCAACATCAATATAACATTTATTTTAGGGAGTTTTGAAAGACCAAGGTATAAAGGTCCACCTATCAGATTCCCCCTCCCCCCCCTCATGGGCCATTTCTAATATTATAGGGGGGAGCTCTTGGACAGGTAACCCTCTCCACTTCATTGAGAGATGAATGCCTAAATAATGTGTATTACTTTGGCCAGCCCCTCCTTAGTTACACTATTGACAGCCCACTGGACAGGTAAGAAGTGTCATAATACAAAGATATAAATACACATTGTACACATTTGAGCACATTTGGACATTCTGCTATTACCTATCAAGATAATAATAGGATACAAAAACTTTAAACAGTACCATTTGAAAGTATTCAGGCAGGCCCTTGCACTACATGCTTTGGGGAATTCATCCATACATCTGACCACAAAAGAGATGGGTATAGTGTGTATGGGTTTGGCAAAGTCAGCAGATAGATGATTGAGGATAGATAGAGAACTGGTATCAGCTGACTTAGCAGTTGGGGGGAGGGAGGGTTCCAACTGATTTGGGGACCGCAAACAAAAAGCCTCTGGCACTCTGCCTGAATTTTAAACACAAATCACATTTTTAAACATTTTAGGGGGTATTTAGGGTAAAGCACTACTATGGAGCTGACAAAATACATTGCTAAGTGACTACACGAGTTGAATATAGGCCCAGGAGAGCATGCTGGGGAGGTAAGTGAAGGCAAATATGTATGAAGGACACAAAAAAATTACCTAAAAATCCAGCATGCATGAGGACAAAGGGGACATTCACAGCATATTCCAATCATGGTAATTAGGGAATGAGGAAAGAAATACAATATATTACCAAACATTACATACAAAAAAATGTGATGTTAAAGGATAAAAATCTTACCTTAATATATTCCTTCTGCAGGACCTGAATGATGGCAGAACAGGTCTCTGGGATAATGATCCCTAGAGCCTGGGGGAGAGATGCCTGTTGAGAACTTGAGGTCCTGCAGGCTTCTCCCCATCGCCAAGTACCGCAGGGTGGTGACTAGCCTCTGCTCCGGAGTGATGGCTTGCCTCATGCAGGTATCCTGCCTGCAAATATAAGGGGTCAGCAAAGCCAACAAACGGTGAAATACAGGGTTCGTCATCCGGAGAAAGTTCCTGAAATCATCAGGATTATTCTCACGGATCTCACGGAGCAAAGGCATATGACAGAACTGGTCACGCTGAAGCAACCAATTCTTGGTCCATGAACTCCTCCCCACCCTGTTCATGGACTGGACTTGTCTCAAGGTAAAGACCCCAACACCAAGCCCCCGCACAGCACGAACTCTACGAGGAGTACGTATACGCAACATGGCTAGAAATTGGTCGGCTGCTCAGAACGATGTAACAGAACGCACTGAAGAACAGCAAGGCCTGTGAAGAGCGACCTGAAAAACAGTAACGAACGAACAAGAACACAATGACAGAGTCACGCGTAACTCGCTGCACGCACTGAAGAGCAGATACAAAACCACAAGCACAAACTGAACAGCAGAAAATGATCTGAAAGCCACGAGTCTGAAAAAGCGCGAATCGTCTCTCACCAAACTTTTACTAACACGAGATTAGCAAAAGGAGCCCAAAGGGTGCCGCGCTTGGTTCAGACCTGCCCTTTTCTAGTCTCGTCGTACGTGGTGTACGTGACCGTGTTCTTGGCAATCGGAAATTCCGACACCTTTTTGCGACCGCGTGTATGCAAAACAAGTTTGAGCCAACATCCGTCTGAAAAAATCCATGGATTTTGCTGTCGGAATGTCCGATCAATGTCCGATCGTGTGTACGGGGCATAACACACCGTGGGTCACAGTGGTTACCTGCTGTTAGGGACAAATTTCTGACCCTGGATGCGGAGAGATTTTATCCAAGGGCAAAAATGTATCCCTACCTGCAGGTAACCACTGGATGTGCAGATACATGTGGATACATGTTTACAGCAGCAAGCCTTGGCTCTTTTCAGCCCATTACTCAGGTGTACAGGCTGAGCAGAGATTAGAACATCTGATCCCGGGTGCAGGTATTTGCAGTATACTTGCTGCATCATGGTCATGTATGATGTATGAATGAGAGCCAAGACTGGATTTTAGCTAACTTTACTGTGTAAGTTGAGCAGGTACAAGGGGCAACATATTGTGGTAGGCAGTAAATTCAGTGATTTACTTAAAAAAAGAAATTTTATGAAATGTTTAGAGAGATGAAAAAAAAAATATTCTGCACTGCCTACCACAGGATGGTGCCCTTTACACCTGATCAATATGTTGTAAAGCACTGCGTAAACTGTTAGCACTATATACTGTAAATTCTGTATAATGATAATAATATGGTTGGCTTTTATTCAGTCTTAAACTGTAGTAAACCCAGCTTTGGAACTTGTACCTACGTAAGGCTTGTACACGGGACGTTGCTCAACCTCTCCTGAAAGATTTAACGTGACAGCTTGAAACCGGCATCTAAAAACGGTCGTTTAGCCGCGTTTACATGCAGCGTTTAGTCTTGTTTAGCCGCGTTTGCATCTAGAAGCGCTTGGAAATTTTTTTTTAAAAAGCCTCTAAACATAACTGCTTAGAAACGACTATAACCACACTTCAGCCCTGGAAGGATTTACCCCCTTCCTGACCAGAGCAATTTTTACAATTTGGCACTGCATCGCTCTAACTGCTAATTGCGTGGTCATGCAATGCTGTACCCAAACAAAAATTGCGTCCTTTTCTTCCCACAAATAGAGCTTTCTTTTGATGGTATTTGATCACCTCTGCGATTTTTATTTTTTGCGCTATAAACGGAAAAAAACTCAATTTTAGTCATACATTTAGGCCAAAATGTATTCGGCACATGTCTTTGGTAAAAAAAATGTCAATAAGCGTATATTTATTGGTTTGCGCAAAAGTTATAGCGTCTACAAACTAGGGTACATTTTCTGGAATTTACACAGCTTTTAGTTTATGACTGCCTATCTCATTTCTTGAGGTGCTAAAATGGCAGGGCAGTACAAACCCCCCCCAAATGACCCCATTTTGGAAAGTAGACACCCCAAGGAAATTGCTGAGAGACATGTTGAGCCCATTGAATATAAATTTTTTTTGTCCCAAGTGATTGAATAATGAAAAAAAAATTACAAAAAAAGTTGTCACTAAATGATATATTGCTCACACAGGCCATGGGCATATGTGGAATTTCACCCCAAAATACATTTAGCTGCTTCTCCTGAGTATGGGGATACCACATGTGTGGGACTTTTTGGGAGCCTAGCCGCGTACGGTGCCCTGAAAACCAAGCACCGCCTTCAGGATTCCTAAGGGTGTAAGTTTTTGATTTCACTCCTCACTACCTATCACAGTTTTGAAGGCCATAAAATGCCAAGATGACACAAAACCCTGTGACAGACCTACCTGGGAAAGAGACTTTTGGAGGGGACTTATGCTAGCCTCTTGCCGATCGATCGGGGGCCCTTGCATTTGGGGGAACGGTGCTCTTTGTGAGCTGTATGCCTGGGGACCCTTGGGGTGGTATTACTGTGGATTCAGGTCCTAAGAGTCATTAGATCCCCATTGTTATTTGTGTTAATTAACTCTGCTATTGTGTGAAGAAGAGTCTATGTTGATTGTGATAATGTTCATTGAATTTTCTGAACTACAAGACGGCCAGTCTGGCCTAACGGTCATGTCTGAGTCATCTAGGCTGTCTAAAGGGATTAGTTAATTAGCTCATGTTAATTAGGTTAATTAGGTTACAGCTGTATTGTTATGCCCTGTACACACGGTCGGACTTTGTTCGGACATTCCGACAACAAAATCCTAGGATTTTTTCTGACGGATGTTGGCTCAAACTTGTTTTGCCTACACACGGTCGCACAAAGTTGTCGGAATTTCCGATCGACAACCACGCGGTCACGTACACCACGTACGACGAGACTAGAAAAGGCCGGTTCAGAACCAAGCGCGGCACCCTTTGGGCTCCTTTTGCTAATCTCGTGTTAGTAAAAGTTTGGTGAGAGACGATTCGCGCTTTTTCAGACTCGTGGCTTTCAGATCATTTTCTGCCATTCAGTTTGTGCTTGTGGGTTTGTATTTGCTCTTCAGTGCGTGCAGTCAGTTCGTATCAGAGTTTTCTGTGCGATCTTGTCCGCTCGTTGCTGTTTTTCAGGTCGCTCTTCACAGGCCTTGCTGTTCTTCAGTGCGTTCTGTTACTTCGTTCTGAGCAGCCGACCGTTTTCTAGCCATGTTTCGTATGCGTACTCCTCGTACAGTTCGTGCTGTGCGGGGGCTTGCTGTTGGGGTCCTGACCTTGACACAAGTCCAGTCCATGAACAGGGCGAGGAGGAGTTCATGGACCAAGAATTGGTTGCTTCAGCGTGACCAGTTCTGTCATATGCCTTTGCTCCGTGAGATCCGTGAGAATAATCCTGGTGATTTCAGGAATTTTCTCAGGATGACTGACCCCGTATTTCACCGTTTGTTGGCTTCGCTGACCCCCTATATCAGCAGGCAGGATACCTGCATGAGGCAAGCCATCACTCCGGAGCAGAGGTTGGTCGCTACCTTGCGGTATTTGGCGACAGGGAGAGGCCTGCAAGACCTCAAGTTCTCGACAGGCATCTCCCCCCAGGCTCTTCTTTGTGGACATTTACTGCTTGTGTTTGTTTTAGCTGACCCTGACAGAAATGTGTGGAGTCCAGAAAATGTTGTGATTGTGTATCCTTATACAAAGCACTGTTGGCTGTTATTTACTAAATGCAAAGACACTTTTCACTACAAGTGCACTTGCAACTGCACTGAAACTGCACTTGTAGTGCAAAGTGGATTTGCCCTTAGGAAATTACCCCCATTTTCTCATCAAACAACAATTACATCACCCCAAAAGTGTTGTAGCGTTGAGACAATAATCCACACATTCTTGGTGAACAATCTTTTTAATACCAGCACAATCACATGTGCATTTACCAAAGGTTTTTCTGACAAACCGACATGTTTGTTGTATAACAATTTTTGTGGTGTCATTATCCAAAATCAAAATGTGCATTTTATAGAAAACAGACCTGTGTAAAACCCACAAGAAAGACACAAATCTTGATCTTACAAAGTTCACATTTGGTAGAACTTGAAGGCAATATCAGACATGAGTATTTAGGAACTGTGTTTGATATTGCGTTCAGATGGGGGGAAATCACCCCTGGAAAAGCCAAATTTGGAAGATGCACACAAATTTCCCAATGTCAACATGTGCTATCTGCCATCACGGGGGATGAAGGGACGTGTTTTTGGGGAGAAAGCCCTTCCTCACCGTTACTTTATTATTGAGGAAGGGGTTGCACCCCCAAAACGCGTCCATTGATCTCCCGTGATGGCAGATAGCACATGTTGGCACACTGTGTGCATCCTCCAAATTTGGCTTTGGGAAAAATCACTAAAACATTTCGCACATTGTAGCAGACAAAAGAAAAAGTGATTTTGAGGGGCTTTAAACTCGCCCCAAAACATCAATGATGTTTTTATATTTTGGAATAACATCATTGATGTTTTGCTTGATGTTTTCCAATTGTAAATTACACCCCATGATCTCCCCGATCAGGATCTGGGCACTTTCGGATGTGAAAGGATCTTCATCCACAACCTCACGATCACCTAAAAAGAAAGGAAACCCAAAATAAATTAGGTCTAAAAAAAATGCCGCCATCCATCTCTTATCTGAGCCTGTGGTCGCAGACACTCACCTGTTGTGGTGACTAGTTCCACCACGTCTTCTTCCTCCTGCTCAGCTTGTGTTGGGGGGATTTCCCCTTCTTCCAGAGGGGGGGGGGCTCTGGTCTCCTCGGATGAGGAGTGTCCTCCGAGTCTTTTCTCCCCTATGTAAAACAAAAAAGGTATACTTAGCACACAGATATTTGATGGCAGAACTAGAAAGATGAAACATTGCTTGGAAGTGGGGTACAATTGTCTATTTTAGCAGAGTTCCAAGATGTATATTTTTTAGTGGCCTTTGTCAAGCTGCAATACTTTACCTGTTTTGTACAAGCTTCACAGATGGAGACCCCCCTATAGTATACACTGGAGCACCTGTGTGCCCCCCCCTAATAAAAATGGTGTTCTGGGGTCCCACACTAGTGCTCCAGTGTCCAGATGTGAAAACAGCTGCTCAGTGTCCTCTCCTTACACACAATCTAGTTTGCATTTCATTCTAGTAACAAAGCCATCTCCACAACCCAATTCTTTGAAGACAAGTATAGGGCCTCAAAATGGTGGCCAAATGCATATGGGCTAAACAATGGTATTTTATAGTCCGAAAAAAAAATGTGTGATCCGAACGAATAATGTGCCCATGAACATGAAAGTTGCCATTTTAAACTGTACAACAGTTCCTAAAAGCACATGGAGCAGCACGAACGTAATAAACACAAGAACAATAGGAACACAGCACAAAAACTTACTTTTTTGCAGCACTCTCCGGATCTTTCTGTACTGCTCATGTTCTCGTAATTTCAGGTCCGACCACCGCTTCCTGAGCTGATCTTTCGATCGTTGTACCCCGAATTTCCAGTGCAGACTCCTGACCACTTTCGCCATGATCTTGGCCTTTCGGACATTGTGGTTGGGGTAAGGCCCATACTTTCCATCATAGTCGGCCTTCTTCAGGATGTCCACCATTTCCAACATCTCCCCAAAAGACATATTTGAGTCCTTTAATCTCCTTCTGGATCGGGACGTTTCAGGCTCCGGCCTTTCCTCCTCCTCCTCCTCTTCGTTGCTGTAATTAGCACGATCCTGCTGTCTATCCGCCATGTGCTCTTCCTCCACTGCGCCGAACAAAAAGGGGCGGGGAATAGAATAGAAAGAACGTCAGGGGCGGGCGGAGTTATACGCATGCGCAGTGTGTATAAATCGTAACGCGCGCGTCTTACGTACGATCTGTGAGCGGAGGAAGGAGCATCGGAGACGCCGATCGTGCTAACAAAGGTAGGATCTAAACTTGGGCCTATACTGCTTCGAAATTGAAGCCTATATTGTAACAAGATTAGGGGAGTTTGGCCTGACATTAGGGTTTGTCTTGTGTTGTGTCTTGCAGAGAAAATGGATGGGTTCAACGACCACAATTTCCTGCCCCTGTTTATTGACAAGTACAGAGAGCTGCCCTGTCTGTGGCAGGTCAGACACCCCCACTATAATCACAAACAGAAGAGGCAGGCAGCGCTGGAGAAACTGCTGGAGTTGGTGAAGCCGGTGGTCCCCACAGCAACCATCCCTTATTTAAAAGCTAAAATTGGTGGCCTGAGGAGCACTTATCTTAGGAAGCGCAAGAAGGTCACAGATTCCCAGAGGTCAGGAGCTGCGGCAGATGATGTTTATGTCCCCAGGCTGTGGTACTATGAGAGGCTGCGATTTCTGTCAGACCACACTGAAGTCAGGGAATCCCTCTCTACTCTTCCTTCCATGCTTCCTTCCACACCAGCTGAGGCTTCTGATGTCCAACCTGGGCCTTCCAGCCAGGAAGAAGTGGAGGAGCCAGGCTGGAGTCAGGTATAGCATTCTTCTACAGATTTCTGGGCAATAAAGAAATGATGTTTACTAGGTGTTATTATTGATCACTAATTGCTGCTTGAAAGTGTTTTACATATCAATACACAGAAGTGGGCACCCAAAATTGGGACAAGAATGCAAAATGCTGGGCTCAGAAGGATAGTCTGTTATATTTGTTAACATTGAATTTGCAGCAGTCAGGAGGTGAAAATTGTGTGTGATTGATGAAAACAATACTAAAACTATGTCCCTTTTTCATACACAGGAAGACCTCAGCCAGGAGGAGGCTGTGGAATGTGGCAGTCAGGAGGAGGCGGGGATTAGTGGCAGCCAGGAGGAGGCGGGGCTAAGTGTCAGCCAAGAGAAGCCAGGGACAAGTCGCAGCCTGACTGAGTCTCAGGTCCCTCCCCTCTGCCTGCCATATAAAAGGGCCAGGAAGGCCACTCCCAGTCCTGTGCAGGATTCAGCGTACAGGCTGATCCAGGAGGCTTCGGCGTCCCTCAGAGCCTTCCCCAGTCCTGAAGAGGCCTTTGCCTGCATGGCTGCCACCAAATTGCAGGGCATGCAGGAGGGCCAACGCAAGATTTCTGAGGACCTGATTTATAAAGTCCTTCGTAAGGGGGAGAGTGGGGAACTGACACCCAAGATGGATGTCATTGAGATGGACCATCCTCCTCCTCCTCCTCCTCCTGCTGCCACAACTCCACCACCACAGCCAAAGCCTGGAAGGAAGCGTGGAAGGAAGACCTGAGAGTGATTGCCCTTGGTTCAGTCTGGTCTGACAGAAGATGCAGTCTCTCGTATGACCACAGCCTGGGGACACAGATGTCATCTGCTGCTTTCCGGATCTCTGGGACTTCTGGACCAGACTGCCCTCCCTTAGATATGGACTCCTCAGGCCACCAATTTTGCTTTTAAATAATTGATGTCTGCCCTGGGGGTCCAAGGCTTCGCCCACTTCTGCAGTTTCTCCAGCGTTGCCTCCCTCTTTGTTTATAGTTGTGACCCCTTAATAAAATATTTTTAGGTAAATTCTACTCTCCTGTGTGTGTTTTCATCCAAAAAGGACAGTTTGTTGGGGAGTATTCAGGTACATTTCTAAAGTACAATGTGAAATTAACAAGGGACAACAACACCAAACAATCTCCTCCTACAGATTAAATAGAACAACATATCAATGGTGTTGTGGGAACTTGTCACAAAAAACACACAAACATTTTCGGGAGTACTAATAAAAATCACCAAAAAAATAAAAAAATAAAAAGAGAAACACAAAAAAAGATTCTACATTAAAGTAAAAAAAAAAAAAAAATGTCAGATGTGAGAAATCAAAATATATTGAGGGAATCCCAATAAATAGTAACGAAAAAAGTTTGTGAGAAGTCTGTGTGAATATGAGCAGCAAAACTACTATATTCTTGTCACATTATAAAGAAGAAGAGAGTGCGCTGTATTAAACCATTTTGAACATTGCAGCGTGACGAAAGTGCTTTATCCATTACGAACGCTAAGTTTACCAGAACGAGCTGTCCCGTGTCGGAATTTCTTCTGAGCATGCGTGGCACTTTGTGCGTCGGAACAGGCCACACACGGTCGGAATTGACGCGATCGGATTTTGTTGTCAGGAAAATTTTTTCTCCTGCTGTCCAACTTTGTGTGTCGGAAAATCCGATGGAAAATGTCCGATGGCGCCCACACACGGTCGGAATTTCCGACAACACGCTCCGATCGGACATTGTCCATCGGAAAATCCAACCGTGTGTACGGGGCATTAGAGTAATATGAGCAGGAGGTCTGCACCTCCACTTTGAGTGTATAAAAGCCTGTATTTTGCAATAAAGGATTTTCCTGTTTGAACTTACATACAGCCTGCCTGGTGTTTGTTCTGAGCTATCACAATTGGACTAGAACGGCACAGAGCTGTAGTTCTAATCCCGGAGCATTGGATGACCGAACCATCAGACGTTGCAATCTGATTCAATAGCTGCAGAGGAGTGTCGGGAGAGTGGAACCGAGCGAGAAAGAGGCTCGTTACATTGGTTGGCAGCCGTGGGATTTGCTCTCCAGTTACTGGGACACTCCAAACCAGCCTGCAGGAGAGCCACGCTGAAAGACTTACTTAAGAGCCGTGGAGGGAATGGTGGGATCATGCTTCCTTGCCGTGAACACAGCCAAACCATCACCTGGATCCAAGGTAGCAGGATAGCAGGAGAGGAGAAATACCAGCCACCATGGATGAGGAATTCAGAAGGAGGTTGCGAGAGAAGATACAGCACAGAGGACCAGTATCAGAGCAGGTCCTGCTAGGATGGTTTGATTCTATCCGCTGTAAACTCTGGAAGGAAGCACTAGCCCATGAGCAGCGACACCAGAGAAAAGTTCTCCCCTCCATCCATGTGATGTACTGGTCGCAGTATGAAGTGCGAATGCTGTTTTTGGGGGAACAGCCGAACCAGGAGTGGACAGCCGAGTTAAGCAGGCTGATTCGGGCAGAAATGCAGTTGGACGAGAGCTACTGAGCCCTCCAGTGGAATGTAGTCCAAGTGTGCCCATGGACAGCGGATGACAGCCCCACGGAAGGCTTTGACTATGATGGCCTGGGATTGTTATACTGGAGACTGTCCAGGGACCCTGACTTTGGAAGTGATCGGGAGTGGCGTTTGGAGGAAATGATGGAGCACAGAGAGCGGAGACTGAATGTCTCAGAAGTGCACTGGGCACTGGAAGATTTGGAGTTTCTGGCCATTAAGGAATTGGAGTTGGAGATCGCCTACAAACAGCTGTTAGACTCTGCTCAGCAGTAGGGTGGTGCTCCCTTTGCCTGGGACTATCATGAAATACCAGTTGACAACTCTGAAATCCTGGCTGAAGAGTTGACAATGTGGCAGAGTAACGGTGTGCTTTGCCAACCTGCACCCGCAGCTATGAAGGGGGAGGTCTTATGGCGGATGCAGCAAGTGCTGACTGACCTTGATGAACCTATTTCTGCATTGGATGATCTTGGATGGAGGAATGTGCCTGTCCAGCAGAATGCCAGAGAATCGGCAATGGAAAATCTAAAGATTGCAGTTCCCAAACCTGAAGTGCTGACAACAGGGCAGAGCTCTGCTAACCTCTGCCCAGCACTGATAGCATCTTCTGGGTTCCACGGAGAGGAGATGGTGAACCTTTATCCCCAGACACCAGTTGCAGAGACAGGGGATTTGATAGACTTTTCTGCTGAGGAAGAATAACCTGGTGAGCCTCCAGCAGAAGAAGAGCTGTTATTAGGGCCAAACTTCACTGTGCTCTGCCCAGCACTGATAGCATCTTCTGGGTTCCGGGGACAGGAGATGGTGAACCTTTATCCCCAGACACCAAGTGCAGAGACAGGGGATTTGATAGACTTTTCTGCTGAGGAAGAACAACCTGGTGAGCCTCCAGCAGAAGAGGAGCTGTTATTAGGGCCAAACTTCACTATGCTCTGCCCAGCACCAACAGAAGTATCTGTGAAGTCACAAGGAACTTCCCCAGCTGAAGCACTGGCAACCGGACAGAGGGTCCAAGATCTCTGCCCTACACCTGCGGCAGTTCCGGAGGCTCAGGGTGAGAAGGAGGTGGTCACTTCCCAGCAGCATATCAGGATACAGGAGGAGAAGGGAGAGGAGGTGTTCGTCATCCCTCCCGAACAGTTAGCCGGAGCAGATGGTGTGGGGTTTCCAGCAGAAGGGCTGGCAACAGGGCCGAGTACTGCTGGACTCTGCCCTCAACTAACAAAGGATGAATGTCCTGTGAAGGTGGATGGGACTTCAGTCTCCACCTGTATACCCCAGGGATGCTGGGCAGTCAGCCCAGATCCCCAACAGCATGACGGAGTGAGCCCAGACACCCTGTCTTCTCTCCAGCAGCAGAAAGGACTCCAGGGAGAAGTCCAGCCCAGGCCTCTCCCCAGTGGCAGATATGTTCTCTGAGAGAGGCAGAGGTTGGCTGGGTGAGTAATGCTTTGTTTGGAACAATTTGTTTGGGGTACTGTGTGGGCACAGGCATTAGAGGACTGGAACTACTGACTAACTTCGGAGTTAACCCGTCTGGGGTCTCCTCCTGTGTTCGTCTCCTGCCGAAAGGGGAGAAATGTGACAGATCTAGCCGGGAAAGAGACTTTTGGAGGGGACTGTATGCTAGCCTCTTGCCGATTGATCGGATGCCCTTGCATTTGGGGGAACGGTGCTCTTTGTGAGCTGTATGCCTGGGGACCCTTGAGGTGGTATTACTGTGGATTCGGGTCCTGGTCCCCCAGGACACACAGACTCTGGGGACCCTGGATTTGCCATATTGGAATAGTAGCTGATTCATAATGCTGGGACAGATACTGTTAGGAGATGCTGATGTAAATTCCAACACCTGTCTGTCTATTGTCTGCTAAAATGTGTATTGTAAATAAGTCTACTTATCATTAGATCCCCATTGTTATTTGTGTTAATTAACTGCTATTGTGTGAAGAAGAGTCTATGTTGATTGTGATAATGTTGATTGGATTTTCTGAACTACAAGACGGCCAGTCTGGCCTAACGGTCATGTCTGAGTCATCTAGGCTGTCTAAAGGGATTAGTTAATTAGCTCATGTTAATTAGGTTAATTAGGTTACAGCTGTATTGTTAGAGTAATATGAGCAGGAGGTCTGCACCTCCACTTTGAGTGTATAAAAGCCTGTATTTTGCAATAAAGGATTTTCCTGTTTGAACTTACATACAGCCTGCCTGGTGTTTGTTCTGAGCTATCACAATTGGACTAGAATGGCACAGAGTAGGGATGAGCCGAACACCCCCCGGTTCGGTTCGCACCAGAACCCGCGAACTTACCGAAAGTTCGCACGAACGTTAGAACCCCATTGACGTCTATGGGACTCGAACGTTCGAAATCAAAAGTGCTCATTTTAAAGGCTAATTTGCATGGTATTGTCCTAAAAAGGGTTTGGGGACCCGGGTCCTACCCCAATCAATGCAAAAAAAACTTTTAAAAACGGCCGTTTTTTCGGGAGCAGTGATTTTAATGATGCTTAAAGTAAAAAAAAAAAAAGTGAAATATTCCTTTAAATATCGTACCTGGGGGGTGTCTATAGTATGCCTGTAAAGTGACGCGTGTTTCCCATGTTTAGAACAGTCCCTGCACCAAATGTCATTTTTAAAGGAAAAAATCTCATTTAAAACTGCTTGCGGGTTTAATGTCATGTCGGGTCATGGCAATATGGATGAAAATCAGTGAGACAAACGGCATGGGTACCCCCCAGTCCATTACCAGGCCCTTTGGGTCTTGTATGGATATTAAGGGGAACCCTGCACCCAAATTAAAATAAGGAAAGGTGTGGGGCCACCAGGCCCTATATACTCTGAACAGCAGTATACAGGCGGTGCAAACAAGACAGGGACTGTAGGTTTGTTGTTAAGTAGAATCTGTTTGTAATTTTGAACGGGTACATTTTTAACGTGTTTAGCTCCAGCAAAAAAATCTTTTTTAAGCTTTTTGGAAAACATAGGGAAGGGTTATCACCCCTGTGACATTTGTTTTGCTGTCTTTCCTCCTCTTCAGAAGATTTCACCTCACTTTTTTGTCCCAATGAAAAATGTTTTTTGAAAATTTGGGTTTTTTTGTGGAACAAGGATTGGAAAGCATCAGTGGAAAGGAGAAATTGTTTTCCCATATTAACTCTTACAGGAGAGAATTTCCCTTCCTAGGGGTAGATTTCATCTCACTTCCTGTTGTCTCCTTCCGTTTGCAAGTAGGAGTCGTTTGTAAGTTAGATGTTTGAAAGTAGGGTCCTGCCCTATATACTCAGCAGAAATTTGGGCCCTAGGTGTTGCTGTGGCCACAACACTGTAAGCCCTCACAGGGCCCTGCTGTGAAATATTAGATCAAGAATTGTAATTACATGCCCCTGTTGAACAGGAGCTGAAAAATTAGGCCTTAGGCACTGGTGCTGGTGCCACAACACTGCAACCCCTCACAGACACTCTAGTTGTAACGCAGAAACGAGCCCTGCTGCAAAGTATTGCTTCAAAAATTGTAATTACACGCCCCTGTTAGACAGGGGCAGAAAAATTGGGCCTTAGGCACTGGTGCTGGTGCCACAACACTGCAACCCCTCACAGACACTCTAGTTGGAACGCAGGAACGAGCCCTGCTGCAAAGTATTGCATCAAAAATTGTAATTACACGCCCCTGTTAGACAGGGGCAGAAAAATTGGGCCTTAGGCACTGGTGCTGGTGCCACAACACTGAAACCCCTCACAGACACTCTAGTTGGAACGCAGGAACGAGCCCTGCTGCAAAGTATTGCATCAAAAATTGTAATTACACGCCCCTGTTAGACAGGGGCAGAAAAATTGGGCCTTAGGCACTGGTGCTGGTGCCACAACACTGCAACCCCTCACAGACACTCTAGTTGGAATGCAGGAACGAGCCCTGCTGCAAAGTATTACATCAAAAATTGTAATTACACGCCCCTGTTAAACAGGGGCTGAAAAATTGTGCCTTAGGCACTGGTGGTGGCGCCCAGAACCAAAAATGTTCTTACAAGCTATCAGCGTGATGATTGAGGAGGAAGAGGATAATTACTCAGGGATAATCACTCAGCATCAGCATAGGCAGTCTTTGAAGGGATCTGAGATTTCAAAAAAAATTATTCAGTTACATCAGCATCAGGTGCTTGGTAGCTGGTGGTGATCCAAGACTGATTCATTTTTATGAAGGTCAGCCGATCGACCGAGTCGGTGGACAGACGCACCCTGTGATCGGTTAGCACGCCTCCAGCAGCACTGAATGTGCGTTCCGAAAGAACGCTGGATGCAGGACAGGCCAGTAGCTCAATTGCATACTGTGCAAGCTCTGGCCAGTGATCCATCCTCAAGACCCAGTAACCCAGAGGATTTTCGGTGGGAAAGGTGTCCAAGTCTGATCTTGCCCCTAGGTATTCCTGCACCATGTAAAACAGACGCTGGCGATGGTTGCTGGAACCGATCATACCTTGGGGCTGCGGACCAAAAAATTGTCTGAACGCATCGGTCAGACGGCCACCTTCTCCACCGCTCCTTCTTTGACTGACCGAAGCCTCAGCAACACGTTGTCCAGAAACAGGAGTTTGTAACCTCCCAGTCTCTGGGAACGCGTTGCACAGACCTTTCTGCAAGGCCTCCTGAAGATGTTTCATCCTCTGCTCCCTCTGCGATGGCAAGATAAGGTCCGCAACCTTACTCTTGTAACGTGGATCAAGGAGGGTTGCCAGCCAGTATTGGTCCTTCTCCTTGATACCACGAATACGAGGATCCTTACGCAGGCTTTGCAGGATCAGGGAGGCCATGCAGCGTAGGTTTGCTGAGGCATTCGGTCCGGAGTCCTCTGGGTCACTAAGGACAACAACGTCCGCAGCCACCTCCTCCCAGCCACGTACAAGTCCATGTGTTCCTTGGGACTGATCCCTTAAAGACTGCTGCTGATGCTGAGTGCCAGGCTCCACCTCCATACTGACACAATCTTCCTCCTCCTCCTCCTCCTCCTCGTCCTCTTCCTGTGTGATCGGCGGGCACGCAGGAACACTGTCTGGATAAAGGGGGCCTTGAGAGCTAAGGAATTCCTCCTCTTCCTGCCTCTGTTCTGCCTCAAGTGCCCTGTCCATTATTCCACGCAGCGTGTGCTCCAACAGGTGGACAAGGGGGACAGTGTCACTGATGCATGCACTGTCAGTGCTCACCATCCTCGTGGCCTCCTCGAATGGTGACAGGACAGTGCATGCATCCCTGATCATGGCCCACTGGCGTGGGGAAAAAAAACCAAGCTCCCCTGACCCTGTCCTGGTGCCATAGTCGCACAGGTACTCATTGATGGCCCTCTGCTGCGTGTGCAGCCGCTGCAGCATGGCCAACGTTGAGTTCCACCTGGTGGACATGTCACAGATTAGGCGGTTCTTGGGCAGGTTAAACTCCTTTTGGAGGTCCGTCAGCCGAGCACTGGCATTATATGACCGGCAGAAATGCACACAGACTTTCCTGGCCTGCCTCAGGACATCCTGTAAGCCCGGGTACCTGCCCAAGAACCGCTGCACCACCAAGTTAAGGACGTGAGCCAAACAGGGCACATGGGTCATTTGTCCCTGTCGGAGGGCAGAGAGGAGGTTGGTGCCATTGTCGCAAACCACCATTCCTGCCTTAAGTTGGCGTGGCGTCAACCACCTCTGAACCTGCCCCTGCAGAGCTGACAGAACCTCTGCCCCAGTGTGGCTCCTGTCCCCCAAGCACACCAGCTCAAGCACCGCATGGCATCTTTTGGCCTGCGTACTTGCGTAGCCCCTTGAACGCCTACGGAGCACCGCTGGTTCCGAGGAAGAGGCCATGGAGGAAGAAGAAGAGGAGGGGGTGGAGGAGAGAGGTGTGTCACAATCAGCATTTTGGAGGCGTGGTGGCCGAACAACCTCCAACACTACTGCACCTTGTCCTGCATCCTTCCCAGCTGCCAGCAGAGTCACCCAATGCGCCGTGAAACTTAGGTAACGTCCCTGTCCATGCCTGCTGGACCATGAGTCAGCGGTAATATGCACCTTACCGCTGACCGCCCTGTCCAGCGAGGCATGGACATTGCCTTCCACATGCCGGTAGAGAGCCGGAATCGCCTTCCGTGAGAAAAAGTGGCGTTTGGGTACCTGCCACTGAGGAACCGCACATTCCACAAACTCACGGAAGGGGGCAGAGTCTACCAACTGAAAAGGCAGCAGTTGAAGTGCTAGCAATTTTGCCAAGCTAGCATTCAACCGCTGGGCATGTGGATGGTTGGGAGCAAACTTCTTTCGGTGGTGCAGCAGCTGGGGCAGGGAAATTTGCCTGGTACAATCTGACGTCGGTGTACCAAAAGCAGATTGCCCACAAGTACTTGGCTGTGACACACCTAATTCTACACCTTCATTCCTCTCACTGCAGGTCTCAGAGAGGACTGAAGGTCTAGTGGGGTTGGAAATCTCAGCTGATGAGGAGCAAGGAGAGATCCTCTTTGTTCTTTGGTGTGGGTCTTTTAGATACGCTTGCCAACGAACTGCATGGCAGGTCAACATATGTCTGGTCAAGCATGTGGTACCCAAGCGGGAGATGTTTTGGCCACGCGAGATACGCTTGAGACATATGTTGCAAATAGCAGCGGTGCGATCTGATGCACTCGTCTCAAAAAAGGCCCACACCAAAGAACTTTTTGAATAACGCGCAGAGACTGCAGCGCCCTGCACATGTGGAGTTTTGGGGTGTGATGCAGTCAATGTGCTGCCCTTAGGCTGGCCCCTGGAGGGCATCCTGCCTCGTTGGTGATGTGCCGCCTCCTCCTCCTCCTCCTCCTCCTCCTCTCTCCTATCAGGCACCCACGTTGAGTCAGTGACCTCATCATCCCCTCCCTCCTCATCACTGGAGCAAACCTGGCAGTATGCTGCAGCAGGGGGAGCATGACTGCCAGATTGCTGTCCTTCTTGGGCACCCCCTCTGTCCGTGCTCATGTTACTGCCTTCATCGAGCTCAGTATCATCATCAGAGCCTTCCAAACGCTGGGCATCCTCCTGGAGCATGTACCCAACACTGTGGTCAAACAGTTCCAGGGAATCCTCATAAGGACATGGTGGAGCTAAGGAAGGAGTCACTGATGACATTGAGCTGAGGGGAGAGGCCGCTGCTTTGCCAGACAAAGCACCCTGGGCATGGGTGAGAGAGGATGAGGAGGATGAGGACGGCTTGGTCATCCACTCGACCAAGTCTTCCGCATGTTGCGGCTCAACACGGCCAGCTGCCGAAAAAAAGGCCAAGCGTGTCCCATGTCCACGTGCTGATGAGGATGCACCGTCTCCACGACCAGCACTAGACACAGAGCCTGCTTGCCCTCTCTTATTGGCTTGTGACTGTCTGCCTCTCCCTCTTGGCCTTCCAGACATACTAATGGCCTGTAGCTGCACTAAGCTGGGATAGAACACCTGTAATTTTCTTCAGGTAGCTTTATATACTGTAACCAGACAAGCCTGCCTGTCAGTAGGAAGATAACAGGAACGGATCTAGCTGAACACTGTGAGCAGGACGCACTGTACTAAATGTAAATAGTCTAGCTGCCTGACCGTGGTACTAATAGGATCAAATAGAACACCTGTAATTTTCTTCAGGTAGCTTTATATACTGTAACCAGACAAGCCAGCCTGTCAGTAGGAAGATAACAGGAACGGATCTAGCTGAACACTGTGAGCAGGACGCACTGTACTAAATGTAAATAGTCTAGCTGCCTGACCGTGGTACTAATAGGATCAAATAGAACACCTGTAATTTTCTTCAGGTAGCTTTATATACTGTAACCAGACAAGCCTGCCTGTCAGTAGGAAGATAACAGGAACGGATCTAGCTGAACACTGTGAGCAGGACGCACTGTACTAAATGTAAATAGTCCAGCTGCCTGACCGTGGTACTAATAGGATCAAATAGAACACCTGTAATTTTCTTCAGGTAGCTTTATATACTGTAACCAGACAAGCCTGCCTGTCAGTAGGAAGATAACAGGAACGGATCTAGCTGAACACTGTGAGCAGGACGCACTGCACTAAATGTAAATAGCAGGAACGGATCTAGCTGAACACTGTGAGCAGGACGCACTGCACTAAATGTAAATGGCAGGAACGGATCTAGCTGAACACTGTAAGCAGGACGCACTGCACTAAATGTAAATAGCAGGAACGGATCTAGCTGAACACTGTGAGCAGGACGCACTGCACTAAATGTAAATAGTCTAGAAGATAACAGGAACGGATCTAGCTGAACACTGTGAGCAGGACGCACTGCACTAAATGTAAATAGCAGGAACGGATCTAGCTGAACACTGTGAGCAGGACGCACTGCACTAAATGTAAATAGCAGGAACGGATCTAGCTGAACACTGTGAGCAGGACGCACTGCACTAAATGTAAATAGCAGGAACGGATCTAGCTGAACACTGTGAGCAGGACGCACTGCACTAAATGTAAATAGTCTAGAAGATAACAGGAGCGGATCTAGCTGAACACTGTGAGCAGGACGCACTGCACTAAATGTAAATAGCAGGAACGGATCTAGCTGAACACTGTGAGCAGGACGCACTGCACTAAATGTAAATAGCAGGAACGGATCTAGCTGAACACTGTGAGCAGGACTTTTTTGGGAGCCTAGCCGCGTACGGGG
Source organism: Lithobates clamitans (assembly GCA_037952925.1). Taxonomy (NCBI): domain Eukaryota; kingdom Metazoa; phylum Chordata; class Amphibia; order Anura; family Ranidae; genus Lithobates; species Lithobates clamitans. The sequence goes on along the minus strand of JBBGZY010000665.1, from coordinate 2,846,391 downwards.
CCCCGAAACCAAGCACCGCCTTCAGGATTTCTAAGGGCGTAAATTTTTGATTTCACTCCTCACTACCTATCACAGTTTTGAAGGCCATAAAATGCCCAGATGGCACAAACCCCCCCAAATGACCCCATTTTGGAAAGTAGACACCCCAAGATATTTGCTCAGAGGCATGTTGAGTCCATGGAATATTTTATATTTTGACACAAGTTGCAGGAAACAGACAAATTATTTTTTTTTTTTGCACAAAGTTGTCACTAAATGATATATTGCTCAAACATGCCATGGGCATATGTGGAATTACACCCCAAAATACATTCTGCTGCTTCTCCTGAGTACGGGCATACCACATGTGTGGGACTTTTTGGGAGCCTAGCTGCAAACGGGGCCCCAAAATCTAATCACCACATTCAGGATTTCTAAGGGCGTAAATTTTTGATTCACTCCTCACTACCTATCGCAGTTTTGAAGGCCATAAAATGCCAAGATAGCACCCACCCCCCCAAATGACCTAACTTTGGAAAGTAGACACCCCAAGCTATTTGCTGAGAGGCATAGTGAGTATTTTGCAGCTCTCATTTGTTTTTGAAAATGAAGAAAGACAAGAAAAATTTTTTTTTTCTTTTTTCAATTTTCAAAACTTTGTGACAAAAAGTGAGGTCTGCAAAATGCTCACTATACCTCTCAGCAAATAGCTTGGGGTGTCTACTTTTCAAAATAGGATCATTTGGGGTGGGGTTTGTGCCACCTGGGCATTCCATGGCCTCCGAAACTGTGATAGGCAGTGAGGAGTGAAATCATAAATTTACGCCCTTAGAAAGCCTGAAGGCGGTGCTTGGTTTTCGGGGTCCCTTACGCAGCTAGGATCCTAAAAAGTCTCACACATGTGGTATCCCCGTACTCAGGAGAAGCAACAGAATGTATTTTGGGGTGTAATTTCACATTTTTCCATGGCATATTTGAGCAAGATATCATTTAGTGACAACTTTGTGCAAAAAAAAAAAATTGTCTCTTTCCCGCAACTTGTGTCACAATATAAAATATTCCATGGACTTGACATGCCTCTCAGCAAATAGCTTGGGGTGTCTACTTTCCAAAATGGGGTCATTGGGGGGGGGGGTTGAACTGTCCTGGCATTTTATGCACAACATTTAGAAGCTTATGTCACACATCACCCACTCTTCTAACCACTTGAAGACAAAGCCCTTTCTGACACTTTTTGTTTACCTGAAAAAATTATTTTTTTTTGCAAGAAAATTACTTTGAACCCCCAAACATTATATATTTTTTTAAAGCAAATGCCCTACAGATAAAAATGGTGGGTGTTTCATTTTTTTTTTCACACAGTATTTGCGCAGCGTTTTTTCAAACGCTTTTTTTGGGAAAAAACACACTTTTTTAAATTTTAATGCACTGAAAAACACTATATTGTCCAAATGTTTGATGAAATAAAAAAGATAATCTTAGGCCGAGTACATGCATACCAAACATGACATGCTTTAAAATTGCGCACAAATGTGCAGTGGCGACAAACTAAATACATTTTTAAAAGCCTTTAAAAGCCTTTACAGGTTACCACTTTAGATTTACAGAGGAGGTCTACTGCTAAAATTACTGCCCTCGATCTGACCTTCGCGGTGATACCTCACATGCATGGTGCAATTGCTGTTTACATTTGACGCCAGACCGACGCTTGCGTTCACCTTTGCGCGAGAGCAGGGGGACAGGGGTGCTTTTTTTTTTCTTTTTCTTTATTATTTTTTTGCTTTTTTATCTTATTTTTAAACTGTTCCTTTCATTTTCTTTCCAATCATTTTTATTGTTATCTCAGGGAATGTAAATATCCCCTATGATAGCAATAGGTAGTGACAGGTACTCTTTTTTGAAAAAATTGGAGTCTATTAGACCCTAGATCTCTCCTCTGCCCTCAAAGCATCTGACCACATCAAGATTGGTGTGATAAAATGCTTTTGCAATTTCCCAAAGGCGCTGTCCACATCCGGCGAAATCTAAGTCATGAAATGCTCGTAGCTTCCAGTTTCTTAGGCCATAGAGATGTTTGAAGCCATTCTGGACTCTAATCAGCTCTATGGTCAGCTGGCTGAATCACCGGCTGCATTCTCAGGTTCCCTGTTGGGAGACATGGAAGACAGTGTGGGGGGGGGCATTCCCTCCCACTGCTTGTAAAAGCAGTCTAGAGGCTAATTAGCCGCTAGGATTGCTTTTACATGAAAGCCGACCGCTGGCTGAAAGGAATAATACTAAGATGATACCTAAACCTGCAGGCATCATTCTGGTATAACCACTCAAAGTCCAGCAACATACCAGTACGTTGCTGGTCTTGTTGGGCATATATTGTAAACTTTTTTTTCATGCAGCCTGTGGGCTGAACGAAAAAAAGAGATTGATCGGTGGGTATGCCCACCATTAGAATACCTCCCTTCATTCACCCACTTCTAATAATGGGCATACATGCACCGTTTATATATGCCGAAGCATGGGGGCATCCTCCCTCAAAAGATAGGAGCAAATCGCTTCTCCGCCCACTGCTGCCCCCATGCTTCGGCATATATGCTGAAGTATGTAACTGTGGTGTTGAAATCACCTCCGACAGCGCTGGAGTCACGGCTTTATGTATCGTAGGAGCAAACGCTGTTGCTGTCAAGTTAAATAAATCCGCGCTGCAACTGAATGGCGTACCTGCTAAGCAAATGATGGTTAACAATAAAACAAAGTAACATTACAGTATATCAGTAAGACTTACCATACCTGCAAAGCAAATACAAAAAAAACATAGTAAAAAATAAAACATTTAATGCAACCTGTGCCTAAAATATATATATGCCGAAGCATGGGGGCTTCTTCCCGCAAAAGGTAGGAGCAAATCGCTCCTCCGCCCACTGCTGCCCCCACACTTCGGCATATATGCTAAAGTATGTAACTGTGGTGGTGAAATCACCTCCAACATCGCTGGAGTCACGGCTTTATGTATCGTGGGAGCAAACGCTGTTGCTGTCAAGATGAATAAATCCGCTCTGCAACTGAATGGCGTACCTGAAAACAAAAAAATGGTTAACGATAAAACACAGTAAACCGTAAAGTATAAAAAAAAATGCATGCCTATAAAGCAAACATGATAAAAACATAATAACAATAACACATTGCAGAATAAAATACAGTAAAAAAGAGCAGAACAATAGAGAGAATAGAAAGAGAACAACAAAACGACAACTATTTTTGTTTTTTTTTATTTTACATTTTTTTGTGTTTTTCTTTTTACTTTTTTTTGTTTTTTTTACACTTTTTTGTAACTTTTATAACTGTAACCGTTTCCAGGTTCGGGTCTCTCAAAATGCAATGGCTTTTTGGGAGACCCTGTGAAAGTGTGTCCTAGTCTGTGCAGTGCTGTACCCTACGCTAAAACTCAACTAGTGTATGGTAGCGTTCAAAACATTCACCAATGCAAAGACCAGAATTGTCAGGACAGGAGGGACAATAATACCAGGTGTCACGCCTATATCCGCGCTTTCTGCAGACACAACATTTTCTTTGGGGGGCTCGTTGGGTAGGGGTACTCGGGAGGACATAAGGAAAATGCCTCTCATGCAGCCGGCTTACTGCATTTGGTTGGGGAAGGTGAGGTGGAGCACTGTCTGGAAACAGAAGGGTTCTGATGATCTCTTCCTGGAATTTAAGGAAGGATCCAGTCTGTCCTGAAGCTCTGTATAGCACATAAGCGTTCAGCAAAGCCAATTGAAATAAGTATACAGACACTTTTTTATACCAGCGTCTGGCCTTACGGGCAACTAGGTACGAGGCCAACAACTGGTCGTTGAGGTCCACCCCTCCCATATTGAGGTTATATTCATGACCCAATAATGACCAACTGAGAAATGCATCCCAGCTTAGTCTCTCTATAAATTTATGGCAGCTTATGGGGTGGCGCAGACAGGGGCAAGGCGCAGACATCATGGCTCTGTCCTGAGTGGCTCTGTCACGAGTGATGCGCAGTTTCACCGACGCAGTTATCAATTCTGATCATGTCTTCTCTGCTCTTTTACAGGTAATTGTCTCCTATCTCCTATCCAACTGTACATCCCTACTGAACTGACTTTGCTGAGTCTGCTGTTAATATTTTTGGTAATTGTCTCCTATCTCCTATCCAACTGTACATTGCTACTGAACTGACTTTGCTGAGTCTGCTGTTAATATTTTTGGTAATTGTCTCCTATCTCCTATCCAACTGTACATCCCTACTGAACTGACTTTGCTGAGTCTGCTGTTAATATTTTTGGTAATTGTCTCCTATCTCCTATCCAACTGTACATCCCTACTGAACTGACTTTGCTGAGTCTGCTGTTAATATTTTTGGTAATTGTCTCCTATCTCCTATCCAACTGTACATCCCTACTGAACTGACTTTGCTGAGTCTGCTGTTAATATTTTTGGTAATTGTCTCCTGCTGCCATATCTTTAAACTTCCATATTTACTGCTAGCTCTATAACAAACACACTGCAAGAGCAATATTACTGGTGATTGATTCTCAACTCCATGTGGCTTGAGTGATCAATAGAGGTAATTAGCTTTACGACCCTAGCCTGTGTCTGTAGCTGGTCTGGCCCTGGCCATCTCCTCCCCATATTCAGGTGTCTCACATCAGACCCAATAATGACCAACTGAGAAATGCATCCCAGCTTAGTCTCTCTATAAATTTATGGCAGCTTATGGGGTGGCGCAGACAGGGGCAAGGCGCAGACATCATGGCTCTGTCACGAGTGATGCGCAGTTTCACCGACGCAGTTTAACGAACGCAGGATAACTAAAGCTGCATGAACAACAAGAACTCTGCTCCACTCTGCAAGACGACAAGCAAACCAGCTTTGATATTTATTTTTTATTAGGTTAGTTTCTCACTCTCTATCCACTAACATGCTCCTTATTCTCTTCCTTCTCAAATTGGTGTCTTCTATTCTCAAATTATCTTTACTCTACCCCTCCTCTCTTCCCTGCAGCATGCACATATCACCCTCACTCCTACCCTCTCCCTACTATGGCAACCATCATCTCCTGCAGTTGCTGCACCCACATGCTGACATAAACACCAGGGCCACTAGACACGTGCGCTCATGCACATCCCACTCCCACCTTGCCTTCCTCACCCTCCTCCTTCTCCTAGTCTCAGGTGACATTTCTTCTAATCCTGGTCCACCATTTTCCAAATGCAAGCCACATATCCAATACCCCTCCCCCTCTGGGAACCACCACAATCCACTCAGTTTAATTTCTATCCCCCTGCTTCCTCAAAGCAGCCCACCAATCTCATGTGCCCTTTGGAACGCCCGCTCCATCTGTAACAAGCTAACATCTGTACATGACCTCTTCATCTCTCATGGCTTGAACATACTCGCCATAACAGAAACCTGGCTTCAAAATTTTGACTCAGCTTCTCCTGCTGCCCTCTCCCATGGTGGTCTCCATTGGACTCACTCCTCCAGACCCAACAGACAGAAAGAAGGTGGAGTTGGCTTCCTTCTGTCCCCACAAAGCACCTTTCAAGTCCTTCCTGTCCCTTCCTCTCTATCCCTCTCTTCTTTCGAGATGCACTCTATTCGTCTGTTTTCTCCCATTTCTCTGAGGATTGCAGCAATTTATAGGCCTCCAGGACCGGTATCGCGCTTTCTTGATGACTTTGCTGCCTGGCTACCCTACTTTCTCTCCTCTGAAATACCCACCATTATTCTTGGTGACTTTAACATTCCTGTCAATGTTAACAGCCCAACTACAGCTAAACTTCTCGACTTAACCTCATCTTTTGACCTAACCCAATGGACACATACTTCCACTCACTCCAATGGTAATACCCTTGACCTTGTATTCTCCCATCTCTGCAACCCTGGCAACCTCACCAACACCCCCTTTCCTCTATCTATCCAACCACCCATCCCTCCAAGCAGCAAACAATTACTTGTAGAAACCTTCGCCACTTTAACCCTTCACTTCTCTATTCTGCTACTGACCACCTATATGACATAATATCTCCCCTGTCCTGTTCTGACCTGGCCACCTCTGTCTACAACAGTTCACTCTCATCTTCACTAGATGCACTTGCTCCTCTAACCACACGCAGAATCAGGCCCCGACCATTACAACCCTGGCAAACTGACAACACTAGAAATCTCAAGAGACATTGCCATGCTCTTGAACGACTGTGGCGTAAAACCAAATGCCTGCAAGACTTCACCCTATATAAATCTGCCCTTCTAAAATACAATTCATGCCTCCATGCTGCCAAACAAGCCTACTTTGTCTCTCTTATTAATTCCTTGTCATCCAGTCCCCGTCGGCTCTTCTCAACCTTTAACTCTCTGTTTCATCCACCACCCCCTCTACCCACTAACTCACTCACTACCCAAGAGATTGCCAATCTCTTCAAAGACAAGATCGATGCAATTCGTGAGGACATCTCCACTGTGTGTACGTCTTCCCCACCCATCATACCTTGCCTAGCAGCACATTCAACACTCTCCTCTTTTGAATTAGCTACTATGGAAGAGGTTACAAAAATTTTCTCGGATGCCCACCTAACCAATTGTCCCTTGGATCCTGTTCCCTCACAACTACTACGGTCACCCTCTTCTTCTATCCTATGCTCCCTCACCCACATCTTCAATCTCTCCCTCTCTAGTGGCATTTTCCCCTCCCCTCTAAAACATGCGCAGATCACTCCCATTCTTAAAAAGCCCTCACTGGACCCTACCGACCTAAACAACTTAAGACCCATCTCATTACTCCCATTGACCTCTAAACTTTTAGAACGCTTAGTCTACAACCGTCTTAGCTCCTACCTCAATGAAAATAACCTTCTTGACCCCTTACAGTCTGGCTTTCGCTTGCAGCACTCCACGGAAACTGCCTTACTAAAACTCACTAACGATTTACTAACTGCTAAAACCAACAGCCAGTACACCATACTCCTACTACTTGACCTCTCTGCGGCCTTTGATACTGTTAACCACCCGCTCCTTCTCAATAAACTACATTCCCTTGGCCTCCGAGATTCTGCTCTATCCTGGTTCTCTGGCTATTTATCACAGCGCTCCTTCAGTGTCACCTACAACTCTGTCTCCTCCTCTCCATTGCCCCTTTCTGTGGGGGTCCCCCAAGGCTCGGTTCTTGGACCCCTTCTCTTCTCTATCTACACCTCCTCCCTTGGTCACTTAATAACTGCCCACGGCTTCCAATACCATATATACGCTGATGACATCCAAATCTATCTGTCTACTCCTCACCTCACTCCTTCAGTCTCCTCTCGCATTACTAACTTACTAACTGACATATCAGCATGGATGTCGCACCACTTCTTTAAACTAAATCTCTCTAAAACTGAGCTATTAATATTCCCCCCCGCCCGTGCTCCCCTCCATGACTTTTCCATCAAAATCAACAATGCAACCATCAGTCCCTTCCCTAAGACTCTGACTTGTCATTACAGCCTCAAATCCAATCGCTGTCAAAAGTTTGTAGAATTCACCTCAGTAACATCTCTAAAATTCGCCCTTTTTTAACAAATGAAACCACCAAGCTCCTCATTCACTCCCTTGTTATCTCTCGCCTTGACTATTGCAACTCCCTTCTCATTGGCTTACCTCTCCATAGGCTATCCCCTCTTCAGTCTATCATGAATGCTGCTGCCAGACTTATCCACCTTACCAACCGCTCAGTGTCTGCCAACCCTCTACTTCAATCCCTACACTGGCTCCCAATCACCCAGCAAATTAAATTCAAAATTCTAACCACAACATACAAAGCCATTCACAACTCTGCCCCAAGCTACATCACTAATCTTGTCTCCAAATATCATCCAAATCGACCTCTCCGCTCTTCTCAAGACCTCCTGCTTTCAAGCTCTCTCATCTCCTCCTCCCATGCTCGTCTCTAGGATTTCTCCAGAGCCTCTCCCATCACCTGGAACTCGCTACCTCCATCTATCCGGCTATCCCCTACTCTTGCTACCTTCAGGCAATCCCTGAAAACTCATTTCTTCAGGAAAGCCTATCACGTCTCCAACTAATCTCCTACTACTTCCACCAGCTCATTCCCCACAGTTACAACCTTTTGTACCACCTGCCCCACCCTATTAGATTGTAAGCTCTTCTGAGTAGGGCCCTCTTAATCCTATTGTATTGTATTGTATTATAACGGTATTGTCTCCCTTTTATATTGTAAAGCGCCGCGTAAACTGTTGGCGCTATATAAATCCTGAATAATAATAATAATAATAATAATAATGGACACAGAGGGGTTTCTCCACAACACCAGTCGCCGTAGTAATTTGGACCGTCGTGTCCGCGTGAAGGGAGGTAAGAACGAAAACATTCTTATTATCCCTCCACTTCATGCAAATTATTACACTGCAAGCAGGCTCTCTCTCCCAGCCTAAGACAGGAATCTACAAGCCGCTGGGGAAAGTCCCGGCGATTAGGTCGCACGGTGCCACATGCTCCAATCTGCTGATCAAAAAGGTGACTAAAAAGTTGCACGCTCGTGTAATAATTGTCCACATATAAGTGGTACCCCTTTCCGAATAAGGGTGACACCAAGTCCCACACAATCTTGCCAGTGCTTCCTATGTAGTCAGGGCAGTTTGTCGGCTCTACGTGACTATCTTTGCCCTTGTAAACCATAAAACTACATGTATAGCCTGTGGCCCCTTCACAGAGCTTATACATCTTGACCCTGTATCTGGCACGCTTGCTGGGAAGGTACTGTTTGAATGACAAGCAGTCAGAAAACTTAATCAGGGACTCATCCACGCAGACAACTTGATGGGGAGTAAACAAGCCTGAAAAACGTTGGTTGAAGTGGTTTACGAGGGGCCGAATTTTGTAGAGCCGATCGTATTCAGGGTCTCCACGAGGACGACAGAGTTCATTGTTGTTGAAGTGCATGAACCGCAAAATCTGCTCATATCGTGCCCTGGCCATGGAGGCAGAGAACACGGGCATATGGTAAATTGGGTCAGTGGACCAATATGACCGCAACTCACTCTTTTTATTTATGCCAATGTTGAGGGAAAGGCCCAGAAAGATCTTAAATTCGGAAACCGTAATTGGTTTACAATCTCTGGCAAGGGAGGACTGGGGAATAGTGGCGATGTGATGACCAGCATACAAATTGCTTTGGTCCACAATAGATCTATAGAGATCTTCAGTGAAAAGCAGTGAATAAAAATTAAGTGGCGTAAAATCAACTGTTTCCACATGAATGCCGAGTTGGCCAGTGAATGGGGGAAGTACGGGTGCTGCAGAAGTGGTGGGTTCCCAATTTGGATTGGCGAATGCAGCAGGAAGGGCATTATGGGCACGACGGGCCTGTGTTCGTCTTCTTGGTGGCAGCGGGACTCTACTTGTGCTTGCCACCTCGCCAGCTTGAACTGCACTTATGGGACTCACCACGTCACCAAGTGTTACTGCAGTGCTGGATGTACAACCAGGGTGTACTAGGCCGCTGGTGCTTGCCAGTTTACCAGAAGGAATAGCGGCGCTAGTACTTCTCTGCTCCATATGAGGGACCTGCGGTTCTTGCACATCAAGAACAGAAGAAGAAGTTCGGGGTCTGGTACGCCTGACCTTGGCAGGGACCACAACTCCGTCGTCAGAGCTATCTGCTGTCTACAGGTTCATATTCTGTGCCTGAATCTGACAGATGAGTGACTTCCTCTTCACTATCTGTCATGCTCAGAAATGTGTAGGCCTCTTCACTAGTGTACCTTCGATTTGCCATTTTGGGCTCTAAATTTAGTGGTACACTAGTGAGACTCACAGGCAAAAAAGCTCCCGACTGTTAGCGACTGATTCAAAACACTACCAAAAAACTGTTAGCAATCGCAGGGATCAGGCCTGACTCTGCGAACGCTGCAGTTATGTGTTTAGTGTTTTGTAAGTATCAGTGATCGATCGATACTGCACTTGGGTGGGCTGGGCAGGGCTGGGCCAAGTGGCAAAACGCAGGTGCTAGCAGGTATCTTGACTGATCCCGCTAACACTGCATTTTTGGGGACCCTAAACTGCTGGGGATGCTAGTATAGATCTGATCGGATCAGATATTGATCCGTTCAGATACTATACCACTAAGGGAGGTGTATGCTGCGTGCGTGGGTGTTAGCGGTACTGGCACTAACCTGACGCTGCCTGGGGCGACGCAGAGCTTATCTGACCCTAAAAACGGAACTTATATCACCGCCGGGCAATTAGGGGGTTAAACCTTTATTAGGTAATAAACAGCGGGTGCCCTAAAACTATAATAAACAAACTAACTAACCAGCGTCACCCGCAACACTTATACGGTGATCACTGGTGAAAGGGTTAACTAGGAGGCAATCAGGGGGTTAAAACCTTTATTAGGTAGTATATGGGGGTCCCTGTCGCTATAAAACACTGACGGCGAACCTATATACTTACCTCCCTAACTAGTGTCACCAGTGACACTAATACAGCGATCAGAAAAACGATCGCTTAGTGACACTGGCGACGGGGGGTGATCAAGGGGTTAACCTTTATTAGGGGGGGTTAGGAGGGTACCCTAGACCTAAAGGGGGGTACCCTAGACCTAAATGGGGCTAACCCTAACTGCCCTACCACTTATAACTGTCACAAACTGACACCAATGCAAAAAAAAAACTGCTATTGGTGTTACTGTGACAGGGGCTACAGGGGGTGATCGGGGGGTGACTGGGGGGTGAAAAGTGTGCCTGCGTGTTCTACTGTAAATGTAGTGTTGTGCAAACTCACATTGATGTCTTCTCTCCTCGGCGCCGGAATGAAAAGACCGGCTCGAGGAGAGATGACATCACTTCCTCCGCTTCTGTTTACATTACAGGAGCCGAGGAAGCTTGTCATTCGCCTGGAGCGATCGCGAGGGGGTGGCTACGAATGAGTGGCTTCCCCCTCACCTCTGATCGCCCCTGACCTGAATCCGACCACTGCAGGCAACGGGGGGGTCCGATCGGGCAGGCAGGGATGTACAGGTAAGTCCTTATGCCTGCCCGTGCCATTGTGCCGACGCACATCGTCGTGCGGCGGTCGGCAACTGGATAAACAAACCAGTATACATGTACTGATAAGATAACAGAGGAGGGTTCAGGAGCAGTTGAAAAAAATGTCCAACTGCTCCTAAATGTCTATTTACCAGGAGCAGTGTACATGAGGCCTAAGCCTATAATAACGCTTATCTGTAGGTACAGTGAATATCACAACATGAATATAGGAGATATTCACAACAGATCTGCCGTGTCCACGGGAAGGTTTCCGCAGCCAATGGTCTTTCACCAATGTCTGTATGTGTGAATACCCTCACATGAGCGTATTACAGCAAAACTGACACTGGGGGTCATCTGACAATATACATTAATAAAAATTTCCACAACACTACAAGAAAATCCCCCCTTCTCCAAAAGCAAACCCACCCCCCTTTCCTTTACCCCCCCCACCAAAAGAAACTCCCCCAGGCTGGAATTCTCACTTCCTCCTTCCCAAAACAGAAAATTGATGCCTCCCCACTTACCAGACCTGAGATACAGCACGGCACTGAAGTAGGAAAACTTCTGCATCCCCAGTCCCCTTTCAGCTGTGTCATATGATACCTTGAGGAGGAGTCTAGGAGTTCCCTCAAGCAGTAATTTCATGTTTTTAAGGGGGACCCCTTATTAAACTGAAGGGGTGGGGCACAATAGAAGGGGGCTGGCTGCTGCACTCCGAAACTCTGTTTGCTTCTACTGTAATGATGCTGAGGCTAAACAGCAGGGTCTGTGCATTTTGTCAGGATGCTCTGGGGGGGGTTTGAACACCCCTGACCCTCCTTATCTAAGCCCCTGTCCTTAGTATGCCTGTAAAGTAGCACATCTTTCCCATGTTTAGAACAGTACCACAGCAAAATTACATTTCTAAAAGGAAAAAAATGACATTTAAAACTGCTCGCGGCTGTAATGTATTGTCGGATCCTGGCAATATAGATAAGTCATTGAGAAAAATGACTGGGAGTTCTCCCCCCAGTCCATTACCAGGCCCTTTGGGTCTGGTATGAATATTAAGGGGAACCCCGCATCAAAATATAAAGAAAAAATTGTGTGATGGTCCCCCCAAAATCCATACCAGGCTGTTCAGATCTGGTATGAATATTTAGAGGAACCCTGTGCCAAAATTTAAAAAAAAAAATACATACCAGACCCTTATCTGAGCAGGCAACCTGGCAGGCCGAAGGAAAAGAGGGGGGATGAGAGTGCCCCCCTCCTAAACCGTACCAGGCCACATGCCCTCAACATGGCGAGGGTGCATTGGGGTCCCCCCAAAACACCTTGTCCCCATGTTGATGGAGACAAGGGCCTCATCCCCTCAACCCTTGCCCGGTGGTTTTGGGGGTCTGCGGGCGGGGGGCTTATCAGAATCTGGAAGCCCCCTTTAATAAGGGGGCCCCTAGATCCCACCTATGTGAATGGGTATCGTGTATATTGTACCCCTATCCATTCACCAGAAAAAGGTATTGAAATGTACCAAAAAATAATTGCCGGTTTTTTACAATTCCTTTATTGTAAAATATCTCTAAGTGGTCTTCTCCCCTGAGCCGTGTCTCCTGCCATCTTCTGCTGGTGCTGTCGTTCATGCCGCTGTCTTCTGTCACCGTCTCACCTGCCACCTCTTACTTCTCCCGCTGCCGTGTTCTTCCTCGCCGCCGTGGATCTGGGGGGGGGGCTACCAGATTCGGATAATCCCCCCGCCCACAGACCGCCACAACCACTGGGCAAGGGTTTTGGGGGGACCCCAAAGCACCCTTCCCATGTTGAGGGCATGTGGCCTGGTATGCTTCAGGAGGAGGGGGGTGCTCTCTTGTCTCCCCCCTCTTTTCCTGCGGCCTGCCAGGCTGCTCTGGTATGGATTTGAGGGACCCCCATGCAATTTTTTTTATTTTGATGCAGGGTTCCCCTTAATATTCATTTTAGACCCAAAGGGCCTGGTAATGGACTGGGGGGGGATCCCACGCCATTTTGTTAAATTTTGGCATGGGGGGTCCCCTCTGAATCCATACTAGACCCATAGGGCCTGGTATAGACCTGTAGGGGGCGAAACCCCTGCAGTTTTTTTTTTGGCTGGCTTTTTTTTACTTTCGGTGGGGAAGCCGCTGACAGCTGAAGATTCACTTGTTTTTAAGGGTGCGGCGGCTGGCTTCTCAGCCCTCCGGTTAGCAACCAGCTATATACAGCGTTAAAATAATAACCGCAAAACATGTCAAAAATCACATCACAAACACAACAGTTGCATTTCTGGTGCGGTTCCATTAAAATCTATTACCCGCAAATTGCATGAAAAAAGTCCCCGACCGTTTCCAAAAACGTACTGGCCACAAAACGCATAGTTGTGAACTAGTACCATAGGAAACCATGTTAAAGTGGGTGTAAACCCACTTTTAAAAAAAAAAACTAACACCTGCAAGACAAAGGCATAATGAGCTAGTATGCATAGTATACTTACTAGCTCATTATGTAATACTCACCTGAGATCGAAGCCTTCGCTGTGGTGCACATACACCGCTCCGGCGGTCGACATCACTCCCAAGGGTTACTTCCGGTTATCGCGGCTCCGGAGCCAATGGAGTCTCCAGCTTTAATATTGAGGGGGGGCACATGGGGGGACAGGGACAAAAATAGGGGGCAACTATAAAAATGCAATTATATATGTATATATATATATCCTGGGGCCCTTTACTACGATCCCACAACGGGCCCTTTCACATGTTCTGCAGTGAGCTCCCTTCCTACTGTATTGGGCCCCCCAGGGTGGCAGAAAACAAGAGATATATGTCACCAGCATACCAAGAAAATATAAGGGTCCAAAGCAGTAGGAGAATTATCGAGGTTGCAAAGGTTGTCTTGCCACCGGGTCCTGGTGTTCTGCCACTGTGGGGTTTCCCAGCCTCCTCTTGCTGTCCTGCCCCTGCTATTGACAGCGCTGGTCTGGCATCTCTTGGAGTTTTTCAGGCTGGTTCTCCTGTCCTAAGGAGTTTTTTCAGTAACAGAGTCCTGGTGGAGTCCTTCCTGCAACTCGCTCTTCTCCCTGCCAATGAGGATGCAGGGGAAGAAGCAGATCGGGCGGCCGTGGTTGTGTGAGTGCTCGCATTATGCAGTGTCAGCGAGCAGAGGGAGGGGGGTGGAATCACCCGCAGGAGCTGACTAAGGACGCTCTCCCTCTCAAAAGAGACTGTGTTACTGCAGCGGTGGCCCGAGTAAGATGCGGCGCATCCGATATGGATGCAAACAAAAAGACATTGCCTTTTTGTAAAAAAAAAAAAAAATAATAATTTTCTTTTTTTGGGGGGCACATGGTGGGGCACAGCAAAATGTTGGAGGGGTCAGGGCCCCCTCTGCCCCCCTAGGGACGCCATTGTCCGGAGCTATGATTGGCCGGAGTCGCGATGATGTCACTCCCACGCATGCGCGCGGGAGTGACATCGGCACACTCACTGAAGCAATGGCACATACGTGCCATTACTTCAGTTTGTGTCAGTGCGCATGTGCCGATGACATCAGCACTAGGGATGAGCTTCGTGTTCGAGTCGAACCCATGTTCTACTAAAACATCATCTGTTCGCCCATTCGTCGAATTGCGAACGATATGGGCCGTTCGCGCCAAATTCGTGTGGCGCGTCACGGCCCATAATTCACTGCGGCATCGCAGTGCATTGCTGGCTGATGATTGGCCAAGCATGCACTATGACCCGCATGCTTGGCCAATCACAGCGCCGTCTGAACAGAGAGCCGTAATTGGCCAAAGTCAAGGAGGCTTTGGCCAATTATGGCTCAGGGGATTTAGTACACGCCCCACACTATATAAGGCAGCCTTCACGGCGGCCCTGTGTAGTGTGTGTTCCGGCGTTCATTGAGAGAGAGAGAGAGACAGACAGTGACATTTGATTTGAGTTAGATACATTAGGCAGAACAGTCAGTCAGTTTAGCTGCACTTACAGTGTATTGTGTATATATATGCATCCCAGGTGTTGCATATATATATATAAACTGTATTCAGTTTAGCTAGATCCGTTCCTGTTATCTTCCTACTGACAGGCAGGCTTGTCTTGTTACAGTATTTACAGCTACCTGAAGAAAATTGCTGGTGTTCTTTTGATCCGATTAGTACCACAGTCAGGCAGCTAGACTATTTACAGTTAGTGCAGTACGTCCTGCTCACAGTGTTCAGCTAAAACTACAAGTTGGTGTAGTGAGACCTCTGCACAGTGTTCATCTCAAGCTACAAGTTAGTGCAGTGCGTCCTGCTCACAGTGTTTAGCTAAACCTACAAGTTGGTGCAGTGCGTCCTGCTCACACTGTTCAGCTAAAACTACAAGTTAGTGCTGTGCGTCCTGCTCACAGTGTTCAGCTAAAACTACAAGTTGGTGTAGTGAGACCTCTGCACAGTGTTCATCTCAAGCTACAAGTTAGTGCAGTGCGTCCTGCTCACAGTGTTTAGCTAAAACTACAAGTTAGTGCTGTGCGTCCTGCTCACAGTGTTCATCTAAAGCTACAAGTTAGTGCAGTGCGTCCTGCTCACAGTGTTCAGCTAAAACTACAAGTTAGTGCAGTGCGTCCTGCTCACAGTGTTCAGCTAAAAATACAAGTTAGTGCTGTGCATCCTGCTCACAGTGTTCAGCTAAACCTACAAGTTGGTGCAGTGCGTCCTGCTCACACTGTTCAGCTAAAACTACAAGTTAGTGCTGTGCGTCCTGCTCACAGTGTTTAGCTAAAACAACAAGTTGGTGTAGTTAGACCTCTGCACAGTGTTCATCTCAAGCTACAAGTTAGTGCAGTGCGTCCTGCTCACAGTGTTTAGCTAAAACTACAAGTTAGTGCTGTGCGTCCTGCTCACAGTGTTCAGCTAAACCTACAAGTTGGTGTAGTGAGACCTCTGCACAGTGTTCATCTAAAGCTACAAGTTAGTTCAGTGCGTCCTGCTCACAGTGTTCAGCTAAAACTACAAGTTGGTGTAGTTAGATCTCTGCACAGTGTTCATCTCAAGCTACAAGTTAGTGCAGTGCGTCCTGCTCACAGTGTTTAGCTAAAACTATAAGTTAGTGCTGTGCATCCTGCTCACAGTGTTCATCTAAAGCTACAAGTTAGTGCAGTGCGTCCTGCTCACAGTGTTCAGCTAAACCTACAAGTTGGTGTAGTTAGACCTCTGCACAGTGTTCATCTAAAGCTACAAGTTAGTGCAGTGCATCCTGCTCACAGTGTTTAGCTAAAACTATAAGTTAGTGCTGTGCGTCCTGCTCACAGTGTTCAGCTAAAACTACAAGTTAGTGCTGTGCGTCCTGCTCACAGTGTTCAGCTAAACCTACAAGTTAGTGCTGTGCGTCCTGCTCACAGTGTTCAGCTAAAACTACAAGTTGGTGTAGTGAGACCTCTGCACAGTGTTCATCTCAAGCTACAAGTTAGTGCAGTGCGTCCTGCTCACAGTGTTTAGCTAAAACTATAAGTTAGTGCTGTGCGTCCTGCTCACAGTGTTCAGCTAAAACTACAAGTTGGTGAAGTGAGACCTCTGCACAGTGTTCATCTAAAGCTACAAGTTAGTGCAGTGCGTCCTGCTCACAGTGTTTAGCTAAAACTATAAGTTAGTGCTGTGCGTCCTGCTCACAGTGTTCAGCTAAAACTACAAGTTGGTGTAGTGAGACCTCTGCACAGTGTTCATCTAAAGCTACAAGTTAGTGCAGTGCTCCTGCTCACAGTGTTCAGGTAAAACTACAAGTTAGTGCTGTGCGTCCTGCTCACAGTGTTCAGCTAAAACTACAAGTTGGTGTAGTTAGACCTCTGCACAGTGTTCATCTCAAGCTACAAGTTAGTGCAGTGCGTCCTGCTCACAGTGTTTAGCTAAAACTATAAGTTAGTGCTGTGCGTCCTGCTCACAGTGTTCAGCTAAAACTACAAGTTAGTGCTGTGTGTCCTGCTCACAGTGTTCAGCTAAACCTACAAGTTGGTGTAGTGAGACCTCTGCACAGTGTTCATCTAAAGCTACAAGTTAGTTCAGTGCGTCCTGCTCACAGTGTTCAGCTAAAACTACAAGTTAGTGCTGTGCGTCCTGCTCACAGTGTTCAGCTAAAACTACAAGTTGGTGTAGTTAGATCTCTACACAGTGTTCATCTCAAGCTACAAGTTAGTGCAGTGTGTCCTGCTCACAGTGTTTAGCTAAAACTATAAGTTAGTGCTGTGCATCCTGCTCAGAGTGTTCAGCTAAACATACAAGTTATTTTTTTGCGAGCTCTGCACAGTGTTCAGCTAAAGCTACCTGTAGAAGGTTGGTGGTGTTTTCCTGATCCTATCACTACCGCAGGCAGCTAAAAAAGCTACAAGTTAGTTTTTTGCGAGCTCTGCACAGTGTTCAGCTAAAGCTACCTGTAGAAGGTTGGTGGTGTTCTCATACTACAGGCAGGCAGTTGATTTTGCTAGCTGCAGTATCAGTACATATATATATATATACATATATATATATATATATATATATATATATCCCAGCTTAGTGCAGCTACAGGCCATTAGTATGTCTGGAAGGCCAAGAAGGAGAGGCAGACAGTCACAAGCCAATAAGAGAGGGCAAGCAGGCTCTGTGTCTAGTGCTGGTCGTGGAGACGGTGCATCCTCATCAGCACGTAGCCGTGGGACACGCTTGGCCTTTTTTTTCGGCAGCTGGCCGTGTTGAGCCGCAACATGCGGAAGACTTGGTCGAGTGGATGACCAAGCCGTCCTCATCCTCCTCATCCTCTCTCGCCCATGCCCAGGGTACTTTGTCTGGCAAAGCAGCGGCCTCTTCCCTCAGCTCAATGTCATCAGTGACTCCTTCCCTAGCCCCACCATGTCCTCCTGAGGAGTCCCTCGAACTGTTTGACCACAGTGTTTGGTACATGCTCCAGGAGGATGCCCAGCGTTTGGAAGGCTCTGATGATGATGTAGAGGGGGAAGTGCCAGGGAGGCCGATCCAGGACTGGAGCATCCCAATAAGTACGCTCCATTGAGTGACATTGGTGAAACCAGTCAGGGACCAGCACTGCTGGAGATGAGGGACTCTCCTAGCTGCCAGGGGAAGAACTCCTCCAGTGAGAGTGGGGGGGCAGCAAAGGGAAAGGAAAGACAGATTCTGGTGGTAGGGGACTCAATTCTTAGAAGGACAGAGAGGGCAATCTGTAACCAAGACCTGAAGCGCCGAACAGTATGTTGTCTACCGGGCGCTCGGGTTTGGCACATCACGGATCTTGTGGACAGATTACTGGGAGGGGCTGGGGAAGACCCGGCTGTCATGGTGCACGTTGGCACCAATGACAAAGTCAGAGGCAGATGGAGTGTCCTAAAGAACGATTTTAGGGACTTAGGAGCTAAATTGAGGAAAAGGACCTCCAAGGTAGTGTTCTCAGGAATACTACCGGTACATCGAGCCACACCAGAGAGGCAGAGGGAGATTAGGGAAGTAAACAAGTGGCTGAAGAGCTGGTGTAGTAAGGAGGGGTTTGGGTTCCAGGAGGACTGGGCCGACTTCTCAGTCGGTAACCGGTACTATAGAAGGGACGGACTGCACCTAAATGAGGAGGGTGCGGATCTGCTGGGAATGAAGAGGGCCAAAAAGTTAGAGGGGTTTTTAAACTAGGCGATGGGGGGGAGGGTCCAGAGACAGTGATAGCCAGCGAGGAAGATATTCCAGAGGGTAGTATTGGGGGCATTAGTGGTAGGTTAACCAAAGTACAAAAACACAAGGTGAGTATAGTAGCAAGTCCTAGTTGCAATTTTGAAACACCCAATACGAGGACAATATGCGACCGGTCTAAACTATGTGGCATGTTCACCAATGCCAGGAGCCTGGCGGACAAGATGGGTGAACTAGAGATACTGTTGTACAAGGAGGATTTGGATTTTGTGGGAATTTCAGAGACCTGGTTCAACAGCTCTCATGATTGGCTGGCAAACATTTAAGGGTATACCCTATACCGCAAGGATAGAGAGGGTAAAAAAGGGGGAGGGGTATGCCTATATATCAAGAATAATGTACAAGTGAATGTGAGAGATGACATCACTGAGGGGGCTAGGGAGGAGGTGGAATCTTTATGGGTAGACCTCCAAAGGGATGAAGCTAAGGGGAAAATAATACTGGGAGTATGCTATAGGCCCCCTAACCTGAGGGAGGAAGTGGAGACGGATCTCCTATCACAAATTGGATTAGCAGCAAGGATGGGAAGTGTTATCATAATGGGGGATTTTAATTATCCAGACATAGACTGGGCGGAGGGAACCGCGCATTCATTTAAGGCTCGCCAGTTCCTTAGTGTCCTGCAGGACAATTTTATGGGTCAGATGGTAGACGCACCAACTAGAAATAAAACCTTACTAGATCTACTGATTACCAACAATACAGACCTGATAACAGATGTGGAAATATGGGGCAATTTAGGTAACAGCGATCACAGGTCAATTCGTTTCAGTATAAATCACACAAATAGGAAACATGAAGGGAACACAAAGACACTGAATTTCAAAAGAGCCAACTTCCCTAAACTACAAACCTTGCTAAAAGGCATAAATTGGGATAAAATATTAGGAACAAAGAATACGGAGGAGAGATGGGTTTGCTTTAAGAGCATATTAAATAAGGGCATTAGCCAATGTATCCCATTGGGTAATAAATTTAAAAGAGCGAACAAACATCCTGGATGGCTTAACTCCAATGTAAAAATGCATATAAAAGCAAAGGAGAAGGCCTTCAAAAAATACAAGGTTGAGGGATCATCCACAGCATTCAGAATTTATAAAGAATGCAATAAGAAATGTAAGGGTGCAATTAGGATGGCTAAGATAGAACATGAAAGACACATAGCGGAGGAGAGCAAAAAAAATCCCAAGAAATTCTTTAAGTATGTAAACAGTAAAAAAGGGAGGACAGACCATATTGGCCCCATAAAGAATGAGGAAGTGCGCATGCGCGGAGCTCGCAAGATGGCCGCTAAAGCCTAGAGCTCCGCTCCCTCACGAACGACCGGCGCTCACAGCACGGACCACAGCGCCCCACCGCACAACCAAAACACCCGGGGGTACTCCCCAAGGTCCAGGCTACACCCCCATATGCCCGGGGCCCCGGTAAAACGGAACCTGTGGCCGCAACAGGAGCGAACACAAACGGCTGAGACGCCCAAGATGGCCGCCGCTACACAGGCATAGCCTCTGCCTCAGATTCTCCGCTCCACAGCACCGGCGGACTACAGGTCAGAGCAACCCCTCACTCCCCCTCACTTCACTCCAGGGAGACAGCAAGGATACCCACCTCTGCTGACCCCCTCTCCAGCCTCTACAGGATCCCTGCAGGATCGCCCCCACTGTGAAGGCCCTCTATCCCCCCAGGGATCTACCTCAGATCACACAGGCCTCACACCATATGCCTTCCCTGCCAGTGACTCAGCTTCTCACATGGACTCCCTCTTTCACAGATTCTCTGAACTTTTGGACAGAGGCCTGGCTCAAACAGCAGCCAAAATTACAGGGGACCTGAAGGCAGACTTTATTAATTTAGGGGCCCGAATCGATGCAATCGAACACAAAATGGAGGACACTATAGCCATCACTAACCAACAATCGCAGCACATCAGCACTGTACAAGATCAACTGGACCTAGCAATGGCTCGTATTGACGAACTCGAGAATAGGTCAAGAAGATATAACATCAGAATCCGTGGCCTACCGGAAACAATTCTCAATGTCCCAGAAGCAGTCCAAGACCTGATTAAACAGCTAATCCCTAATATCTCCTCTCAACGCCTTGAATTGGACAGGGCACACAGAGCCTTAGGGCCCCCCAGAAAAGACGGCACCCCAAGAGATATTATCGCTAAGCCGCACCACTACACAGTTAAAGAGGAAGTGATGAGACAGGCCAGGTCCTCTCACTCCGTGCAGTGTATGGGACACCCAGTGCAGATCTTCGCTGACCTCTCACCCTCTACGATCCAGAAGAGGAGATCGTTGAAGCCACTGCTTCTCGCTCTCACCCAAAGAGACGTGAGATACAAGTGGGCCTTCCCCTTCGCGGTTAAATTCTCCGTCAAAGGGAAACAATATGCCTTCTCCTCCCTCCCGGAAGGTGAAAAACTTCTCCTGCGCCTGAAAATCATCTCCCAGGAAGCCGAAATGGACACAACCAATGCCGGGACCAACTCTAACAAACGTCAGACCCCCACCAGCCCTCAATCTCCCCTGTGGTCAACAGGAAAAGCAAAGAAGGCCAAAGACAACAACCAAACCTGAAGCCAGTGATGATGAGAACTGCATCGCTTTTCTCCCGAATGTGAAGTGGGGATTGGATTGAACATCCCCATGATTATAGGGGATCCCCCCGTGTCTACCGGGCTACGTTTTCTGACTTATCAGAATTTTTTATTGCTTTTGCTGGTTCCAAGGAGGGACTTTTTTTTTTTTTTTTTTTAATTATTTTTAGATTTTTGTTCTTCCCTCTTTAGTTTTTTCTGCTTTTTACTGGCCCACTGCCATTTAGACTGGGCACAGGGGAGCTGCACCTCTCCGGATTGAGAGGGGCGGTACCCTTAAGCCTAGTTATGGGGGGGGAGTGGGATTTTCACCCCCAGTTCTAGGGAATTATATAGGTCTAGACTATGGACGCTCTGCTGAGATAGCGATTTAATGAAGACCTAGAAGGTTACTGCACTGGGAATAGGCTTAGGGCCACTAGTTGGCCAAACTGTTGTGAAAACCTGATAGTCACCGGTTATAGCTTAAAATTTTCTTTGTTTTTACTTGCTCTTTTCTTTTAAGTTTCATTTTGGGCGTTCGGTTTCGTGAGGAAACACATGCACACCCACCTAACCCTTAGACACCCGTAGGTCTCTGGGGGCTAGGTTGTTTGAGCCCAGATGGGCCAGACACACTCCATTTTTTTCTTAAAAGACATCAGGGACTTCTCCTTCCCTGCGTCTTTCCTTTCCTTTCTAGGAGACCTTTTCTCTGCTATCCTTCTCCCCCTCCCCTCCTCCATGTGCACATCAATGTACCTAATCACAATTTGTGTTTCAGATACCACACACACCTCCACGGAAGTTCCTGAAATCTCTCCACCAAGCAGACGGAATGACCATCATCCTCAGACCCGGGTTCCCCCACATCAAAGGGTAAGTGAGGACCGTTGCACTGCACTCCACCTGCTCCATGGCTAATAACACCACAGATGAACTCCGCATAGCCTCACACAATGTCCAGGGAATCAACTCCCAGATTAAGAGGAGAAAAATACTCGATTACTACAAACACCTCAAGCTAGACATCGTTATGCTGCAAGAAATGCACTTCCCCTCCCGGTATAGCCCTAAGTATCTACACCCCCACTTCTCACAGTTCTTCTTAGCGAGCGCGGATAACAAAACTAAAGGAGTTGCAATCATCGTTTCCAAACATCTTAAATTTGTAAAGATCTCTGAATTCGCCGACCCAGAGGGCAGGTTCATTCTGGTCAAAGGCACAGTGGCGGACCACCTGTATTCCCTGGTCTCCTACTATGCCCCAAATAGAGGTCAAGCGAAATTTTTTGACACCCTACTGCGCAGCCTCGCTCAGAAACTGGAGGGAACGGTCATCTTTGGTGGAGACTCAAACGCAGCGTTCGATCAGGGTTTGGACAAGTCTAAACCCCTATCGACCCAACTAACACGACCCACCAAGGAGAGCCTCAGGATCGCAAAAATAATCCACGCCCACGGTTTAGCTGACACTTGGAGGGAACTTAATCCCAACAAAAGGGACTATACCCATTACTCGTCACCTCATAACACCTATGCGAGGATTGACCACATTTTAACCCCTTCCACCCTTCTTCCCCTGATTCACAGAGCTCAAATCAGAGAGTCGACCCTCTCGGACCACTCCATAGTCACCATATCTCTCAAAACTGGCCCCCTGGGCGTACCCAGGAGACATTGGAGACTGAATGAGTCACTATTATCTGACCCCATCAGGGTCACTGAACTCGAAAAAGCCCTACAAGAATACTTTAAACTCAATAAATCGGAGGATATTTCTCCAGAAACGTTATGGGCCGCACATAAAGCTTTTATACGGGGTAAACTCATCCAGATTGCCACTCAAACCAAACATGCACAGAAAGCAGACATAATCCGGTTGGACAGGGAATATACCTCACTGAAGGCTGCCCATAAAAAGGACCCCTCCAAGACCCCTATTCTCCTTATCGACAAAGCTAGACTAGACCTTAATTTAGCACTGACATCCAAAGCCGAAAAGGCCGTCCGCTGGAATGGACAAAAATTTTACACTCAGGCAGACAAGATAGGTCCCCTCCTAGCTAAAAAACTCTCCCCCCGCATTAGGACCCTCGCCTTTCCCAAACTCAGAATAAATGGTCAACCCCCCACGACCAACCCTTCAAAGATTCTAGAAGCCTTTCGGGATTTCTACTCTAATTTATATAGCCAAAAAAATACACCACACGCGAACTTAATCCCTCAGTTCCTGGAGGGTATCTCCCTACCATCCCTAACAGATACCCATAAACAAAAGATGGAAATACCCATCACAGAGGAGGAGGTTTTGGGGGTCATAAAAGATCTAAGAGGGGGGTCAGCTCCAGGTCCTGATGGTCTTTCGGTAGCATACTACAAATCTTTTACAGCCATACTAGCACCTCACCTGACCTCCTTCTTTAATTACAAAACCAATGGAACCCCCCTTGACATCCACCTCAATACCGCCTTAATCACAGTCATACCTAAACCTGACAAAAACCACGAAGACGTTAGCAATTACAGACCAATATCACTCATCAACAACGACCTAAAAATACTCACCAAAATAATGGCCAACAGGCTGTCATCCTTTATTAGTCAATATATACATAAGGACCAGGTGGGATTCATACCCGGGAGACAGGGTCCTGACCAAATAAGGAGAGCAATAGACATCACCTCGATTCTTCAAACAAACTGGGAAGGGGGGCCAAATCAATCGGGATTCCTTCTATCATTAGATCTGCAGAAGGCCTTTGACACGGTCTCTTGGAAATACATCTTTACCGTGCTGGAGAGATGGGGATTTGGCGACCGTTTCCTGGGAATTCTACATGCTCTCTACTCACAACCAAAGGCCCACATACGACTCCAGGGACATTACTCCGACTCAATAGACATTTTACGTGGCACTAGACAAGGGTGCCCTCTATCCCCCCTAATCTTCGCAATAGCCATAGAAACCTTAGCGATCGCTATCCGACAGAACCCGGACATAAAGGGGGTGACCTGTGGAGACCAGACGCACAAATGTGGGCTTTTTGCCGACGACATCCTCCTTTTCCTGACATCCCCCCTCACTACACTACCTAACCTCTGCCTATTGTTAAGGAACTTTGCTAAAATCTCTGGACTCGAAGTCAATTTCGCCAAATCTCAAGCCCTTAATATTTCGTTATCACCACGAACAGTTGACTCTCTAAAACAATCCTTCCACTTCAAATGGGGCGACACCTCCATTTGCTACCTAGGTATCACATTGACGGCCAAGACGGAAACTCTCTATGCACAAAATTACCCTTCTCTCTTTAGGAAACTGGAGGCTGACCTTACTACATGGTCAAAACATGAATTATCCTGGCTGGGTCGGATAAACTCCATTAAGATGACCTTACTCCCCAGGCTCCTCTACTTCTTCCGTTCCCTCCCTATCCCAATAAGGAAAAATCACCTAAAAGCTTTACAGAGTAAAATTCTCCAGTTTATCTGGGGTAAGAAAGGATATCGTGTCCCTCAGAACACCCTATTCCTTCACAGACGCAAGGGAGGGCTGGGTCTCCCAAATCTACATAAATACTACTTAGCGGCTAGATTAGCCCAACTATCCTCAATCTACTCGCGGTATGAAAAACCAGATTGGGTAACTATTGAAAGACAGGCCACCCCCAAACATACACTAGACTACATACTTTGGTGCCCGACTAAATCTAGGCCGCCCATCTTGTCACCCACTTTATCCCACTCCTGCGCCCTTTGGGACTCCCTCCGACACTCCACTGCCCTGGTCTCCACATGTCGTCCCCTAGCACACTTATTCCACAACCCTGATTTTCCACCTGGACTGGACATCTCAGCATTCAAATGGTGGCTGGACAAAGGGCTATACCGGATAGGGCACTTTTTCACCCCCAATGGACCAATCACCCTCAATTTCTGTATCAAACACCTAGACCTCCCGGATTCGGAAAGATTCCGTTTTCACCAAATTTCTCACTATCTACACTCAATTTGGCAGGAGAAACCGCTCCCCCCTAAATTCACTACATATGAACAATGGTGCGGACAAGCCATGGAGCAGAGGGGAGGCATATCTGTGATATATTCGGCCCTCACTTACCCAACGAACAAAACCACATACATGCAGGCCTGGGAGGCTGACTTCCACTGCAGCAGGGACATAGAGATTTGGCAAGCAGCTCTAACTAAATCCTTTAAGGGGATCCAGAACATCTCTTTGATGGAGGCAAGCATCAAACTGATAACCAGATGGTACATGACCCCTACCAGGTTAGCAGCAATCTATCCCTCAGCGAACCCCCTGTGTTACAGAGGATGTCAACACCGGGGCACAATGGCCCACATTTGGTGGGAATGCCCCAAACTGCGCACTTTTTGGAGGAAAGTTTTCTCTATGATTTACAAGGTGACGGCTTGCCAGATCCCTAGGTCCCCAGAGGTGGCTATTCTTAATGCTAACCTTCCTGGAATCTCAAAGGCTAAACAAACACTGATCAATTTTATATTGCTGGGCACTAAAATCTCCATTGCCAAAGCCTGGAAACAGCCGAGGCCCTCGTTTAACGCAGTAAAAAGGAAGGTTTCATGGATCATGGCCCAAGAAAAACTCTATAGCATCACGTCAAACACCTCCAAGAAATTCCAAACAATATGGGAACCTTGGGCCCAATTTATGGGAACCTCCCTCATACCAGGGGTTCAGGTGCGCATCACCACCTAACCCACAACAAGACTGCTTTATTCCTCAGTATTAATAGAGGTACACAAAGGAACCCCTTTTCCCTCCCCACCCACCTTAAAGAACCCCCCCACCCCTCTTCCCGCCTCACTCTTCTCTTCTTCTCTTTCACCTCTTCTTCCTGTCTTCTATCTCACTTTAAATTAACTATCTGGTTGCAATTCGATGGAAAGCTACCATACGGTATAGTACCTAGCTTACGGGGACTCATAACCCCTACACACTCCTGATGGCCCAGACCAAATGGGCAAAGGAGAAGTAGGGAGATTTCCCCACCTGGCACAGCTAGATCCCGCCAGGGGTGCCGGGGATGGGGAAAGATCCCGTGCTGTGTGGGGGGCAAAACTTGGAGACTGCTTACTTAAAGCTTAGTTAAGGTTCTCTATCAGGCTGTCCTCTCCGCCAGCCCTTGAGGCATAGAAACCGTATATTATCTGTTCTTTTTTTTTTTTTTTTTTTCTCTTTGTTTGCACTCGAATTGTAACCTTTTTGTCTCATGTTCGAGGAGGCGTTCCCTCCTGTGCAATCTAAATATGTTAATGCATAATTTGTATGACATCATTGAAAATAAAAACATATTGAAAGTAAAGAATGAGGAAGGACATCTGGTTACAAAGGATGGGGAGATGGCAAAGGTATTGAATTTATTCTTCTCCTCAGTCTTCACGAGTGAATCGGGGGGCTTCAGTAACCAAAACTGCAGTGTTTATCCTCATGACACAACACAGGAAGCACCTACATGGTTAACACAGGACGGAATTAAAATTAGACTTGAGAAACTAAACATTAATAAATCACCAGATGGCTTGCATCCGAGGGTACTTAGGGAACTCAGTCAGGTGATTGCCAGACCGTTGTTCCTAATTTTTACAGACAATCTATTGACTGGAATGGTACCAGCTGATTGGAGAAAAGCCAATGTAGCACCAATATTTAAAAAGGGCCCAAAAAACATCCCTGAAAATTACAGACCAGTTAGCCTAACATCAATAGTATGTAAACTCTTGTAAGGGATGATAAGGGACTATATACAAGATTTTAGTAATAAGAATGATATCATTAGCAGTAATCAGCATGGATTCATGAAGAATCATTCTTGCCAAACCAATCTATTAACCTTCTATGAGGAGGTGAGTTGCCATCTAGATAAAGGAAGGCCCGTAGACGTGGTGTATCTGGATTTTGCAAAAGCGTTTGACACAGTTCCCCATAAACGTTTACTGTACAAAATAAGGTGCGTTGGCATGGACCATAGGGTGAGTACATGGATTGAAAACTGGCTACAAGGGCGTGTTCAGAGGATGGTGATAAATGGGGAGTACTCAGAATGGTCAGGGGTGGGTAGTGGGGTTCCCCAAGGTTCTGTGCTGGGACCATTCCTATTTAATTTGTTCATAAACGATCTGGAGGATGGGATAAACAGTTCAATCTCTGTATTTGCAGAGGATACTAAGCTAAGCAGGGCAATAACTTCTCCGCAGGATGTGGAAATCTTGCAAAAAGACCTGAACAAATTAATGGGGTGGGCGACTACATGGCAAATGAGGTTCAATGTAGAAAAATGTAAAATAATGCATTTGGGTGGCAAAAATATGAATGCAATCTATACACTGGGGGGAGAACCTCTGGGGGAATCTAGGATGGAAAAGGACCTGGGGGTCCTAGTGGATGATAGGCTCAGCAATGGCATGCAATGCCAAGCTGCTGCTAATAAAGCAAACAGAATATTGGCATGCATTAAAAGGGGGATCAACTGCAGAGATAAAACGATAATTCTCCCGCTCTACAAGACTCTGGTCCGCCCGCACCTGGAGTATGCTGTCCAGTTCTGGGCACCAGTCCTCAGGAGGGACGTACTGGAAATGGAGCGAGTACAAAGAAGGGCAACAAAGCTAATAAAGGGTCTGGAGGATCTTAGTTATGAGGAAAGGTTGTGAGCACTGAACTTATTCTCTCTGGAGAAGAGACGCTTGAGAGGGGATATGATTTCAATTTACAAATACTGTACTGGTGACCCCACAATAGGGATAAAACTTTTTCGCAGAAGAGAGTTTAATAAGACTCGTGGCCACTCATTACAATTAGAAGAAAAGAGGTTTAACCTTAAACTACGTAGAGGGTTCTTTGCTGTAAGAGCGGCAAGAATGTGGAATTCCCTTCCACAGGCGGTGGTCTCAGCAGGGAGCATTGTTAGCTTCAAGAAACTATTAGATAATCACCTGAATGACCGCAATATACAGGGATATGTAATGTAATACTGACGCATAATCACACACATAGGTTGGTCTTGATGGACTTGTGTCTTTTTTCAACCTCACCTACTATGTAACTATGATATTGAGCTCGATGAAGGCAGTAACATGAGCAAAGACAGATGGGGTGCCCAAGAAGGACAGCAATCTGGCAGTCATGCTCCCCCTGCTGCAGCATACTGCCAGGTTTGCTCCAGTGATGAGGAGGGAGGGGATGATGAGGTCACTGACTCAACGTGGGTGCCTGATAGGAGAGAGGAGGAGGAGGAGGAGGCGGCACATCACCAACGAGGCAGGGTGCCCTCCAGGGGCCAGCCTAAGGGCAGCACATTGACTGCATCACACCCCAAATCTCCACATGTGCAGGGCGCTGCAGTCTCTGCGCGTTTTTCAAAAAGTTCTTTAGTGTGGGCCTTTTTTGAGACGAGTGCATCAGATCGCACCGCTGCTATTTGCAACATATGTCTCAAGCGTATCTCGCGTGGCCAAAACATCTCCCGCTTGGGTACCACATGCCTGACCAGACATATGTTGACCTGCCATGCAGTTTATTGGCAAGCGTATCTAAAAGACCCACACCAAAGAACAAAGAGGACCTCTCCTTGCTCCTCATCAGCTGAGATTTCCAACCCCACTAGACCTTCTGTCCTCTCTGAGACCTGCACTGAGAGGAATGAAGGTGTAGAATTAGGTGTGACACAGCCAAGTACTTGTGGGCAATCTACTTTTGGTACACCGACGTCAGATTGTACCAGGCAAATTTCCCTGCCCCAGCTGCTGCACCGCCGAAAGAAGTTTGCTCCCAACCATCCACATGCCCAGCGGTTGAATGCTAGCTTGGCAAAATTGCTAGCACTTGCAACTGCTGCCTTTTCAGTTGGTAGACTCTGCCCCCTTCCGTGAGTTTGTGGAATGTGCGGTTCCTCAGTGGCAGGTACCCAAACGCCACTTTTTCTCACGGAAGGCGATTCCGGCTCTCTACCGGCATGTGGAAGGCAATGTCCATGTCTCGCTGGACAGGGCGGTCAGCGGTAAGGTGCACATTACCGCTGACTCATGGTCCAGCAGGCATAGACAGGGACGTTACCTAAGTTTCACTGTGCATTGGGTGACTCTGCTGGCAGCTGGGAAGGATGCAGGACAAGGTGCAGTAGTGTTGGAGGTTGTTCCACCACCACGCCTCCAAAATGCTAATGATTGTGACACACCTCTCTCCTCCACCCCCTCCTCTTCTTCTTCCTCCATGGCCTCTTCCTGTGCTTTGTCCTCAGAACCATCGGTGCTCCGTAGCCGTTCAAGGGGCTACGCAAGTACGCAGGCCAAAAGATGCCATGCGGTGCTTGAGCTGGTGTGCTTGGTGGACAGGAGCCACACTGGGGCAGAGGTTCTGTCAGCTCTGCAGGGGCAGGTTCAGAGGTGGTTGATGCCACGCCAAATTAAAGCAGGAATGGTGGTTTGCGACAATGGCACCAACCTCCTCTCTGCCCTCCGACAGGGACAAATGACCCATGTGCCCTGTTTGGCTCACGTCCTTAACTTGGTGGTGCAGCGGTTCTTGGGCAGGTACCTGGGCTTACAGGATGTCCTGAGGCAGGCCAGGAAAGTCTGTGTGCATTTCTGCCAGTCATATAATGCCAGTGCTCGGCTGACGGACCTCCATAAGGAGATTAACCTGCCCAAGAACCGTCTAATCTGTGACATGCCCACCAGGTGGAACTCAACGTTGGCCATGCTGCAGCGGCTGCACATGCAGCAGAGGGCCATCAATGAGTACCTGTGCGACTATGGCACCAGGACAGGGTCAGGGGAACTTGTTTTTTTTCCCCACGCCAGTGGGCCATGATCAGGGATGCATGCACTGTCCTGTCTCCATTTGAGGAGGCCACGAGGATGGTGAGCAGTGACAGTGCATGCATCAGTGACACTGTCCCCCTTGTCCACCTGTTGGAGCACACGCTGCGTGGAATAATGGACAGGGCACTTCAGGCAGAACAGAGTCAGGAAGAGGAGGACTTCCTTAGCTCTCAAGGCCCCCTTTATCCAAACAGTGTTCCTGCGTGCCCGCCGATCACACAGGAAGAGGACGAGGAGGAGGAGGAGGAGAAGCAGGAGGAAGATTGTGTCAGTATGGAGGTGGAGCCTGGCACTCAGCATCAGCAACAGTCTTTAAGGGATCAGTCCCAAGAAACACATGGACTTGTACGTGGCTGGGAGGAGGTGGCTGCGGACCATGTCGTCCTTAGTGACCCAGAGGACTCCGGACCAAATGCCTCAGCAAACCTACGCTGCATGGCCTCCCTGATCCTGCGAAGCCTGCGTAAGGATCCTCGTATTCATGGTATCAAGGAGAAGGACCAATACTGGCTGGCAACCCTCCTTGATCCACGTTACAAGGGTAAGGTTGCGGACCTTATCTTGCCATCGCAGAGGGAGCAGAGGATGAAACATCTTCGGGAGGCCTTGCAGAAAGGTCTGTGCAACGCGTTCCCAGAGACTGGGAGGTTACAAACTCCTGTTTCTGGACAACGTGTTGCTGAGGCTTCGGTCAGTCAAAGAAGGAGTGGTAGAGAAGGTGGCCGTCTGACCGATGCGTTCACACAATTTTTTGGTCCGCAGCCCCAAGGTATGATCGGTTCCAGCAACCATCGCCAGCGTCTGTTTTACATGGTGCAGGAATACCTAGGGGCAAGATCAGACTTGGACACCTTTCCCACCGAAAATCCTCTGGGTTACTGGGTCTTGAGGATGGATCACTGGCCAGAGCTTGCACAGTATGCAATTGAGCTACTGGCCTGTCCTGCATCCAGCGTTCTTTCGGAACACACATTCAGTTCTCTTCTGGAGGCGTGGTAACTGATCACAGGGTGTGTCTGTCCACCGACTCGGTCGATCGACTGACCTTCATAAAAATGAATCAGTCTTGGATCACCACCAGCTACCAAGCACCTGATGCTGATGTAACCGAATAATTTTTTTAAAAATCTCAGATCCCTTCAAAGACTGCCTATGCTGATGCTGAGTGACTATCCCTGAGTAATTATCCTCTTCCTCCTCAATCATCACGCTGATAGCTTGTAAGAACATTTTTGGTTCTGGGCGCCACCACCAGTGCCTAAGGCCCAATTTTTCTGCCCCTGTTTAACAGGGGCGTGTAATTACAATTTTTGATGCAATACTTTGCAGCGGGGCTCGTTCCTGCGTTCCAACTAGAGTGTCTGTGAGGGGTTGCAGTGTTGTGGCACCAGCACCAGTGCCTAAGGCCCAATTTTTCTGCCCCTGTTTAACAGGGGCGTGTAATTACAATTTTTGATGCAATACTTTGCAGCAGGGCTCGTTCCTGCATTCCAACTAGAGTGTCTGTGAGGGGTTGCAGTGTTGTGGCACCAGCACCAGTGCCTAAGGCCCAATTTTTCTGTTCCTGTTTAACAGGGGCGTGTAATTACAATTTTTGATGCAATACTTTGCAGCAGGGCTTGTTCCTGCATTCCAACTAGAGTGTTTGTGAGGGGTTGCAGTGTTGTGGCACCAGCACCACCACCATCACCACCGCCACCAAAGGCCCAATTTTTCTGCCCCTGTTCAACGGGGGCATGTAAATACAATTCTTGATCTAATATTTCACAGCAGGGCCCATTTCTGCACCCACCAAGAGTGAGTGAGGACTTACAGTGTTGTGGCACCAGCACCACCACCACCACCAAAGGCCCAGTTTTTCTGCCCCTGTTCAACAGGGGCATGTAATTACAATTCTTGATCTAATATTTCACAGCAGGGCCATGTGAAGGCTTACAGTGTTGTGGCCACAACAACACCTAAGGCCCAAATTTCTGCTGAGTATATAGGGCAGGCTCCTACTTTCAAACATCTAACTTACAAACGACTCCTACTTGCAAACGGAAGGAGACAACAGGAAGTGAGATGAAATCTACCCCTAGGAAGGGAAATTCTCTCCTGTAAGAGTTAATATGGGAAAAACATTTCTCCTTTCCACTGATGCTTTCCAATCCTTGTTCCACAAAAAAACCCCAAATTCTCAAAAAGCATTTGTCATTGGGACAAAAAGTGAGGTGAAATCTTCTAAAGAGGAGGAAAGACAGCAAAACAAATGTCACAGGGGTGATAACCCTTCCCTATGTTTTCCAAAAAGCTTAAAAAAGATTTTTTGGCTGGAGCTAAACACGTTAAAAATGTACCCGTTCAAAATGACAAACAGATTCTACTTAACAACAAACCTACAGTCCCTGTCTTGTTTGCACCGCCTGTATACTGCTGTTCAGAGTATATAGGGCCTGGTGGCCCCACACCTTTCCTTATTTTAATTTGGGTGCAGGGTTCCCCTTAATATCCATACAAGACCCAAAGGGCCTGGTAATGGACTGGGGGGTACCCATGGTTTTTGTCTCACTGATTTTCCTCCATATTGCCAGGACCGGACATTAAACCCGCAAGCAGTTTTAAATGAGATTTTTTCCTTTAAAAATGACATTTGGTGCAGGGACTGTTCTAAACACGGGAAACACGCGCCACTTTACAGGCATACTATAGACACCCCCCAGGTACGATATTTAAAGGAATATTTCACTTTTTTTTTTTTTTACTTTAAGCATCATTAAAATCACTGCTCCCGAAAAAAAGGCCGTTTTTAAAAGTTTTTTTTGCAGTGATACATGTCCCCTGGGGTAGGACCCGGGTCCCCAAACCCTTTTTAGGACAATACCATGCAAATTGGCCTTTAAAATGAGCACTTTTGATTTTGAACGTTCGAGTCCCATAGACCTCAATGGGGTTCTAACGTTCGTGCGAAGTTTCGGTCTGTTCGCAGGTTCTGGTGCGAACCGAACCGGGAGGTGTTCGGCTCATCCCTAATCAGCACATGCAAATACAGGGGATATCTCCTAAACCGTGCAGGTTTCAATATTTCCATGTGCAATCCTCCAGGTTTTAGCAGAGTAATGTCCTGTACACACGGTCGGATTTTCCGACGGAAAATGTGCGATCGGAGCTTGATGTCGGAAATTCCGACCGTTTGTGGGCTCCATCGAACGCACAAAGTGCCACGCATGCTCAGAATAAATTCTGAGACCGAACTGCTCGGTCTGGTAAAATTAGCGTTGGAATGGATATAGCACTTTCGTCAGCCTGCAATGTTTTCAATTGATTAATGCAGCTCACTCTTTTCTTCTTTATAATGCTAGAAGCATGAAGTAGTTTTGCTGCTCATATTCACACAGTTCTCACAAATTTCTTTCTTTATTATTTATCGTGATTTCATCAATATATTTTGATTTGTACCAGGCGTTGAGGTGGGCCTGCTGTGGGATGGAAAGGGCAGGCCCTGGGCATCCGTATGGTCTGCCAGAGCAGGCGCCCAAGGGTGGTGTATAATGGGGACATAGTACATGGGCCGGTTGGAAAGGACGGTTCAGGATGAGGATGAAAAGTCAGGCAACGCATGGAAACATTGGGACAAAACCACATATAGTCCCAATAAATAAAGTGTCAAATAAGCAACTGAGTTCATTTACATAAATTTTGAAACACTAAATAATAAATCACATACAGTTTTAAAATGATGTGTGTCAATTTTTTTCCCTTAACATAGAGACAAAATATTGGCATTTAAATATCCTTCAAAAAACAAAATGTTAATGCAAACTCTATAATAATAGAGTAATAAGGAATAAAGGAAAGAATCTGAAAAGGAATAAAAAGCACACACATATAGTATGAATAATGTATTAATGTGTTATCCATGGGGTAAAGGAAAGGGAAGAGTGGAGGAGGGGGGGGAACAAACAAATGAAGGACTGCAGGCTAGTTGATCTTCCCATTATCATGGAAAAAAGAAATGGGGATGAGCCCAGAATGGGGACAAGACAGGGGTAACATGGGAACCCTAACTGGTGGAGAAAATGAGGGGAAAGCCTACGTGGACATTAGAAAACTATAAAAAGGATTTGAAGCTTAGATTTTCATTAAAGCCAGGAAAGCAAGCGGCCTTTAGGTTGTAAATCCAACGAGCCTCTAGTTGTAGTAGCATACGGTCAACGCTGCCCCCTCGAGAATCTGGGGGAATATGCTCAAGCGCAAAGAATTCAATGAATTGCGGCTTGAAATTGTGGTACATGCCAATGTGTCGACTGATGGCAGTATCCATTTTCTTTTTCTTTATGGGTTTGATGTGATCTCGTATGCGTTGAAAAAATTGTCTTTTTGTTTTGCCTATATAGAAGCCACCACACCGAGCAAAATAAACAATGCCTGGTGTTTGACAGGTGACTCTAGAATGAATAGAATGCCACCTTCCTTTAGGTAATTTGAGTTTCGTTTTCGCAGCGACATAGTCGCACATGTCACATGTACCACAGGGAAAACTGCCGCAATTCATGGATTCCATAGAAGGTTGTAGGGTTTGGAAATGGCTTAGAACTAGTTGATCCCTCAAGGAAGGGGCTCGCTTGAAAGTAATTTTGGGAACATTATTTATATGTTTGCTCACGATGGGATCTGCAACTAGAAGGGGCCAAAATTTATTTAAAATGCATCTGAATTGTTGATGCTGGCAAGAATATTGAGTGATGACTTGTACATTATCTGGCTTTTTCACTTGTTTATTTGAAAATATCAGTGAGTTCCTGTTTTGTTCATTCGCTCTGTTGAAGGCTTTTTTAAGGCAGGTTTTATTGTACCCTTTAATCTTTACCCTGTTATATAGGTCCCTAGCTGCAGTTTTAAAATCCGAATTCTGACTACAATTACGCTTAAGCCTTAGATACTGACTATAAGGAATGCTTTTAAATAAGGACGTGGGGTGCGAACTTTGGACGTGAAGGATAGTGTTCCCTGCTGACGGCTTTCTATAAAGAGATGAATCAAGTTTCCCGTCTGCATTGATGGAAATACACACACACACACAGTAAGGTTGAATAAAGACACCAGTCAATGACCAAGTCAAGAAATTCAATACTAGTCTGACTACAATTCATAGTGAACTTAAGATTGAAATTGTTAATTGAAATGATTCTTAAAAATTTGTTCAACTCGGTATGAGTTCCGGACCAAAAGATAAGGACATCATCTATGAAACGATACCATGCTAAAATTTTATCATGGAGATGATTGAGATCGTCCCTAATAAGGACTTCTTTCTCCCACCCCCCCAGGTACAGGTTCGCATAACAGGGGGCACATTTGGTCCCCATTGTGACCCCCTGTACCTGGAGGAAGTGGGAGGAATTGAAAACAAACACATTATGTTTCAGGATATAATCCAATAAGTCCAAAATAAATGCATTGTATTTTGCAAAGGTTGGACCTCTCTCATTCAAATGTTGTTCTTTTACTTTTAGGCCTGCATTGTGTGAAATAGCATTATACAAGCTTTCAACATCTAGTGCTACTAGCCAGGTGTCAGGGGGAAGAGACAGGTCCTCAATTGTTCTTAAAAGATCAATAGTGTCCTTAATGTATGATGAAAGTGCCGTTACATGGGGTTGTAGGTAGCTGTCTACCAGGGAACTGGCATTCTCGGTAAGACTTGAGCATCCAGAAATTATTGGACGTCCTGGGGGTTCAGTTACTGATTTGTGCACCTTTGGTAGTGCGTAAAATGTGGGGATCCTTGGATCTTTTACATTTAGAAAATTACCACCTTCCACCTTCAGTGGAGAGGCCTGGGAGGGCCTCATGGACAGAATCCAACAGTCCCAACATTCTGCGGAAATCTCTGATCAGGACCTAGATCGAGCTTTTCTCAGACTCCAACAATTTCTTGAACGCAAAGTAAGAACTTTCTGGCATAGAAAATATTTTCAAAAATATATGGACAATGACATAGCCCCTTGGGGACTCAGAGTTCAAATTTTCCCTAATTTGAAAAAAATTGAGGAATCCTTAAAAACTAGTTGGGAAAACAATTTACAAGCATGCTCACAGGGCATGATGTCCATATTATGCATACAGTATGATATTGAATTAAAATCTTTAGATGATTCCATTTCCCATTGGTATGAGGATTATACACTTATCTCCACAAGCACTCGTTTTCAAAAAAAGAAACAAGACCTTAAAACGCACATAGAAAAATACACTTTAAATATCATTCGTACTAAAGAAAACAAATTTTTAAGGGACTTAAGTGCACACACCAACGGCTTTGCATATAAATGGACTCAGAACACCAATACTAGATAGCTATTAGTTAGCAATGAGTAAGCGCTCGAACTAGAGCGCGAAACGCGTCAGTAGTGTCTGTACCACCCGCCTGATTGTCCTGTTTTTTATGATCCAAGTTTTACAATAAAGAAGATGTTTTCAACTTTATCCGATGTGCGGCATCCAGATTTTCCTGTTTCAAACTCTACAAAGAGCCGTGCGGCGAGGGGGAGGGTCCCGGTTTATCCAAAAATCCGGGAGTGTCCATAGAACCCTCCAACCAATCCCCGCAGCGCTCAGGCATGCAGTGGTGTTCCCGAGGGGGATAAAAATCCCAAATGGCCAGGCCATTATAGGATCTTCAAATGACCGCCCGGTGATACCAGGCGTTGAGGTGGGCCTGCTGTGGGATGGAAAGGGCAGGCCCTGGGCGTCCGTATGGCCTGCCAGAGCAGGCGCCCAAGGGCGGTATATAATGGGGACATAGTACATGGGCCGGTTGGAAAGGATGGTTCAGGATGAGGATGAAAAGTGAGGCAACGCATGGAAACATTGGGACAAAACCACATATAGTCCCAATAAATAAAGTGTCAAATAAGCAACTGAGTTCATTTACATAAGTTTTGAAACACTAAATAATAAATCACATACAGTTTTAAAATGATGTGTGTCAATTTTTTCCCTTAACATAGAGACAAAATATTGGCATTTAAATATCCTTCAAAAAACTAAATGTTAATGCAAACTCTATAATAATAGAGTAATAAGGAATAAAGGAAAGAATCTGAAAAGGAATAAAAAGCACACATATAGTATGAATAATGTATTAATGTGTTATCCATGGGGTAAAGGAAAGGGAAGAGTGGAGGAGGGGGGGGGGACAAACAAATGAAGGACTGCAGGCTAGTTGATCTTCCCATTATCATGGAAAAAGGAAATGGGGATGAGCCCAGAATGGGGACAAGACAGGGGTAACATGGGAACCCTAACTGGTGGAAAAAATGAGGGGAAAGCCTACGTGGACATTAGAAAACTATAAAAAGGATTTGAAGCTTAGATTTTCATTAAAGCCAGGAAAGCAAGCGGCCTTTAGGTTGTAAATCCAACGAGCCTCTAGTTGTAGCATACGGTCAACGTTGCCCCCTCGAGAATCTGGGGGAATATGCTCAAGCGCAAAGAATTCAATGAATTGCGGGTTGAAATTGTGGTACATGCCAATGTGTGGACTGATGGCAGTATCCATTTTCTTTTTCTTTATGGGTTTGATGTGATCTCGTATGCGTTGAAAAAATTGTCTTTTTGTTTTGCCTATATAGAAGCCACCACACCGGCATTGAGCAAAATAAACAATGCCTGGTGTTTGACAGGTGACTCTAGAATGAATAGAATGCCACCTTCCATTAGGTAATTTGAGTTTCGTTTTCGCAGCGACATAGTCGCACATGTCACATGTACCACAGGGAAAACTGCCGCAATTCATGGATTCCATAGAAGGTTGTATGGTTTTGAAATGGCTTTGAACTAGTTGATCCCTCAAGGAAGGGGCTCGCTTGAAAGTAATTTCGGGAACATTATTTATATGTTTGCTCACGATGGGATCTGCAACTAGAAGGGGCCAAAATGTATTTAAAATGCATCTGAATTGTTGATGCTGGCAAGAATATTGAGTGATGACTCGTACATTATCTGGCTTTTTCACTTGTTTATTTGAAAATATCAGTGAGTTCCTGTTTTGTTCATTCGCTCTGTTGAAGGCTTTTTTAAGGCAGGTATGACTGTACCCTCTAATCTTTACCCTTATATAGGTCCCTAGCTGCAGTTTTAAAATCCGAATTCTGACTACAATTACGCTTAAGCCTTAGATACTGACTATAAGGAATGCTTTTAAATAAGGACGTGGGGTGCGAACTTTGAGCGTGAAGGATAGTGTTCCCTGCTGACGGCTTTCTATAAAGAGATGAATCAAGTTTCCCGTCTGCATTGATGGAAATACACACACACACACAGTAAGGTTGAATAAAGACACCAGTCAATGACCAAGTCAAGAAATTCAATACTAGTCTGACTACAATTCATAGTGAACTTAAGATTGAAATTGTTAATTGAAATGATTCCTAAAAATTTGTTCAACTCGGTATGAGTTCCGGACCAAAAGATAAGGACATCATCTATGAAACGATACCATGCTAAAATTTTATCATGGAGATGATTGAGATCGTCCCTAATAAGGACTTCTTTCTCCCACCCCCCCAGGTACAGGTTCGCATAACAGGGGGCACATTTGGTCCCCATTGTGACCCCCTGTACCTGGAGGAAGTGGGAGGAATTGAAAACAAACACATTATGTTTCAGGATATAATCCAATAAGTCCAAAATAAATGCATTGTATTTTGCAAAGGTTGGACCTCTCTCATTCAAATGTTGTTCTATTACTTTTAGGCCTGCATTGTGTGGAATAGCATTATACAAGCTTTCAACATCTAGTGCTACTAGCCAGGTGTCAGGGGGAAGAGATAGGTCCTCAATTGTTCTTAAAAGATCAATAGTGTCCTTAATGTATGATGAAAGTGCCGTTACATGGGGTTGTAGGTAGCTGTCTACCAGGGAACTGGCATTCTCGGTAAGACTTGAGCATCCAGAAATTATTGGACGCCCTGGGGGTTCAGTTACTGATTTGTGCACCTTTGGTAGTGCGTAAAATGTGGGGATCCTTGGATCTTTTACATTTAGAAAATTACCACCTTCCACCTTCAGTGGAGAGGCCTGGGAGGGCCTCATGGACAGAATCCAACAGTCCCAACATTCTGCGGAAATCTCTGATCAGGACCTAGATCGAGCTTTTCTCAGACTCCAACAATTTCTTGAACGCAAAGTAAGAACTTTCTGGCATAGAAAATATTTTCAAAAATATATGGACAATGACATAGCCCCTTGGGGACTCAGAGTTCAAATTTTCCCTAATTTGAAAAAAATTGAGGAATCCTTAAAAACTAGTTGGGAAAACAATTTACAAGCATGCTCATAGGGCATGATGTCCATATTATGCATACAGTATGATATTGAATTAAAATCTTTAGATGATTCCATTTCCCATTGGTATGAGGATTATACACTTATCTCCACAAGCACTCGTTTTCAAAAAAAGGAACAAGACCTTAAAACGCACATAGAAAAATACACTTTAAATATCATTCGTACTAAAGAAAACAAATTTTTAAGGGACTTAAGTGCACACACCAACGGCTTTGCATATAAATGGACTCAGAACACCAATACTAGATAGCTAGTAGTTAGCAATGAGTAAGCGCTCGAACTAGAGCGCGAAACGCGTCAGCTGTGTCTGTACCACCCGCCTGATTGTCCTGTTTTTTATGATCCAAGTTTTACAATAAAGAAGATGTTTTCAACTTTATCCGATGTGCGGCATCCAGATTTTCCTGTTTCAAACTCTACAAAGAGCCGTGCGGCGAGGGGGAGGGTCTTGGTTTATCCAAAAATCCGGGAGTGTCCATAGAACCCTCCAACCAATCCCCGCAGCGCTCAGGCATGCAGTGGTGTTCCCGAGGGGGATAAAAATCCCAAATGGCCAGGCCATTATAGGATCTTCAAATGACCGCCCGGCGATACCAGGCGTTGAGGTGGGCCTGCTGTGGGATGGAAAGGGCAGGCCCTGGGCGTCCGTATGGCCTGCCAGAGCAGGCGCCCAAGGGCGGTATATAATGGGGACATAGTACATGGGCCGGTTGGAAAGGATGGTTCAGGATGAGGATGAAAAGTGAGGCAACGCATGGAAACATTGGGACAGAACCACATATAGTCCCAATAAATAAAGTGTCAAATAAGCAACTGAGTTCATTTACATAAGTTTTGAAACACTAAATAATAAATCACATACAGTTTTAAAATGATGTGTGTCAATTTTTTCCCTTAACATAGAGACAAAATATTGGCATTTAAATATCCTTCAAAAAACTAAATGTTAATGCAAACTCTATAATAATAGAGTAATAAGGAATAAAGGAAAGAATCTGAAAAGGAATAAAAAGCACACACATAGTATGAATAATGTATTAATGTGTTATCCATGGGGTAAAGGAAAGGGAAGAGTGGAGGAGGGGGGGGGGACAAACAAATGAAGGACTGCAGGCTAGTTGATCTTCCCATTATCATGGAAAAAGGAAATGGGGATGAGCCCAGAATGGGGACAAGACAGGGGTAACATGGGAACCCTAACTGGTGGAAAAAATGAGGGGAAAGCCTACGTGGACATTAGAAAACTATAAAAAGAATTTGAAGCTTAGATTTTCATTAAAGCCAGGAAAGCAAGAGGCCTTTAGGTTGTAAATCCAACGAGCCTCTAGTTGTAGCATACGGTCAACGTTGCCCCCTCGAGAATCTGGGGGAATATGCTCAAGCGCAAAGAATTCAATGAATTGCGGGTTGAAATTGTGGTACATGCCAATGTGTGGACTGATGGCAGTATCCATTTTCTTTTTCTTTATGGGTTTGATGTGATCTCGTATGCGTTGAAAAAATTGTCTTTTTGTTTTGCCTATATAGAAGCCACCACACCGGCATTGAGCAAAATAAACAATGCCTGGCGTTTGACAGGTGACTCTAGAATGAACAGAATGCCACCTTCCATTAGGTAATTTGAGTTTCGTTTTCGCAGCGACATAGTCGCAGATGTCACATGTACCACAGGGAAAACTGCCGCAATTCATGGATTCCATAGAAGGTTGTATGGTTTTGAAATGGCTTTGAACTAGTTGATCCCTCAAGGAAGGGGCTCGCTTGAAAGTAATTTCGGGAACATTATTTATATGTTTGCTCACGATGGGATCTGCAACTAGAAGGGGCCAAAATGTATTTTAAATGCATCTGAATTGTTGATGCTGGCAAGAATATTGAGTGATGACTCGTACATTATCTGGCTTTTTCACTTGTTTATTTGAAAATATCAGTGAGTTCCTGTTTTGTTCATTCGCTCTGTTGAAGGCTTTTTTAAGGCAGGTATGACTGTACCCTCTAATCTTTACCCTTATATAGGTCCCTAGCTGCAGTTTTAAAATCTGAATTCTGACTACAATTACGCTTAAGCCTTGGATACTGACTATAAGGAATGCTTTTAAATAAGGACGTGGGGTGCGAACTTTGGGCGTGAAGGATAGTGTTCCCTGCTGACGGCTTTCTATAAAGAGATGAATCAAGTTTCCCGTCTGCATTGATGGAAATACACACACACACACAGTAAGGTTGAATAAAGACACCAGTCAATGACCAAGTCAAGAAATTCAATACTAGTCTGACTACAATTCATAGTGAACTTAAGATTGAAATTGTTAATTGAAATGATTCCTAAAAATTTGTTCAACTCGGTATGAGTTCCGGACCAAAAGATAAGGACATCATCTATGAAACGATACCATGCTAAAATTTTATCATGGAGATGATTGAGATCGTCCCTAATAAGGACTTCTTTCTCCCACCCCCCCAGGTACAGGTTCGCATAACAGGGGGCAAATTTGGTCCCCATTGTGACCCCCTGTACCTGGAGGAAGTGGGAGGAATTGAAAACAAACACATTATGTTTCAGGATATAATCCAATAAGTCCAAAATAAATGCATTGTATTTTGCAAAGGTTGGACCTCTCTCATTCAAATGTTGTTCTATTACTTTTAGGCCTGCATTGTGTGGAATAGCATTATACAAGCTTTCAACATCTAGTGCTACTAGCCAGGTGTCAGGGGGAAGAGACAGGTCCTCAATTGTTCTTAAAAGATCAATAGTGTCCTTAATGTATGATGAAAGTGCCGTTACATGGGGTTGTAGGTAGCTGTCTACCAGGGAACTGGCATTCTCGGTAAGACTTGAGCATCCAGAAATTATTGGATGCCCTGGGGGTTCAGTTACTGATTTGTGCACCTTTGGTAGTGCATAAAATGTGGGGATCCTTGGATCTTTTACATTTAGAAAATTACCA
Organism: Lithobates clamitans; assembly: GCA_037952925.1. Classification (NCBI taxonomy): domain Eukaryota; kingdom Metazoa; phylum Chordata; class Amphibia; order Anura; family Ranidae; genus Lithobates; species Lithobates clamitans. Next base: position 2,803,929 of record JBBGZY010000665.1, on the reverse strand, counting down.
CCTTCCACCTTCAGTGGAGAGGCCTGGGAGGGCCTCATGGACAGAATCCAACAGTCCCAACATTCTGCGGAAATCTCTGATCAGGACCTGGACCAAGCTTTTCTCAGACTCCAACAAATTCTTGAACGCAAAGTAAGAACTTTCTGGCATAGAAAATATTTTCAAAAATATATGGACAATGACATAGCCCCTTGGGGACTCAGAGTTCAAATTTTCCCTAATTTGAAAAAAATTGAGGAATCTTTAAAAACTAGTTGGGAAAACAATTTATAAGCATGCTCACAGGGCATGATGTCCATATTATGCATACAGTATGATATTGAATTAAAATCTTTAGATGATTCCACTTCCCGTTGGTATGAGGATTATACACTTATCTCCACAAGCACTCATTTTCAAAAAAAGGAACAAGACCTTAAAACGCACATAGAAAAATACACTTTAAATATCATTCGTACTAAAGAAAACAAATTTTTAAGGGACTTAAGTGCACACACCAACGGCTTTGCATATAAATGGATTCAGAACACCAATACTAGAAACAGACCCTCCAACCATAACTTTGAACCTAACACCAAAAACAAAAATGACGATAATATCAATTTATCTTCATCTTCCTCATCCCTTTCATCCAATCAATCTACCGTCTATCGTGATCTATCAGGGGATAGACTACCCAAGAGACGTAAAGGCAACTCAGATGCGGCCTCCACTGAGTCATTGACACACCATTTGGGCAATTCGTCAGCCCGTCAGTCACAACCGGCACACACCAAACAGGTGCCTGCATGGTCAACCTCTCTACCTCAATCTACACACCCCGCTACCCATGGACCACAAGCATCGGCTTCACTCTCTATGATTCCCATAGCACCATCCACGTCAAACACGGCTTCTCCCCTACACCCTAACCCTATTAAAAAACTAACACAAATGAAGCCATTATTTCCCCCTCGGGCACTCCAGCACCCACGGACATTAAACTAGCCCCCCTTTTTTTAGGGAAGGACTAAAATCTAGACACTTGTTGAATCTCACACCCACTCTCATTTATTTATAATCAATCTATCCTCTTATAACTTAACAAACACTGAGACACAAGTTCTACAATTAGACCTCTCCTTCTGCCCGGACTCACAATGTGATACATTTTCACTTATCAAAGATCTGCACTTGTTCGCGCGCAAACTCCTATATAGAACAATTTTTGACAAACCCTTTCCAAAAATAAATTCTGCAGAATGTGATTCAAAGATTCAAGACAATATTGAGGATCACTAGGCCCTTGAGGACTTGATGGAACTTTGGGAGGAGGGACACACCACTGACGACGACGGGATATTCAATCAGCCCCCTGTGTTGTCGATCACTGGTGTGTCTTCCCCCCCCTCAGTCTTTCAAACCTAAATCGAGACTCTTTCTCCTTCTAAATACCAACCCAAACATCTGGGCATTCATACAACAAACAACCAAAGCAATTGAGAAACTTAAAACCTCTAGTCCCAAGACTTCCAATTTAACTTCAGAACAGATTGACGCTGTCAAGTCCTTACAAACTAATTCCGACATAATAATTAAGCCCTCTGACAAGGGGGGAAACTTAGTTGTTATGAATATTCCCCAATACGTTAACATGTGTCAAAACATTTTGAAAAACCGGAATTGGTATCGCCCTCTCAAAAACAGTCATCAAAAATTTTGACATACAATATCGTACAATTATCTTTCGAGCTTATCGCCAAGGAGTCATAGACCAAAATACTTTAAATTTTCTAAATGTAAAAGATACAAGGATCCCCACATTTTACGCACTACCAAAGGTGCACAAATCATTAACTGAACCCCCAGGACGTCCAATAATTTCTGGATGCTCAAGTCTTACCGAGAATGCCAGTTCCCTGGTAGACAGCTACCTACAACCCCATGTAACGGCACTTTCATCATACATTAAGGACACTATTGATCTTTTAAGAACAATTGAGGACCTGTCTCTTCCCCCTGACACCTGGCTAGTAGCACTAGATGTTGAAAGCTTGTATAATGCTATTCCCCACAATGCAGGCCTAAAAGTAATAGAACAGCATTTGAATGAGAGAGGTCCAACCTTTGCAAAATACAATGCATTTATTTTGGACTTATTGGATTATATCCTGAAACATAATGTGTTTGTTTTCAATTCCTCCCACTTCCTCCAGGTACAGGGGGTCGCAATGGGGACCAAATGTGCCCCCTGTTATGCGAACCTGTACCTGGGGGGGTGGGAGAAAGAAGTCCTTATTAGGGACGATCTCAATCATCTCCATGATAAAATTTTAGCATGGTATGGTTTCATAGATGATGTTAGATGATGTCCTTATCTTTTGGTCCGGAACTCATGCCGAGTTGAACGAATTTTTAAGAATCATTTCAATTAACAATTTCAATCTTAAATTCATTATGAATTGTAGTCAGACTAGTATTGAATTTCTTGACTTGGTCATTTTCATCAATGCAGACGGGAAACTTGATTCATCTCTTTATAGAAAGCTGTCAGCAGGGAACACTATCCTTCACGCCCAAAGTTCGCACCCCACGTCCTTAATTAAAAGCATTCCTTATAGTCAGTATCTAAGGCTTAAGCGTAATTGTAGTCAGAATTCGGATTTTAAAACTGCAGCTAGGGACCTATATAACAGGGTAAAGATTAGAGGGTACAGTCATACCTGCCTTAAAAAAGCCTTCAACAGAGCGAATTAACAAAACAGGAACTCACTGATATTTTCAAATAAACAAGTGAAAAAGCCAGATAATGTACGAGTCATAACTCAATATTCTTGCCAGCATCAACAATTCAGATGCATTTTAAATACATTTTGGCCCCTTCTAGTTGCAGATCCCATTGTGAGCAAACATATAAATAATGTTCCCGAAATTACTTTCAAGCGAGCCCCTTCCTTGAGGGATCAACTAGTTCGAAGCCATTTCCAAACCATACAACCTTCTATGGAATCCATGAATTGCGGCAGTTTTCCCTGTGGTACATGCGACATGTGCGACTATGTTGCTGCGAAAACAAAACTCAAATTACCTAATGGAAGGTGGCATTCTATTCATTCTAGAGTCACCTGTCAAACACCAGGCATTGTTTATTTTTCTCAATGCCGGTGTGGTGGCTTGTATATAGGCAAAACAAAAAGACAATTTTTTCAACGCATACGAGATCACATCAAACCCATAAAGAAAAAGAAAATGGATACTGCCATCAGTCGACACATTGGCATGTACCACAATTTTAACCTGCAATTCATTGAATTCTTTGCGCTTGAGCAAATTCCCCCAGATTCTCGAGGGGGCAGCGTTGACCGTATGCTACTACAACTAGAGGCTCGTTGGATTTACAACCTAAAGGCCACTTGCTTTCCTGGCTTTAATGAAAATCTAAGCTTCAAATCCTTTTTATAGTTTTCTAATGTCCACGTAGGCTTTCCCCTCATTTTCTCCACCAGGTAGGGTTCCCATGTTACCCCTGTCTTGTCCCCATTCTGGGCTCATCCCCATTTCCTTTTTCCATGATAATGGGAAGATCAACTAGCCTGCAGTGCTTCATTCGTTTGTTTCCCCCCCCCCTTCCTCCTCTCTTCCCTTTCCTGTACCCCATGGATAACACATTAATACATTATTCACACTATATGTGTGCTTTTTATTCCTTTTCATATTCTTTCCTTTATTCCTTATTACTCTATTATTATAGAGTTTGCATTAACATTTAGTTTTTTGAAGGATATTTAAATGCCAATATTTTGTCTCTATGTTAAGGGAAAAAAATTGACACATATCATTTTAAAACTGTATGTGATTTATTATTTAGTGTTTCAAAACTTATGTAAATGAACTCAGTTGCTTATTTGACTCTTTATTTATTGGGGCTATATGTGGTTTTGTCCCAATGTTTCAATGCATTGCCTCACTTTTCATCCTCGTCCTGAACCATCCTTTCCAACCGGCCCATGTTCCCATTATATACCGCCCTTGGGCGTCCACTCTGGCAGGCCATATGGACGCCCAGGGCCTGCCCTTTCCATCCCACAGCAGGCCCACCTCAACGCCTGGTATCGCCGGGCGGTCATTTGAAGATCCTACAATGGCCTGGCCATTTGGGATTTTTATCCCCCTCGGGAACACCACTGCATGCCTGAGCGCAGCGGGGATTGGTTGGAGGGTTCTATGGACACTGCCGGATTTCCGGATGTACCGGGACCCTCCCCCTCACCGCACGGCTCTATGGTCTTTGTAGTTTGGAGGCCAGAGAGCTGCCCGTGCGCATGTGCACAGGCGTCTTTACGTCCGCCTCGAGCCGGTGACGTCACACGCCGGCTCGTTGGAGGGCTGATTTAAACCAGCTTATCAGGCTGTCAGTTCAGCCTGAGCCGGAGAGAGACACTTGATCTGTGACCGTTGAATTGCAAGGTATGACGGTACATATTTGGACTCACCATTTCCCATTTATCTCCATGTCATTTTTCAACTCTGCACTAATCTGTCCTCACTCGGAGGCTGCTGGTCTATACCACCCTTTATCACGGTCGGTGTTTGTAGTCCTATCTGTGTGTTTGGTACTGCCTTCCGCTGAGCTGGTCTATAACATAAATACTCTGTCTGTGTCATTTTAATCAGGTGCGGTGGGTTAGTTTGTCCCCCGTCACCTGTATTGTTTATTACCACACTTATTCATTTCCCTGCTGATGTCCAGTTAAGAGTTCGGATCAGTCAGCCAAACCCTACAGTGCCTTCACCCTCTTTATAGGCAAATTCATTAATCCACTTGTAGCTACTACATAACACAATACTTCATAGAACTATCTATATTTCAATCCCATTACAATTCTTTATTATTTTTTCCTTTTCTTTCAAATTATAATCTCATATTAAAAATCCCCCATTATCATTTTTCAGTCTGCCTTTGCAGCCAATTCCACACAGGGTCTGACCAAAACCCTTGAATCATCATTACGTTCTATGGACAATTCGATAATCAAACCAATATAAAATTCAGAGTGAGTATATACATATATTTTTTCAGTAGGAGACGCTCATTTCCCATTCCCCTTTCCTTTACCCTCCCTTCCCCCTTCCCCATTCCCCACCTCCCTTACTCCTCATTTGCCTTTTTCTTTTATACTAAATCATTATCTATATATTCAGCCTATAACTTAATTTTATGGTACTTTTAATGTCCCCCAGTGTCTCTCTATCAGTCCTCTATGACCTTGCCAAATTGACCCCCTTGGATCCGGTCTTTTTGGGACTAAGTCAGTGGCCCGGCCAGGTGGTTCATGGGTGCAATAAGTGCATGGGGTAAGTGTCTAGTCTTTTTAGGCAACTGGGTTCATAACTAGATAGACACTCTGTATGTACAATTTCATTGTAATTTTCAGATTGTTGTTATAATTTTGTCCCCTTTTGTCTATTTTAGTGGTTTCAGTATAATAAATCTTGTGCACATCCCCTGAGGAAGCTAAAGTAGCAAAACATGTCGGGCTAGTGTGCAATATCTTCTGCTACGATTTATTACTCACCTATATATACAGTATGCTCTGTCTGTTTTTTCTTTGAAAGCTTATTATGTTAATAAAAAATTATGTTTTATCTATAGTAAGTCAGTTGTGTATCTCTATATCTGACACCGTAAAAATCCTCCTATCGACTGGCGATATCGGAGAGGAGGGGGCGTGACCGGATGCGGGAGTGAGTGGAGGAGCGAGTGAACCTCCCCCAGCCCGATGCCTCCGTGTCTGCAGGAACCTATTCCAGCGCTTTTGACCTGGCTGTAAGGGCTCTCTCCCCCTAAAGATCTTGGCCCCTAGCCAGCTGATCGGCTCCCCTGTCCCTGTCTGCTCCGGAGCGTGGCGCCGCAGTACTAGCTTAAGCCGCTCGGGAGAAGCGGCACATCTGAATTCCTCGGAGCGGAGAGGAAGGGCGGTTGCCGGGGCGACGGCTTCGGCTCCAGGGGAAGGAGACGGCGTGGACGGTGTGCGCTCCCAGAGAAAGGAGCCGTCAACTATTCTCAGAGAAAGAAGCGTCCCTGTGCTGCCCAGGTATCCGGCAGCGCCAAGGTACAAGCTTTGGTAGTTACATTAGGGGGTACACTAGAAGTGGACTATCTCTCCCCCCTCCCCAGGGGTTAACCCATCGTGGTGGATGAAGGGGGAGTGGAGATACAGGTGAGCCCTGACAGCCCGATATACTATCAGCTTATGACCAGACCTGAGCTCAGACTGCCTTAAGCAGCCTGTAATACTACCACACAGAGAGCAGTGCATATTTGGGGAAAGCTGTTACATGACGGTTGGTGGAGGACTATATCAATAAGGGATATTATTGGACCTGAGACAATATCGTGCGAAGAGAAGAGGAGTGGGGGAAAGGATAAGAGAGGGGGGGGGGAAACATTAACCCCACGAGTGGCCAAACCTTCCTACACATCCCCCGGCTCATATAACAATCCATTACCAGGAAAAAAGGAGAGGAATTACAGCAACAGGACAACACTAGCTCCCAAATGACCCGCACTTCAAAAGAAAAGGTGAACCAGGCAGCAGTCGCAGCAGCGGCTAAACTGGAAAAGTTCGCTCACCCCTCCACTTCACCGCCAACTAAAAATACCCAGCAGCAGCAGGACAGGCCACAAGCAGGGGGCTCAGGGGATAGAAAGAGCTTAGGAAAAGGACCAGCTGCAACGCACACAATGAAAGCGGCGGCCAGTAAAGGTTCTGCGGGTGACTCCACGGGATTAGCAACCAGCAATGCTGCTGCGCAAAACGCATCAGCAGATGCTGAACCCACGCTGAAAGACATTTTGCAGGCTGTCAACTCCTGCAGGGCCTCTTTAAATGACCTGAGCGATCAGCTGACGGGATTAAAGGAAGAGATAATTAGGGTAAGCCAAGAACTGCAAAGCACTATAACTAGAACATCTGAACTGGAGGAGAGAGTAAGCCAGGCTGAAGACGACTTAATCCCACTAAAGCAAGATCTCAAGCTACTAAAAACGCAGATGGGATTATATAAAGTGAAAATGGAGGAAATCGAAAATAGGTCCCGCAGGAACAACGTAAGAGTGGTAGGCCTACCAGAGCGGTGCGAGGGCCCCCACCCTGAGGAGTTCTTGGAGAATTGGCTTAGGGATATATTTGGGACGGAAACTTTCTCTCATCTTTTTGCCATTGAAAGAGCCCACAGAGTACCAACTAGGACCCCACCATCAGGGGGGTACCCCAGGCCAATAATAATGAAGCTTCTTAATTATAGAGACAAGGTAACATTGATGCGTAGGGCCAGAGAACTGGGGGATATTTTGTACAATGGAGCTAAGATATTATTCTTTCCTGACTACTCCCCAGACCTCCAGAAACGAAGGGCTGAATTTAAGGACATCAAGCGTAACTTATGGACTTACAACATAGAATACGCCCTGTTATATCCTGCACGGCTACGCATTACTGCCTTAGGATCCACCCATTTTTTCGATACAATAGCAGGGGCAACAAAATGGCTGGAAGACAATAAAACGGGCCTACAGAGCTAAGGGCCAAATAAGGCTATTTAAACCTGGACAGGAAAGGAGGAAAAAGTATTTTTTTTTTTCTCCTCCTTTTCCTCCTTTTTTGATTGTTTTCCTTATAATAAATTAGTAGACGACACGGGGGTGGGGGGTTGGGGGGAGCACGAGAGTGGAAGCACGGATGAAGGAGATGATTCCACTAGTTGCATATATTTTTTTGTGGGCTTGGAAGTGGGTCGTGGGAGGGGGGGTGGGGGGGACGAATGTGTCAGCAAATCACAATGTATCTTTTCAGTGTATGTGTGGGAAGTCACTTCTTGTATGGTTGGGAGGGGGGAAAAAGGTCACATGCACAGCCCCTGGGGCTAGCCTAACTAGGCAGGGGGGGGGTCACGAATTAGGGCGGGAAGAGGGGGGTTGGATAAAGTTGAAGGGGGGTGGGATGGGGGGGTTATAGTGAGTCACAGGGATAGGCAACGGCGCAGAAGTAAGTCACACATAGGCATGAAGGGCTGGTTCACAAAAACAAATGTAATGTACATTAGCACAAGTAATTTGTATTTGCAGTCAGAAATTGTAGGGGGGGGGTCCCCGGACGCAGGGGCCCGCTGCCCTCCTCACTTCATTTTCTTTTATTTTTCTCTGTATTTTTTCTTGGCTAACACAACCACAGAGTTTACGATGAGCTTGGAACCCACAAATTCACAAATGATTTTCTCCTTTTCCTTTTTTTTCTTTTTTTTTCCAAGATGCCTTTTAAAACATTAAGGATAGGCTCCTGGAATATCAGGGGCATGGGTGATCCCGCTAAAAGAGCAGCAGTATTCTTGGCAATGGAAGCTCACGGCGTCGGTCTGGCTTGTCTGCAGGAAACCCACCTTACCAACGATACTAAATCACAGGTTCGGAACCACAAATTCCAAGAACAGTATCATTCAGTCTACACCTCATACTCAAGAGGGGTGAGCATATTGGTGGGGAGAGGTTTCTCGTTTTCCTGCAGGGATGCCAGAATAGACGCGTTGGGTCGTTATGTCTTCCTGAGCTGTGTGGTGGAAAATCAGCCCCTGGTGATAGCAAATATTTACATTCCCCCTCCGTTCAAAACAGAGGCTATTTTGGACCTGCTGGAGTTTGTGGAAAGTAAAGTAGATATACCGATCATATTAGTGGGGGACTTTAACACAGTTTTAGATAACAAATTGGACCGTTTTCCGCCCATGAATCGGGCGGAAAGGCTATCAGAGGGCCGTTTAGGCCAACTTCTGGAGGAGGTGGGGTGGTGTGAACTATGGAGATCCCGCAACCCAAATATCCGACAGTATTCCTGTTATTCAGGGACACACTCCACTCTCTCGCGCATAGACATGGCGGTAGGCAATGGGGACGCTATGCAATTAATAGGGAACATAGAGTACAAGCCGAGAGGAATTTCGGATCATTCTCCCTTGATCTTGACTCTGAATCTAACTGTTAAGTCTAGCCGCAAGAGGTGGACAATAAAACCATTGTGGTTGGACTTAATAAGCGGTCCAGCAGAAGTAACCTCTAAACTAAAAGAGTTCGTAACATTCAACTCTGGTTCAGCCCCCGCGGGAGTAGTGTGGGACACCTTAAAAGCGTTTCTTAGGGGACTATTACACCAGCAGGTGGTCATAGCTAAGAAAACGTCTAGGGAATGGGAGGAGAGGGCTAGCAGGGAAGCTATGGTATCAGAAGCACATTATGTGGCAGACCCAACCCCGGAAAAGCAGGCGGAATGGCTCAGCAGACAACAAGAGTATAGAGAAGTAATTAACAGAAGAGTAGAAAATAAAAGACTCTTCCAGAAGCAAAATTATTTTGGTGAAGGGGAGAGGGTGGGCCGGATGTTGGCCCGTATAACTAAGTCTAATAAATCTCCATCAGCTATTTTTTCAATTAAGACACCGTCCGGAGAAATCACTTCCGACCCCGCCAAGGTCCTGGAGACATTCTCGGCGTTCTACAGGGACCTGTACAGGTCGCGTAGGGGGCCGGACCGGCGCGAGATAGACAGGTTTATGGAAGGGGTAGAGTTGCCTGTGCTCTCGGACAGGGACAGGGGCGAGATGGATTCCCCCCTGACCCTAGAGGAGTTGCAAAAAGCTGTCGCGGAGCTGTCAGGCCAGAAATCTCCAGGCCCGGATGGCCTGCCATTGGAGATCTATAGAAAGTATGGGGAAGTGCTACTTCCAGAGCTCCTAAAAGTACTGGAGCAGTCGATTAAGGACGGAAGGTTACCCCTGTCGATGTCAGAGGCCGATATAGTGGTGATACCAAAGGAGGGGAAAGACTTATCGGAAGTCTCCTCATACAGGCCAATATCATTACTGTGCACGGATGCCAAGATTGTCGCAAGGGTACTGGCATCCAGACATAATAAATGTATCACAAAACTTGTGCATTCGGACCAATCGGGGTTTATCCCCGGTCGGTCCACCAGCACCAATATCAGAAGGGCCTACTTGAATCTTCAGGTACCGGCAGAGAACGAGGGGTCTAGAGCCATATTGTCCTTAGATACCGCCAAGGCTTTCGATAGCCTGGAGTGGGAATACCTTTGGTGGGTCCTGGAGAGGTTTGGATTTGGCCCCGTATTTATCAGTTGGTTAAAAACCCTATATAACCATCCAAAGGCAAGACTCAAGGTAAATAATGACTTCTCGGAAAGCTTCCCCCTTGAAAGAGGAACTAGGCAGGGCTGCCCCTTGTCACCTTTGCTGTTTGTTTCAGCTATGGAGCCATTGGTGGGAGCAGTAAGATTATCGGCCGAAATACAGGGTTACCATAGGAACGGCGAGGAAGAGAAAATAGCGCTTTTTGCGGACGATGTTTTATTCTTCCTTGGGGACACGAGCTCCTCATTGGAGAAAGTGGTTCATTTGGTGGAGGACTTTGGCAAATTCTCAGGCCTGACCATCAACTGGGAGAAATCATCGCTTCTGCCGATTGATCCATTGGCCAACCCTATTCCACCGAGCCTACCTCAATTAAGAGTCATGGGGAAAATGAAGTACCTTGGTGTTGTGCTGTCCAGGAACCCTGAAGTGTTTATTGAGGACAACCTGGTCCCTCTCTTACTGAAATTTAAAAAAAAGTGCGACATCTGGTGTAGACTCCCTCTTTCTACAGCGGGTCGGGCCAACTTGATTAAAATGATATGGCTGCCCCAGTTGTTATACCTGCTCCACAATTCACCAGTGTGGATTGGGGAGAAGTGGTTCCAAAGAATTCAATCCCTCTTTAGGGAATTAATTTGGAAAAAAGGGCAGGCCAGGATAGGCTTACAAAAATTACAGTGCCCCGATACGGAGGGGGGATTGGCGATCCCCCACCCGTATGCCTACTTTTTGGCTGCCCAGCTGCAGCAAATTCACGGATGCGCCACTGATGGAGGGGGAGGCAAGAGTGTCCAAATTATTCTACAGGGAAGCCGTCATAGCTCATTAGTTGAAGCACTGGAGGCAGATTCGTTACAACGGGAGATCCCAACACTTAAAATGATTACTAAGGTTTGGCAGGCAGCTAAGCGAATAATGGGGTATAAGGGAAGTTCGGAATACTCACCAATTTGGAACAACAGGTTCCTGCAGGAACTATTATCAATTGATAGGAACAAGTTGTGGGAAAGGAGTGGGATAAGCCGACTGAAACAATTATACGAGGGGGACACCCTGAAACCCTTTGAGGAACTGAGGCATGAGTACGGGTTGCCAAATCGAGTATTCTTTAGTTACCTACAGATCAGGCACGCCTTGAGTAAACAGTTCGGAAGACAACCCCTCATATGGTGCAAGATCCCACTACTACAAACAATAATAAAATCAGAGACCTCCAAGGGGCTAATCACAGTGATATATACCCAATTAATAAAGAAAATAAACACACAGGCAGGCTTTCCCGGGGGCAGGGACAGGTGGGCGGCTGACGTGGGGGAAATCACGGACACGCAGTGGAAAAGGATTCTGGAACTTGGACCAGAGGTGTCGGTTTCTCCCGCGCAAAAAGTCTCCCACCTGATGCTGCTACACAGATCCTACTATACACCGAAAAAGCTTTTTATATTTGGTCACAGAGCTAATGATGAATGCCCTAGATGTGGAAATACAGGCGATCTAATCCATATGTTCTGGAGGTGCCCAAAACTAGTCAGGTACTGGCCTGAGATCTTAAAGAAAATAAATACCATGCTTAAAACTAACTTAGAGTTAGATCCCAAAACCTGCGTGCTGGGATACGTCACCAACGGTCTGGGAGATAGAAGCACGGCGGTAGTGGCAGCAAGATGCCTGTTCCAGGCCAGGAAACTGATTGCACAGTCATGGCAATCAAGAACTCCCCCTACTCCGGAAGACTGGATTAGAACCGTCAACTCCACTGTGTGGAGCGAAAGAACATTCTACACTAGGTTAGGCAACCATAATAAGTTTGCGAAAATGTGGAACCCGTGGATCCAAGCAATGCCTTGTCCTTCAGCAGTGTTATCTAGTACTGAATTTACCTGTTCTCCCCACTAATGGAGTGAGGCTGAGCGAGTAGTAGTTTACAGATTAGAGTCGAGAGAGAACAATGTATCAAAGTAATATTGACCAAAGTATGCGCCCGAGAAATATGGGGGTTCAATAAGGGGGGGTTAAAAGGGGGGCGGGGGGGTGCACCAGCGAGAGAAGTACCAATGCACAAACACATACAATAGTAATACGAGGTTACGCGGCCAATTGATCCCGAGAGGCAGGAAATAGGCTCTATACTTGTATCGCGGCACTTTTATAACTAATTATACACTAAAATGCATATGGTTATACAATACCTTTCAAAAAAAAAAAAAATCTTTGAATGGCCACAATGATGTGACTGGATTAGAGACATACATGAATATTACTCTGAAGGCAGTCTCTGGATATAGTTAACTGATGTGGCAAAAAAAAAAAAAAAAATCCTCCTATCACCTCTTTCTGATAGATTTAACATCATTAATTGGACAACCAGAAATATTTAGAAGAATGCTATACCTGGCTCAAGCTGGGCTCCTCCACATATTGCTGCCTGGAAGGCCCAGGTTGGGCGTCAGAAGCCTCAGCTGGGGGGGGGGAAGTGTGGAAGGAAGATTGAAGAGTGCTGGCCTGGGTTCAGTATGGCCTGCCAGAAAATGCAGCCTTTCATATTACCACACCCTGGGGACATAAATGTCATCTGCAGCTCCTGATCTCTGGGAATCTGTCAGACTTACCCGTACCAGACTGACGAACCCGATGTAGCAGAGGATGGCCTCCCGTACATATCTGGTTCCTGGCCCCTGATAGACTACACAGAAGGCACGGGAGCACAGAATGGTATGAGAGCCTGGCGGGTGGTTTGCAGGGATAAGGACCAGGATCCTGACACAAGCTGGCAGGTGGTAATAGGTAGGCTGGAGATCAGCTAACAGGTGCAGAGCAGGCAGATCCGGTCACTAGCAAAGTTGGCAGCAGGCGGTCAGCACGGTACAAAGGGAGCAGGCAGATACAAAGTCCAGGTCACAGGCAGGTTTTGGCAACAGGCAATCAGCACGGTAAAAGGGGTCAGGCAGGTTCAACGTCAGAGGCAGGCCGGGATCAATTTGCAGGCGGATAGCAGAGAGAGAGAGTCCAGTAAACAAGCTGGGTCACAGGGATATCAGAGCAATACACAGGAAACAGGAAGTTCGGAAGCAGGAAGCTGATGATCGAACAGCACCGAGCACAGCATCCCATCAGCCTAAATAGGGCAACCGGCGCCAAACACCACGAGCACGCGTGCCAGCGCACTCCAGAGTGCCCAGCAAGTGTCCTGAACCGAGAACCTCTCTGACAATGCACCCTCCTTAAGGGCAGCCTTCGGATGCCCAGCTGGGCCAGTCTATCCGCATGGGTGTTCCGAAAATCCCTCAAGAGTTCTTCAGCGTGTAAGTTACTCTCCGGCTCCCAAGAATTATCTTCTGGTCCGTACCCCCTCCACTTGATTAAATATTGGATTTGGTTTTGTCTCTTCCTGCAATCCAAAATTGCCTCCACCTCAAACTCTTCCTCTTTGTCGATAATTATGGGTTCAGGCGACCCAAGAAGGAATTGGGGGTAACGGGTTTAAGTAGAGACACATGAAAGACCGGATGGATCTTCAGTGAGTTAGGTAAGTCCAGCTCACAGGTCACATCATTGATCTTATTCTTGACTGAAAAGGGACCCATGAACCTGGGAACTAACTTCCTCGAGGGACAGGCCATCCTTACATTACTGGTGGACAGCCAGACCTGGTTGCCAGGTTCCAACAACAATTGTCCTCACTTCTTCCTGTCATACATCTTCTTATTGTACTCTTGGGTTTTAGCCATGGTTTCCTGCAATAATTTGTTGTTACTGATGAAGAAGTTCATAGTTTCAGAGACTGCAGGAATGGCACATTCAGGTAAGGAGCTGGTTAAAAAGGATGGGTGAAAACCATAGTTTGCAAAAATGGTGTTTGCTTGATGGCCGAATGCACAGAGTTATTGTAGGCAAACTCGGCAATAGGCAGAAGAGAGACCCAGTCATTTTGTGAGAAAGCAGAAAAACATCGGAGACACTGTTCTAGAGTCTGATTAGTTCTCTCCGTCTGCCCATTTGTCTGGGGGTGGTAGGCCGATGAGAATGCCAATTCTATCTTAAGAGATCTGCAGAGAGCTTTCCAAAACCTGGAAGTAAACTGTACCCCCGATCAGATACTATACTTGAGGGGACTCCGTGTAGGCGTACAATTTCCTTAATGAATATTTTTGCAGTTTCCAAAGCTGATGGGGTACCCTTCATGGGTAGGAAGTGGGCCATTTTGGAGAGTCTGTCTACAATGACAAAGATGGTGGAGTAGCCTTCTGCCTGTGGGAGCTCAACGATGAAGTCCATCGCGATCATTTTCCATGGCCTTTCCGGCACGGGTAAGGGTCTTAATAGACCCCAGGCCTTCGCTCGACTGCTCTTGCTCCGAGCACAGGTGATACAAGACTCCACAAAACTCTTGCATTCGCTTACCAGCTGGGGCCACCAAAAGGTACGTTGTACCAGCTCTGTTGTCTTCAACACACCAAAATGCCCAGCCAATTTGTGGTCGTGACAGAGTTCCAGTACAGCAATCCTCAGATCCTCTGGGACCATGATTTTGTCCTTGTATCGGAACAGGCCGTCTTGTGAGCTTACATCAACTTCCACAGGAGGGGACCAATTCCTTGAGGCCTGTTTAATTCGGGATATGAGATCTCCTTGGAGAAGCAGGAAGTTTCCAGCCGGAAGAATGGTGTCTGGAGGCAAAGGTTCCCTGGAGTCATGGAACATACGAGATAATGCATCTGGTTTGGTGTTTTTGGTACCTGGTCTGTACGTTATGTGGAATCTAGAGAAGAACAGAGTCCACCTTGCCTTCCGTGGTCTCAATCTCTTGGCCGACCTCAAGTACTCTAGATTCTTATGGTCCGTGTAGACCAAAATGGGGTGAGCAGCCCCCTCCAATAAGTAGCGCCACTCTTCAAGTGCGGCTTTAATGGCCAGCAACTCCCGATCTCCTGCATCATAATTTTTCTCTGCATCGGAGAGTTATCATGAGAAGAAGGCCACGGGGTGAAGAAGAGCCTTGGCACCTTGCCGCTGAGAAAGCACTGCCCCCACCACGACCTCCGATGCGTCCACTTCAAGGACAAATGATAAAGCACTGTCTGGGTGCTTCAGGATAGAAGCGGACGTAAAGAGTTCCTTGAGCCTTCCAAAGGCCGATTGTGCCTGGGGGGACCAACAGAATTGATTTCCCTGTTTCGTCAGTTCCATGATGGGGCGATTATAGCAGAAAATCCCCTTATACATTTCCGATAAAAATTGGCGAAGCTGATAAAGTGTTGGACCCCTTTTCTATCGGAGGGAGCGGGCCAGTCCAGGATAGCTGCAACCTTTTGAGGGTCCATCTTAACACCATCGGTAGAGATGATTAAGCCGAGGAACTGAATGCTCTGGAGCTCAAATTCACATTTCTCCAATTTGGCATAAAGTCCATGCTGCCTGATCCGGGTTAACACATTCCTGACATGCCATCAACTGAGGGGGAGAAGATCAGGATGTCGTCCAGTTATACTATAACGTATAAATCTAGAAGGTCACGAAAAATGTCATTGACAAAATGTTGAAAAGTCGTCGGTGCGTTGCACAGGCCGAAGGGCATGATGAGGTATTCGAAATATACGAACCTGGTACGGAAGGCTCTTTTCTACTCGTCTCCCTCTCTGATGCGATTTAAGTTGTAGGCCCCACGGAGATCGAGTTTGGTAAAGATTTTAGCTGAACCCAATCTTTGAAACAGCTCTGGCACGAGAGGTAAGGGATAGCGATTTTTGATGATCACTTTATTGAGTTCCCTATAATCGATGCAGGGTCGTAGGTCTTTCTTTTCAACAAAAAAGATGCCGGCTCCGGCTGGTGAGGTAGAAGGGCGGATAAAGCCTCTCTCAAGATTTTCATCGATATACTTTTTGAGGGTAACCAACTCCTGCTCAGTTAAAGGGAATATTCTCCCAAAGGGAACTTCAGATCCCGGCAACAGCTCTATGGGACAGTCGTAGGGTCTATGGAGCGGAAGGGTTTCTGCCCCTTTCTTACTAAAAACATCGGAGAAGTCTCGGTAAGTAGCAGGAATCGCCTGCTGCAATTCCATGTCGGTGTTCAGACACAAGAGTTGACTGGGTTCCGCAAGAGTTCTGTATAAACAGTGCTGTTGGCAGTAACTGGACGGGAACTTGATTTTTCCAGAAACCCAATCAATGCTGGGGTTATGAGCCTGCAACCAAGGCATTCCAAGAATAATAGGGAAGAGTGGTGAAGAAATGGCATCCAGCCGGAGAAACTCCCGATGACAGGTGTTCAGGATAGCCAGCAGTGGGATGGTTTCCTGAGTGACAGGACCAGAGCTAAGGGTGGACCCATCAGCGAGGTGGACAGCAAGTCTCTGCGACTTTGATTGAAGAGGGATGCGATGATGGGCCACAAAGGTGAGATCAATGAAGCAACTGTAGGCTCCTGAGTCAATGATGGCCGAGGTAAGCAGATCCTGTCCTGGAAGCTGGAGGATAACGGATAGAGCCAGATGGTTAGCAAGGTTAGGCAAGGCAGGTGCAAACTTAGAAGGAGCTGAAAGAGACTTACGTGTCTTATTTGGGCAAGACCTCACGTAATGACCTGGTTCTCCGCAATACATGCATAAGTTATTGACTCGTCGGCGCTGTCGTTCTTCAGAAGTGAGGGACGGGCGCAGAACCCCCAGTTGCATCGGTTCAGAAGTATCAAGGGCTGAGGCAGCTGGTGCATGAAGACTTTGGTTTACAGAGCTGGTAGCACTTGGGACCTTGGGGAGGACCCAAGTGGGACGGAACTGGCTAACAGACCTCTCGGAATGACGCTCTCTCAAGCGCCGATCAATCTGCACCGACAGGTTAATGAGATCTTCCAGGATTTGGGGTACGCCAACCCGTGCTAGTTCGTCCTTGAGTGCATCGGATAACCCCAAACGGAATTGGTAACGCAGGGCCCCGTCGTTGCATTCCGTGTCTGAACTCCACCGCCTAAATTCCAGAACGTAGTCTTATGCGGGCCTGCGCCTTTGTTGTAGGGCGTGTAAGGCAGATTCAGCGGTGGCTTTTAACTGAGGGTCCTCATATAACTGAGACATGGCGGTAAAGAAAGTATCCAGGTTATCCAGACAGATAAATTTTTGCTCCAAGAGGCGGTGGACCCAGGACTGTGGTTCTCCAGATAGCAGGGAGATGACAAAACCCACCTTGGTTGCTTCCAAAGAAAAGGTGCGTGGTTGCAATGCGAAGTACAATTCGCAAGCGTTGCAAAACGCTCGATACTTATTGCGCTCACCGGTAAATCTTTCGGGAGTAGGGACCCTGGGTTCAGGGGGTAACATAACCACTGAGGGTGCAGGTGAGAGTCCAGCAGAGGAAGCAACTTGTGGGTTCGCAGGTGAGGACAACACCTGAACTCGTTCCTCCAGTCTGGTATAACCCTCTTGAAGGCTTTTCACCGCCTGTGTGAGACCCGCCAGGTGTCTACTTAATTCATCCATGGGAGAGGTCCTCTGCTCGGGCTCGGACATGGCTGTCCGATACTGTCAGACTTACCTGTACCAGACTGATGAACCCGATGTAGCAGAGGATGGCCTCCCGTACGTATCTGGTTCCCGGCCCCTGATAGAGTACACAGAAGGCACGGGAGCACAGAATGGTATGAGAGCCTGGCGGGTGGTTTGCAGGGATAAGGCTCAGGATCCTGACACAAGCTGGCAGGTGATAATAGGTAGGCTGGAGATCAGCTAACAGGTGCAGAGCAGGCAGATCCGGTCACTAGCAAAGTTGGCAGCAGGCGGTCAGCACGGTACAAAGGGAGCAGGCAGATACAAAGTCCAGGTCACAGGCAGGTTTTGGCAACAGGCAATCAGCACGGTACAAGGGTTCAGGCAGGTTCAACGTCAGAGGCAGGCCGGGATCAATTTACAGGCGGATAGCAGAGAGAGAGAGAGTCCAGTAAACAAGCCGGGTCACAGGGAGATCAGAGCAATACACAGGAAACAGGAAGTTCGGAAACAGGAAGCTGATGATCGGACAGCACAGAGCACAGCATCCCATCAGCCTAAATAGGGCAACCAGCGCCAAACACCGCGAGCACGCACGCACTCCAGAGTGCCCAGCAAGTGTCCTGAACCGAGAACCTCTCTGACAGAATCCTGGACCTTCTAGCATTCCCTTAGATAAGTGCTCCTCATGTCACCAATTAGGGCTTTTAAATAGGGGATGTCTGCTGTGGGGATCACCGGCTTCAAAAATTGCAGCAAATTATCCAGTGCTGCCTTCCTCTTTGTTTGGTTCTTATAATCAGGGTGGTTTACCTGCCACAGACAGGGCAGCTCCCTGAACATATCTATGAATATGCTGATAAACTCCTGATCCTTCAAGATATCCATTGTCTCTGCAAGACACAACACAAGACAAACCCTAATGTCAGGTTAACGTCTCCTAATCTTGTCACAATACAGGCCTCAATCTAGAAGCAGTATAGGCCCAATTTTAAATCTTACCTTCGTCATCACAATCGGCGCCTCCGATACTCCTTCCTCCGTTCACAGATCGTACATACTATGCACGCGTGTTACGCTTTATATACACTGCGCATGCGTGAAACTCCGCCCGCCCCTAAAGTTCATTCTAATCTATTTCCCACCCCTTCTCTTTCGGCGCAGTGAGGGAAGAGCACATGGCAGAGACACAACAGGTGCGTGCTAATTACAGCAATGAGGAGGAGGAGGAGGAAAGCCCGGAGCCAGAAACATCCCGATCCCAGAGGAGACGATTTAAGGCATCAAATATGTCCTTTGGGGAGATGTTGGAGATGGTGGACATCCTGAAGAGGGCCGACTATGACAGGAAGTATGGACCATACCCCAACCCCAATGTCAGAAAGGCCAAGATCGTGGTGAAAGTTGTGAAGAGTCTGCAGGAGAATTTTGGGGTACGATGATCCAAGGATCAACTCAGGAAGCGGTGGTCAGACCTCAAATTAAGGGAGCACAATCAGTATAGAAGGATCAGGAGAGTGCTGCAAAAAAGTAAGTAGTTGTCCTGTGTTCCTATTCTTTATTTTTATTACGTTCGTGCTGCTCCATGTGTTTTTCTGAACTGTTGTACAGTTTAAAATGGCAACTTTCATGTTCATGGGCACATTATTCGTTCATATGAAACATTGTTCGTTCGGCATAGAAAACACCATGTTTTGGCCATATGCATTTCAATACATTTTTGCTAGACTACGTCTCTTAAAATAATTTTGGTGTTTAGATGGGTTTGGAACTAAAATGTAATGCAAACAAGATTCTGTATATGGAGAGGACACTCAGCAGCTGTTTACACATCTGGACGCTGTAGCACTAGTGTGGGACAAAAGAACACCCTTTTTATTAGGGGGCCCACACAGGTGCTCCAGTGTATACTATAGGGGTGTCTCCATCTGTGAAGCTTGTACAAAACAGGTAAGAATTCAAACCTGACAAAGGAAAAAAATATTTCTTCATCTTGCAACTCTGCCAAAACAGACAATTGTACCCCACTTCCAAGCAATGTTTTATATTCCTATTTCTGTCATCAAATATCTGTGTGCTAAGTATACCTATTTTTGTTCACATAGGGGAGAAAAGACTCGGAGCCTCTGCTCAAATGCTGTTGTTTTCTCTACCCACCTAAATCAATTTAAATGAACCCTGGGTCTTTTTTTTTTTGGCTGCTATGTATACCTTGAAGTGTAGTCTCAAGAATTAAGATAACCGTGGACAGAGTGCGGGCTGGTATTGAGGCTGATACCCTTATGGTGGGACTACTAGACTATGTGACATGAATGCATTTATTTTATGTGGTTATATTGTCATATAACTGCTACCAGCCCACCCCGGTATTACATAAACAGAGACTATGTGATTTTTTTTTTCCCTCGCTGGATACCCTCATCTGTATTCCCTTGGCTAAGGGGTCAAAGGGGTCAAAGTTCACCGATATTATATATGTAAACTGAAACTTGATGTGTAAGTTATACATAGGCACCGGAACTGACTTTAAGAGGTATTTTTGATACTACATAAATAGAGTCTATGTGCTCTCTATGTGCTCTCTCCCCTTGCTGGATACCCTCAGTTGTATTCTCATGGCTAAGGGGTCAAAGTTCACCTAAACTACAGGTGTAAACTGAAACCTGACATGTATGCTAAACACATGTACAGGAACTGACTTAAGAGGTTCTTCGGTAATGTGCAGATAAACTGGGGTAAGTGGCGGGCGGAGTCGGTGGCGCAGCCCCAAAACCAGGACTGTAGTCAGAATTATAAGGGGGACCGCAGTTTTGGACTCCTGAAGTGATTTGGACAGTGAATTGAGTATTCTGGGTGTAACCTTCCTGTACAGGGTCAGTGCCTAATAGTATAAAAGGTATGTTTAAGGGGGACCTAATTGGGACTCTTTAGAGTTATTCTACATAGTTTACCAAGGATCCCTCAAATATATAACTGGCATAGTCAAGGTCATCAGTATAGCCTGTAAAGAGTTTAACAAGTCCGACTTTTCACCCTGCGGGGGGACCCTTCTGGCGCGGGGGTCCCACATTACATATCCCCTACTCACATCATACCCGGTAGCTCATTTAGAACAGGACTATATAAAAAGGAGAAGGGAAAGAAAGGAGAAAATGAGGGGAAAGACAGGGAAGGGGACCACAGCTAACACTACTAGAACAAGTGCTAGTCCAGGCACCATTAGGAAATACATGGTCCATGAAAATACTAATGAAAGCCCGGGAAAAGCAACTGGCCCTAAAAGCAAAACCCCTGATTGCCCACCCAAAAATAGTACGAGAAGACAGCTAGTGGAAATGGAAACCCACACTATAAGCCCTGAGATAATAGAAGAAGCCCCAATGGATCTCCAGCAGGACAGACAATTACCAACAAAGAGTGAGATGGCAGAAATGTTTGCTAGATTAGAAACATCGATCAAAGGTGAAATTGAAACAGTACGGGAGGATATGAGCCACATCCTAAGAAGAGTAGAAGAGGCTGAAACAATGATAGAAAGACAAGGAATAGAGATAAAAAATCTCAAATGTCAGATGGAGGAGATTCAGCGAGAGCAGAGGAACCTTCGGTACAGACTGGAAGACCAGGAGAACCGCAATAGGAGGAAAAATCTGCTGCTGAGACACTATCCAGAAGAAGAGTACTTAAACCATTATTGGCACAACTTAAAGCCCACGATGTCCAATATTCTTGGGGTTTCCCAGCCTGTTTAATTGGGCGTAAAGATGGTCGCTCAGTAACATTGAGATTCCCAGAAGAGACTCAGAAATTCTGCCAGCGCTTAGATGTGCCATTACTGGAAATTCCAGGATGGTGGGAAAAAATAGTAAATCAGGGCTCTGCAGAGGAACCATAAACCTGGAAACCAGTCTTTAAAATGAGAGGCACATAAACAAAGTAAAATTAATTATTTTTATTTCCGGGGGTAACATAACCACTGAGGGTGCAGGTAAGAGTCAAGTAGAGGAAGCAACTTGTGGGTTCGCAGGTGAGGACAACACCTGAACTCGTTCCTCCAGTCTGGTATAACCCTCTTGAAGGCTTTTCACCGCCTGTGTGAGACCCGCCAGGTGTCTACATAATTCATCCATGGGAGAGGTCCCCTGCTCGGGCTCGGACATGGCTGTCCGATACTGTCAGACTTACCTGTACCAGACTGACGAACCCGATGTAGCAGAGGATGGCCTCCCGTACGTATCTGGTTCCCGGCCCCTGATAGAGTACACAGAAGGCACGGGAGCACAGAATGGTATGAGAGCCTGGCGGGTGGTTTGCAGGGATAAGGCTCAGGATCCTGACACAAGCTGGCAGGTGATAATAGGTAGGCTGGAGATCAGCTAACAGGTGCATAACCCCATACTGCTTAGTTTCAGTATGCTCTGTCTGTTTTTTCTTTGAAAGCTTATTATGTTAATAAAAAATTATGTTTTATCTATAGTAAGTCAGTTGTGTATCTCTATATCTGACACCGTAAAAATCCTCCTATCACCTCTTTCTGATAGATTTAACATCATTAATTGGACAACCAGAAATATTTAGAAGAATGCTATACCTGGCTCAAGCTGGGCTCCTCCACATGTTGCTGCCTGGAAGGCCCAGGTTGGGCGTCAGAAGCCTCAGCTGGGGGGGGGAATTGTGGAAGGAAGATTGAAGAGTGCTGGCCTGGGTTCAGTATGGCCTGCCAGAAAATGCAGCCTTTCATATTACCACACCCTGGGGACATAAATGTCATCTGCAGCTCCTGATCTCTGGGAATCTGTCAGACTTACCCGTACCAGACTGACGAACCCGATGTAGCAGAGGATGGCCTCCCGTACATATCTGGTTCCTGGCCCCTGATAGACTACACAGAAGGCACGGGAGCACAGAATGGTATGAGAGCCTGGCGGGTGGTTTGCAGGGGTAAGGACCAGGATCCTGACACAAGCTGGCAGGTGGTAATAGGTAGGCTGGAGATCAGCTAACAGGTGCAGAGCAGGCAGATCCGGTCACTAGCAAAGTTGGCAGCAGGCGGTCAGCACGGTACAAAGGGAGCAGGCAGATACAAAGTCCAGGTCACAGGCAGGTTTTGGCAACAGGCAATCAGCACGGTACAAGGGTTCAGGCAGGTTCAACGTCAGAGGCAGGCCGGGATCAATTTGCAGGCGGAAAGCAGAGAGAGAGAGTCCAGTAAACAAGCCGGGTCACAGGGAGATCAGAGCAATACACAGGAAACAGGAAGTTCGGAAACAGGAAGCTGATGATCAGACAGCACAGAGCACAGCATCCCATCAGCCTAAATAGGGCAACCAGCGCCAAACACCGCGAGCATGCACGCGCCGGCGCACTCCAGAGTGCCCAGCAAGTGTCCTGAACCGAGAACCTCTCTGACAGAATCCTGGACCTTCTAGCGTTCCCTTAGATAAGTGCTCCTCATGTCACCAATTAGGGCTTTCAAATAGGGGATGTCTGCCGTGGGGATCACCGGCTTCAAAAATTGCAGCAAATTATCCAGTGCTGCCTTCCTCTTTGTTTGGTTCTTATAATCAGGGTGGTTTACCTGCCACAGACAGGGCAGCTCCCTGAACATATCTATGAATATGCTGATAAACTCCTGATCCTTCAAGATATCCATTTTCTCTGCAAGACACAACACAAGACAAACCCTAATGTCAGGTTAACGTCTCCTAATCTTGTCACAATACAGGCCTCAATCTAGAAGCAGTATAGGCCCAATTTTAAATCTTACCTTCGTTATCACGATCGACGCCTCCAATACTCCTTCCTCCGTTCACAGATCGTACATACTACGCACGCGTGTTACGCTTTATATACACTGCGCATGCGTGAAACTCCGCCCGCCCCTGAAGTTCTTTCTAATCTATTTCCCACCCCTTCTCTTTCGGCGCAGTGGGGGAAGAGCACATGGCGGAGACACAACAGGTGCGTGCTAATTACAGCAATGAGGAGGAGGAGGAGGAAAGCCCGGAGCCAGAAACATCCCGATCCCAGAGGAGACGATTTAAGGCATCAAATATGTCCTTTGGGGAGATGTTGGAGATGGTGGACATCCTGAAGAGGGCCGATTATGACGGGAAGTATGGACCATACCCCAACCCCAATGTCAGAAAGGCCAAGATCGTGGTAAAAGTTGTGAAGAGTCTGCAGGAGAATTTTGGGGTACGATGATCCAAGGATCAACTCAGGAAGCGGTGGTCAGACCTCAAATTAAGGGAGCACAATCAGTATAGAAGGATCAGGAGAGTGCTGCAAAAAAGTAAGTAGTTGTCCTGTGTTCCTATTCTTTATTTTTATTACGTTCATGCTGTTCCATGTGTTTTTCTGAACTGTTGTACAGTTTAAAATGGCAACTTTCATGTTCATGGGCACATTATTCGTTCATATGAAACATTGTTCGTTCGGCATAGAAAACACCATGTTTTGGCCATATGCATTTTAATACATTTTTGCTAGACTACGTCTCTTAAAATAATTTTGGTGTTTAGATGGGTTTGGAACTAGAATGTAATGCAAACAAGATTCTGTATATGGAGAGGACACTCAGCAGCTGTTTACACATCTGGACGCTGTAGCACTAGTGTGGGACAAAAGAACACCCTTTTTATTAGGGGGCCCACACAGGTGCTCCAGTGTATACTATAGGGGTGTCTCCATCTGTGAAGCTTGTACAAAACAGGTAAGAATTCAAACCTGACAAAGGAAAAAAATATTTCTTCATCTTGCAACTCTGCCAAAACAGACAATTGTACCCCACTTCCAAGCAATGTTTTATATTCCTATTTCTGTCATCAAATATCTGTGTGCTAAGTATACCTATTTTTGTTCACATAGGGGAGAAAAGACACGGAGCCTCTGCTCAAATGCTGTTGTTTTCTCTACCCACCTAAATCAATTTAAATGAACCCTGGGTCTTTTTTTTTTTTGGCTGCTATGTATACCTTGAAGTGTAGTCTCAAGAATTAAGATAACCGTGGACAGAGTGCGGGCTGGTATTGAGGCTGATACCCTTATGGTGGGACTACTAGACTATGTGACATGAATGCATTTATTTTATGTGGTTATTAGGGATGAGCTTCGAGTTCGAGTCGAACTCATGTTCTACTCGAACATTGGCTGTTCGCAAGTTCGCCGAACAGCGAACAATTTGGGGTGTTCGTGGCAAATTCGAATGCCGCGGAACACCCTTTAAAAGTCTATGGGAGAAATCAAAAGTGCTAATTTTAAAGGCTTATATGCAAGTTATTGTCATAAAATGTGTTTGGGGACCCGGGTCCTGCCCCAGGGGACATGGATCAATGCAAAAAAAAGTTTTAAAAACGGACGTTTTTTCAGGAGCAGTGATTTTATTAATGCTTAAAGTCAAACAATAAAAGTGTAATATCCCTTTAAATTTCGTACCTGGGGGGTGTCTATAGTATGCCTGTAAAGGGGCGCATGTTTCCTGTGTTTAGAACAGTCTGACAGCAAAATGACATTTGGAAGGAAAAAACTCATTTAAAACTACCCGCGGCTATTGCATTGCCGACAATACACATAGAAGTTCATTGATAAAAACGGCATGGGAATTCCCCACAGGGCAACCCCGAACCAAAATAAAAAAAAAAAAACGGCGTGGGGTCCCCCCAAAAATCCATACCAGACCCTTATCCGAGCACGCAATAGAAGTTCTACACATAGAAGTTCATTGATAAAAACGGCATGGGAATTCCCCACAGGGCAACCCCGAACCAAAATAAAAAAAAAAAAATGATGTGGGGGTCCCCCTAAATTCCATACAAGGCCCTTCAGGTCTGGTATGGATTTTAAGGGGAACCCCGCGCCAAAAAAAAAAAAAAAAAAACGGCGTGGGGTCCCCCCAAAAATCCATACCAGACCCTTATCCGAGCACGCAACCTGGCAGGCCGCAGGAAAAGAGGGGGGGACGAGAGTGCAGCCCCCCCCCTCCTGAACCGTACCAGGCCACATGCCCTCAACATTGGGAGGGTGCTTTGAGGTAGCCCCCCAAAACACCTTGTCCCCATGTTGATGAAGACAAGGGCCTCATCCCCACAACCCTGGCCGGTGGTTGTGGGGGTCTGCGGGCGGGGGGCTTATCGGAATCTGGAAGCCCCCTTTAACAAGGGGACCCCCAGATCCCGGCCCCCCCCTGTGTGAAATGGTAAGGGGGTACTTACCCCTACCATTTCACTAAAAAACTGTCAAAAATGTTAAAAATGACAAGAGACAGTTTTTGACAATTCCTTTATTTAAATGCTTCTTCTTTCTTCCTTCATCTTCTTCTTCTTCTGGTTCTTCTGGCTCTTCTGGTTCTTCCTCCGGCGTTCTCGTCCAGCATCTTCTCCGCGGCGTCTTCTATCTTCTTCTCCTCGGGCCGCTCCGCACCCATGGCATGGGGGGGAGGCTCCCGCTCTTCTCTTCATCTTCTTCTCTTCTTCATCTTCTTCTTCTTCTTCATCTTCTTCTTCATGGGTGCGGAGCGGCCCGAGGAGAAGAAGATAGAAGACGCCGCGGAGAAGATGCTGGACGAGAATGCCGGAGGAAGAACCAGAAGAGCCAGAAGAACCAGAAGAAGATGAAGGAAGAAAGAAGAAGCATTTAAATAAAGGAATTGTCAAAAACTGTCTCTTGTCATTTTTAACATTTTTGACAGTTTTTTAGTGAAATGGTAGGGGTAAGTACCCCCTTACCATTTCACACAGGGGGGGGGCCGGGATCTGGGGGTCCCCTTGTTAAAGGGGGCTTCCAGATTCCGATAAGCCCCCCACCCGCAGACCCCCACAACCACCGGCCAGGGTTGTGGGGATGAGGCCCTTGTCTTCATCAACATGGGGACAAGGTGTTTTGGGGGGCTACCCCAAAGCACCCTCCCAATGTTGAGGGCATGTGGCCTGGTACGGTTCAGGAGGGGGGGGGCGCACTCTCGTCCCCCCCTCTTTTCCTGCGGCCTGCCAGGTTGCGTGCTCGGATAGGGAAGCTACTGGATCCAGGGATTGCTCCACTGAGCTCAACCTCCAGGGGGTCAACCGTAGGGCCGGGTGGAATTAGGGGGGCCACGGTTAACTGGGCCAAGGGGTGGTCCAATACCCCCAATTGGGGGGGTGGGGAGGGGGGAGCAAGGGTGGGGAGAGGGAGGGAGGGGGGGAGGGGGGAGTAAGGGAAGGGTGAGACCGGTCTATACCTCAATGTTTTCCACTATTTAGATCTGTTAGGCTATGCAAGGCCCACCCATGGTAAAAACAATAAGATGTCCGGGATAAATTTAATTACATATAATGTAAGGGGCCTCAATTCCCCCATAAAATGTGCGAACATAATGGGCAAATTGAAATCCCTTAAAGCAGAGGTGGCCTTCCTACAGGAGATGCACTTGTATCTCGGTAGGAGCCAGAGAATAATCTCTAGAGACTTCCTGTTCTGGATTTACGGAGACTCCCCAATAAGGGGAGCAAAAGGAGTTGCGATGGAGGAGAGAATAACTGACCCTGAGGGTCGTTTTTTGTTCCTAAAAGGCAAACTTAATGGGATGGAATGTTCATTAGGGAACGTATATTGCCCAAACATTAACCCAGGAAGGTACCTACTGGGAGTTCTCTCAAAGTTCGAAGGCTTTAAGAAGGGGAGGGCCATTGTAGCAGGAGATTTCAATATATGCCTTGAGCCAGGTAAAGATACTACGTCACGTGTTCGGGGGACTTGAGGTATATGGATGAACAAACTTAAGAAAAAGCCGCACCAATACCAACTGGTGGATGTATGGAGGATGCAACACCAGAGTGTAAGAGATTATACCTTCTACTCCCCCGTACATGCGACGTACTCTAGGCTTGATCTCTTTTTTGTGGAGCATTGGTATATGGAAGAAGTGGAGAGTACAAATATAGGATCAATGACGTTCTCTGACCACGCCCCTGTGAGCCTACGAATAAAACTAAGTAAATACAAACCATTGCGTAATAATTGGAAATTAAATGAGGATCTCCTTCATGATAGAAAAATAGATAAGCTTATTAAAGAAGAACTAGAATTCTACTTTAAAATCAATACCTCAGAGGAGACATCAGAAGCAATAGTTTGGGAGGCCCACAAAGCGTATATCAGAGGGATTATAATAAAGGCGGGAGTGGAGAAAAAGTGAAGGCAGGCAAGGAATTTTCGTGTGTTACAAGAGGAAATTATTAAACTAGAACAACAGCATAAGACATCGGGGATTGAAAGATATTGGAAGGATTATATAGGAGTAGGGAGGCTATGCGGCAACTAATTCAACAAGAAAATAGAAAGACGTATAACCTTGTTAAAAAGGAAAGATACATAGGTAGTAACAGACCCGGTAGACTCCTGGCAAAGGTGTTAAGTAAAAAGAAAAACAACAAATATATTGATAAGATAAAGACCAGAACAGATGAGATCAGTTATAAAGATACAGATATTGCAAAGACGTTTCAAGAACTCTACGGGGAGTTATACTCTATAAATAAAAACGACACGATTAAGGAGAGGGAACAAAAACAAGTAAAAATTAAAAACTATTTAAAAGAGGTTGAAATGGCCAAAATAACTGGAAGGGAGCGAACCTCCATGGAGGCCCCCATTACGGAGACCGAAGTGAGAAAGGTGATTAGGGAGACGCAAGTAGGTAAGAGCCCAGGCCCGGACGGGCTGATGGTGCTCTATTATAAAAAATATCAAGACTACCTAATACCAAAATTGTGCTCCTACATGAACGACATAGGGGATAAAGGGGAAATGAGTAGAGAAGCATTGGCAGCCAATATAGCGATTATTCACAAAGAAGGCAAAGATGCCACATTATGCTCTAGCTACAGGCCTATCTCCCTATTAAATGTGGATACAAAACTATTTGCAAAAGTGATTGCAGAAAGAGTGAAGCAAACAATAAACAGGATCATCCATCCGGACCAGGTTGGGTTTGTATCGGGTAGGCAGGGACGAGATAATAGTATCAAAACCCTCCTGGTAGCCCAGGAAATCAAAAAGAGTGGAGTCCCAGGTCTACTTCTTTCAATAGACGCAAATAAAGCATTTGATAGAGTAGACTGGGACTTCATGATGAGCACGCTTGAAGAAGTTGGTTTTGGGGAGAGGACCCACAAATGGATAGGGGCTTTATACTCTAGGCCCTCAACGAGAGTGAAGATAAATGGGACCCTATCTGAGTCTTTCGACATGTATAACGGCACAAGATAGGGGTGTCCAATCTCCCCTACGCTTTTCTTATGCCCCGTACACACGGTCAGACTTTGTTCGGACATTCCGACAACAAAATCCTAGGATTTTTTCCGACAGATGTTGGCTCAAACTTGTCTTGCATACACACGGTCACACAAAGTTGTCGAAAAATCCGATCATTCTGAACGCGGTGACGTAAAACACGTACGTCGGGACTATAAACGGGGCAGTGGCCAATAGCTTTCATCTCTTTATTTATTCTGAGCATGCGTGGCACTTTGTCCGTCGGATTTGTGTGCACACGATCGGAATTTCCGTCAACAGATTTTGTTGTCGGAAAATTTTATATCCTGCTCTCAAACTTTGTGTGTCGGAAAATCCGATGGAAAATGTGTGATGGAGCCTACACACGGTAGGAATTTCCGACAACAAGGTTCTATCACACATTTTCCGTTGGAAAATCCAACCGTGTGTACGGGGCATTACTGTCATTGGAACCCCTTCTCATGAAGATTAGGCAGAACACGGATATCAGTAGGGTAGTGATAGGTAATGTTTAATACAAACTTGCTGCCTTCGCAGATGACATCTTGCTTTATATAAGACGCCCAAGGATCTCCCTCCAGAATGTTATGGCCACCCTAACAGGATATGGGAAGTTATCCAACTTCAAAGTAAATCCAACTACATCTGAAGCATTAGATATAAATTTTAGTAAAGCGAGGGATCACTCATTTCAAAAGCACTTCCCCTTTGTGTGGGGAAAAAAAGAATTGAATTATTTAGGAGTTAAAATTACCACATCAACAGAAACGTTATATCAAGCAAACTTTATACCGCTCCTGAATGAGGTAAAGTCAGAACTAAATAGAATACACTTGGGACAATTATCTTGGGTGGGAAGAATAAATATTTATAAAATGGTTTTACTGCCAAAAATAACATATAAAATGCAAATACTCCCAATAACGTTGCCACAAACAACCCTTAGAAGTTTACACTCAATTTTTTAAAGATTTATTTGGAGAGGGAAAACACCTCGACTAAAATTCACCCAACTGACGAATACTAAAAGTAAAGGGGGATGGGGAGCACCAGATATACGGAAATATTATGAAGCTATTGCACTAGCTAGGGTTGTAGATTGGGTTAAAAATAAAAAAAAACACTGGGTAGAAATGGAAAATAAAATTAATGATACTAAATTGCATAAAGTAATATGGATTTCACCTCAGTTGAGAAAATATAGCACTGAAACTCATGATATCACCAGACATGCACTTAAGATATGGGACACATTGCACAAAAGGGAACACTGGTAGTTCAATTCACCTTTAATGCAACTTAAAGATTTAGACCATTTTGCACCAGGGAAAGAGGAGTCGTTTGGCAAGTGGTTACTGGAAGAAAATATACAACTAAAAGATGTAATGTGCCAGGGCAGAATATGCTCACTCCAAGAGCTTCAAGATAAGAGAAATATGGTAGTCATTAACACTTGACGCTATAACCAACTAAAGCATTTTATAGATTCCCTACCACGACCAATTAGATCATCTGATAATCTACTGCCACTAGAGAAAATATGTACAGACAAAGATGGGAAGGGTGGTTTCTCTCGGATTTATAAAGTCTTAGTTGAACTGGGAAGGCCAGACACTCCGGCCTTTATTGGGAAATGGGAAAAGGAGCTAGAGAAAACACTTTCAGCTCCAGAAGCTTCATTGATAATGAAGAGAGTCTCGGCCACATCGGTTAACAGTAAATTGTTAGAGCTAAACTTTAAGTGTCTGACTAGAATGTATCTGACCCCGGATCGAGTACATAAACTTCAAAAGGAAACGTCACAGTATTGTTGGAGGGGCTGTGGAGAATTAGGGACAATGGCTTACATTTGGTGGCTCTGTCCGGAAATGAGAATATTTTGGGGCGATGTAAGAAAATATATCAAAGAGATCACAAGTCTCGACATACCCAACGACCCTTAGGTATGCTTATTTCATCTGAGCGATATGCCCACTAAAACATACCTTAGAACACTTTTGCCACATCTTATCGATGCGGCCAAAAGCCTAATCCCTAAGCATTGGCAAAAGAAAGAAAGACCCACGATGAGGGACTGGTTTGATAAAATCAATGAGATACATTGTCTAGAGTACTTAAGGTTTAGTGAAGGGATAAAAATGGGGGCCTATGAAACAAAGTGGAGAGAATGGGTAAAATTCAAAGAATCCTCAAAAGCAGTCGAGATGTGGACCACTTAGATTAGAGTGGGGGTTTTCGCCCTAGTGCAAGATACAGAGGGTAATCTAAAGTGGGGGCAGATAGGAAGAGATAGGAGGAGGCTGGAGGAGAAGAGTGAGGGGAAATAGATGGGGTACGGTCTCGGGGGGGGAATGGAGGGGGAGAGTTTTTTAAGAGGGAAGTAATCGCAACTTGAGATGCCTGTCGAGAACTTAAGGTCCTGCAGGCTTCTCCCCGTCGTCAAGTACCGCAGGTTGGCGACTAGCCTCTGCTCCAGAGTGATGGCTTGCCTCATGCAGGTATCCTGCCTACTGATATAAGGGGTCAGCAAAGCCAACAAACGGTCAAATACGGGGTCCGTAATCCTGAAATCATCAGGATTATTCTCACGGATCTCACGGAGCAAAGGCATGTGACAGAACTGGTCACGCTGGAGCAACTAATTCTTGGTCCATGAACTCCTCCCCGCCCTGTTCATGGACTGGGCTTGTGTCAAAGTAAGAACCCCAACACCAAGCACCCGCACAGCACGAACTCTACGATGAGTACGTACACGCAACATGGATAGAAAACGGTCGGCTGCTCAGAACGAAGTAACAGAACGCACTGAAGAACAGCAAGGCCTGTGAAGAGCAAACTGAAAATCAGTAACGAACAAACAAGAACACAATGACAGAGTCAAGGGTAACTCGCTGCACGCACTGAAGACCAGATACAAACCCACAAGCACAAACTGAACAGCAGAAATACGAAAACCACGAGTCTGAAAAAGCGTGAATCGTCTCTCACCAAACTTTTACTAACACAAGATTAGCAAAAGAAGCCCAAAGGGTGCCGTGCTTTGTTCTGAACTGCCCTTTTATAGTCTCGTCGTACGTGGTGTATGTGACCGTGTTCTTGGCGTTCGGAAATTCCGAAAACTTTGTGCGACCGTGTGTAGACAAAACAAGTTTGAGCCAACACTTGTCGGAAAAAATCCATGGATTTTGTTGTCGGAATGTCCGATCAATGTCCAATCATGTGTACGGGGCATGAGGGTTTGGGCACTATTTGGTTTTAGGGAACTATAGTAAATTTGATTTTGGGATTTTTTTCTTTCCAGCGCTATAGTGAATACTGTTTTAGTGCTAATTAGCATGATTAGCGCTAATTAGCGCTAATTCGCTGCAATTATCGCTAATTAATGCTGCGGCGCTATAGTAAATGATCCCCAATGAGATGCCATTACCCTTCAAAGAAAACAGTCAACCGGCACTACCAAACAATAAGAGGCTGGCCATTATTCGACTTCAACATCTAAAGAAAAAGTTAAAGGCCAATAAACAGAACTACGAACACTACACTGCATTCATGGAAGAAACGATCAGAAAAGGCGATTCAGAACCAGCCCTTTTATTATCAGAGAAAGAAACAGTGTGGTACATCTCACATCACAGGGTTTATCACCCCAAGAAGGCAGACAAGTTAAGAGTCGTCTTTGATTGTTCAGCAAAGTTTCAAGGCATCTCCCTAAACGACACCTTATTGACAGGTCCAGACCTGATAAATTCTCTAGTGGGAGTCCTCTGTCGCTTCAGGAAGGAAGCAGTTGCTGTGATATGCGACATTGAAAAGATGTTCCACCAGTTCTACATTCCCCCAGAAAAGCTCAATTACTTAGGGTTCCTTTGGTAGGAGAATGGCCAGTTGGAAACAGAACCCCCAAAGAATACAGAATGGCAGTTCACCTCTTTGGCGCCAGCTCCTCTCCAGGATGCGCCCACTTCAGCCTCAAGTATTTTGCACAACAATACAAGGCAGAATATCCTTCAGCATCAGCTTTCATTGAGAAGAACTTTTATGTCGACGACAGCCTAACCAGTGTTTCAACAGTAGGGATGAGCTTCGAGTTCGAGTCGAACCCATGTTCGACTCAAACATTGCCTGTTCGATTGCCCGTTGAATTGCAAACATTATGGGCCGTTCGTGCCAAATTAGAGTGGCACGTCACGGCCCATAATTCACTGTGGCATCGCAGTGCATTGCTGGCTAATGATTGGCCAAGCATGCACTATGACCCGAATGCATGGCCAATCACAGCGCCGTCTGTACAGAGAGCCGTAATTGGCCAAATCCAGGGTGGCTTTAGCCAATTATGGCTCAGGGAGTTTAGTACAAGCCCCACACTATATAAGGCCCCCTGCGTGGCGGCCTTGTGTAGTGTGTTGCGGTGGCGGAGAGAGATAGACAGAGAGACAGTGTAATTTGATTTAGGTTAGATAGAGTAGGCAGGCGAATCAGTTAGCTGCACTTACAGTGTATTGTGTACATATATGCATCCTAGGTGTTGTGTATATATATATATATATATATATATATATATATATATATATATATATATATACACATACATACATACATACACACACACACACAAAAACACACACACACACACACATTATATATATATATATATATATATATATATATATATATATATATATATATACACACATACATACACACACTGTATTCCGTTTAGCTAGATCTGTTCCTGTTATTCTCTTCCTAATATACTGACAGGCAGGCGTTTTTACAATATTTACAGTATTTACAGTTAGTGTACTGTGTCCTCTGCACAGTGCGCACCTAAAGCTACCTGAAGACTAGGGATGAGCCGAACACCCCCCGGTTCGGTTCGCACCAGAACCTGCGAACGGACCGAAAGTTTGCACGAACGTTAGAACCCCATTGATGTCTATGGGACTTGAACGTTGAAAATCAAAAGTGCTCATTTTAAAGGCCAATTTGCATGGTATTGTCCTAAAAAGGGTATGGGGACCCGGGTCCTACCCCAGGGGACATGTATCAATGCAAACAAAAAAATTTTAAAAACGGCTGTTTTTTTGGGAGCAGTGATTTTAATGATGCTTAAAGTAAAAAAAAAAGGGAAATATTCCTTTAAATATCGTACCTGGGGGGTGTCTATAGTATGCCTGTAAAGTGGCGCGTGTTTCCCATGTTAAGAAAAGTCCCTGCACCAAATGTCATTTTTAAACATTTCTGTTTTATATGGATGTGTCTGCGGGGAGTGACTGGAACCGATCCGGATACCAGGAGTGGAGATCCGAATGAGGGACTTTCACCAGGGACCATTGCTGCAGGATACGGCTGACAGGCTTGATACCCCTGCAGGGGTGAATTCTTCCGGTGAGTGAGGGCACATTGGGGGGCCTTTGGAAGGCTGGAAGAGTTTACACCACTAAGAGCACTGCTAGAAGTTTGAAGAGACTCACCATTTGCACTTTAGGAAGAACGTTTTCAAGATTTTTTCTTTTTCTTTTATTTTTTTCTTTTGGGACATTCTGTGGACTGATAATTTTATGATTTATTTTTAAACTCTTTTATGTGCATTTATGATTATAGGGTCTTATTTTTATTTTTATTTTAGCAATTTATGCACATTTTTTATTCACATATTGATGTCATGTTTTAAGGATTTTCTGAAGGTTTTTTGGGAATTCATATCACTTTTTTATATTCACACTTTTTTATACCCACTTATAAGGTTTTGTTTTTTGATCACCTCTTGTCCAGTAAGGAGATAATACACGTTGCACTTTATATATATGTGGGCATTTGTCGCATATACTCCAGGAATTCCCACACGACTGTAATTTCATCAGTCCTACATATATAATAATTTATGTTTAGTTTTTTATTTATTCACATTTTACTTGACACACCACATTAGTTTTTGCACATTAGACGAATTTTAGTGGAACAGCGCCAATCATAGTTACATAGTTAGTAAGGTTGAATAAAGACACCAGTCCATCCAGTTCAACCTGAGTGAGTGTGGGTCTACAACCCTGACCCTTGTCCCTAACCCTGAACATCGCACACTCACATCAATCCCTACCCCCAATCCAAGGTCCCCATTCATATACTAGGGCCAATTTTGGACAGAAGCCAATTAACCTACCAGCATGTCTTTGGAGTGTGGGAGGAAACCGGAGTACCCGGAGGAAACCCACGCAGGCACAGGGAGAACATGCAAACTCCAGGCAGGTAGTGTCGTGGTTGGGATTCGAACCAGCGACCCTTTTTTACTGCTAGGTGAGAGTGCTAACCACTGCACCACTGTGCCGCCCTAATCACCCCCTTTTGGGACTCTATTCTATTTAGAATTTCACATTGGTGTTATTCTGTGCTGGGGGGGCTGCAGTTCCTTTATTACCTAAGCGCGGAGCTATTTGTTTCTTATGTTTGTAAGTTAAATGTTTGAAAGTAGGGGCCTGCCCTATATACTCAGCAGAAATTTGGGCCTTAGGTGTTGTTGTGGCCACAACACTGTAAGCCTTCACTGGGCCCTGCTGTGAAATATTGAATCAAGAATTGTAATTACATGCCCCTGTTGAACAGGGGCAGAAAAATTGGGCCTTTGGTGGTGGTGGTGCTGGTGCCACAACACTGCAACCCCTCACAGACACTCTAGTTGGAATGCAGGAACGAGCCCTGCTGCAAAGTATTGCATCAAAAATTGTAATTACACGCCCCTGTTAAACAGGGGCAGAAAAATTGGGCCTTAGGCACTGGTGCTGGTGCCACAACACTGCAACCCCTCACAGACACTCTAGTTGGAACGCAGGAACGAGCCCTGCTGCAAAGTATTGCATCAAAAATTGTAATTACACGCCCCTGTTAAACAGGGGCAGAAAAATTGGGCCTTAGGCACTGGTGGTGGCGCCCAGAACCAAAAATGTTCTTACAAGCTATCAGCGTGATGATTGAGGAGGAAAAGGATAATTACTCAGGGATAGTCACTCAGCATCAGCATAGGCAATCTTTGAAGGGATCTGAGATTTCAAAAAAAATATTCGGTTACATCAGCATCAGGTGCTTGGTAGCTGGTGGTGATCCAAGACTGATTCATTTTTATGAAGGTCAGTCGATCGACCGAGTCGGTGGACAGACGCACCCTGTGATCGGTTACCATGCCTCCAGCAGCACTGAATGTGCGTTCCGAAAGAACGCAGGATGCAGGACAGGCCAGTAGCTCAATTGCATACTGTGCAAGCTCTGGCCAGTGATCCATCCTCAAGACCCAGTAACCCAGAGGATTTTCGGTGGGAAAGGTGTCCAAGTCTGATCTTGCCCCTAGGTATTCCTGCACCATGTATAACAGACGCTGGTGAAGGTTGCTGGAACCGATCATACCTTGGGGCTGCGGACCAAAAAATTGTCTGAACGCATCGGTCAGACGGCCACCTTCTCCACCGCTCCTTCTTTGACTGACCGAAGCCTCAGCAACACGTTGTCCAGAAACAGGAGTTTGTAACCTCCCAGTCTCTGGGAACGCGTTGCACAGACCTTTCTGCAAGGCCTCCCGAAGATGTTTCATCCTCTGCTCCCTCTGCGATGGCAAGATAAGGTCCACAACCTTACCCTTGTAACGTGGATCAAGGAGGGTTGCCAGCCAGTATCGGTCCTTCTCCTTGATACCACGAATACGAGGATCCTTACGCAGGCTTTGCAGGATCAGGGAGGCCATGCAGCGTAGGTTTGCTAAGACATTCGGTCCGGAGTCCTCTGGGTCACTAAGGACGACATGGTCCGCAGCCACCGCCTCCCAGCCACGTACAAGTCCATGTGTTTCTTGGGACTGATCCCTTAAAGACTGCTGCTGATGCTGAGTACCAGGCTCCACCTCCATACTGACACAATCTTCCTCCTCCTCCTCCTCCTCCTCCTCCTCCTTGTCCTCTTCCTGTGTGATCGGCGGGCACGCAGGAACACTGTCTGGATAAAGGGGGCCTTGAGAGCTAAGGAAGTCCTCTTTTTCCTGCCTCTGTTCTGCCTCAAGTGCCCTGTCCATTATTCCACGCAGCGTGTGCTCCAAAAGGTGGACAAGGGGGACAGTGTCACTGATGCATGCACTGTCACTGCTCACCATCCTCGTGGCATCCTCAAATGGTGACAGGACAG
Organism: Lithobates clamitans; assembly: GCA_037952925.1. Classification (NCBI taxonomy): domain Eukaryota; kingdom Metazoa; phylum Chordata; class Amphibia; order Anura; family Ranidae; genus Lithobates; species Lithobates clamitans. The sequence goes on along the minus strand of JBBGZY010000665.1, from coordinate 2,766,824 downwards.
TGCATGCATCCCTGATCATGGCCCACTGGCGTGGGGAAAAAAAACCAAGCTCCCCTGACCCTGTCCTGGTGCCATAGTTGCACAGGTACTCATTGATGGCCCTCTGCTGCGTGTGCAGTCGCTGCAGCATGGGCAACGTTGAGTTCCACCTGGTGGGCATGTCACAGATTAGGCGGTTCTTGGGCAGCTTAAACTCCTTTTGGAGGTCCGTCAGCCGAGCACTGGCATAATATGACCGGCGGAAATGCACACAGACTTTCCTGGCCTGCCTCAGGACATCCTGTAAGCCCGGGTACCTGCCCAAGAACCTCTGCACCACCAAGTTAAGGACGTGAGCCAAACAGGGCACATGGGTCATTTGTCCCTGTCGGAGGGCAGAGAGGAGGTTGGTGCCATTGTCGCAAACCACCATTCCTGCCTTAAGTTGGCGTGGTGTAAACCACCTCTGAACCTGCCCCTGCAGAGCTGACAGAACCTCTGCCCCAGTGTGGCTCCTGTCCCCCAAGCACACCAGCTCCAGCACTGCATGGCATCTTTTGGCCTGCGTACTTACGTAGCCCCTTGAATGGCTACGGAGCACCGCTGGTTCCGAGGACAAAGCACAGGAAGAGGCCATGGAGGAAGAAGAAGAGGAGGGGGTGGAGGAGAGAGGTGTGTCACAATCATTAGCATTTTGGAGGCGTGGTGGCAGAACAACCTCCAACACTACTGCACCTTGTCCTGCATCCTTCCCAGCTGCCAGCAGAGTCACGCAATGTGCCGTGAAACTTAGGTAATGTCCCAGTCAATGCCTGCTGGACCATGAGTCAGCGGTAATATGCACCTTTGTGGCGTTTGGTACCTGCCACTGAGGAACCGCACATTCCACAAACTCACGGAAGGGGGCAGAGTCTACCAACTAAAAAGGCAGCAGTTGAAGTGCTAGCAATTTTGCCAAGCTAGCATTCAACCGCTGGGCATGTGGATGGCTGGGAGTGAACTTCTTTCGGCGGTGCAGCAGCTGGGGCAGGGAAATTTGCCTGGTACAATCTGACGTCGGTGTACCAAAAGCAGATTGCCCACAAGTACTTGGCTGTGACACACCTAATTCTACACCTTCATTCCTCTCAGTGCAGGTCTCAGAGAGGACTGAAGGTCTAGTGGGGTTGGAAATCTCAGCTGATGAGGAGCAAGGAGAGGTCCTCTTTGTTCTTTGGTGTGGGTCTTTTAGATACGCTTGCCAACGAACTGCATGGCAGGTCAACATATGTCTGGTCAAGCATGTGGTACCCAAGCGGGAGATGTTTTGGCCACGCGAGATACGCTTGAGACATATGTTGCATATAGCAGCGGTGCGATCTGATGCACTCGTCTCAAAAAAGGCCCACACCAAAGAACTTTTTGAATAACGTGCAGAGACTGCAGCGCCCTGCACATGGGAAGCTTTGGGGTGTGATGCAGTCAATGTGCTGCCCTTAGGCTGGCCCCTGGAGGGCATCCTGCCTCGTTGGTGATGTGCCGTCTCCTCCTCCTCTCTCCTATCAGGCACCCACGTTGAGTCAGTGACCTCATCATCCCCTCCCTCCTCATCACTGGAGCAAACCTGGCAGTATGCTGCAGCAGGGGGAGCATGACTGCCAGATTGCTGTCCTTTTTAGGCACCCCCTCTGTCCGTGCTCATGTTACTGCCTTCATCGAGCTCAGTATAATCATCAGAGCCTTCCAAACGCTGGGCATCCTCCTGGAGCATGTACCCAACACTGTGGTCAAACAGTTCGAGGGACTCCTCAGGAGGACATGGTGGGGCTAGGGAAGGAGTCACTGATGACATTGAGCCGAGGGAAGAGGCCGCTGCTTTGCCAGACAAAGTACCCTGGGCATGGGTGAGAGAGGATGAGGAGGATGAGGACGGCTTGGTCATCCACTCGACCAAGTCTTCCGCATGTTGCGGCTCAACACGGCCAGCTGCCGAAAAAAAGGCCAAGCGTGTCCCACGGCCACGTGCTGATGAGGATGCACCGTCTCCACAACCAGCACTAGACACAGAGCCTGCTTGCCCTCTCTTATTGGCTTGTGACTGTCTGCCTCTCCTTTTTGGCCTTCCAGACATACTAATGGCCTGTAGCTGCACTAAGCTGGGTATAGATATATATATATATATATATATGTACTGATACTGCAGCTAGCAAAATCAACTGCCTGCCTGTAGTATGAGAACACCACCAACCTTCTACAGGTAGCTTTAGCTGAACACTGTGCAGAGCTCGCAAAAACTAACTTGTAGCTTTTTTAGCTGCCTGCGGTAGTGATAGGATCAGGAAAACACCACCAACCTTCTACAGGTAGCTTTAGATGAACACTGTGCAGAGGTCTCACTACACCAACTTGTAGTTTTAGCTGAACACTGTGAGCAGGACGCACAGCACTAACTTATAGTTTTAGCTAAACACTGTGAGCAGGACACACTGCACTAACTTGTAGCTTGAGATGAACACTGTGCAGAGGTCTCACTACACCAACTTGTAGTTTTAGCTGAACACTGTGAGCAGGACGCACAGCACTAACTTGTAGTTTTAGCTGAACACTGTGAGCAGGACGCACTGCACTAACTTGTAGCTTTAGATGAACACTGTGCAAAGGTCTCACTACACCAACTTGTAGTTTTAGCTGAACACTGTGAGCAGGACGCACAACACTAACTTGTAGTTTTAGCTGAACACTGTGAGCAGGACGCACTGCACCAACTTGTAGGTTTAGCTGAACACTGTGAGCAGGACGCACAGCACTAACTTGTATTTTTAGCTGAACACTGTGAGCAGGACGCACAGCACTAACTTGTAGTTTTAGCTGAACACTGTGAGCAGGACGCACTGCATTAACTTGTAGCTTTAGATGAACACTGTGCAGAGGTCTCACTACACCAACTTCTAGGTTTAGCTGAACACTGTGAGCAGGACGCACAGCACTAACTTGTAGTTTTAGCTGAACACTGTGAGCAGGACGCACAGCACTAACTTAAAGTTTTAGCTAAACACTGTGAGCAGGATGCACTGCACTAACTTGTAGCTTGAGATGAACACTGTGCAGAGGTCTCACTACACTAACTTGTAGTTTTAGCTGAACACTGTGAGCAGGACGCACTGCACTAACTGTAAATAGTCTAGCTGCCTGACTGTGGTACTAATAGGATCAAAAGAACACCAGCAATTTTCTTCAGGTAGCTGTAAATACTGTAACAAGACAAGCCTGCCTGTCAGTAGGGATGAGCTTCGAGTTCGAGTCGAACTCATGTTCGACTCGAACATTGGCTGTTCGCAAGTTCGCCGAACAGCGAACAATTTGGGGTGTTCGCGGCAAATTCGAATGCAGCGGAACACCATTTAAAAGTCTATGGGAGAAATCAAAAGTGCTAATTTTAAAGGCTAATATGCAAGTTATTGTCATAAAAAGTGTTTGGGGACCCGGGTCCTGCCCCAGGGGACATGGATCAATGCAAAAAAAAGTTTTAAAAACGGACGTTTTTTCAGGAGCAGTGATTTTAATAATGCTTAAAGTCAAACAATAAAAGTGTAATATCCCTTTAAATTTCGTACCTGGGGGGTGTCTATAGTATGCCTGTAAAGGGGCACATGTTTCCTGTGTTTTGAACAGTCTGACAGCAAAATGACATTTTGAAGGAAAAAAACTCATTTAAAACTACCCGCGGCTATTGCATTGCCGACAATACACATAGAAGTTCATTGATAAAAACGGCATGGGAATTCCCCAAAGGGGAACCCCGAACCAAAATTTAAAAAAAAAATGACGTGGGAGTCCCCCTAAATTCCATACCAGGCCCTTCAGGTCTGATATGGATATTAAGGGGAACCCCGGCCAAAATTAAAAAAAAAAAAATGACGTGGGGTTCCCCCTAAATTCCATACCAGACCCTTCAGGTCTGGTATGGATTTTAAGGGGAACCCCGCGCCAAAAAAAAAAAACGGCGTGGGGTCCCCCCAAGAATCCATACCAGACCCTTATCCGAGCACGCAACCTGGCAGACCGCAGGAAAAGAGGGGGGGACGAGAGTGCGCCCCCCCCTCCTGAACTGTACCAGGCCACATGCCCTCAACATTGGGAGGGTGCTTTGGGGTAGCCCCCCAAAACACCTTGTCCCCATGTTGATGAGATCAAGGGCCTCATCCCCACAACCCTGGCCGGAGGTTGTGGGGGTCTGCGGGCGGGGGGCTTATCGGAATCTGGAAGCCCCCTTTAACAAGGGGACCTCCAGATCCCGCCCCCCCCTGTGTGAAATGGTAAGGGGGTACAAAAGTACCCCTACCATTTCACTAAAAAACTGTCAAAAATGTTAAAAATGACAAGAGACAGTTTTTGACAATTCCTTTATTTAAATACTTCTTCTTTCTTCTATCTCCCTTCATCTTCTGGTTCTTCTGGTTCTTCTGGCTCTTCTGGTTCTTCCTCCGGCGTTCTCATCCAGCATCTCCTCCGCGGCGTCTTCTATCTTCTTCTCCTCGGGCCGCTCCGCACCCATGGCATGGGGGGAGGCTCCTGCTCTTCTCTTCATCTTCTTCATCTTTTTCTCTCCGGGCCGCTCCGCATCCATGCTGGCATGGAGGGAGGCTCCCGCTGTGTGACGGCGCTCATCAACATGGGGACAAGGTGTTTTGGGGGGCTACCCCAAAGCACCCTCCCAATGTTGAGGGCATGTGGCCTGGTATGGTTCAGGAGGGGGGGGCCGCACTCTCATCCCCCCCTCTTTTCCTGCGGCCTGCCAGGTTGCGTGCTCGGATAAGGGTCTGGTATGGATTTTTGGGGGGACCCCACGCCGTTTTTTTTTCTTTTTTTGGCGCGGGGTTCCCCTTAAAATTCATACCAGACCTGGAGGGTCTGGTATGGAATTTAGGGGGAACCCCACGTCATTTTTTTTTTAAATTTTGGCTGGGGTTCTCCTTAATATCCTTACCAGACCTGAAGGGCCTGGTATGGAATTTAGGGGGACTCCCACGTCATTTTTTTAAAAATTTTGGTTCGGGGTTCCCCTTTGGGGAATTCCCATGCCGTTTTTATCAATGAACTTCTATGTGTATTGTCGGCAATGCAATAGCCGCGAGTAGTTTTAAATGAGTTTTTTCCTTCAAAATGTCATTTTTCTGTCAGACTGTTCTAAACACAGGAAACATGCGCCCCTTTACAGGCGTACTATAGACACCCCCCAGGTACGAAATTTAAAGGGATATTACACTTTTATTGTTTGACTTTAAGCATTATTAAAATCACTGCTCCTGAAAAAGCGTCCGTTTTTAAAACTTTTTTTTGCATTGATTCATGTCCCCTGGGGCAGGACCCAGGTCCCCAAACACTTTTTATGACAATAACTTGCATATTAGCCTTTAAAATTAGCACTTTTGATTATTCATGTTTGTGTCCCATAGACTTTAACGGTGTTCGCGTGTTCGAACGAACTTTTTTCCTGTTCGCATGTTCTGGTGCGAACCGAACAGGGGGGTGTTCGGCTCATCCCTACCTGTCAGTAGGAAGATAACAGGAAAGGATCTAGCTAAACTGAATACAGTGTATATATATATGCAACACCTGGGATGCATATATATACACAATACACTGCAGCTAAACTGACTGACTGTTCTGCCTAATCTATCTAACTCAAATCAAATGTCACTGTCTGTCTCTCTCTCTCTCTCAATGAACGCCGGAACACACACTACACAGGGCCGCCGTGCAGGAGGCCTTATATAGTGTGGGGCGTGTACTAAATCCCCTGAGCCATAATTGGCCAAAGCCTCCTTGGCTTTGGCCAATTACGGCTCTCTGTTCAGACGGCGCTGTGATTGGCCAAGCATGCGGTTCATAGTGCATGCTTGGCCAATCATCAGCCAGCAATGCACTGCGATGCCGCAGTGAATTGTGGGCCGTGACGCGCCACACGAATTTGGCTCAAACGGCCCATATCTTTCGCAATTCGGCGAACGGCCGAACAGACGATGTTCGAGTCGAACATGGGTTCGACTCAAACACGAATCTCATCCCTACTGAAGACAATTGCTGGTGTTCTGATCCTATTAATACCACAGGCAGGCAGCTGCAGTATTTACAGTTAGTGTACTATGTCCTCTGCACAGTGTGCACCTAAAGCTACCTTAAGACAATTGCTGTTGTTCTGATCCTATTAATACCACAGGCAGGCAGCTGCAGTATGTACAGTTAGTGTACTGTGTCCTCTGCACAGTGTGCACCTAAAGCTACCTGAAGACAATTGCTGGTGTTCTCATACTAATAATACTACAGGCAGGCAGTTGATTCTGCTAGCTGCAGTATAATCAGTATATATATATATATATATATATATATATATATATATATATATATATATATACATCCCAGCTTTATGCAGCTACATCTCACTGCAGGCCATTAGTATGTTTGAAAGGCCAACAAGGAAAGGCAGACAGTCACAAGCCAATAAAAGAGGGCAAGAAGGCTCTGTGTCTAGAGGCAACAGTGCTGATAGTGGACACGGTGCATCCTCATTAGCACGTGGCCGTGGGACACGCTTGGCCTTTTTTTCGGCAGCTGGCCGTGTTGAGCCGCAACATGCCGAGGACTTGGTAGAGTGGATGACCAAGCCGTCCTCATCCTCCTCATCCTCTCTCACCCAGGCTCAGGGTACTTTGTCTGGCAAAGCATCTGCCAAAGCGGCCTCTTCCCTCGGCTCAATGGCATCAGTCACTCCTTCCCTAGCCCCACCATATCCTCCTGAGGAGTCCCCCCAACTGTTTGACCACAGTGTTGGGTACATGCTCCAGGAGGATCCCCAGCGTTTTGAAGGCTCCAATGATGGTACACAGCTAGAGGAAGGCAGTAACGTGAGCCCAGAGAGAGGGGGTGCCCAAGAAAGACAGCAATCTGGCAGTCATGTTCCCCCAGCTGCAGCATACTGCCAGCTTTGCTCCAGTGATGAGGAGGGAGGGGATGATGAGGAAGTCACTGACTCCACGTTGATGCCTGATAGGAGAGAGGAGGAGGAGGAGGCACATCTCCAACGAGGCAGGATGCGCTCCAGGGGCCAGCTTAAGGTAGCACACCGACTGCATTTGCATTTGCAACATATGTCTCAAGCGTATCTCGCGTGGCCAAAACATCACCCGCTTGGGCACCGCAAGCTTGACCAGACATATGTCGACCTGCCATGCAGTTCGTTGGCAAGCGTACCTAAAAGACCCACACCAAAGAACAAAGCGGACCTCTCCTTGCTCCTCATCAGCTGGACTCTCCAGCCCCACTATACCTTCAGTCCTCTCTGAAACCTGCACTGAGAGGAATGAAGGTGTAGAATTAGGTGTGCCATAGCCAAGTACTTTGAGCAATCTGCTATTGGTACACCAACGTCAGATTGTACCAGGCAAATTACCCTGTCCCAGCTGCTGCACCACCAAAAGAAGTTCACTCCCAGCCTTCCACATGCCCAGAGGTTGAATGCTAGCTTGGCTAAATTGCTAGCACTTCAACTGCTGCCTGCCTTTTCAGTTGGTAGACTCTGCCCCCTTCTGTGAGTTTCCTCAGTGGCAAGTTCCTAAATGCCACTTTTTCTCACGGAAGGCGATTCCGGCTCTCTACCAGCATGTGGAAGGCAATGACTTGGCCTCGCTGGACAGGGCAGTCAGCGTTAAGATGCATATTACCGCTGACTCATGGTCCAGCAGGCATGGACAGGGATGTTACCCATCTTTTACTTGGGGACTCTTCTGGAAGCTGGGAAGGATGCAGGACAGGGTGCAGTAGTGTTGGAAGTTGTTCCGCCACCACGCCTCCAAAATTTTACTAGAGGTGATTCTGTCACACCTCTCTCCTCCACCCCTTCTCCTCTTCTTCCTCCATGGCCTCTTCCTGTGCTGATTTGTCCTCGGAACCAGCGGTGCTCTGTAGGCATTCAAGGGGCTACGCAAGCACGCAGGCAAAAAGATGCCATGCGGTGCTTAAGCTGGTGTGCTTGGGGGACAGGAGCCACACTGGGGCAAAGATTCTGTCAGCTCTGCAGGGGCAGGTTCAGAAGTGGTTGATGCCACGTCAGCTTAAGGCAGAAATGGTGGTTTGCGACAATGGCACCAACCTCCTCTCCGCCCTCCGACAGGGACAACTGACCCCTGTGCCCTGTTTGGCTCGCGTCCTTAACTTGGTGGTGCAGCGGTTCTTGGGCAGGTACCCGGGCTTACAGGATGTCCTGAGGCAGGCCAGGAAAGTCTGTGTACATTTCCGCAGGTCATACAATGCCAGTGCTCGGCTGGCTGACCTCCAAAAGGAATTTAACCTGCCCAAGAACCGCCTAATCTGTGACATGCCCACTAGGTGGAACTCAATGTTGGCCATGCTGCAGCAGCTGCACATGCAGCAGAGGGCCATCAATGAGTACCTATGTGACTATGGCACCAGGACAGGGTCAGGGGAGCTTGTTTTTTTTTCCCCACGCCAGTGGGCTATGATCAGGGATGCATGCACTGTCCTGTCACCATTTGAGGAGGCCACGAGGATGGTGAGCAGTGACAGTGCATGCATCAGTGACACTGTCCCTCTTGTCCACCAGTTGGAGCACACGCTGTGTGAAATAATGGACAGGGCACTTGAGGCAGAACAGAGGGAGGAAGAAGAGAACTTCCTTACCTCTCAAGGCCCCTTTATCCAGACAATGTTCCTGCGTGACTGCCGATCACACAGGATGAGAATGAGGACAAGGAGGAGGAGGAGGATTGTGTCAGCATAGAGGTGGAGCCTGGCATTCAGCATCAGCAGCAGTCTTCAAGGGATCATTTACAGTCCGAAGAAACCCATGGACTTGTACGTGGCTAGGAGGAGGTGGCTGCAGATCATGTCGACCCACAGGACTCTAGACCGAATGCCTCAGCAAACCTACGCTGCATGGCCTCCCTGATCCTGCAAAGCCTGCGGAAGGATCCTCGTATTCGTGGTATCAAGGGGAGGGATCATTACTGGCTGGCAACCCTCCTTGATCCACATTACAAGGGTAAGGTTGTGGACCTTATCTTGCCATCGCAGAGGGAGCAGAGGATGAAACATCTTTGGGAGACCTTGCAGAAAGGTTTGTGCAACGCGTTTCCAGAACCTAGGAGGTTACAATTTCCTGGTCCTCTTGGACAATGTGTTGCTGAGGCTTCAGTCAGTCACAGATGCGTTCAGACAATTTTTTAGTCTGCAGCCCCAAGGTATGATCGGTTCAAGCAACCATCGCCAGCGTCTGATTCACATGGTGCAGGAATACCTAGGGGCAAGATCAAACTTGGACAACTTTCCCACCGAAAATCCTCTTAGTTACTGGGTCTTAAGGATGGATCACTGGCCAGAGCTTGCAAAGTATGCCATTGAGCTACTGGCCTCTCCTGCATCCAGCGTTCTTTCGGAACACACATTCAGTGCTCCTGGAGGCTTTGTAACCGATCACAGGGTGCGCCTGTCCACCGAATTGGTCAATTGGCTGACCTTCATAAAAATGAATCAGTCTTGGATCACCAGCTACCAAGCACCTTGATGCTGATATAACCGATTAATTTTTTTTTTAATGTGAGATCCCTTCAAGACTGCTTATGCTGATGCTGAGTGACTATCCTGTTATGCTGAGTGACAATCCTCTTCCTCCTCAATTTTCATGCTGATAGCTTGTAAGAACATTTTTGGTTCTGGGCACCGCCAGCAGTGGCTAAAGCCCAATTTTTCTGCCCCTGTTCAACCCGGGGCATGTAATTACAATTTTTGATGTAATACTTTGCTGCAGGGCTCATTCCTGCGCTCCAACTATAGCCTATGTGAGGGGTTGCAGTGTTGTGGCACCAGTGCCTAAGGCCCAATTTTTCTGCCCCTGTTCAACAGGGACATGTAATTACAATTCTTGATCTAATATTTCAGAGCAGGGCCCGTTCCAGCACCCACCAAGAGTAACTGTGAGGACTTACAGTGTTGTGGCACCAGCACCACCACCACCAAAGGCCCAATTTTTCTACCACTGTTCAACAATGTCATGTAATTACAATTCTTGATCTAATATTTCACAGCACGGCCCGTTCTTGCGCCCACCAAGAGTGACTGTGAGGGCTTACAGTGTTGTGGCAACACCAACACCTAAGGCCCAAATTTCTGCAGAGCAGGCATGTACTGGCCATCGGGACTACCGGGAGTTTCCCGGTGGGCCGACGGCTCAGTGGGCCGGTTTCAGTGACAGCCTGCCAAATTAATGGATGCACATTTCAATATTAATTGACATTTTTGATGAGCTTTTAGCTATGTTGGATTTTGCATAATATTTGAATCATTATTTGCACCGAATGGATTTTTGATGTTATTTTAGTTGACGCCACATCCTTTGCTATATATTCAATTTATCTGTGGGTTTGTGGTAACTTGTTTGATGTTGGAAGCTGCTCACTACTGCGGTTGATCAAAAATAGGTGTGCGCATTAGTTGTTTTTTATTGTAAAATATATAATGCAGAGCCAGGCTTCAGGCCTAGTCCTAGGGGGCAGGTGACAGGGGGACACCAGGGGGTAGAGGGGTGCTGGAAAATTCAAGACAACCAGGGGGCCCACGGAATGAAGAGGCTCTTGAGGCTCTTGAGGGGTCCTAAGGGGTCCTAAGGAATGAAGATTTGAGATGTAGGGGCCCTATCACAAGGACCCTATGGAATGAAGGGGGCCCCCAATGGAAAGAAGAACCCTATGGAATATAGGGGGTTGTATGGTATGTAGGGAGCCTAGAAGAAGGAGAATGAAGGGGGCCCCAATGGAAAGAATTGGTGTTATGGTTTCTGCATCAGTCTTGATGACATCAGAAGACCTTGGAGCATGGGGGAGAAGACTCTGAGGACCAGTCTAACAGGATGGAGGATCAAGTGAGCAAATCTTCCTTTTCCATGCTGTCTGGACCTAAACAAGCCCTTGCAGTGTGGGCACGATTTTATTGTCACATGACAAACTTACCTTTTAATCGAAGCCCTCCAGCAGCATGCTGTCACTGCTGTCGGGGGCTTCCTCCTTCACCTGGTCTTGCTTCTGGGTTTGCGTGCTCCTACTATGTGGATAGCCGGGCCGTGATGACGTCACTCTCGTGCAAGTGCGCAGCATACTGTTTTTGTGCGTGTTTGCATTATTAGAGTGGGCCGGTCTGGATGAAGTCCAGGGCCAAATTTTTGTCCCAGTCCAGCCCTGCTGCAGAGTATATAGGGCAGGCCCCTACTTTTAAACATCCAACTTACAAACGGCTCCTACTTGCAAACGGAAGTAGATAACAGGAAGTGAGATGAAATCTACCCCTAGGAAGGGAAATTCTCTCCTGTAAGAGTTAATATGGGAATAACGTGTCTCTTCTCCACTGATGCTTTATCACCAATCCTTGTTTCACTAAAAACCCTAAATTTCCAAAAAACATTTGTCATTGGGACAGAAAGTGAGGTGAAATCTTCTGAAGAGGTCACAGACAGCAAAACAAATGTTACAGGGGTGATAACCCTTCCCTATGTTTTCCAAAAAGCTTAAAAATAAATTTTTTGGCTGAAGCTACACTTTAACAATGTACCAGTTCAAAATTACAAACAGATTCTACTTAACAGCAAACCTACAGACCCTGTCTTGTTTGCACCTCCTGTATACTGCTGTCCAGAGTATATGTATGGGGGGGGACTACCCATGCCATTTGTCTCACTGATTTTCATCCATATTGCCGGCACCCGACATTACATTAAAGCCGCAAGCAGTTTTAAATTACTTTTATTCCTTTACAAATGTCATTTTGTGCAGGGACTGTTCTAAGCACGGGAAACACGCGCCACTTTACAGGCATACTATAGACACCCCCAAGGTATGATATTTAAAGGAATATTTCACCTTTTTTTTCACTTTAAGCATTATTAAAATCACTGCTCCCGAAAAAACGACCGTTTTTTAAAACTTTTTTTTGCATCGATACATGTCCCCTGGGGCAGGACCCGGGTCCCCAAACCCTTTTCAGGACAATAACTTGCATATTAGCCTTTAAAATTAGCACTTTTGAATGTTCGAGTCCCACAGACTTTAACAAGGTTCTAAAGTCCGCGCAAACTTTCGGTCCGTTCGCAGGTTCTGGTGCGAACCGAACCGGGGGGGGTGTTCGGCTCATTCCTATTGAACAATGAGTGAAGCTACAAATCTAATCCTCGAAGCATGAGGATTACGTAAAAATGCTGGCTTAAGACTGCATAAGTTCAACTCTAATGAAAGGGATGTCCTGTCTTGTGTAGCTCCATCAGAAATAGCAACAAGTAGTGAACCTTTCAAACTTAACCCAGACTCAACATCAGAAGGACAATTACTTGGCAATGGCATTCAGTGGTCAATTGAAAATGACACCTCTAGCTTCAACATTGACATAAAGGATCGACCCTCAACTCGTTGTGGTATCCTGTCAGTCGTAGCCTCTCTTTATGATCCTCTAGGCTTTATTCCTCCCTTCATACTGAGTGGCAAGTGCATTCTTCAGGAGCTTTGTCGCAGGGACATCAGTTGGTATAAAGCACTTCCTGAGAGCTTAAGCCCACGGTGGGCCTGGAAGAGTAGTCTGCAAGCTTTAAGGGAAATCAAGATACCCAGATGCTACCATCCTCCTGATTTCAGTAACAGAGTGAAAGTGAAACTACACCACTTTTCTGATGCCAGCAACTTAGGATATTGTCCTTGTTCGTACCTTAAGTACAAAAATGACAGAAGTCAAGTTCATTGCAGCTTCGTGATGGCTAAATCAAGAGTCGCTCAAAATTCTCAGCTACAGTCACCGTAGCAAGATTGAGTGTCGTGTTGAAGGCAGAACTTGAAATAGAAATCGACGAAGAATTCTTCTGGTCAGACTCCCAGGTAGTTTTGGCCTATATCAATAATAAAGCAAGAAGATTTCATGTGTTTTATAGCCAAATCGTGCTCAACTCATAAGAGAGATTACAGATCCAACTCAGTGGCATTATGTGGATACAGCACAAAACCCAACTGATCTATTTCCCCCTCAAGCTGGTTATCTGGGCCTAGCTTCCTATGGAAATCTGGAGTGCTCACATCTCCAAGCTCTTCAGCAGAATTGATTGCAGGCGATCTCAAAGTCAAACCCATTACAACCCTTGCCTCACAAGTCAGTGGGCAAACTGATATTCTAAATTTTCTGAACAAGTTTTCCAGTTGGTTTCTGCTCGTTAAGGTGATTGCAAGAATCAAGAAAATACAATTGAAGACCCATCTCTGCAGCAATATTGTGACTGATGAGGAATGAAAGAAGGCTGGGGAGGTAGTGATAGGTTTAGTTCAACAGCAAGTTTTTCACCAAGAGCTAAAACTTCTTCAAAGAGGAGAAATTCGAAATTCAAGCCCTCTTAGTTACCTTGACCCCATTCTGGTTCAAGGACTTCTTTGTGTTGGTGGAAGGCTGTCAAGATCAACCCTTAGTCAAGAAACAGCCAAACACAAGCACCTCCTATCGGAGTGCAATACCTCTAACGGGACTTTTTAGCGGGGTCACCTCTGGTAAAGTAGAAAATAGTAAGAAATTTTTAAATTTTGTATAAAAGTATTAAAGTTTATTCATTGAACATTTCTTAAAAAACATTACCATGACCTAACCATATATATAGTAAGAATGGATGCGTATAATGGGAAGATACAATTGTAAAGGAAAAATGACCAATTGCAATGATACAGGTAAATAACCAATAATCATAGAAACCCAACGTTTCGAGGTATGTAAAAAAGTTGACCTCTTCTTCAGGGGTAACGATAATTAGTCGGAGTGGGTGTTTCATCTAAAAAGTTAACAAAAAAGCAGAACAGAAATAAGTGAAAGAAATTCTCAGATATTCATAACAGGAGACAGTAGAGAGCATTTCGGTTTGCATTACAAGGTTCAGTTCACATTTCAACAGTTGTTACATCATTAGTAAATTTTAGGCATCTATAAACAAGAAATTCATACTGACCCCTTGAAAATCATGTAAAACTTCCTAAGGACATTTCCAGCATCCAGTGCGACTTAAGCAAGTTGCCGTCCGTCACGGCCACACAGGAATCGCAAGACCAAGGTTGAAGCAGATAGAGAAAGACCAAGTAAACCGCAGGAGTGAAAGCCAGGGTGGGCTGAAGTTGCTTCACAAAGGATGTCCCCCATAAAGCGGAACAGACACAGTTCTCCCCTTTTCCCCCTATGAGGGCTGGAAAGACAGCCTGCTTGATGGAGTATAGAAGGTGGGGGGTAATAGCCCGCTGTAATAAAAATACTTCAATGAGAATCTCAGAGAAGAAACTAGTATAGGTACAATATTCATCTCCAAAGTAGAGGTAATATTGGGGTAAACAGATATAGACCACCCAGAATTGTACATATCAGACACATACCTAAAAAGATATAAAGGTGAGTGGAATCAGGTCACGGATTCCAATATTGAGCCAAAAGGAGATATTTTGATAAACCTCAAATTAAAGTGGGCCGAGGTCCAGAGGGGTATGCAGGTTCCCTGGTTAGGTATAGGCCCGCATAAGTCTGCAGATTGAAAGGCACAACAGGGAAATGTTGTAAGTAAATCAATAATCAGACCTCTGCATGGTTAGCAAGAATCCCAGTCAAAAATAGTCCTCAGGTTTACCTGCTTGTCTTAGCTTCCTCCAGGCACGTCTATGTGGTATAGGAAACAGCTGATAAGTGCAGCGTCAGCAAGGTTTAAATATGTGTGTACTGGAGTGGGAGTTGGTGCCCAATCAGTGGCCTGATTGGCTGAGCCAGGGGTGGGGGGCGGTCTAGAGCAGGGAGGCCAGGACGTGTCTGTAAAAGACATCCCCCGGGCGGAGCGACGTACAGCGTCATCTCCACGATGCACTCCCTGGAGTGGAACCATCCACAGCAGGGCGGAGATGGACCTATGCCGAGGCGCAGCGCTCGGCGGGGGGCGGAGCCAGCGCGACGTGGAGAGATCCCCCATACGTCTAAGGTCCCGCAGCGCAAAGCTGGCGTGCCCGTTGTCATGGAAACCCATGACACAGACTGCCAGAGAGAGGGGAGGCCGGGTGCGCTCAGAAGAGAGCGCATCTCAGTCTCCCCCGGGTGCGCTGAGTGAGCTGACACACAGCCCAAGCCTGGGAGAATTGAAGGGGAGAGTGAGGGTGATGGATTATAGAAGTAAGAAGGGGGAGGAACAAACGACAGACAATTAGAGAGTGCAGGCATGAAAGAAGGAATGAAGGGAGAGATGGGGATGACAGTGAGTGAGAAGAACGAAAGCCTTTGAACAACAGGTGATTAGCAAATCAGAATGGGAATTTATTAGAACTAAACAACCCAAGATCCCAACCTTTTATGCCCTACCGAAACTGCATAAATGTGTTAAAAGACCTACAGGGAGACCCATAGTGTCAGGGAATGGCTCAATAACAGAGAACCTCAGTTCCTTCATCGATGGGCATCTCCGCCCCTTTGTGACCAACCTTCCCAGCTATCTTCGTGATACCCCCCATTTACTCCAGATCTTGGACGGAATGGCCATCTCCCCCACGTCGACCTTGGTGGCAATCGACGTGGAGGCCTTATACAGCTCAATTCCCCACACTAAGGGTCTAACCTGTATCCGACAGGCTATCTTACAAGACAATAGATTCAACCCTAAAATGGGCGACTTTTTGTTGGACTCATTGGACTATATCCTACGGCACAACCACTTCACTTTCAATGGCTCCCACTTCCTCCAGGTGCAGGGGGTAGCGATGGGGACTTCCTGTGCCCCATCGTACGCCAACCTGTACCTGGGGGAGTGGGAGCGCATGATCAACCAATCCGATGATATGGCCCCCTTCATGATGAATGTGAGCCTATGGCTCAGATTCATCGATGATGTCCTTCTTGTCTGGGATGGCCCACAGGATCAACTCAAACCTTTCCTAGAATGCCTAAACAAAAACAATTTTAACTTGAGCTTTACAATGACTTTTGACAACTCTTCCATAACCTTCTTAGATGTAATTATCTACAAAGACGACAGGGGGCGTATTAGCAGCAGTTTATATAGGAAGCCAACAGCGGGCAATACTATATTACATGCCAGCAGCTTTCATCCATCACCCTTAATCGCATCCATCCCTTTCAGTCAGTATTTGAGGACACGGAGAAATTGCACAGACGACACAATTTTCAAAAGAGAGGCAGATCTCCTGAGAGAGAGACTATTACTTCGGGGTTACTCCAAATCTTGCCTTAAAAAGGCCTACAATCGGGCAATTCTGAAACCTAGGAAAGAATTGCTTTACAATCCATCCTCTAAAAACACTAAAAAAAATCCAATCTCGATTATAACAAAATATTGTAACCAACATGAAATTTTTAAAAAAATTGCCAACAAATACTGGCATCTTCTCTCAATGGACCCCACTGTAGGCCCCTATGTGAGTAAACACCCCGTCTTCACATTCAAAAGAGCGAGATCTCTCAAGGACTACCTGGTGTCCAGTGAATATCATGATTCCGGACACCAGGATCCATGCAAATATCCTGGTACATTCACCTGTGGTGGGTGTAACTACTGCCGGTTTATGAACACCACGCGCAATATAACACTCCCAAATGGCGAACGCTACCGCCCTAAACACTATGCGAATTGCCAAACAGCTAATGTAGTGTACCTACTTCTATGCAACTGCTTCTGTTTTTACGTGGGCAAAACTATTCAGCCCTTCTGGCAACGTGCCTACCGACATATCTTATCCATGCAGGCCTGTAACCCAAGCCTCCCTTTGGGTAGACATGTGAGAGATCTACATGAAGGAATCACTCCGAAGATTTCCTTCCTGATCCTAGACAGAATACATCCTGGCATAAGAGGGGGTGACACAAACAAAACATTAATGCAGGCCGAACAAAGGTGGATTTTTCGCTTAAATGCGACCATGCCACCTGGCCTTAATGCTACCACTTCCTTCAGACCCTTCCTGGAGGGATTCTCCTCAGGAGGATCCGAATGGGAGTCCTTATAATAAAATCACCCCCTTAATCAAACTGATGCAGCCCTTTGTCCCACTTGGACTTTTGGTACCCCTTATCCACAATATAGCAATCGGGTATCTATATGGGACTATCAATATACCCCAGGTTCTTGGGGATAGTCTTTAAAACCAACAGGACACATGAACCACTAGGACTGTATCTCTGTTTTGAATATGCTTGTTCCTGTCTGGCCCTTGATGTAACACATTGTTTAATGTATGACACAATAACCTTGTTTTATGATTTTAGGACCTTTTTTCAATTCGGTGGGACTGCCCCTCTCGACTACACAGATAAACTTACCAAGTGTTGGTAATCTTCACAGCATGCACTTTCATTCTTTCCTCTCCCTTCCCTTTCCTCTTTGGTTCTTTTCTTTCTCTTTTTTCTTTTCCTCCTCTACACACACCCTCCCTTTTCCCTTTTCTCTTCTCCTGCATTAACACCAGCTTTTCTCCCTTCCTTCCCTTTGAGCCCCAACCTTTTTCCTTTCCTTTTCTCCCCCTCTTCCTTACTTTCGTTCTTCTCACTCACTGTCATCCCCATCTCTCCCTTCATTCCTTCTTTCATGCCTGCACTCTCTAATTGTCTGTCGTTTGTTCCTCCCCCTTCTTACTTCTATAATCCATCACCCTCACTCTCCCCTTCAATTCTCCCAGGCTTGGGCTGTGTGTCAGCTCACTCAGCGCACCCGGGGGAGACTGAGATGCGCTCTCTTCTGAACGCACCCGGCCTCCCCTCTCTCTGGCAGTCTGTGTCATGGGTTTCCATGACAACGGGCACGCCAGCTTTGCGCTGCGGGACCTTAGACGTATGGGGGATCTCTCCACGTCGCGCTGGCTCCGCCCCCCGCCGAGCGCTGCGCCTCGGCATAGGTCCATCTCCGCCCTGCTGTGGATGGTTCCACTCCAGGGAGTGCATCGTGGAGATGACGCTGTACGTCGCTCCGCCCGGGGGATGTCTTTTACAGACACGTCCTGGCCTCCCTGCTCTAGACCGCCCCCCACCCCTGGCTCAGCCAATCAGGCCACTGATTGGGCACCAACTCCCACTCCAGTACACACATATTTAAACCTTGCTGACGCTGCACTTATCAGCTGTTTCCTATACCACATAGACGTGCCTGGAGGAAGCTAAGACAAGCAGGTAAACCTGAGGACTATTTTTGACTGGGATTCTTGCTAACCATGCAGAGGTCTGATTATTGATCTACTTACAACATTTCCCTGTTGTGCCTTTCAATCTGCAGACTTATGCGGGCCTATACCTAACCAGGGAACCTGCATACCCCTCTGGACCTCGGCCCACTTTAATTTGAGGTTTATCAAAATATCTCCTTTTGGCTCAATATTGGAATCCGTGACCTGATTCCACTCACCTTTATATCTTTTTAGGTATGTGTCTGATATGTACAATTCTGGGTGGTCTATATCTGTTTACCCCAATATTACCTCTACTTTGGAGATGAATATTGTACCTATACTAGTTTCTTCTCTGAGATTCTCATTGAAGTATTTTTATTACAGCGGGCTATTACCCCCCACCTTCTATACTCCATCAAGCAGGCTGTCTTTCCAGCCCTCATAGGGGGAAAAGGGGAGAACTGTGTCTGTTCCGCTTTATGGGGGACATCCTTTGTGAAGCAACTTCAGCCCACCCTGGCTTTCACTCCTGCGGTTTACTTGGTCTTTCTCTATCTGCTTCAACCTTGGTCTTGCGATTCCTGTGTGGCCGTGACGGACGGCAACTTGCTTAAGTCGCACTGGATGCTGGAAATGTCCTTAGGAAGTTTTACATGATTTTCAAGGGGTCAGTATGAATTTCTTGTTTATAGATGCCTAAAATTTACGAATGATGTAACAACTGTTGAAATGTGAACTGAACCTTGTAATGCAAACCGAAATGCTCTCTACTGTCTCCTGTTATGAATATCTGAGAATTTCTTTCACTTATTTCTGTTCTGCTTTTTTGTTAACTTTTTAGATGAAACACCCACTCTGACTAATTATCGTTACCCCTGAAGAAGAGGTCAACTTTTTTACATACCTCGAAACGTTGGGTTTCTATGATTATTGGTTATTTACCTGTATCATTGCAATTGGTCATTTTTCCTTTACAATTGTATCTTCCCATTATACGCATCCATTCTTACTATATATATGGTTAGGTCATGGTAATGTTTTTTAAGAAATGTTCAATGAATAAACTTTAATACTTTTATACAAAATTTAAAAATTTCTTACTATTTTCTACTTTACCAGAGGTGACCCCGCTAAAAAGTCCCGTTAGAGGTATTGCACTCCGATAGGAGGTGCTTGTGTTTGGCTAGAAATTGGGATGGGGGCCCACCCCTAGAAACTTACAGTGCCTACTGGGATGACACCTCCCTTCCTTAGTCAAGAAACAAAACACCCAGTCACCCTCCCAAAGGAAGGGCACGTTACCCAGTTAGTCCTGTCCCATTTCCATGCAGCTACTCATCACCAGGGCCGCAGCCAAACTATAACAGAACTCAGAGCAAATGGATTTTCGGTGCTTGGTGGAAGCAATCAGTTTCCAAGTTCATACAGAAATGTGTACAGTGTCGAAAGCTCCGTTCTACAGAGGAGCAGCGTATGTCAGAGCTTCCTGAAGAACGTGTAGAAGTTACAGCTCCCTTTACGTACTGTGGTATGGATTGTTTCGGTCCCTTTATCACCAAACAAAGTCTTAAGGAGTACAAGAGGTATGGTCTCATATTCACTTGTTTCTGCACACGTGCAGTCCACATTACATAGTTACATAGTAGGTGAGGTCGAAAAAAGACACAAGTCCATCAAGTCCAACCTATGTGTGTGATCATATGTCAGTATAACATTGTATATCCCTCTATGTTGAGGTCGTTCAGGTGCTTATCTAATAGTTTCTTGAAACTATCGATGCCCCCCCGCTGAGACTACCGCCTGTGGAAGGGATCGAAGATGCTCAAAGATTTATCTACAGATTCCTTCATCAATGTCTTAAGGTGCTTCATCAGTTTGAGAGGAGCCGTTCGCCAACTCCACTGTGACCAAGGCACGAACTTCACAGGAGCAAAGAACGAACTTAAAGAAGCCCTGAAGAAATGTGACACCAAGGCACTAGAAACTTTCCTAGCTAATAAACAGTGTGAGTTTATCTTCAATGCTCCTTCAGCAAGTCATGCAGGTGGAGTCTAAAAGCGTCAAATTAGAACCATTCGTAATGTGCTAAGTGCTACAATGGTCCAATGTTCAAGTAGACTAGATGATGCTTCCCTTAGAACACTATTTTCTGAAGCCATGGCCATTGTAAACAGTCGTCCTTTAACTGTCGATGGAATCAATGACCCCAAGGCACCAGAACCACTAACTCCAAACCACCTCATCCTGATGAAATGCAAGTATACATTACCTCCACCTGGGAAATTTATAAGGGAAGATGTATATGCAGCTAAACGGTGGAGTAGCGGTAGAGTACAGTATTTAGCAGAACAGTTCTGGAGTCGGTGAAAAAGGAAATACCTCATGAGTGTTTCCACAAGACACAAATGGCACACACCCAGATGTAACCTGAAAGTAAACAACATAGTTATAATCAATGCAGATATGTCTCTGAGATGCCAGTGGCAGCTAGGATGTGTGATTGAAACTACAATAGAAAAGGACGGTCTAGTTCGTCGAGTCAAGGTGTTAGTGGGTGAGAGAAGATTGCAAAATACGAAGGACTATGTATCAAAACCCTCAATTATTGAACGTCCTATTCAAAAGCTAGTAGTTCTCATAGAAAGTAAATGAGTTATCAGTTTTAGTGATACACTAGCATACCACCGCGCAATACAGTAGCCAGTTACAGAGGTACCTATAAGCTAAATTGTGTAAGACTAACGTTTTTTATAGTGGCCATGGTTATGTTCTGTAAATAATGTATGACTCTAAGTCATATTCATTGGTGGGAGTGTAACTGTCCGCTAGTTACTTTAAACACTTGTTCAGCACTGACTGACAGGTGGAACCTTTATGCCTTCCTCTTGTTTCCCTAGGGAATGTTTTGATCATCAGACCCTTCCTCCTTCCTCTAGTTTTGGAGAAAGGGGGGTTCATGTGATTCAGCATTCAGAGTCAAAGCAAGTCAGCAGTACCACATGGAAAGGCGATTGTTTATTGAAGTTTTCTAAAGTTTAAGGTTGCACCCCTTGGCAAGTGGAGCAAGGTATGCAGTAAGGTGCATTGTCTTTTCACTTTACATAGAATAGCCAATCATGTGCACCAAAAAAAATAAATAAAAAATAAATAGAATTTTACTTGCACATGATTGAATGCTTAAAGTGAGCACAACTTCACCTCATGCAGTATGACATACTCATTTAGTGATGTCTAGTAAAATCCCGCTAAATTGTGTCTATTTTTGCAGTTTTTGCAGAAGTGTTTGATGAAACGTCGTGAGTGCCAATAATATAAATTCTGTACAATATTGAGGAGCTACAGTTTGCTAAAATACAATAGCTTATAAATGACACAGTGGGGATGATTTACTAAGATGAATGCGCTGCGCCGGTTCACACCTTAATTGGTGCGCCGGAAAAGTCATTGATTGAACGTGCGAACCGGCTCACGCAGGCGATAATAAATATGTAAACTGCAACTGGTGCTCAGATAACTGCAGTTTTCTCATTGATAATAGCGCACGCCCAATCCAATTGGTTAATTTCATCTCATTGGATGTGTCTTCTTAGGCAATCAGTAGGTGTTCTCAGTGAATTAACCCTTTTGATGCTAATCTCATTCCTATAACTTCTAATATATCTTTGAGATGTGTTTTTTTTTGTATTTGTACCCAAATCTTTCAATACATTACAAAGAACAGAGAAGTGTTTTTAAACTCAATAAATTAATATTTTCCGATCTTGATCTTTAAAGGTGACCATACACTGCAATCAGTTAGATCTTTAAAAAATTAGATTTAGTGCAAGAGCCTGTTTGATTTCCTATAATTTGAATTAATTGTTCAAGTGCGTCTTCCTATTACCTATTTTTCCGAAATATCGAGTTGTACAGAGATTGGCCAATCAGATTGCATATTGCATGACCATCTTAAAGTGCCAAATTTGGAATGTAGATGTTCCATGACTCACTTGTATTTTCCTATTGATATTTCTTGGGCATTATACAAGGCACATGAGAACCCACCTTTTTTCAAGACATGCTAGAGTGATCAGGAATCTTCAAAGTACGGCTCTAGATATATATATGGGCAGCACAGTGGTGTAGTGGTTAGCACTTTCACCTAGCATTAAAAAGGGTCACTGGTTCAAATCCTGCCCACGACACCATCTCCCTGGAGTTTGCATGTTCACCTTGTGCCAGTGTGGGCTTTCTCCCGGTACTCCGGTTTCCTCTCACACTCTAAAAACATGCTGGTAGGTAAATAGGATCCATTCTAAATTGGCCCTAATATGTCTGAATGTGTGTTAGGGACCCACACAAACACCACCCCCATGTTAAAAAAAATAAAAAATTATTTTCTTAATTTGCAAATAAGGATCATCTCTTCCTTAGAGAACAGTGAGCGGGGCATGGTGGTGGGAAGAAATTAGCAGCAGTACAAGCAACTTCCTGTAGGGGCGTGATGTTATTCCTGTGTCCTGTCCGCCGCTTCTGAGAAACAGATATGCGCCACGGACACATACCTATGCGCACACAGTGTACAGCACTCGTGCATGCGCACACAGCACTCGCGCATCTAGGTGCATTTAGCTGCAGGAATCCATATTTGGATGTAAATTAATAGTAAAGCAGATGCAGATTTCCAGGACTGGACTAACAAATGTTTATAGTGAAAGGCAATGAAATCCTTTCTTATTTTTGCTTGGGGATAGAGTGCAGAGGGATTAGAAGTCTTGTCAGTTTTTGGGGATGTCTGCACCCCTGATAGGGTGAAGACACCTCTCAAATTTTGCCACTTTCTCCTTCAAATTTATTCACTTCCTGTCACATAGCCAAAAAGGAAGTGAGGGTAAAACCCTACCAATGTCTTTCCTTGGGGACACACCGGTCAATCTAAATAGTTTCCCCATTAGATAAATTGCACTCTAGCATTATTTAACCTACTAATGACCTTAGATAATATCCTCGCCACCATTTTTGCAAATACCTTGTAGTCTGAATTTAACAAGGAAATAGGCCTCCAATTTTGAATATCCTTCCTATCCCCCTTCTTATAAATGAATACCACTACCCCTTCTCTCAAGATTCAGATATAATACCTTCCTTCATCATGTAATCAAAAAACTCAACCACTTCCCCCTTAACCACTTCAGCCCCGGAAGGATTTACCCCCTTCCTGACCAGAGCACTTTTTACAATTCGGCACTGCGTCGCTTTAACTGCTAATTGCGCGGTCATGCAATGCTGTACCCAAACGAAATTTGCGTCCTTTTCTTCCCACAAATAGAGCTTTCTTTTGATGGTATTTGATCACCTCTGCCGTTTTTATTTTTTGCGCTATACACGGAAAAAGACCGAAAATTTTGAAAAAAAATGATATTTTCTACTTTTTGTTCTAAAAAAAATCCAATAAACTCAATTTTAGTCATACATTTAGGCCAAAATGTATTCGGCCACATGTCTTTGGTAAAAAAAATGTCGATAAGTGTATATTTATTGGTTTGCGCAAAAGTTATAGCGTCTACAAACTAGGGTACATTTTCTGGAATTTACACAGCCTTTAATTTATGACTGCCTATGTCGATTCTTGAGGTGCTAAAATGGCAGGGCAGTACAAAACCCCCACAAATGACCCCATTTTGGAAAGTAGACACCCCAAGGAATTTGCTGAGAGGCATGTTGAGCCCATTGAATATTCATTTTTTTTGTCCCAAGTGATTGAATAATGACAAAAAAAAAAAAAAAAAAAAAAAATTACAAAAAGTTGTCACTAAATGATATATTGCTCACACAGGCCATGGGCATATGTGGAATTGCACCCCAAAATACATTTAGCTGCTTCTCCTGAGTACGGGGATACCACATGTGTGGGACTTTTTGGGAGCCTAGCCGCGTACGGGGCCCCGAAAACCAAGCACCGCCTTCAGGATTTCTAAGGGCGTACATTTTTGATTTTACTCCTCACTACCTATCACGGTTTTGAAGGCCATAAAATGCCCAGATGACATAAACCCCCCCCAAATGACCCCATTTTGGAAAGTAGACACCCCAAGCTATTTGCTTTGAGGCATGTTGAGTCCATGGAATGTTTTATATTTTGACACAAGTTGCGGGAAAGTGACAATTTTTTTTTTTTTTTTTTTTTTTTTGCACAAAGTTGTCACTAAATGATATATTGCTCACACAGGCCATGGGCATATGTGGAATTGCACCCCAAAATACATTTAGCTGCTTCTCCTGAGTACGGGGATACCACATGTGTGGGACTTTTTAGGAGCCTAGCCGCGTACGGGACCCCGAAAACCAAGCACCGCCTTCAGGATTTCTAAGGGCGTACATTTTTGATTTTACTCCTCACTGCCTATCACAGTTTCGGAGGCCATGGAATGCCCAGGTGGCACAAACCCCCCCCAAATGACCCCATTTTGGAAAGTAGACACCCCAAGCTATTTGCTGAAAGGCATGGTGAGTATTTTGCAGCTCTCATTTGTTTTTGAAAATAAAGAAAGACGAGAAAAAAAAATTTTTTTTTTCTTTTTTCAATTTTCAAAACTTTGTGACAAAAAGTGAGGTCTGCAAAATACTCACTATACCTCTCATCAAATAGCTTGGGGTGTCTACTTTCTAAAATGGGGTCATTTGGGGGTTTTTTTTGCCACCTGGGCATTCCATGGCCCCCGAAACTGTGATAGGCGGTGAAGAGTGAAATCAAAAATTTACGGCCTTAGAAAGCCTGAAGGCGGTGCTTGGTTTTCGGGGTCCCGTACGCGGCTAGGCTCCCAAAAAGTCTCACACATGTGGTATCCCCGTACTCAGGAGAAGCAGCAGAATGTATTTTGGGGTGTAATTTCACATATTCCCATGGCATGTTTGAGCAATATATCATTTAGTGACAACTTTGCGCAAAAAAAAATAAAAAAAATAAAAAATTGTCTCTTTCCCGCAACTTGTGTCACAATATAAATTATTCCATGGACTCAACATGACTCTCAGCAAATAGCTTGGGGTGTCTACTTTCCAAAATGGGGTCATTTGGGGGGGGTTTGAACTGTCCTGGCATTTTATGCACAACATCTAGAAGCTTATGTCACACATCACCCACTCTTCTAACCACTTGAAGACAAAGCCCTTTCTGACACTTATTGTTTACATAAAAAAATAATTTTTTTTTGCAAGAAAATTACTTTGAACCCCCAAACATTATATATTTTTTTTAAAGCAAATGCCCTACAGATTAAAATGGTGGGTGTTTCATTTTTTTTTTTCACACAGTATTTGCGCAGCGATTTTTCAAACGCATTTTTTGGGGAAAAAACACACTTTTTTACATTTTAATGCACTAAAACACACTATATTGCCCAAATGTTTGATGAGATAAAAAAGATGATCTTAGGCCGAGTACATAGATACCAAACATGACATGCTTTAAAATTGCGCACAAACGTGCAGTGGCGACAAACTAAATACATTTTTAAAAGCCTTTAAAAGCCTTTACAGGTTACCACTTTAGATTTACAGAGGAGGTCTACTGCTAAAATTACTGCCCTCGATCTGACCTTCGCGGCGATACCTCACATGCATGGTGCAATTGCTGTTTCCATTTGACGCCAGACCAACGCTTGCGTTCACCTTAGCGCGAGAGCAGGGGGGACAGGGGTGCTTTTTTTTTTTTTTTTTTTTTTTTTCTTTATTATTATTATTTTTTTATCTTATTTTTAAACTGTTCCTTTCATTTTTTTTTTTTTTAAATCATTTTTATTGTTATCTCAGGGAATGTAAATATCCCCTATGATAGCAATAGGTAGTGACAGGTACTCTTTTTTGCAAAAATTGGGGTCTATTAGACCCTAGATTTCTCCTCTGCCCTCAAAGCATCTGACCACGCCAAGATCGGTGTGATAAAATGCTTTCCCAATTTCCCAATGGCGCTGTTTACATCCGGCGAAATCTAAGTCATAAAATGCTCGTAGCTTCCGGTTTCTTAGGCCATAGAGATGTTTGGAGCCACTCTGGTCTCTGATCAGCTCTATGGTCATCTGGCTGAATCACCGGCTGCATTCTCAGGTTCCCTGTTGAGACAGGAGAGCCAGAGAAAAACACGGAAGACGTTGGGGGGGGGGGGGGCATTCCCTCCGACTGCTTGTAAAAGCAGTCTAGAGGCTAATTAGCCACTAGGATTGCTTTTACATGAAAGCTGACCGCTGGCTG
Source organism: Lithobates clamitans (assembly GCA_037952925.1). Lineage (NCBI taxonomy): Eukaryota > Metazoa > Chordata > Amphibia > Anura > Ranidae > Lithobates > Lithobates clamitans. Next base: position 2,740,416 of record JBBGZY010000665.1, on the reverse strand, counting down.
AAAAGAATGATACCAAGATGATACCTAAACCTGCAGGCATCATTCTGGTATAACCACTCAAAGTCGTGAATGGCGTACCTGAAGACAAAAAAATGGTTAACAATAAAGCACAGTAAACGGTAAGGTATAAAAAATTGCATACCTGAAAAGCAAACATGATAAAACATAATAACAATAAAACATTGCAGAATAGAATACAGTAAAAAAGAGCAGAACAATAGAGAGAGAATAGAGAGAGAGAGAACAATAAAACGCCAACTATTTTTTTTTTTTATTTTATATTTTTGTTTGTGTTTTTTTTTTTTTTTCACTTTTTTTTGTAACTGTAACTTTTATAACTGTAACCGGTTCCAGGTTCGGGTCTCTCAAAATGCGATGGCATCTCGGGAGACCCTGTGAAAGTGTGCCTAGTCTGTGCAATGCTGTACCCTATGCTAACACTCAACTAGTGAATGGTAGCATTCAAAACATTCACCAATGCAAAGACCAGGATTGTCAGGACAGGAGGGACAATAATAGTGGGTGTCACGCCTATATCCGCGCTTGCTGCAGACACGACATCTTTTTTGGGGGGGTTCGTTGGGTAGGGGTACTCGGGAGGACATAAAAATGCCTCTCATGCAGCCGACTGCATTTGGTTGGGGATGTGAATGGGGGAAGTACGGGCGCTGCAGAAGTGGTGGGTTCCCAATTAGGATTGGCGAATGCAGCAGGAAGGGCACTATGGGCACGACGGGACTGTGTTTGTCTTTTTGGTGGCAGCGGGACACTACTTGTGCTTGCCACCTCACCAGCTTGAACTGCACTTATGGGACTCGCCACGTCACCAAGTGTTACTGCAGTGCTGGTTTGACTACGACCGGGGTGTACTACGCCGCTGGTGCTTGCCAGTTCACCAAAACGCTACCAAAAAAACTGTTAGCGATCGCAGGGATCAGGCCTGACTCTGCGAACGCTGCAGTTATGCGTTTAGTGTTTTGTAAGTGTCAGTGATCGATCGATACTGCACTTGGGTGGGCTGGGCTGGGCCGGGCGGAGGGGCAAAACGCAGGTGCTAGCAGGTATCTGGGCTGATCCCGCTAACACTGCGTTTGTGGGAACCCTAAACTGCTGGGGACGCTAGTATAGATCTGATCGGATCAGATATTGATGCGATCAGATACTATACCACTAAGGGAGGTGTATGCTGCGTGCGCGGGTGTCAGCGGTACTGGCGCTAATCTGACGCTGCCTGGGGCTGGTGCTTGCCAGTTCACCAAAACGCTACCAAAAAAACTGTTAGCGATCGCAGGGATCAGGCCTGACTCTGCGAACGCTGCAGTTATGCGTTTAGTGTTTTGTAAGTGACAGTGATCGATCGATACTGCACTTGGGTGGGCTGGGCTGGGCCGGGCGGAGGGGCAAAACGCAGGTGCTAGCAGGTATCTGGGCTGATCCCGCTAACACTGCGTTTTTGGGAACCCTAAACTGCTGGGGACGCTAGTATAGATCTGATCGGATCAGATATTGATGCGTTCAGATACTATACCACTAAGGGAGGTGTATGCTGCGTGCGTGGGTGTTAGCGGTACTGGCGCTAATCTGACGCTGCCTGGGGCTGGTGCTTGCCAGCTCACCAAAACGCTACCAAGAAAACTGTTAGCGATCGCAGGGATCAGGCCTGACTCTGCGAACGCTGCAGTTATGCGTTTAGTGCCTTGTAAGTGACAGTGATCGATCGATACTGCACTTGGGTGGGCTGGGCTGGGCCGGGCGGAGGGGCAAAACGCAGGTGCTAGCGGGTATCTGGGCTGATCCCGCTAACACTGCGTTTTTGGGAACCCTAAACTGCTGGGGACGCTAGTATAGATCTGATCGGATCAGATATTGATCCGATCAGATACTATACCACTAAGGGAGGCGTATGCTGCGTGCGTGGGTGTTAGCGGTACTGGCGCTAATCTGACGCTGCCTGGGGCGACGCATATCACCGCCGGGCGATCGGGGGGCTAAACCTTTATTCGGTAATAAACGGCGGGTGCCCTGACACTATAAAAAATAAACGAACTAACCAGCGTCAACCGTAACGGTTATACGGTGATCAGTGGTGAAAGGGTTAACTAGGGGGCAATCAAGGGGTTAAAACATTTATTAGGTAGTATAGGGGGATCCCTGTCGCTATAAAACGCTGACGGCGAACCTAAATATTTACCTCACTAACTAGCGTCACCAGCGACACTAATACAGCGATCAGAAAAATGATCGCTTAGCAACACTGGTGACAGGGGGTGATCAAGGGGTTAAAACTTTATTAGGGGGGTTAGGGGGGTACCCTAGACCTAAAGGGGGCCTAAGACTCACTGCCCTAACACACTAACTGACACAAACTGACACCAATACAGTAATCAGAAAAAAAAAAAAAAAAAAAAAAAAAACCTGCTTGGTGTCAGTTTGTGACAGGGGGGGGGGGGTGATCGGGGGGGGATCGGGGGGCGATCGGGGGGGGGATCGGGGTGAAATGTATGCCTGGCATGTTCTACTGTGTGTGTGTGTTTGTGTAACTCACAGTTCAGTCTTCTCTCCTCGGCCCGGAACGGAAAATACCGAGCCGAGGAGAGATGACATCATTTCCTCTGCCTCTGTTTACAATACAGAGGCAGGGAAATGATTCCATTGGCTGGGAGCGATCGCGAGGGGGGGGCCACGAATGGATGGCCTCCCCCTCACCACCGATCGCCGGGGGACATTTGCCGACCGCCGCAGGCACCGGGGGGGGGTCCGATCGGACCCCCCACCCGCGGGCAGGCAGGGACGTACAGGTAAGCCCTTTTGCCTGCCCGTGCCGCTTTGCCGACGTACATCGTCGTGCGGCGGTCGGCAAGTGGTTAATAATATACCAAAAAAATTAAAAAAACTCACTTGGTAAGCCATCCCTTCTGGGGGTTTTATTAGCCCCAATGCTTGTCACTGCTTCCCACACCTCCTCCTCTTTCACCTCTTTCTGCAAATAAACCTTATCATTCTCATCTAAATTATCCTCTACCATATCATTCTAGTATCTGACTCATCAACACACACTCCCTCATACAACCGTTCATAAAATTTAGTTACGCATTCCAGCACATTCTCTCCCTTACATTCCCTCCCTTCTTCATCATACACACCCTCAAACATTCCTTTTTCCTTACAAACCCTCCTGAAAAAAAATCTAGAGCATTTTTCATCCCGCTCCAGATGTTTTACTCTCGCTTGAAAAATAATTTATTTTTCTCTTTCAGCTAATACCTCTTTAATCCTCTTCCTAACGGTCTATTTCAAAGCCCATATTCCTAAATGAATATAATGTAGCCAACCTGACTTGTAACCTAGAATATCTCCTTTCTCACTGCTACTTTTATCCCTACTCTTTTTTTGAAAAATTAATTTAACTTTTCTTTTGACCCAATCCCACCACCCCAAAATATTACAGAAATCGTTTTTACCTATTAACCCATCAACTATATATGTAGCAATAACTCTCGGTGGAGCTGCTGGTTTAAAGCGGGTTGTTACCTTCACTTCCGCCACCTCTGTTTCACCGGCACTGGGTCTAGGGTTCTGTTGAGTTTACCTCCGGACAATGTAGGCACCAAACACTTGAGTATCTTTTCCAATGCTTTAATGAACAGGTAATAAAGGAAGTAGCAGGAAAGAGGTAGAAGGAAAGTTGCAGGGAAGCTCAAATACCTTTTCTTAGTATTCTTTAGTACATTATCAGGAATTGAACACTTGTAGTTGAATGCACTCCCCTTGTGGGATTTAATCTTTGCCCGCCTGGATAGGCCTCTCCCACTTGCCAACAGCCAGTACGCAGCACGAACAAAAGTCTCTGCCACAGACTTGTTTGGAACAAAACCCGTAGATCCTCTGCCACAGGATGTAATGGTTTACGATGAATGTCAGACACAGCACTTGAACCTTTAAGCCAACCCGGCAGTACTATGCAGTAAGATTACTTCAGGATACGTCCTCCAACGGAGTCACCAGGCCCCTCTCCAGACCAGCACTCTGCATGATCCTTCCATGACGGGTGCTCCCCTGGGATCTCCTCAGTTGTCCAGCTTCTTCACTCAGGATAGACAGCTCAGGACCATTCCTCTGCCGCTGTGGTAGGCCCCAGACAGGCTTCTGGGCCCACCCACACGCCTCAGCGACGTGGGCCTCCGCAACGGAGGACCACGAGGTGGTATTCCTAATGCATACCTGTCGGCCAGGAGGGCCAGCAGGTGGATGAAAACGAACCTCTAAACATGCCGTCTGTCCCATAAATACCCTCTCCCAGAATGCAACTCGGAGGACCACCTCCACCGAGTTGTCTCCAGGACAGAGGAGCACTCATACGCTTCAACGCGTTGCCTTTCCAACACTGGCACATGGTGACAATGACACCCACCAGCGCAGTGTGAAACTACACGCAACTCAGCAAAGCTGGAACAGAGGCAAATCTAACTTCACCTAACAAGTAACCCACTAGATTTAACTATCAGCAGTAGATTAAAAATCTACCAGCGCTACATACTCTCCCACTACAATAGACGTTGTCCTCAAAAAATATTTGTCAATATTTGTCAAAAAATAACTCCCAAGCCTGAGAGTAGGTATTTGAGCTTAAAACTTGGATTAAAGTAAAGAAGAAAGAAAGACAGTAGAAAGACATTACAATTTCAACATTTTTTTTTTTAAACAATATGTTCACATTCAAAAACAAAGCCACATTAAGACTGTTGCAACCCCACTATCTATCTAGCTGAAAAGCCTAACAGCTTGATAGGAGGTCCACTTTCTCCTGAAAAAAAACAAAGTTAAACACACACACGAGATATATACAGTTTAGGAGCAAAGTCTCATTCCGAAAGAAAAATGAAACTCTCTTCCCATAATCTTTCTTATATTCCCTTTAAGGAATCAACTAAAATAACTTGAGGAGTCAATTCCTATATATATATTTAGGTATGTCATATCTTTTAAACAAAGGAAGTCCGGCTAGAAAAAACGGGGCCTTGGATTTAGAAACACGGAGATGAACACCAAATCTTGACCACGAAGCAATGGCGAAATTTCCAGGGTTGCAGCAGTCGCACTTGCGACTGGGCCCTTGAGTTCTGCAACTGTAGGGGGGCCTGCCGCCGCCCGGGGGATAGTACACTCACTGGTCATTCACGGGCACAAAGTCCTCGCCTGCTCCACCCATCCTCCCCGCTCCTCTCCGCCCATCCTCTCCGCACACACTTACGGGCACACTGCACAGTCCCCTCCCTCTCCGCCCATCCTCTCCGCCCGCTCCGCCCATCCTTTCTGCCCGCACTCACAGGCACACTGCACAGTCTCCGCTCGCTCCACCTATCTCTCCTCCCTCCCGCACGGGCACAGTCCCCGCCCATCCTCTTCACCTACTCCGCCCATCGTCTTCACCCTCTCGCACGGGCACAGTCCCCGCCTGCTCTGCCCACCCTCTTCGCCCACTCCGCCCATCCTCCCTGCCCGCACTCACGGGCAGACTGCACAGTTCCTGTCCGCTCCGCCCTCACTCACAGGCACAGTCCCCGCCTGCTCCACCCATCCTTTCCGCCTGCTCTGCCCACATGGGTACACACAGGCCCTGCCCATCCTCTCTGCCCGCCCAAGCAAGACCTAGCAAGGAGGGGTAAGCAAGTAATCTGCGAGTAATCTGCAAGTGAGTGGCACTGTATTCATCCCTTGTATCAACATTGCTAGTGCTACTGATTCCCCCCCACACCACTACCACTGCTGCCACTGATACCTCCCACCACCACTACTGCCACTGATCCCCCCCCACACCACCACCACTACTGCCACTGATTCCCCCCCACACCACCACCACTATTGCCACTGATCCCCCCCCCACACCACCACCACTACTGCCACTGATCCCCCCTCACACCACCACCACTACTGCCACTGATTCCCACCCCCACACCACCACTACTGCCACTGATCCCCCCCACCACCACTACTGCCACTGATACCCCCACCACCACTACTGCCACTGATTCCCTCCCACCACCACCACTACTGCCACTGATACCCCCCCACCACCACCACTACTGCCACTGATACCCCCCACCACTACTACTACCACTGATACCCCCCCCCACCACCACTACTGCCACTGATCCACCACACCACCACTACTAGTGCCACTGATACCCCCCACACCACCACCACCACTACTGCCACTGATTTCCCCCCACACACACACCACCACGACCATTGCTGCCACTGATCCACCCCCCAAACCACCATGACCACTGCTGCCACTGAGCGACCCACACCCCCACAGCCACTACGGCCACCGATCCCATCCCGCAACCACCATCCTTGCCACTGATCCCATTCCCTCCCCACCACTGCCACACATCCCATCCAATCCTCCCCTTCCACTACTACTCAACCCATCCCATCCCCCCAACCGACACCTTTGCCACTGATCCCATCCTCCCACCCCCACTGCCACTCATTTCATCCAATGCCCCCCCACCGCTTCCACTCATCCCATCCCCCCCAACCACCACCCTTGCCACTGATCCCATTTCCCCCACCACCTCTGCCACTCATCCCATTCAATCCCCCCTCCCACTGATCCCACCTCCCTCAACCACCACCCTTGCCACTGTTCCCATCCTCCCTCACCGCTGCCTCTCATACTATCCCCCATCACCACCACTGCTGCCACTGATCCCATCCTCCACCACCACCGCTGCCACTCATCCCAGGGGCATAACTACAGGGGTCACAATTGCAATGGCGCACATGTTGTCCATGTACACCTGGATGGGGGGGTATATAGAGGAACAAATCCCCTCCATTTTTCTCCTGCAGCCACTAAAAGCCTGCTTCTCTTCCTCTCCCTCCAATAGGCATTGCGTGGCTGCAGGAGGAAAATGGAGGGGATTTGTTCCTCCATATGCCGCCCCTCCTATCCAGGTCCTGCTGCCCCCCGGATCAGTGGGAAGGGCCCTGGCCAGAGGTCAGGGGGGCCCTTTATGGTTTCTTGCACCAGGGCCCTGAAGGTTCTTGTTACGCCACTGCCACGAAGATCTCTAAACACTGACACTGTCTATCTACATACCCCACAGTTCTTTATCCATAATCACCAGTAAAGCCGAGGATCTGGCAATGTCAGTATCGTTCCCAGTTTATCCACTGTAGTAATAAAGTACACAACGTCATCTTTTCCTGGTCTGCAAATGACAACTTTGTCAGCATGAATGTGCCGACCATAGTTCCAGTGTAGGAAACATCCACTGAAGCGTTCATCCATAGCGACAGAATATCCAGTTTTCCAGAAAGGCTTAGGCACAGACAAATAATCCCAAACAGCTTCACTGTATCAAAGCTCCCGGTTGGCTTCAATCTATTGCATAATGTCCTGGGTAACATAGGAGAACTCCAGACCATATTCCGTGGCCACACACTTGGTAAGAATTCTCTGCAAACGTGCAAGTTTAGACAACAATCTATTTTTCCCCAAACCAGGGGGCACACAAGAGTCCAATGACTTGCTCACCATAGACCCGACAAGTGTCGGAAACAAAGTAGTAACTTTAGGCAATGTCTCCTTGATTGTACTGTGTAGCTCCACACAAGGCGACGTTCTCCCAGAATCCAGGGCTGTCCACTCTGAGAAAGTTAAGGCAGAAGCAACATCTTCACCCTGAGCCCATAACAGTTCCTGTGACATTGTCTCAAATAAATCATCATCACCGGAGAGATCCGACATGGAATCTATCTCCAAATCTCTCAACTCTTCTGCTGGCAAGTATTTACACAAAGTCCCAGATACATTCCCCTCTGATCTCTCACCCGTTCCTGACGTGGACTTCTCCGGTTCGGGTAGTCTCTGGGGTAGGCCTCAACCACGGCCGCGGGAAGCCTTTACATATCCCACCTTCCTCTGGACAGGTTCAACGGGGATAGGCCTAGTGGACGCGGAAATCAAAGTAATGTCCGCTGATGAGTTAATTACCGCAGTATCTCTCTCAGGAACACTTTCGGTGACAACAGGCGAAATCACGGCCTGCCGCTCTTTTTCAGCAGTAGTAGCAGCTTCCACTGTGGCAATACCTGTAGCCCAGTCCATACGATAAGCACGGGGCGACGTGGTAGGTTGCTCCACTACAAACAAATATTCTCCACATTGCGGGCAGTGAACAAATGGAAGGAGATTTATGACCAGTCCTTCAAACTTGTGGCAAAGCATGCCCAGCCCTTCAATATCTCCGAATGTATAAAGAACAAACCTCCCCTGCAGTTTCAGATGAATGCCGGTATCCGTAAGCAAGGTTCCGGTCAGCATAGCACCCACAGCGGTGCTGGTAGGGAACATCTTGGGTCCCACAGTTGGTTGCATCACCGAAAAAGACATGGCCACACTCTGATCTTCTCAGCACGATCACGAGGCCTCTCTTCTTCTCTGGCGCCAACACACATACATGCGTCCCACGCGGTATCAAGTAGGCTAGGCTCCTCCCACTTGTTCCTCTGATCACGTAGCTCCCGGGCTTTCACTGGCGCCCACCGCCTACGTAGTCAGAAATAAAGTCCTGCAACTTTAACCTCTTCTTCTCCTGAGAAATTGACAAAGTCCAGCTTTCACCGTAAACTCCCGGTGAAACACTTCTCTAGGTTGCGGGAAGTTGATGGCCAACAAATCCCGGACGACGCCCCCACATGTAGCAATAACTCTCGGTGGAGCTGCTGGTTTAAAGCAGGCTGTTACCTTCACTTCCGCCACCTCTGTTTCACCGGCACCGGGTCTAGGGTTCCGTTGAGTTTACCTCCGTACAATGTAGGCACCAAACACTTGAATATCTTCTCCAATGCTTTAATGAACAGGTAATAAAGGAAGTAGCAGGAAAGAGGTAGAAGGAAAGTTGCAGGGAAGCTCAAATACCTTTTCTTAGTATTCTTTAGTACATTATCAGGAATTGAACACTTGTAGTTGAATGCACTCCCCTTGTGGGATTTAATCTTTGCCCGCCTGGATAGGCCTCTCCCACTTGCCTAGCAGCCAGTACGCAGCACGAACAAAAGTCTCTGCCACAGACTTGTTTGGAACAAAACCCATATGATCCTCTGCCACAGGATGTAATGGATTACGATGAATGTCAGACACAGCACTTGAACCTTTAAGCCAACCCGGCAGTACTATGCAGTAAGATTACTTCAGGATACGTCCTCCAACGGAGTCACCAGGCCCCTCTCCAGACCAGCACTCTGCATGATCCTTCCATGACGGTCCTCCCCTGGGATCTCCTCAGTTGCCCAGCTTCTTCACTCAGGATAGACAGCTCAGGACCATTCCTCTGCCGCTGTGGTAGGCCCCAGACAGGCTTCTGGGCACACCGCAGCGATGTGGGTCTCCGGAACGGAGGACCACGATGTGGTATTCCTAATGCATACCTGTCGGCCAGGAGGGCCAGCAGGTGGATGAAAACGAACCCCTAAACATGCCGTCTGACCCATAAATACCCTCTCCCAGAATGCAACTCGGAGGATCACCTCCACAGAGTTGTCTCCAGGATAGAGGAGCACTCATACGCTTCAACACGTTGCCTTTCCAACATTGGCCCATGGTGACAATGACACCCACCGGCGCAGTGTGAAACTACACGCAACTCATCCAAGCTGGAACAGAGGCAAATCTAACTTCACCTAACAAGTAACCCACTAGATCTACCTATCAGCAGTAGATTAAAAATCTACCAGCGCTACATATACATTACTAAAATGGGCTTTGACATGCTCGTCCTGCAACAATAAACTATTTAACCTCCATACCCCTAAACCAAATTTAACCACTTAAGCCCCAGACCATTTGGCTGCCCAAAGACCAGAGCACTTTTTGCGATTCGGCACTGCATCGATTTAACTGATAATTGCGCGGTTGTGCGACGTGGCTCCCAAACAAAATTGAAGTCCTTTTTTTCCCCACAAATAGAGCTTTCTTTTGGTGGTATTTGATCACCTCTGTGGTTTTTATTTCTTGCACTATAAACAAAAAAAGCGTCAATTTTGGGAAAAACGCATTCGTTTTTACTTTTTTGCTATAATAAATATCCCCAAAAAATATATAAAAAAACATTTTTTCCCTCAGTTTAGGCTGATAGGTAGTCTTCTACATAGTCTTCTCCAAAAAAAATCGCAATAAGCGTTATTGATTGGTTTGCGCAAAAGTTAAAGGGTCCACAAAATAGGGGATAGTTTTATGGCATTTTTATTAATAGTTTTTTTTTTACTAGTAATGGCGGCCATCAGTGATTTTTATCGTGACTGCGACATTATGGCGGACAGATCGGACACTTTTGGCACGATTAAAAATGCATTGATTACTGTGTAAATGTGACTGTCAGTGAAGGGGTTAACCACTAGGTGGCGCTGTAGGAGTTAAGTGTGTCCTAGGGAGTGATTCTAACTGTAGGGGGGAGGGGCTATGTGTGACACAACACTGAGCAGCGCTCTGTACGTGCCCTTCTGCCATCCACGTGAGCTGGTCAGCAAGCGGTTAATACTATCCCCCATACTCATATTAACATGAGTAACATGTTATTAACATATTAGCTGCTGCTAATAAAGCAAACAGAATATTGGCATGCATTAAAAGGGGGATCAACTGCAGAGATAAAACGATAATTCTCCCGCTCTACAAGACTCTGGTCCGCCCGCACCTGGAGTATGCTGTCCAGTTCTGGGCACCAGTCCTCAGGAGGGACGTACTGGAAATGGAGCGAGTACAAAGAAGGGCAACAAAGCTAATAAAGGGTCTGGAGGATATTAGTTATGAGGAAAGGTTGCGAGCACTGAACTTATTCTCTCTGGAGAAGAGACGCTTGAGAGGGGGTATGATTTCAATTTACAAGTACTGTACTGGTGACCCCACAATAGGGATAAAACTTGTTAGGTGCCCGTCTTCTCCTTGTGGCCTAGGCTCTTGGAGATGGCTCAGTGGAGGTCCTCGCCGGCGGTTAATCAATTACACATACACACACAAGGTATGCTGAAATGATTACAATTCTTTATTTTTGGATTCGCTTTTTTATGCTGTCTTTACAAGACTCTGCCCACAATTTGGGGGCCAATCAAAATAATAATACATATTAGCATATTCGGTAATTTCTTAATCTTGTGATTTTCCAAACATTAATAATGCCTAATCTTGTGATCTTAAAATGATGACCCCTGTAGTTCAAGTTAATAGGTCAAAACATTCCTTATTCTCTGTCACTGTCTGCTGGACAACCACAGCTTCCCTAAAAAAACTAATGTTAGCTGTTATGCCCAACAACAATGTACAGAGATAAAACCACAGGCAGATGTTTCCTCTGATGGAGACATTAAAAGAGGAAAAACAGACAGGATGATATATTTTAGTAAAATCATAAGACAGTCTGACCTTCACTAAAATATACTAAGATATTTTTCTGATTATTAAAGCAAAATAAGCAAAACCCTGAACATATCATGAACAGAGTGAAATCAACCATTAATCAATAATGAAATGTAATATGGAATCTCCTTACAATCCTCCCTTTGACCATTCGATATCATCGAAATGGTCATTCTACCTTTTCGTCACGCCTCAAGGAGTCATATTCCTCGGCTACCTTTTCATCATGCCTTAAGGATTCATATCCCTCGGCCTCATTTTCCTGGTTCTCGTACCATACAGTGGGATCTCTGGTAATGGAAGTCAGCTTCATGGTTTCGGAAGGTGCTTTGCTACCCTTTTTGTAGAGGCATTTGAGTAACATGAAGCATGCATACAAGAACAATATGAAAAGCAGTATGGTAAAAATTGTCATTGCAGTGTTCTTAAACCATGAAGTGAGACCTCCCAAACTGAAACCGGTAGAGAAAGGGTCCCATGTTTTCCCAATATCCCTTGCATCCTGTTGTAGCTTGTTTACCTCTTTTCTGTGTTGTGTGATAATGTCATAGTAATCAGGGATCTCGATACTCGTGTTGTGTATCCAAGTGCAGCATTCATAGTCCTCAGTAATTTCACAGAGGCCAGTGAGGGCTGCGCTCATGCTTTCTATAGCCAGGTCATGTAGCCCTAGTTGTTTTCTAATAGCTCTGGTTTCTAGGTTTAATTTTGAGATGTCATCAGAGTCCTTCTCCAAGATCTCATCAATGATTGAGGTGTAGTTATTTAGTCTCTTCATCAAATCTATTCCCCAACCTGTCCAGGAAGGGAACCAAGCCCAGGTCATATCTTTCTCTAGGAACATTTCTCTCTTTCCAAGATGTTTTAGAGGGTATCTTGGGTGGGTGCTAGCTTTAAGTAGGTGTCCTTGCCCATTGTCCCCAACTACTCCCATTACAGGAACTATTTTAGCAAGGTAGCACCATCCCTGAGGTTCTTCAGGAATCCATGGGTAACAGAGCAGCTTGCCACAACAGATGTAAGTTGTGTTACCTAATGCCAAGGGTCGTTGACTAACAACGGTCCTTGCACCCTTTGAATGACCAGATGCCATCAGCAGAGCTAACAACTGTGCGACCATGGAGTGGGAACTAGAATTAAAAAGGTCATAGATGGTAGCATTTATCACAGGGTCTGAGGTGCGAAAAAGTGAGTTGTCGGTAAGGGAAGCCATGGAGACATTAAGTTTTGACCGTTTGCACACCTCAGCTCCCCTGGAAATGTTTCCAAGTATGAAACACCAATCTGGAGCGTGGCTCCTGCCCACAATTTGAAAACTGAGGGGTTTATTGGGACTTTTTCTTATGACATTGGCAAGAATTATGGGGGGTGTTCCATTCAAAAAAGGAGTGATGTTTAAGGGAATGGCCATCAATGGGATTCTGGCTGTACTGGGGTGGAGTTTGCTGCATATCCAACATTTCTCAAAACCAGACTTTTGTGCATAACTGTACTTAAACCTCAACAACGACATTTTGTCAGTGAAACCTGAAGGGGGTTCAGTGGGGGACATACTTCTTTTATATTTTATGCTAGGTGCTTTGGCTGTCTGGGCCTTTCCACATATCCCTTTTAGTAGCCCTAAACCTTCTGGATGATACACACAATTAGCTATTAACCAAGTAGGTAGGGATACTATCAGAATCAGACATGTCCAGAGGCATAATGTTTTTCCTGACACAAAGGTGGAAATCATTTTGTCAGGTACTGTGTGCAAAGTTCTGTTATACGTTTCTTCCTGTTGGTGGGGGATTCGTCTCGTCGTCCAGAGAGATTTGTTTTATGCCTTCTTGAATGTCCTTCAAATCTGGTCGTTGTTCCTGAAGAGAGAAGTCTTGGGATGCTGGTGGAGGGTCAGGGGTCTGGGGTTGCTGTGGACACTTCTTTAACCGGCTGGCGTGGATCCAGGTGTTTCCTAGATCGGTCAGTACAGCAGTTCTGGAAACCTTCTCTATCTTCCAAGGTCCAGAGAAAATGGGTCCAACCTTCTTTTTGTGTGCCAGTTGTTTCACCAGTACTTTGTCTCCTGGGATGAAGGGATGAGTAGGTTCTGTTGAAAGAGGAGAAAAGGTGACAGAGACTTGTTCGTTCATATCTTGTAGCATACTTACCAGATTTTTCACGTACATTTCCTGTTGAGAATAGATGTTAATGTCAGTATTTTGATCTAAAAGGGGCAGCTCTATGTTTGCAGGAACTCCCATCAAAATCTCAAAAGGTGAGAGTTTTGTTCTAGCATGTGGTGTTGTCCTGATCTGAAATAGGACAGAAGGAAGGTAATCCAACCATCCTTTCATGGTGCCCCCCGTGGCCTTTTTTAACTTGTCCTTAATGTTCCTATTCATTCTTTCCACTACTCCTGCACTTTGTGGGTGGTAAGGGATGTGCAGTTTCCACTGTAAGCCTAGTAGCTTAGCTAAAGTCTGTGTAACAGAGGAGCTGAAGGCAGGCCCTCTGTCTGACCATATGGCCGTTGGTATTCCGAACCTACAAACCCAATGGTTCAGTAGGCATTTGGCAGCAATTTTAGCAGTCTCACCTGTACATGGAATTCCTTCAACCCAGCCTGACCATTTGCATACGATCACGCAAAGGCATTTCAAATTGCCTCTTTGTTTGGGCATGTGTGTGAAGTCTATTTGCAAATCTGTTAGGGGACCCAGGGGTGAGGGCAGGTGGCCATGTAATCCATGATTTTTCCCTTGGACATTGTTTTGTGCACAGGTTAGACAACTGCTGGTGAGGAGTTTCGCCTGTTTACTTAAGTTGTTTGTGCAGAAAGACTTTGTGTATATGTTTGTTAGGGCGGTGGTACCTATATGTCCTGGACCATGGAGATAGGAAAGTATGAGAACACTGCTTGATTCTGGTATTCCCAATATCTTCCCCTCTTTTGACCAAAGACCTTCTTGGTCCTTGGTCAAGCCATCCTTGACCCAAAAAGAAACATCCTCCTCTGTAGCTAATCCCTGTATTTGTGCCACATTGTTGTGGGGGCTGGCTGACCAATGTACAGGGCAGCGGCTTTTTTTGCTTCTCTGTCTGCCAGAGCGTTTCCTTTGGAAACTCTGCTGTTATCCGATGAATGTGCTTTCACTTTGACGACCGCTATCCTCTTTGGGAGAAGAATCGCTTGCAGGAGTGCTTTAATTTGTGTAGAGTTAGCGATTGGCTTGTTGTCAGCGATTTTAAATCCTCTATTCGCCCAGATTACGCCATAGTCGTGCGTGACACCAAAAGCGTACCTACTATCTGTGTAGATGTTTACCTCCTCATCAGAGAAAAGTATGCAAGCTCTTGTGAGTGCCTCCAATTCTGCTACCTGTGCTGAGGAGGGTGGTAAGGCTTTTGCTTCCAACACCACATCAGGTAGTTGGACAATGGCATACCCTGTCAGGAATGTTGCATCAGAGGGGCGAGTACAACTGCCGTCTATGAAGACGTCCTGTACTCCTGGTAAGGGAATGTCAGTGAGATCTGGGCGAGGGCTGGTTATTGCTGCAACCTGTTCAACACAATTGTGCTTCTGATCAGGGTCTCGTGGCAGCTTGAGCAAAGAATGTAAAAGACGGACAGTGGGATTACTTGGTGGTGCGTGTTTAAGGGTGAGGTTATCAGTGTTCAGAAGTGTGATCTCATACCCACTAAGCCTTTGTGCTGTCATATGCTGTGTGTTCATGTTCTGTAGAAGGTGAGTTACTGAATGAGTAGTGTAGAGAGTCAGTTCATGGCCTAATACTGATTTGTTAGCCTCCTGAACTGCCATAGCACAAGCAGCAAGGTTTTGTAGACAAGATGGCATCCCCTGTACTTGGGTAGGCAACTTTTTTGAGAGATAGGAGACTGGTCGGTACCCGGTTCCATGTTGCTGTGTCAAAACCGCAGCAAAAGAATTTCCCGATACCACACAGTATAATTGAAAGGGTTTGCCATATTCTATCAATCCCAGGGCGGGGGCCTGAGTCAGACTTTTTAACAAGGCCTGAAAAGCACAGAGCCTTTCTGTTGTCCAATCTACTGTCTTTGGGGCGGTGGACAAGGTAGCCTCCCCCAGAATGCCATCATAATATGAACAATCTGGGATCCATTGGCGGCAATATACGATTGCGCCCAAGAATGAGAGCAAAGTTGCTTTGTCTCTTGGAGGACTGAGAGCCTGCAGGGCTGCGGCACGTTTGGGGGATACCAGCCTGGTTCCCTCCTTCAGAATGCATCCCAGGTATTCTACCTGACTTTGACACCATTGTATCTTCCTTCGCGATGCTAGGTGGCCAGACCTGGCCAGGTGATGTAACAGAGATGTGGAATCGACCGCATAATCTTCAGCAGATCGACTGCACAGGAGCAAGTCATCCACATACTGTATTAGCACCGACCCGCGCTCAGCAGTCCATGACTTAATTGTCTCATTAAGGACCATGGAGAAGGCTGCGGGACTGTCCACATACCCCTGAGGTAATCTTGACCAGGTCAACTGCTTTTCCCTCCCCCATGAGAATGAGAACATGGGCGATACCCCATCATCGATCGGGATGCTAAAGTACGCGTTCGCCAGGTCTACTACTGTGTAGCAAAGGGAATCAGCAGGTATTTTCAAAAAGATGAAAGAAATATCTGCCACCAAAGGTGGCAGAGGTATAACCTGCTTGTTCACGGCCCTTAGGTCCTGTACAAGCCTCCATTCCCCATTTGCCTTTTTCACAGGGTAGATTGGTGTATTCCAGGGGCTTATGATGTGTTTTAGAATCCCTTTTGCTATGTAATCATTGATTAATGGTGTGATGCCTTCAATTTTTTCAAGTGGCAGGGGGTATTGCTTGTGATATTGTACTACAGCGTCTGGACGCATTTGTGGTGTGTAGGGTGTACAGTTGATAAAACCCACACTCCCTTTGTTGTCTGCCCATATAGCATGTGTTTCTAGAGTGGGTGGTAATGATGCAAAGAGTCCCCTGAAAGTGTGTCTCTTTGGAGCATGTAAATCACAGAACGGTGAGCTGGCAGTGAGGGAGCCCCCTCTGTCAAATTTAATGGTGATATTCAGTTTTGAGAGTAGGTCCCTCCCCATTAAAGATACTGGGCAATCCACAAGGACAGCAAAACTCTGAGTGCACAGTTCCTGCCCTTCTGGAGTAGCCACGGGCAATGGTGGAGTGATGGGGTGGGTAACTGATGTCCCATTTATACCAATAGAGTTTCCCTCAGTGCAGTGCGGTGTGTCATATATGGCATCATTCAGACTACTGAATGTAGCCCCTGAATCCAAAAGTAGACATATCAGGTGATTGTCTACCCGCAATAGTACCTGTGGAAGACTTTTCCACGATGGATTGTAACACACAAGGCTGAGGGACGGGACATACTCTTGGCATCCCTATTGTGGTGTCCGCCGAGCGGATGGCCACTGCATCGGAATGCGTGGGGGTGGTCTGTTAGGTTGAGGCTGGTATTGGGGTTGTGGTGGGGGTGGTTGGGGTTGTGGTGGGGGTGGTTGGGGTTGTGGTGGGTGAGGATACCTGATATCCTGAAGGCGACGGGGGCCGGTGTTAAGATTCCTACCTCTTCCTCTCTGGGCGTTTGTTCTAATTCTGTAGGGACATTGGGACTTCCAGTGCCCCAGTTCCCCACAGTTAAAGCACCCCTGGTCTGGTGGGTAAGCCTGGTCTGGGGGATAAGATTGCATTGGTGGATAAGGTTGCATTGTCATTATGTGGGTGGGTGGGGTCCCACCAGTTGGCAGAGTCTGGGTTGGTGTTAGGGAGGGAAAAATGCCACCCTTCTGTTCAAATACCCCTGATGTTTCTCGTGACCTAGCATCTTTCATAAATTCATCTGGGGGTTGTTCTGCCCACTTTGGATTAGTGAATTTAAGCAACTGTGTCACCTTCGTATCGCCACCAGCCATAATGGTGGTGGTGAACAATTGGGGGTTGGCGTTATCTACTGCTTTCCACAGACTATATACCCGGGTACAAAATTCATAGAACTTTTCCTTCGGTCCCTGTTTTGCTAGGACAAGTTCCTGAAGTGCAGATGAACCCTTGTATATAGCAGACCAATGATTCCCCATACCTTTCCAAAAAGACACCCAATCTTTATTTTCTTCTATGTGGGCTGTCCATAAGGCCTCTACGGGATGCCCTTCTGGGCTGTCAGGGTCCACTATACTAAGAATCCCTGCTATATCTTCTTTATCCAGGCTTGTCCCTGCACTGTATTTTGCAAGGAAAGCACCAGCCTCCCTAGGGCTTTTCTTTGGGCTGGGGCATAACTCCTTTATTTTTGACAGTGTGCCTAGGGGTAGGGTAACTTATTCTCTCTGGAGAAGAGACGCTTGAGAGGGGGTATGATTTCAATTTACAAGTACTGTACTGGTGACCCCACAATAGGGATAAAACTTTTTCGCAGAAGAGAGTTTAATAAGACTCGTGGCCACTCATTACAATTAGAAGAAAAGAGGTTTAACCTTAAACTACGTAGAGGGTTCTTTACTGTAAGAGCGGCAAGGATGTGGAATTCCCTTCCACAGGCGGTGGTCTCAGCGGGGAGCATTGATAGCTTCAAGAAACTATTAGATAATCACCTGAATGACCGCAATATACAGGGATATGTAATGTAATACTGACACATAATCACACACATAGGTTGGACCTCACCTACTATGTAACTATGTAACTATGTAACATACACTGCCACATGGTCTGAAAAAATTAGCACATTTGAACGCATCAGAAAACAAACATAAATCAATTCTGGATTTGGTGCGCCCACATTCCGAAAAAAAATGAAATACAGATCCACCAAACCCAGAACAATATGTGCATCATTGAGATTTAAGTCCTGAATTACCCCATTCAGCATGGTGCTACCTACATCTAACTTAGTTTCTGCTACTCTTTTGCAATCTTTCACCAAACGGATCGTATTAAAATCACCCATGATCACAGTAGGTCTCCTTCCCACTGCATGTAACTTCAAAACTTCAAAACTTCAAAAAACTCAAGATGTTCCCATGTATTCACAGGAGCATATAAATTAAAAAGCCCAAACTTCTGGGTAAACAAAACTAAATCTGCCATAATTAATCTTCCTGGCACTAACACAACATGTGACGTAATGCAAATATTTCTATTTGTAATGATAATGCCTACCCCAGCATTCCTATTGTCCCCAACTGCCGACCATATGTAATCCACCACCCACTCCGGAGGCTTGGGCAGTCGATTAAAAAAACATTCCTGTAGACAGGTGATGTCTCCTCCATTGACCCTCAAGTCCTCAAAATGGCACTCTGTCTAGCAGGAGACCCAAAACCCCTAACATTGAAGGACAAGCTTGATGCTCATTCACATGAAGATGTGCATCATTCACCCCCAGTCCTATCACTTAAGCCAGAAAAATGACATACATTCCTCAGGGCCACAACGCTTTCATCATTCAGAAACTCCTAACTAGGAATGGCCGGCTGAAAAATTCCTGGAGTCCCCGGACTTAGTTCTGGTAATTCTACCTCCATTCCGACATCCCCCAGGACCTCAAAGAGGTTACTTGTTTCAATTTCAGCTGCCTCTACTTTCAATTTCTTAGCCCTTCTCTTCTTAGGGCTCTCCAAAGCGTCCACCTTGGTCTTGGCACCCAGTGTCTCCATCTATTCCACCTCCTCTTCTTGGGCTTCCTGCACCTCCAGCTCCCACTGTAAGGCTGATGCCAACTCCACCTTCTACCCAGGTCTTCAAAAGTCTTGTCCTAGAAGACTTAGACAAATTAACTGAACAGAGGAAACATTTATTCGTTAAAGTTTTGGATAAGGTTGATTACCTCAAGGAAATGAATAGAATTCTTAATGATTCCGACACTTATAGCCCCATTCCCAATGATCCTTCTGTGGTTTTCAAAAAGGCCCTGGTGGAATTAGTAGATGAGGGTTTCTCATTGGGAATTTTAAACAAAAAAGAAAAATGTTTTCTAGTGCCCCAAGTTCCATGCATCCCAGCCATATATTATCTTCCCAAAGCCCACAAGGACCCCGTCAATCCCCCTGGCCGACCTATTGTCAGCAGTAGGGATGAGCTTCGTGTTCGAGTCGAACCCATGTTCGACTCGAACATCGGCTGTTCGGTCGTTCGCCGAATTGCGAACGATATGGGCCGTTCGCGCCAAATTCGTGTGGCGCGTCACGGCCCATAATTCACTGCGGCATCGCAGTGCATTGCTGGCTGATTATTGGCCAAGCATGCACTATGACCCGCATGCTTGGCCAATCACAGCGCCGTCAGTAGAGAGAGCTGTAATTGGCCAAAGCCAGGGTGGCTTTGGCCAATTATGGCTCAGGGGATTTAGTACACACCCCACACTATATAAGGCCGCCTGCACGGCGGCCCTGTGTAGTGTGTGTTCCGGTGTGCTGAGAGATAGAGAGAGAGAGAGACAGTGTCATTTGATTTGAGTTAGATAGATTAGGCAGAACAGTCAGTCAGTTAGCTGCACTTACAGTGTATTGTGTATATATATGCATCCCAGGTGTTGCATATATATATATACACTGTATTCAGTTTAGCTAGATCCGTTCCTGTTATCTTCTATCTAGACTATTTACATTTAGTGCAGTGTGTCCTGCTCACAGTGTTCAGCTAGATCCGTTCCTGCTATTTACATTCAGTGCAGTCAGTGCGTCCTGCTCACAGTGTTCAGCTAGATCCGTTCCTGGTATTTACATTTAGTGCAGTGCGTCCTGCTCACAGTGTTCAGCTAGATCCGTTCCTGGTATTTACATTTAGTGCAGTGCGTCCTGCTCACAGTGTTCAGCTACATCCGTTCCTGCTATTTACATTCAGTGCAGTGCGTCCTGCTCACAGTGTTCAGCTAGATCCGTTCCTGGTATTTACATTTAGTTAGTGCAATGCGTCCTGCTCACAGTGTTCAGCTACATCCGTTCCTGCTATTTACATTTAGTGCAGTGCGTCCTGCTCACAGTGTTCAGCTAGATCCGTTCCTGCTATTTACATTCAGTGCAGTGCGTCCTGCTCACAGTGTTCAGCTAGATCCGTTCCTGGTATTTACATTTAGTGCAGTGCGTCCTGCTCACAGTGTTCAGCTAGATCCGTTCCTGCTATTTACATTCAGTGCAGTGCGTCCTGCTCACAGTGTTCAGCTAGATCCGTTCCTGGTATTTACATTTAGTGCAGTGCGTCCTGCTCACAGTGTTCAGCTAGATCCGTTCCTGCTATTTACATTCAGTGCAGTGCGTCCTGCTCACAGTGTTCAGCTAGATCCGTTCCTGGTATTTACATTTAGTGCAGTGCGTCCTGCTCACAGTGTTCAGCTACATCCGTTCCTGCTATTTACATTCAGTGCAGTGCGTCCTGCTCACAGTGTTCAGCTAGATCCGTTCCTGCTATTTACATTCAGTGCAGTGCGTCCTGCTCACAGTGTTCAGCTAGATCCGTTCCTGGTATTTACATTTAGTGCAGTGCGTCCTGCTCACAGTGTTCAGCTAGATCCGTTCCTGCTATTTACATTCAGTGCAGTGCGTCCTGCTCACAGTGTTCAGCTAGATCCGTTTCTGGTATTTACATTTAGTGCAGTGCGTCCTGCTCACAGTGTTCAGCTACATCCGTTCCTGCTATTTACATTCAGTGCAGTGCGTCCTGCTCACAGTGTTCAGCTAGATCCGTTCCTGCTATTTACATTCAGTGCAGTGCGTCCTGCTCACAGTGTTCAGCTAGATCCGTTCCTGGTATTTACATTTAGTGCAGTGCGTCCTGCTCACAGTGTTCAGCTAGATCCGTTCCTGCTATTTACATTCAGTGCAGTGCGTCCTGCTCACAGTGTTCAGCTAGATCCGTTCCTGGTATTTACATTTAGTGCAGTGCGTCCTGCTCACAGTGTTCAGCTAGATCCGTTCCTGCTATTTACATTCAGTGCAGTGCGTCCTGCTCACAGTGTTCAGCTAGATCCGTTCCTGGTATTTACATTTAGTGCAGTGCGTCCTGCTCACAGTGTTCAGCTAGATCCGTTCCTGCTATTTACATTCAGTGCAGTGCGTCCTGCTCACAGTGTTCAGCTAGATCCGTTCCTGGTATTTACATTTAGTGCAGTGCGTCCTGCTCACAGTGTTCAGCTACATCCGTTCCTGCTATTTACATTCAGTGCAGTGCGTCCTGCTCACAGTGTTCAGCTAGATCCGTTCCTGCTATTTACATTCAGTGCAGTGCGTCCTGCTCACAGTGTTCAGCTAGATCCGTTCCTGGTATTTACATTTAGTGCAGTGCGTCCTGCTCACAGTGTTCAGCTAGATCCGTTCCTGCTATTTACATTCAGTGCAGTGCGTCCTGCTCACAGTGTTCAGCTAGATCCGTTTCTGGTATTTACATTTAGTGCAGTGCGTCCTGCTCACAGTGTTCAGCTACATCCGTTCCTGCTATTTACATTCAGTGCAGTGCGTCCTGCTCACAGTGTTCAGCTAGATCCGTTCCTGCTATTTACATTCAGTGCAGTGCGTCCTGCTCACAGTGTTCAGCTAGATCCGTTCCTGGTATTTACATTTAGTGCAGTGCGTCCTGCTCACAGTGTTCAGCTAGATCCGTTCCTGCTATTTACATTCAGTGCAGTGCGTCCTGCTCACAGTGTTCAGCTAGATCCGTTCCTGGTATTTACATTTAGTGCAGTGCGTCCTGCTCACAGTGTTCAGCTAGATCCGTTCCTGCTATTTACATTCAGTGCAGTGCGTCCTGCTCACAGTGTTCAGCTAGATCCGTTCCTGGTATTTACATTTAGTGCAGTGCGTCCTGCTCACAGTGTTCAGCTAGATCCGTTCCTGTTATCTTCCTACTGACAGGCAGGCTTGTCTGGTTACAGTATATAAAGCTACCTTAAGAAAATTACAGGTGTTCTATTTGATCCTATTAGTACCACGGTCAGGCAGCTAGACTATTTACATTTAGTACAGTGTGTCCTGCTCACAGTGTTCAGCTAGATCCGTTCCTGTTATCTTCCTACTGACAGGCAGGCTTGTCTGGTTACAGTATATAAAGCTACCTTAAGAAAATTACAGGTGTTCTATCCCAGCTTAGTGCAGCTACAGGCCATTAGTATGTCTGGAAGGCCAAGAAGGAGAGGCAGACAGTCACAAGCCAATAAGAGAGGGCAAGCAGGCTCTGTGTCTAGTGCTGGTCGTGGAGACGGTGCATCCTCATCAGCACGTGGCCATGGGACACGCTTGGCCTTTTTTTCGGCAGCTGGCCGTGTTGAGCCGCAACATGCGGAAGACTTGGTCGAGTGGATGACCAAGCCGTCCTCATCCTCCTCATCCTCTCTCACCCATGCCCAGGGTGCTTTGTCTGGCAAAGCAGCGGCCTCTTCCCTCAGCTCAATGTCATCAGTGACTCCTTCCCTAGCTCCACCATGTCCTCATGAGGATTCCCTCGAACTGTTTGACCACAGTGTTGGGTACATGCTCCAGGAGGATGCCCAGCGTTTGGAAGGCTCTGATGATGATACTGAGCTCAATGAAGGCAGTAACATGAGCACGGACAGAGGGGGTGCCCAAGAAGGACAGCAATCTGGCAGTCATGCTCCCCCTGCTGCAGCATACTGCCAGGTTTGCTCCAGTGATGAGGAGGGAGGGGATGATGAGGTCACTGACTCAACGTGGGTGCCTGATAGGAGAGAGGAGGAGGAGGAGGAGGAGGAGGAGGTGGCACATCACCAACTAGGCAGGATGCCCTCCAGGGGCCAGCCTAAGGGCAGCACATTGACTGCATCACACCCCAAAGCTCCACATGTGCAGGGCGCTGCAGTCTCTGCGCGTTATTCAAAAAGTTCTTTGGTGTGGGCCTTTTTTGAGACGAGTGCATCAGATCGCACCGCTGCTATTTGCAACATATGTCTCAAGCGTATCTCGCGTGGCCAAAACATCTCCCGCTTGGGTACCACATGCTTGACCAGACATATGTTGACCTGCCATGCAGTTCGTTGGCAAGCGTATCTAAAAGACCCACACCAAAGAACAAAGACGATCTCTCCTTGCTCCTCATCAGCTGAGATTTCCAACCCCACTAGACCTTCAGTCCTCTCTGAGACCTGCAGTGAGAGGAATGAAGGTGTAGAATTAGGTGTGTCACAGCCAAGTACTTGTGGGCAATCTGCTTTTGGTACACCGACGTCAGATTGTACCAGGCAAATTTCCCTGCCCCAGCTGCTGCACCGCCGAAAGAAGTTTGCTCCCAGCCATCCACATGCCCAGCGGTTGAATGCTAGCTTGGCAAAATTGCTAGCACTTCAACTGCTGCCTTTTCAGTTGGTAGACTCTGCCCCCTTCCGTGAGTTTGTGGAATGTGCGGTTCCTCAGTGGCAGGTACCCAAACGCCACTTTTTCTCACGGAAGGCGATTCCGGCTCTCTACCGGCATGTGGAAGGCAATGTCCATGCCTCGCTGGACAGGGCGGTCAGCGGTAAGGTGCATATTACCGCTGACTCATGGTCCAGCAGGCATGGACAGGGACGTTACTTAAGTTTCACGGCGCATTGGGTGACTCTGCTGGCAGCTGGGAAGGATGCAGGACAAGGTGCAGTAGTGTTGGAGGTTGTTCCGCCACCACGCCTCCAAAATGCTGATTGTGACACACCTCTCTCCTCCACCCCCTCCTCTTCTTCTTCCTCCATGGCCTCTTCCTCGGAACCAGCGGTGCTCCGTAGGCGTTCAAGGGGCTACGCAAGTACGCAGGCCAAAAGATGCCATGCGGTGCTTGAGCTGGTGTGCTTGGGGGACAGGAGCCACACTGGGGCAGAGGTTCTGTCAGCTCTGCAGGGGCAGGTTCAGAGGTGGTTGACGCCACGCCAACTTAAGGCAGGAATGGTGGTTTGCGACAATGGCACCAACCTCCTCTCTGCCCTCCGACAGGGACAACTGACCCATGTGCCCTGTTTGGCTCACGTCCTTAACTTGGTGGTGCAGCGGTTCTTGGGCAGGTACCCGGGCTTACAGGATGTCCTGAGGCAGGCCAGGAAAGTCTCTGTGCATTTCCGCCGGTCATATAATGCCAGTGCTCGGCTGACGGACCTCCAAAAGGAGTTTAACCTGCCCAAGAACCGCCTAATCTGTGACATGCCCACCAGGTGGAACTCGACGTTGGCCATGCTGCAGCGGCTGCACACGCAGCAGAGGGCCATCAATGAGTACCTGTGCGACTATGGCACCAGGACAGGGTCAGGGGACCTTGGTTTTTTTTCCCCACGCCAGTGGGCCATGATCAGGGATGCATGCACTGTCCTGTCACCATTCGAGGAGGCCACGAGGATGGTGAGCACTGACAGTGCATGCATCAGTGACACTGTCCCCCTTGTCCACCTGTTGGAGCACACGCTGCGTGGAATAATGGACAGGGCACTTGAGGCAGAACAGAGGCAGGAAGAGGAGGACTTCCTTAGCTCTCAAGGCCCCCTTTATCCAGACAGTGTTCCTGCGTGCCCGCCGATCACACAGGAAGAGGACGAGGAGGAGGAGGAGGAGGAGGAGGAAGATTGTGTCAGTATGGAGGTGGAGCCTGGCACTCAGCATCAGCAGTCTTTAAGGGATCAGTCCCAAGGAACACATGGACTTGTACGTGGCTGGGAGGAGGTGGCTGCGGACGTTGTTGTCCTTAGTGACCCAGAGGACTCCGGACCGAATGCCTCAGCAAACCTACGCTGCATGGCCTCCCTGATCCTGCAAAGCCTGCGTAAGGATCCTCGTATTCG
Organism: Lithobates clamitans; assembly: GCA_037952925.1. NCBI lineage: Eukaryota > Metazoa > Chordata > Amphibia > Anura > Ranidae > Lithobates > Lithobates clamitans. The sequence continues at coordinate 2,715,215 of JBBGZY010000665.1, read as the reverse complement.
TGGTATCAAGGAGAAGGACCAATACTGGCTGGCAACCCTCCTTGATCCACGTTACAAGGGTAAGGTTGCGGACCTTATCTTGCCATCGCAGAGGGAGCAGAGGATGAAACATCTTCGGGAGGCCTTGCAGAAAGGTCTGTGCAACGCGTTCCCAGAGACTGGGAGGTTACAAACTCCTGTTTCTGGACAACGTGTTGCTGAGGCTTCGGTCAGTCAAAGAAGGAGCGGTGGAGAAGGTGGCCGTCTGACCGATGCGTTCAGACAATTTTTTGGTCCGCAGCCCCAAGGTATGATCGGTTCCAGCAACCATCGCCAGCGTCTGTTTTACATGGTGCAGGAATACCTAGGGGCAAGATCAGACTTGGACACCTTTCCCACCGAAAATCCTCTGGGTTACTGGGTCTTGAGGATGGATCACTGGCCAGAGCTTGCACAGTATGCAATTGAGCTACTGGCCTGTCCTGCATCCAGCGTTCTTTCGGAACGCACATTCAGTGCTGCTGGAGGCGTGCTAACCGATCACAGGGTGCGTCTGTCCACCGACTCGGTCGATCGGCTGACCTTCATAAAAATGAATCAGTCTTGGATCACCACCAGCTACCAAGCACCTGATGCAGATGTAACCGAATAATTTTTTTTGAAATCTCAGATCCCTTCAAAGACTGCCTATGCTGATGCTGAGTGACTATCCCTGAGTAATTATCCTCTTCCTCCTCAATCATCACGCTGATAGCTTGTAAGAACATTTTTGGTTCTGGGCGCCACCACCAGTGCCTAAGGCACAATTTTTCAGCCCCTGTTTAACAGGGGCGTGTAATTACAATTTTTGATGTAATACTTTGCAGCAGGGCTCGTTCCTGCATTCCAACTAGAGTGTCTGTGAGGGGTTGCAGTGTTGTGGCACCAGCACCAGTGCCTAAGACCCAATTTTTCAGCCCCTGTCTAACAGGGGCGTGTAATTACAATTTTTGATGCAATACTTTGCAGCAGGGCTTGTTCCTGCGTTTCAACTAGAGTGTCTGTGAGGGGTTGCAGTGTTGTGGCACCAGCACCAGTGCCTAAGACCCAATTTTTCTGCCCCTGTCTAACAGGGGCGTGTAATTACAATTTTTGATGCAATACTTTGCAGCAGGGCTCGTTCCTGCGTTCCAACTAGAGTGTCTGTGAGGGGTTGCAGTGTTGTGGCACCAGCACCAGTGCCTAAGGCCCAATTTTTCTGCCCCTGTCTAACAGGGGCGTGTAATTACAATTTTTGATGCAATACTTTGCAGCAGGGCTCGTTCCTGCGTTCCAACTAGAGTGTCTGTGAGGGGTTGCAGTGTTGTGGCACCAGCACCAGTGCCTAAGGCCTAATTTTTCAGCTCCTGTTCAACAGGGGCATGTAATTACAATTCTTGATCTAATATTTCACAGCAGGGCCCTGTGAGGGCTTACAGTGTTTTGGCCACAGCAACACCTAAGGCCCAAATTTCTGCTGAGTATATAGGGCAGGACCCTACTTTCAAACATCTAACTTACAAACGACTCCTACTTGCAAACGGAAGGAGACAACAGGAAGTGAGATGAAATCTACCCCTAAGGAAGGGAAATTCTCTCCTGTAAGAGTTAATATGGGAAAACAATTTCTCCTTTCCACTGATGCTTTCCAATCCTTGTTCCACAAAAAAACCCAAATTTTCAAAAAACATTTTTCATTGGGACAAAAAAGTGAGGTGAAATCTTCTGAAGAGGAGGAAAGACGCAAAACAAATGTCACAGGGGTGATAACCCTTCCCTATGTTTTCCAAAAAGCTTAGAAAAGATTTTTTGGCTGGAGCTAAACACATTAAAAATGTTCAAAATTACAAACAGATTCTACTTAACAACAAACCTACAGTCCCTGTCTTGTTTGCACCGCCTGAATACTGCTGTTCAGAGTATATAGGGACCTTTCCTTATTTTAATTTGGGTGCGGGGTTCCCCTTAATATCCATACAAGACCCAAAGGGCCTGGTAATGGACTGGGGGGTACCCATGCCGTTTGTCTCACTGATTTTCATCCATATTGCCATGACCCGACATGACATTAAACCCGCAAGCAGTTTTAAATGAGATTTTTTCCTTTAAAAATGACATTTGGTGCAGGGACTGGGAAACACGCGTCACTTTACAGGCATACTATAGACACCCCCAGGTACGATATTTAAAGGAATATTTCACTTTTTTTTTTTTACTTTAAGCATCATTAAAATCACTGCTCCCGAAAAAACGGCCGTTTTTAAAAGTTTTTTTTTCATTGATACATGTCCCCTGGGGTAGGACCCGGGTCCCCAAACCCTTTTTAGGACAATACCATGCAAATTAGCCTTTAAAATGAGCACTTTTGATTTCGAACGTTCGAGTCCCATAGACGTCAATGGGGTTCTAACGTTCGTGCGAACTTGCGGTCCGTTCGCGGGTTCTGGTGCGAACCGAACCGGGGGGTGTTCGGCTCATCCCTAGTCAGCAGGATCAACTCGGTCACTGCTCGTATTGGGAAATACGTGGACTTTTATTTGCAGCCCTTAGTCCGCTCTACCCCTTCATATTTAAAAGACACTAGGGACACCATAAAGCTGTTAGAGCCAGTTCAATTCCTTGAAGGGATGCTTCTAGTTACAGCCGATGCAGCGGCACTTTATACAAGCATACCACATGACTTGGGTTTCGATGCCATTGGAAACCATTTGTCCAGAGATAATAGACTTCCTTCTTTACAACGCAATTTCATTATGCAGTTGTTAAAATTTGCCACCAGGCATAATTATTTCTGGTTCCAGAAACAGTTTTTCTTGCAGAAGAGGGGCATGGCTATGGGGGCTAAATTTGCCCCCATCCTCGCCAATCTCTTCATGGCCCAGTGGGAGGAGGATTTCGTCTATGCAGCCCAGAGACCCGAATTGGTTCTCTGGGCTAGGTACATAGACGACATCCTCTTCCTATGGGATGGGGATCGTGTATCTTTGGATAATTGTATGGTTACCCTCAATATCAACAATAGAGGGATATCCTTGAGTTATGAGGCCAGTTCAACTATGGTTCACTTTTTAGACTTGGAAATTTTTGTTGTTGAACAACATCTAGAGTTTCGCACATATTTCAAACCCACTGACCGGAATGGATTCATTCCGGTCGACAGTTGTCATCAAGAAAAATGGCTTAAATCAGTGCCCCGCAGCCAATTTTTAAGACTGTGGCGCAACTGTACCAAAACTTCCGCCTTTCTAGCACAGTCACAAGTCCTTAGAGATAGATTCCTTGAAAAGGGCTACGATTCTGACCTTTTGGATGGTGAAATTAATAGGGCATTATCTACAGAAAGAAGTTCCACTCTAATAGAGCGCCCCAAAACCACCTCAGAGTCCAAATCCAAATGGTCTTTTTTCACCACCCATTCTATCCAGTCTAAACAGATTAAGGCAATCCTAAAGAAACATTGGAGAGTACTCCTAAATGACAGACTTCTTGGCTCTGTTTTACCTAAGCAGGCGTCAGTTGTCTTTAGAGGTGCACGGTCCATTCAGGGACAAATTACTCCTAATATAATGGACCCTCTAAGAAAGTTTCCTTTTTTCAGGAATGTAAGGGTTATTGCCTATGCCGCAAATGTAAGGTGTGTCGCTACAATATTGGAGGGAGACGCAAAAGCACTACTTTTCAGTCTACTGTCACTACCCGTTTATATCATATGAAGCATTTCACTACCTGCTCTTCACAATACATTGTCTATTTGCTGACTTGCCCCTGCCACAAGCAGTATGTAGGCCGTACAATCAGGACTTTTTCCATCCGAGTCAATGAGCATGTGGCTGGGATTAGGAAAGGTAAAGACAAACATACAGTACCACGTCATTATTCCGAGTGCCATAATAAAGATCCCACGGGAACCTTATTTCAAGTCATTGATAGGTTTGTCCCGCACTGCAGGGGCGAGTCACGTTTACGGGGCGTTTCGCACCTCGAGACATACTGGATATACGAGTTGAGGTCCTACTTCCCGTTCGGGTTGAACGTGGAGTGGGACCTCAATTCATTTATTAACCAATCCTGAACATTTATTTTTCATTGTTTTTATATCTTTTAGTACATTTTTCTTTAATTAGCCCCTACAGTAAGATTTGTCACGTTAGAGCGGATGGACGCACATCCGCATTTACCTTTTTTGGTGGATGCGGATGTGTGGGCATCCATGCATTTTGACAGATAATTTGAGAGACTTCCCTTTTCTGGGATTGTTTCTCTATTACCTTTACCACATTTTCATAACTTAGTCTCAGCTGTTTATTTATTACAGGAATGCACCTTTACCATCCCAACTTCCTTTGATGTCTCTCAGCATGCCTATTCTATGACATTAGATGTTTATGTTTGGGATTTTCTATAGGGCTGGTGGTGTGGTTTCTGTTATTCAGTATGGATGTCACCCTGGTGTTTCCGGGATTTATTTCCCTTATCAGGGGACTCTAGTGTTTTTTTTTGGTCCGCATGCGCAGTGCAGTTACGGAGAGGTTTCTCTCTGCACTGCGTGATCCTTTCATGACCCAGCAGGGTCTCTGTTGTTGATCGGGTGACTCTAGCATTTCCTTGTGGGTCCGCATGCGCAGTATAACCATGGGGAAGGCTTTCTGCATGTTGCGTGATCCCTTTGTGGCCTTGTGGGGCCTCCATTGTGGGTCATGTGATGGGAGATTTAGGCCAGGCGCGCTTCCAGGCCTGACGTCATTTCCCTGTGTTTGACACGCTGATCAGCGGCCTTTCTGGTGGGACTTCCGGTTTTGTCCCTCATTGGCCGTCTGTTTTGCCTGTCACTCAGTACTTTAGTTCTGATTGGCGCCGGGCATCTCCGCTGATCGAAGCCATTTTCTAGTGTCAGCAGTGGGGATTCCCGGCGCGGTGTCCTACTGTTTAGCTAATCTATCATTGGCGGTTGGGTTTATCAATCAACCCTATGGCTTTTGATGATTGGTTTTGTTATATTTCTGGCATCTAGTGTGGGACCATCTGACCACATAAATCCAATGAGAACTAGATAATCATTTCCTGGTTAAGTTATGTAAGGTACGATCAGGTGACCGGATTCATCCAATGAGAAAGCTGGATTTTTGTCTATTGTAAATGGTCCTTACAGGGCATTTTATTTATAAATATATGGCAACCTGGAGTGGATGTTTCATGCCCCAGTAGAAGACACCCAGGTCGAAACGCGTTGGGCTTATTCAGCATCCTCCATGTTGCCCACTCTATTTTTTATATAGTGATCACGTTTTTATTGTTATAAGTCTTTTTTAAAAATAAAAAATACCCCATTTTTATCTGCACTATGTGGAGGCGTATTTTTTCTTTCCACATACCATCCGAATGAGACCAAGTTCTTACTCTAATTCCACATGAGATGTCTTCGCTTTTCTGATTCGTACCTTGGTATCCACTGTGAGGACCTACCTGGTGGCCCCCGGAGATCCTTCCTTATGCCCTGGGTGGCACCCTGCTCATTTGATTCCCTGTCGCTGACAAGGGAATCTACAGGATCTGGTAAGAGTTTTATATATATACCAGCTTTTCCTCGATTGTTCCATCTGGTTGATGTGCTTTCCCTGTGGATTTAATCTTCTTTCAAACGTTGGAAAACCATCCCTCTTCCAATTACATCCATTTTTAATTTAGTGGGACATTAAACTCTTCACTTTTTCATCATTATAGACTTTATACACATCACATATTATTTAGATGAATCACCAATATTTTGTTGGATTGAAGCACAATTGAGGATCACTGTTTGTACTTTGACTACATATATATTCATTATGCGCTACATTTTGTTTATCATGTATTTATTGTTTTTGTCACATTGTATGTAGCAGCTTTTTCCCTTTGTATTTTGTTAGCGCAGTGTTTTTTTCTATACAACTCCTCCATAGCCTCCTCCACAGCACTCTCCACCTCTTCTCCACCCTCCGCTGTTAATGACTCCACACTGGTGGGTGGCACTTCTACTCTCTCCTCCACACCCTGGTGTCCACTTTCTTCCTCTTCCACCTCCACCTCCTCCTCCTGTCTTTCAAGAGAGTCAGACAGCACCTGTGTGGACACTGATCGTCCACTCTCAGCAGTGCGCCCTACAGCTTCAGCATAAGAGACATAAGCCCTTCTTACTTTTGGACAATTCTTCACTGGGTGATTACGCTGTCCACATATATCACAGGCCCGCTTAACCAAGCAAGCTCCAGCCTCATATCCCTCCTCCCCACAGTTCCGGCAGTACATCTCCACATTACATTCATCTCTGGCAGCATACTAATGATAGAGCTCCGCCTCTTGACCACTCCCTCAGGACCAGTGAATAGCATAAATGAAAGGCCTAGTTAGGCCCCACCCCATTCTCTATACTTAGCTACATACCGAAACGTACAAGGGTGGGACCGTATGTTGCTATGGTTTGGTGTCAGGAAATGAAAATTACGGTAAGTATTTGATACAATTTTCCATTTTCCTGACTCCAACTTGGCAGCATACTAGCGATAAATAACTAACAGACAGGGTGGGATCTACTTGTCAAACCAATCTACCAATCATACCAATAGTCCTTCCTACAAAGTCCCCCGATGACAAGGCCCCTGGGTCTATTCTGTCAAGTTTGAGTAGACCACGATACCCATCTACAGATGGGCACCATAGATTCTCTTGAATGTGCTGCCTATGAGGCTTCAACCGCTCTGGTAGAGTGCTCCTCCGCCGCTGACGAAGGCTCGCGACCCCTAGTCCTATATGCAAAACCAAGCCTGCTAAGATCCAGGCAGTAATCTCTTTCCCTTGATGATTCCCAGTTGGAATGACAAAAGGTTTATTTAGATGACCTGAAAGGGGCAATTGTGGACAGATACTACTTTAAAGTTCTGAAAATGAACAGTACGTGTGACTTTCCTGTGTGATGTTCTGGAAAGTTAGGCAATGTCCAGCTGTCTGGTTAAATAGCATGCTGTTGCTATGTTTGATGCAGGATGATATATATATATATATATTTTTTTTTTTTTACTTTGAAGCTCCAAGAGCTTGAATCTCTGATATCTTCTGCTTATAGTTCTTGCAATTGATACGGCCTTGTAAGTGATGGCCTGAACCAAACACTGCTCTGTTGGAACAAACTGTTAAACTGATATGAGATCCAGCAACTCCAATAGATCTTTCTTCCTTGGTGACCGACACCTCACGACTGCCCTCAAAAGTTGTGCAAACTGGATTCTTGGCCCATTTAAATGTGTTATTGCCAATATAGCCCACACTCGTGAGCTATGTGAGGATAGGCTAAGGCCTGGAGGAAGTATAGAAGTATAGAACAGCTGACACTGGAAGGGCAGTAGGATCAATGTCTCGCCCTACCAAGAAAAAGCAAACTTGTTCCAGAATTAGGACTAGATGTTGTAAGTAGAATGTCTTCTCGCACACAACAAAGTAGAGATCACTCTGGAGTGAAACTTGAGCAACCGAAGTTGCCCATCCTCCCTCTTTAGTGCCCATGCTTGCAGCCCCAGCCTGCGTATGTTATGGAGGGGAAATGTGTTCTGTATCCTGAAATGAATAGCCAGGGAAATCCGAGAGCCTCCTGGTCAACATGGAGGACTGGCTATGACAACTATGTTCTCCCTTGACAGCCTCAAGAGGAATCTCATTTACAGGAAATGTTGGGGAAAAATATATAGGTTAGATTCAGTCCCAGGGAGAGACCAGAGCATCTGCCCCCTGCGCTTTGGGGTACGGAAACAAAGTCAGACCAAAGTTTGTGATTACTGTGGGAAACGAGGAGGTCTGTCTGTGGTAGGCCCCACCTGTGAACCAGCTTAGAGAAGACCTGGGACGTAGACCCACTCGTGCTCTGGGAAGCTTGTACTTGTTCAAAAAATCCGCTGGGAGGTAAACTGCTTCCGGAATTTTGCTGGTGATCTTCTGCCCCAGGCATTATGGGTTTCACCTCTCTCAATAGCATATTGCTGCGAGTTTCCCCCTGGAGCTGAATATAGGCAATTGCTGCCCTGTTGCTAAACTGCAAGGAGATTGGTCTTCCTTGACGCTGTGTAGTAAGGCCAAAGTGCTAAAAGGGCTGTTTGAACCCCAAGCGCATTCAAGATTACCCTCCTTGGCTGGGAATCTCTGCTTGCCTTGACCGAAAGTCCCTCACAGTGCATCTTCCCGGCTGTCTTGCAGACATGATTCGTAGGAATTCTCCAGTCTAAAGGTCCTAACGGACCAAGACTTCCTCAAGGTCTTTCCATCACCGCGGACTGCTACCCATACTGAGTAACACTTATTAACTGTGTTTGATCCTGTTTCCTCCCTTGCACTAAGAATTCTAGTTGAAATTTGCGCAGGTGCCCATGCACCCCAGGAATCATCTATATGCATGATAAAGTTGTGCCCAGATGACTGAGGTACTGAGAAGCCATCAAACAAGCGGAAGTATTCATCCTCAGAATTCTGTTTCTGACTGTCACCACTTCCTCTGATGGAAATAAAACAGAGGAACTAGCAGAGCACCCCCGGGTACACCAACCATTGGGATGGAGAAAGTTGGCTTTGCTTTCCCTCTAAGGTGTGAGGATAGGATAGGCATCCTGACAATCCAGCAACAGCCTCCAGCCATGTGGTTATACTGTTTAATGGACTCCGTCTTAAAGATCTGAAAGAGAACGCCCAAAAGGGTTCGACCTCTTCCTGATCTGCAACTGGACACTAACCAACATCCCCTGTGAACTCCAAACAGGATTGGGTAGAAAACCTGCAATCTCTCTTGAGTCTGAGGTGTCTGTAAGCATTGTAGCAGCCACCCTCTGTTGTGGTGGACTTGGCAGGTCCGTGGGAGAGAAATGGTCTGGAGGAGGAGCAGTGAGGAATCTCCCGAAGTGACAACGAGTGCCTGATACCTTCATCCAAAGCTCTGTACAACATGGTGTCCAGAAACCCATGAAGCATGCCTTCTAGGTCTTACCTTAAGAGTCTGGGCATGCACTTGTGTGACTGGCTCACTGATTTTCCCAGAAGTCTGCACTAAGATACAAGTCAGATTTTTGGCATCCACTGCTACAAAAATGTCATTTTTGGCAAGATACTACCAATAGGAAATCATGTCTAAAGGGATGCAGACCCTGCCACTCTCCTCAGAGTCCTGCAGGTGCAGCAGCTGGTTGATAATTATTAAACCATTCCCATTAGACTCACCCAGTACATGGGCTGGTTATTGCTGGTCTGCTGCCACCTGCAGATGCTACAGTATGTAGGAGCTGGTTGACCTTTAGCTTTTTCATGGTATATAGTTTAGACAGCCTGTTTATATTGGCATTTTTATCGAACCCCCTCCATTCTTTCCCACTTTTGTTTCTAGGAAGTATTACGCAGCCCAGGGTCTCAACCATATGGCCTCCCTAGCCACCAAAGTGCCAGGGTGCTCTTCCAGTGGTTAGACAAGCAACTAGGAGAGACTTCCTGGTCAGCCTCCTTTTGAGTAGCAGACTGCTGCATCTGTAATATACAGTGGGGATGAAAAGTATTCAGACCCCCTTACATTTTTCACTCTTTGTTATATTGCAGCCATTTGCTAAAATCATTTAAGTTCATTTTTTTCCTCACTAATGTACATGCAGCACCCCATATTGACAGAAAAACACAGAATTGTTGCCAATTTTGCAGATTTATTAAAAAAGAAAAACTGAAATATCACATGGTCTTCAGTATTCAGACCCTTTGTTCAGTATTTAGTAGAAGCACACTTTTGATCTAATACAGCCATGAGTCTTTTTGGGAAAGATGCAACAAGTTTTTCACACCTGGATTTGGGGATCCTCTGCCATTCCTCCTTGCAGATCCTCTCCAGTTCTGTCAGGTTGGATGGTCAACATTGGTGGACAGCCATTTTTAGGTCTCTCCAGAGATGCACAATTGGGTTTAAGTCAGGGCTCTGGCTGGGCCATTCAACAATCACGTAGTTGTTGTGAAGCCACTTCTTTGTTATTTTAGCTGTGTACTTAGGGTCATTGTCTTGTTGGAAGGTAAACCTTCGGCCCAGTCTGAGGTCCTGAGCACTCTGGAGAAGGTTTTCGTCCAGCATATCCCTGTACTTGGCCGCATTCATCTTTCCCTCAATTGCAACCAGTCGTCCTGTCCCTGCAGATGAAAATCACCCCCACAGCATGATGCTGCCACCACCATGCTTCCTTGTTGGGACTGTATTGGACAGGTGATGAGCAGTGCCTGGTTTTCTCCACACATACCGCTTAGAATTAAGGCCAAAAAGTTCTATCTTGGTCTCATCAGACCAAAGAATCTTATTTCTCACCATCTTGGAGTCCTTCAGGTGTTTTTTAGCAAACTCCATGCGGGTTTTCATGTGTCTTGCACTGAGGAGAGGCTTCCGTCGGGCCACTCTGCCATAAAGCCCCAACTGGTGGAGGGCTGCAGTGATGGTTGACTTTCTACAACTTTCTCCCATCTCCCGACTGCATCTCTGGAGCTCAGCCACAGTGATCTTTGGGTTCTTCTTTACCTCTCTCACCAAGGCACTTCTCCCCCAGTAGCTCAGTTTGGCTGGACGGCCAGCTCTAGGAAGGGTTCTGGTCGTCCCAAACATTTTCCATTTAAGGATTATGGAGGCCATTGTATTCTTAGGAACCTTAGGTGCAGCAGAAATGTTTTTGTAACCTTGGCCTGATCTGTGCCTTGCCACAATTCTGTCTCAGAGCTCTTCAGGCTGTTCCTTTGACCTCATGATTCTCATTTGCTCTGACCTGCACTGTGAGCTGTAAGGTTTTATATAGACAGGTGTGTGGCTTTCCTAATCAAGTCCAATCAGTATAATCAAACACGGCTGGACTCAAATGAAGGTGTAGAACCTCAAGGATTATCAGAAGAAATGGACAGCACCTGAGTTAAATATATGAGTGTCACAGCAAAGGGTCTGAATACTTAGGACCATGTGATATTTCAGTTTTTCTTTTTTAATAAATCTGCAAAATTGTCAACAATTCTGTGTTTTTCTGTCAATATGGGGTGCTGTGTGTATATTAATGAGGAAAAAAATGAACTTACCATAAATGATTTAAGCAAATGGCTGCAATATAACAAAGAGTGAAACATTTAAGGGGGTCTGAATACTTTCCGTCCCCACTGTATGTAGCAAGGACCCAGGCCTCCTTCAGTCCAATGAGAACCTCCAGAGCCATGAGTTGTCGACATGCCTCCACATAGAGTGGGTCCTAAGGCATAGTAGGTGCAGTGCAATGTAGATTTATGGGCACTAGACACCTAAGGTGTGTCACCTGTCCAGGATTCACCCGGACAGTTTGGGTTTTGAATCATGTGTAAGGGTTTCAGCCCACCTGAAACCTGAACACATTACCCAGACCAGGCTGTGGCTCCGCAAGTAACCAAGTTAGTCATACACAAATCTGTTGCCGCTGTAGGCAGCTGTTTGACATCACTGAAACGTGTCTGTGCAACGACAACCCGGCAGGCTCCCAGACTTCTACAGGAAGACAGCCACGCAGGGAAAAGCATCTAGCAAGATGCCACATTTGCACGGACAAGAATGCTGTCTCCTATGGCAACAGTCTCCAACAGTTTCCAATACAAGTGTAACAGTTGCTTCAGGTTATTAAGGTGAGTTCAAAACATATTCTTGTGCCACTCTTATCAATAATAAAGACATTTGGCATTACCTGTTAGCTGCATACTCCTCCAGGCATTGTCTACTCACCAGCCTCCTGGGCATAGATACCACAGCACAGGCCCTGCAGGACTCTTGCTGGGACGCTGGCTCTGGGGAAGAGGAAGAAAGAAGTCTTCCTTGGAACTTTTCTCCTGAGTGGGAGCGTCATCCAGGCTATGCTCCTCTGAAGAATGTCCACTTTGCCTTGGCCCGGCCCTTTTGAGAGAGTGGGCGTGCGGGGCTGAAGCAAATCAAAGCAATCCGCACGAGGGCACTCTTTTCCTGAAAACTTACCGATATGGTGGTCCCCACCTTAGTTGTTGAGGGTCTTTGTATGAGCAGTAACTGACTCTTCATCTGTGGAGAAATGGGACGGCCAGCTGAGGTGAGGATAGCTGAAAAGCAACAGAAGGAGCAGGAGTAGATATAGGAGAAAGGATTCCACTTTCCTTTTTTATTTATCTACATATTGTATACCTACATGTATATACACACATATCTACATATGTACACACACATATATCTACATACTAGGGATGAGCTTTCTGTTCGGGTCGAACATGAGTTTGACTCGAACATTGGCTGTTTACCTGTTCGTCGAAAACCAAACATTAAGGGCCATTCGCGTCAAATTAGAGCGGCGTGTAATAGCCCATAATGCACTGCGGGAGTGCAGTGCATTGCTGAATGATGATTGGCCAAAGCATGCACCATGACCTGCATGCTTTGGCCAATCCCAGCTAAGAGAGCCATAATTGGCCAAAGGCAGGGTGCCTTTTGCCAATCATGTCCCAGACCATATAAGGCCTGGGACACCATATAAGGCCCCACACCATATAAGGCTGCCTGCACGTTGCCCCCGTGTAGTGTGTTGTTGGTTTGGATGGAGAGAGAGTGTCATTTAGATTGAGCAGGCAGGCAGGTCAATTAGTTTGCTGCAGCGTATTTAATATATATATATATATATATATATATATATATATATATATATATATATATATATATATATCTCCACTGTATCCAGTTTAGCTATAGCTGACTGCAGGCCATTCCTGTGCAGTTTCTACTACTTTTCTGGTGGTGTACACAGTACACAATACATACAGTGCACCCATAGTTACTATTAGACTTCTGGTGGTGTACACAATACCGTTCACCCCTAGTGCAGATGCTACTACTTTTCTGGTGTACACAATACAGTACACCTATAGTTGTTATTACACTTCTGTTGGTGTACACAGTACCATGCACCCCAAGCAGTGGCGGCTAGTGCTCAAAATTTTTTTGGGGGGGGCGCAAACAAACAACAAAAAAAATCAATCGCAGCCACTGTGTCATCAAAACGCAGCCACTGTCATCAAAACGCATCCACTGTGTCATCAAAAATGCATCCACTGTGTCATCAAAACACATCCACTGTGTCATCAAAACGCATCCACTATGTCATCAAAAACGCATCCACTGTGTCATCAAAAACGCATCCACTGTGTCATTAAAACGCATCCACTGTGTCATCAAAAGGCATCCACTGTGTCATCAAAAACACATCCACTGTGTCATCAAAACGCATCCACTGTGTCATCAAAACGCATCCACTGTGTCCACTGATCCCAGACACCATGATTGTCTCCTTAATAGCAGCCAGCATCTCTTTGAACAAGGGGGAAGGGGGGCAAGTTATCATAGAAGGATACTCACAGTGATTTGGGGGGCTGGAAGTGGATGCTGGATGTGCTAGGGGCCACTTTGGGAGCAGAGAGGATTTGTGCTGGGGGGATCTAATTTTATATTCAACCCCCCTTCTAGCACAAATCCTCTTTGCTCCCAAAGTGGCTCCTAGCACATCCAGCACCCGCTTCCAGCCCCCCAAATCACTATATCTTTCTTTGATAACCTGCCCCCCTTTCCCTGCAAGTGTCATTTTCAGACCTCAGATCTGCACGTCCTGTTGATGTGTCCATTCTCCTCCCCCTCCCCCTCTGTCTGTGTATAGGAAGGCACTCGGAGGTGTCTTCAGTCCGTGTGTTAGTGAGACAGGAGAGGGGGGGGGAATGGGGAAGAGAGGGACAGATGCAGCTGTGCTGTGCTGGAGCTTACCCTCCTTGCGGCCTCTACATAAACCAGACTGGAACCCGTCCCTCGTGCTGCTCTCTTACCTTCCTCCTGAAGCTCCGCTCGGGCTGAAGAACAGAGCTGCCGACGTCACTTCCGGCTTTTGTCTTTCATGAAAGCCGGAAGTGACCTCGAGACTTGAAAAGCAATGCTCCCGCCCATAGAATCACACTGATTCTACGGGCGGAAGCTAATCGGCATTTTCGATTGCGCTGCAAGGCGGGTTATAAGCCCGCAAATGAAGCGCCACGTCTGTAATCTTGTGATTGCATTGACGTGGCGCTTCCCATAGTGCACTGCGTCCGGCGCCACAGTGCACGTTGTTAAAAGACTTTTTTTTTGTTGTTGTTCTTTATATAGGCGCCATTTATATAGGCGGTGACTCCGCCCCTTTGTGACATCACGGTTCCAGCATGCGCAGGGACTCTGGGGTCACGCCCCCTTATGACGCCAGAGTTCCTGCGCATATGCTGGGACCGTGACATCATAAGGGGCGTGGTCACCGCCTATATAAATGGCTCTGCAGCTCGCACACAGCATTCCAGCCGGAGAGAGCGTCATGTCAACATTGGAAGAAGAGAAGAAGCGACGAGACATCGGTAACAAGACAGCGGCAGCAGACCGGGCCCCTGCTGGCAAAAGAGCTGGAAGAAGATATTGGAGGGGCCCAGGAGAAGAGGAGGAACACTGGGAGAAGAGGCGGAACACCGGGAGAAGTCGGAAGAAGACCCCCCCGAAGTTGGAAGAAGACCCTGGAGCTGCCTAATAAATTACTCTTAAAACCTGTGTACTGTGTTTTTTTTTTTTATTGACACTTTTTTCCTTAGGTGAATGGGTAGGGGTACGATGTACCCCATACCCATTCACATAGGGTGGGGGGCCCCCTTATTAAAGGGGGCTCCTGGATTCCGATAAGCCCTCCGCCCACAGACCCCGACAACCAACGGCCAGGGTTGTCAGGAAGAGTCCCTTGTCCTAATCAATGGTGGGTCAAGGCGCCCCCCTCCCCCAAGGCACCCACCCCCCCATCTTGAGGGCATGCGGCCTGGTACAGCTCAGGAGGGGGGTGCTCGCTCGTCCCCACCCCCTTTCCTGACTGGCCGGGCTGCGTGCTCGTGTAAGGGTCTGGTATGGATTTGGGGGGGACCTCCACGCCGATTTTTCGGTGTAGGGGGTTCCCCTTACAATCCATACCAGACCTAAGGGCCTGGTATGCCCCTGGGGGGAACCCACGCCCATTTTTCATTTAAAATTTGACGCGGTGTTCCCCCTCAGGATTCATACCAGACAGCTGTCAGCACTGCCTGTCGCTCATCACGGAAGGAAAAAAAAGTTTTCCTTTCCCGATGAGTAAGCCAGCGCGACATGCACAGCAACCTGTCGCCGAGAACCAGCGCGATGGGATCACGCTGGAAACACAATCTCGCGGTCAGGTACTGTACACATATATATACCCACACATCCACATACCTTTTTTTTTTAACGTGTATATACGTGTACACACCCCCATATCACATATACATACATATACACACATGCAACACCTGCAGAGGACAGCAAGGAATGGAAAAGGTAATAAAAGGCAAAAGAGGGAGACATAGGTAAAAAGGTACAGGCGACTCTGTATGGCACAAGGGGATAAGAGAGAGATAAAACATAGCTGCCCCCTCCATATTCCACAAGCGCTGCAGTTACCAATTTTAAAAGCAGATTTCGTTCCCAAAGAGGAAATGCTGCAGGAGCCCCAATAAGACCCACAGAAGGGGCCCCCAGACTATAGCACATTTTAGCAGCCTGAGCGCTGGGACTTCGCACTGGGAGAGGCTCAACCCAGCCGGATGCTGCACAGAGGCAGAGGGGGGAACATAGTACTGCTTACTCTTCACTGGTGCGCTGGGGTATGAGGAAAAAAAGAAGAATGGGGTGGGGCCTAACTAGGCCTTTCATTTATGTTATTCACTGGTCCTGAGGGAGTGGTCAAGAGGTGGAGCTCTATCACTAGTATGCTGCCATGTTGGCATCAGGAAATGCATGTTCACCCAATGTAGAGACTGAACTTCAAAGTGGGTACACCTGTTAAGGATGTCCTTAAATTACTAACCCAAAAGCACAAAAAAAGCAAAGTCCCTGAGCATGCCCAGACCAACCCAAATGCAGCTAGCACAAAATAAGCCACCCCCCTGTCCAAAATTAAGCACACCATCCAGCATGTCCTTATTTAAGGTTAAGAAAAAAGAAGGTTGAAAAAAGTACTGGACTGCATCAAAAACGTATCATAAATGCACTGAAACGCATAAAAAACGCACATGCAGAAAAGCATCTGGACTGCGTTTCTATGGTGTGAACTAGCCCTAAAGCTAGTAACTTGGGGGGGGGGGGTTACTCTGCCTGCCTGTATAGTGGCGCATCTGTAGCATGTATCCAAAATGCTGCTTCAAAGATGTACGGCTTTAGAGGAAACTTACAAATCGACATTGCAGCTGCAAGATTTTAACACATACAAGGCCATTTGGGGCTGTAAAGGCTTAAAATGAGAACCCCCCACGTAAAAAATACCACCCCAAAATCAATAAATATTGTGCCCCTCCCACACACTAACAAACCCCTAGCCAAACACACAGCAAGCCAGCCCATGAATGGGGGGTGTATGCTTGGGGGCAGGAGGGGCTCGGGAACCCCAAAATTCAACCACCTTGTTCCCATATTCAGGAGGACAAGGGCCTCTTCCACGGAACCCTAGGCTAGGGTTGTGAAGGGCAGAAGACAGGGGGCTTTACGGAATGTGGAAAGCCCCTTTAAACTAGTGGGTACAAAGTGCTTTGTGGTTGGTATTGGGCTGAGCCCAACATGCCCCAAAGGGAGCCACCTATGTTGAGTGCATGTGGCCTTGTATGGTTCAGGAGGGGGTTGGGCGATCGCTCTTCTCACCCCTAGCTGGCACTGTTGTATGCCCTGAAAAAGGATGTTATTTGGATTGGTGAAGGCAGCTCACAGCCTTTTGAGAATGGAGTGGAGTGTGGAGTTCCCCTTTATAGCAAAAGCTAGCCCAAGGAAATCATATGCATTAGAGGGGGAAGGTTAAATGCCCTTTTAGGAGGAGCTAGAGAAGAGAGAGTCTTTTTACATAATTTTAACAAAGGTGCATGTGACATGTTGGCAACGTAGCATGCTAACATGACCTGTGTGGAAATATCATTTAAAAAAAAAAACATAAAGGTGAACCAGCGTAAACAAAAAATTGTCAAGTTTAGAATTGCGCCCGTTCAACCCATGTAATTGCATTTGTGTTGCTTGACATTTACTAAGATTCTGGCCACGCAATGAACAAACGCATTTGAACAAGCGCAAGAGCCGCTTGTGCATGTGCAGTGCTTAAATTGATCTCACGCAGTTCTAAGCGTACTTGCAGGCACAGCAGGCTTGCTCAGAAAAAGTTACTTTCTCATGCTATTTTGGCCATATTTGTTACTTGGGCAATTGTTACTATACTTCCTCACATCAACCCACATCACCCCATAATATTGGCACCTCAATCTTCTGTTAATATTGAATTGAAGATGCCGTGCGCTATGTCCATAGTGGCGCACATATTTCATTCTCCCGTGCACCAAGATCACTATAGTAAATGGGGATTAGCACTCTGTTACCGGCGTAAAAGTTTCGTAAATATGAAATTCTACTTTGCGCCTTGGCGTGCGTCTCTATTGATGGCGCAAACGTTTCCTAAGTCAGCCCAAATACATGTTACAGTGACAGCAAGCCAGCCTCTATCTAGGCAGCAGTGCAATACAAGAAATACTTAATATGACATGTACAGTACCAAGTCAAACAAATGGAGCATATGACATTAAAAGACTCAGAAATGTTCTATAAGCTGAAATATTGATGTGTTCTCTGCTAGGAGCTGCCATAATCACTTTAACTGCTCTATCCTCTAAAGTGCTGACACTTACAATGAACCCTTCATGATCTGAGTCTGCAAGTGGGTCAGTCCATGCTGTAACACTGTAGTAAACAGCAAAGCAGAGCTGGATGAGGCACTGGGGAAAAATGATGCTCCGATAAGGTGAAGTCAGGAGAAGAATCCTAAGGAAGCATAGTATGAGCAAAGACCTTGACAAAGTTGAGGTAAATTTATAACTGTCATACTGAAATATTAACTAAAAATGAGTTTCAAAAACGGAATTATTTTTTGTAAGAGTCCTGATTCAGGCTCGATTCACACTAATGCGTTTTTTGATGCATTTTGCATTTTGCAGAAATGCAGGGGAATTTTTTAGCATAGGTTCCTATGGAACATGTTCACATCAATGCATTTTGTGCCTCTGTGTTTTTGGAAAGGGTCGGGACTTGTTTCCTGCAAAATGCAGCGTTTTGCATGTAATAGACTTCAATGGACCCGCATCCAAAACGCAAGTACCGCGTTCTTACCACATTTTTTATGCGTTTTTGCCGCGATTTGCATTTTGTGTTTTTTGATGAGTCATCAGCTGTCAGCGGGCTTTCCCGTTGAATGTAAAAAAAAAAAGAATTTCCGGCTAAAAAAAAAAAAAACGTGAAAAAAAAAGCGTGGAGTCCCCCCAGGTCCATACCAGGCCCTTGGGTCTAGTATGGATTTGGAGGGGACCCCCCGAAACCAAAACCCCGAAAAAAAAAAAATCCCTGGCCCTTTCCATAAAATGCACAGATGTGAACTACATCCATAGGAAACCATGTTAATTGAACTGTAGTGTGTTTCTGTAAAACTGATGTAGCACCCTCTACCCTAGGTAGGTGGGTGCCAGAGTAGTGGGTTTGTTTTTGTACTGTTAGCACAGGTAAATTTAGGCAGGCCCATGCTGTGAGCTAGGCCTGTTTGTTTTGATCTGGAGGGGAGTGGTTTAGTGTAGCAGCAGGTGACTGACATGTACTTTAGCTCTTGGGCACCTCCTGTGGTTTTCAGAAGGTTCTAGAAAAGAGGCAGGGCAGAGAGCTGGAGTGACATGGGGTGTATGTGGGAGCCCTGACCAATCCCCAACTAGGATTGGCAGGGGTCAGGCCTCCAATATATATACCCATGGTCAACATGCTGTGGGAGGAGTTGTCAGGTGGAAGAACTAAATGATGGAGTGTTAGACTGTCGTGGTCTGAGGAAACCCCCTTTCTGGGGGGGTGGGTGTACCTCAGGCCTGAAGCTTGGGAGCTGGGGGGGAGCCACTCTCTACACAGTCATTGAGAGGTGTTGTCAGAGAGCTCACCTTGCTGGTCATGGGATTGGCCACCAGAGGGCGTGCCTGTGAGCAAGCCGGCCTATTTAAGTTTGTCAGGCACTCTGTTCAGTGCTGCCTGATCATCAGCTTCCTGTGCCATAGTTCCTGTTTCCTGTCTTGTCTTCCTGTTTACCTGATCTCCTGACGACCCAGATTGCCCTTGGATTCTCCTGTTTGCTGCCTGTACCTGACCTTGGCCTGTTTGACTCCGCTTCTGCCTGCTCCTATTGTACCTTGCTGCCAATCTGTTGCTGAACCCTGCTTGTGTCCCGATCTGCCTGTCTTGCTCCTGCTCAGCACCTGTTACCAGTATTACGGACTACTGACCTGTTGTCTGAAGATCATCTCTCATCCTGTACCTGGATCTCTTCAGTAGGCTCTCATACCATTCTGCACTCTCGTGCCTCCTGTCTGCTCTACCAGGGGCCATGAGTCGGATAAGTAAGGGAGTCTACCCTCTGCCCAAGCGGACTCATCAGTCTGGTAAGTAAAAGTCTGACAGGTGTCCTGGAACAGGAGCAGGAAAGAGGACAGTTGGGAGCACTGCCAGGCAAGTCATTCAGGAGGGATCCATGCCGGGGTCGGTGAGTGAAAAGGACAGTGTGAAACTCTGGGAGAGACATGCCAGGATTTGGTTGTGGAGTCAGAGGGAGAGACTGTGGTGTTTTGGAGTCAAGTCGTTTCAGGCACGAGGGCTGGCAGGATTTGCATCGGACGTGCTGGGATCAGTAGTACACCAAGTGTCTGTTAGCACATTTATTCTTCCCTATTAAAATGGTTGCTACCTCAAAGGGGACTGCAGACTCCTGCCTGTAATGAGCTATTAGGAAAATGTTAGGACTTATTCAGAGTGAGGCCTAGCCATGCGCTAATGAAGACAGGAACCTAGATTTGGACAGTGAAGTGAAGCAAGTGATCTCAAGTAGTGTAGCTAGAGGAGATGTGCAGAGGAAGAGACTGTCAAATCTAGACTCAACCAACATAGATTTCATTGAGAAGCATTCATTATCTGGGCATCCCATGTCCCTTTTCCCCATCCAAGTTTAATCCCCTAATAAAAAACAACAAAAAAACAAGCAAGAGACTGTTCATAATCTGGGAAAGTGTGCCAAAATGGATGGGATGAGGGCGGCTCAAGCGGTCAGATGGCGAGAGGAGCTGAGAGAGCGGCTGAGTCCTCATGGAAGACAGCGGCTGCTGATGTCACGGGCAGCCAAGATGGCACTCGGCAGGTGCCAGATGCAACGGGCCGGGGCTGCACAGTGGATCGGGAGAACGCTTCCCTGTCAGAGGGGGAGCTAGAAAATGAGAGTGACGGAGAGCCAGAGGCGGTGCCGGCAGCGTTGAAAAACACAATGTCGGCTGGTGGAGGTCCAATTCCGCGGCAGCCTGGTAAACAGCCTTCGGGCCTACCTTCTGTGTCTTCTGTGTGTGTGCCTGGGGCTGGGGGGGTGTTGAATGCTGTGGGGTCTGTGTCATTAGCTGGGGTGGCTGGGTGGGCAGGGCCTGGAGAGCGGGAGCTGGTGCAGCTGTTGGCGGGTTTGAGGGACATTTTAGGGAGGCTGGATCCATTAACAGGTGCTGGGGCGCCTACGGTGGCCTGGGTTTCTCCTGTGGTTTATGGAACAAGTGGACGGGTGGCGGATGCTGGCCTGTCAGCGCCGGGGATGGGGACATCGCCTAGTCTACCGCGGACAGCCCCAGGAGCGGCGACTTCATCGGGACCAGCGGCTGGGCAGATGCACCCATCGAGGGATGATGGTGTGGCCGACAGCGGACAAGGTAAGGCGTGAATAAGGAGGCAGATCAGGTCCATTTGGCGGACTCTGCAAAATGTGGGGTGTACGTTTGTTTCGAAGGGCCGCTGGGAGCACACCTCAAGCAGGAGGTCCGGGAAAAAATTTTGAGGGGTGAGTATGTCGAAATTTTTTCCCTTCTTCCACTGGAAAATTTTAATCTGGACAGAGGTAAGTTGGACGATAGCAAGAAGAAGGATGAAGAGAAAAGGCGCTACAGGCTCATTTCCCGGTCGTTTACCAGGCGTTTGCAATTTTGGCCAGCGTTATAGGGGAAAGGGCGCCGGAGAATTATAGTTACATAATTACATAGTAGGTGAGGTTGAAAAAAGACACAAGTCCATCAAGTCCAACCTATGTGTGTAATTATGTGTCAGTATTACATTACATATCCCTGTATGTTGCGGTCATTCAGGTGATTATCTAATAGTTTCTTGAAGCTATCAATGCTCCCCACTGAGACCACCGCCTGTGGAAGGGAATTCCACATCCTTGCCACTCTTACAGTAAAGAACCCTCTATGTAGTTTAAGGTTAAACCTCTTTTCTTCTAATTGTAATGAGTGACCATGAGTCTTATTAAACTCTCTTCTGCGAAAAAGTTTTATCCCTATTGTGGTGTCACCAGTATAGTATTTGTAAATTGAAATCATATCCCCTCTCAAGCGTCTCTTCTCCAGAGAGAATAAGTTCAGTGCTTGCAACCTTTCCTCATAACTAAGATCATCCAGACCCTTTATTAGCTTTGCCGCCCTTCTTTGTACTCGCTCCATTTCCAGTACATCCTTCCTGAGGACTGGTGCCCAGAACTAGACAGCATACTCCAGGTGCGGCCGGACCAGAGCCTTGTAGAGTGGGAGAATTATTGTTTTATCTCTGGAGTTGATCCCCCTTTTAATGCATGCCAATATTCTGTTTGCTTTATTAGCAGCAGCTTGGCATTGCATGCCATTGCTGAGCCTATCATCTACTAGGACCCCCAGGTCCTTTTCCATCCTAGATTCCCCCAGAGGTTCTCCCCCCAGTCTATAGATTGCATTCATATTTTTGCCACCCAAATGCATGATTTTACATTTTTCTACATTAAACCTCATTTGCCATGTAGTCGCCCACCCCATTAATTTGTTCAGGTCTTTTTGCAAGGTTTCCACATCCTGCGGAGAAGTTATTGCCCTGCTTAGCTTAGTATTGTCTGCAAATACAGAGATTCAACTGTTTATCCCAT
Source organism: Lithobates clamitans (assembly GCA_037952925.1). Classification (NCBI taxonomy): domain Eukaryota; kingdom Metazoa; phylum Chordata; class Amphibia; order Anura; family Ranidae; genus Lithobates; species Lithobates clamitans. Next base: position 2,693,124 of record JBBGZY010000665.1, on the reverse strand, counting down.
CCTCCAGGTCGTTTATAAACAAATTAAATAGGATTGGTCCCAGCACAGAACCCTGGGGAACCCCACTACCCACACCTGACCATTCTGAGTACTCCCCATTTATCACCACCCTCTGAACTCGCCCTTGTAGCCAGTTTTCAATCCATGTACTCACCCTATGGTCCATGCCAACAGACCTTATTTTGTACAGTAAACGTTTATGGGGAACTGTGTCAAATGCTCTTGCAAAATCCAGATACACCACGTCTACGGGCCTTCCTTTGTCTAGATGGCAACTCACCTCCTCATAGAAGGTTAATAGATTGGTTTGGCAAGAACGATTCTTCATGAATCCATGCTGATTACTGCTAATGATATCGTTCTTATTACTAAAATCTTGTATATAGTCCCTTATCATCCCCTCCAAGAGTTTACATACTATTGATGTTAGGCTAACTAGTCTGTAATTCCCAGGGATGTATTTTGGGCCCTTTTTAAATATTGGTGCTACATTGGCTTTTCTCCAATCAGCTGGTACCATTCCAGTCAATAGACTGTCTGTAAAAATTAGGAACAACGGTCTGGAAATCACTTGACTGAGTTCCCTAAGTACCCTCGGATGTAAGCCATCTGGTCCCGGTGATTGCTCCGCTCTCTTTTGTTATTTGGATGTGATCGGGGAAGCTTATCGAGTCTACGGGGGTCTTGCACGGCTTAGGTATGACGAGCAAGGCAGGCAGCGTAAGGCAGTAAGTCCATCCTTGCATTGGGACCACAAAGACATTAGTCTTTGGATGCGGCTCATGACCTCGGCAGGGGGTGGGACGTTTTTTCAGTCAGGGGCGGCGACTCTTCTTCATCTGGACAGTCGGCTAAAAAGAGAAAGGGGTATTGTTCGGCATTCAACAAAGGGACTTGCATGTTCGGAATGTCTTGCAAATTCAAACATGAGTGCTCTGGCGGCGGGGGCTCACACTCCCTTAATAGATGCACGCAAAGAGGTAAGGGCAGATCTGGAGAGCTTGCAGGAAAAAGGAAGACTCCAGTGAACATAGTAAGGATGTGTCCGTTTCTAGGTAGGTATCCAAACCAGGAGGTGGTGGACCTGCTGGCTTCTGGATTCGACGAGGGCTTTCGTATTCTGAGTAGGCCTCCCCGTCCACCCCAATCTGCGGACAATTTGAATTCGGCGTTGGCTCGACCGGAGGTGGCGTCTGCAAAATTGGTGATGGGGTTGAGCTGGGCCGCATGGCAGGGCCGTTTATCTCTCCGCCTCTGGATAATCTGGTGGTTTCTCCTTTGGGAGTAGTCCCTAAGAAGGAACCCAACAAGTTTAGGTTGATACAGCATTTGTCGTACACCAGAGGGGTTTCGGTGAATGAGTTCATAGATCTGGGTTTGTGTTCTGTTTTATACACATCTTTCGACGCGGCAGTGTGTTGGGTTCGTGTTTATGGTTGGGGGGCTTTATTGGCAAAAAGGGATATTGAATCAGCTTTTTGCTTGTTGCTGGTGCACCCGGACAATTTTCACTTGCTGGGTTGTAAGTGGCAAGGGCACTATTTCATTGATCAGTGTTTTCCTATGGGGTGCTCCATTTCCTGTTTCTTGTTTGAAACGTTTAGTAGGTTCTTTGAGTGGGTGGTCAGGGAGGTGTCTGGGCTTCCGTCGATCATCCACTATCAGGGTGATTTTCTGTGCATTGGGCCGGCCGCTTCCAATCAATGTAGGGTGTTGGATACAGTTCAGCACATAGCGGAGAGCTTTGGCATTCCGCTGGCGGCAGACAGAACGGAAGGTCCAGCTATGGTTCTGAGTTTTCTGGGTATTTTGATTGACACAGTGGCCATGGAATGCCACCTTCCAGAAGACAAGCTGACCGACTTGCGGGCAGCGGTGGCTTCAGTGCAGGGGGCTGGCAAGTTGACCCTGCATCAACTTCAGTCGCTTCTGGGGAAGCTCAACGTGGTGTGTCAGATCATGTCCCGGGTTGTACTAATTTATTGGCCGATGCTCTCTCGATTTCAGTGGGACAAGTTTCATTGGCCCAGGGAGCGGTGCAACTGGGAGTTTCTTGTCCAGCACGGTTGTGGTGGATTGCCTTGGAGTAGCTGCGACGCTAATTCAGTGGTCGGTGAGTGAGGCTACCTGGGCGGTGTATTCAAGAGCTTTGGAGGAGTGGTTCAGTCTGGTACAGGGTTTGAGCGGTGCAGTAGGCGAGAGTAATGATGGGTTCTTGGTGTTGTATTTCATAGGTCGGAACATGAAGGAGCGAGTGTCGGTGTTGAAAAGTAAGCTTGCGGTGTTGGCATTTTTGTTTAAGTTGTTGGATCATAGAGATTGTACAAAGGATTTTTAGGTAAGGCAGGCAATGAAGGGTTACCACAGGGGGAGCCGGCCGGTGGACGGCCATCGGCCTGTGTCTTTTGAGATTTTGGGTTCACTGTTTCATGTGCTTTCAGATGTGCGTTTGTCAGATTATGAGACCCTTCTGTTCCGGGTGGCTTTTTCTTTGGAATTTTTTGGGGCTCTGCGCATTGGGAAACTGGTTTGTTCTTCCAGAAGGGGGTCCGACAGTTTGCAGTCGACTGATGTGCAATGTAGTAATGAATCAGTGGGTTTTTTTGGATCAGAAGATTCAAGACTGATCAAGTAGGGCGCGGCGTGCAGGTGGAGTTGTTGCAGAGTCATTGGTTTGTCCGGTACAGGTTGTTTCCCGGTTTTTGGAGTTACACCCGGGTTGAGTTGGCCCCTTTTTGCTGCATGTGGACGGTTCGGCCGTGTCCAAGTATCAGTTCCCGGCGGTGTTTAGGAAGTGTTTGGCGGTACTGGGGCATAGGCCATTCGATTTTGCTTCTCATTCTTTCCTTACTGGGGCCGCAACGGAATCAGCGCGCTGGGAGTTAAGCAAGGGGATTTTGCGGTGCATTGGGAGGTGGGAATCTTGGCGATACCGCCTGTACATGCGTGATCATTTGTTGCAAATTAATGTTGTTTATGTGGGGATTTGGGCCAGAATGCTGTCCTGTTTGTCCCCTCTGCTGGTGGGGGGGAGGCTGGCTTTGGCGTTCTTGATTCTTTGTGTGTGGTGTTTCTGTTTTTTCTGTACAGGGAAGGGCTCCTGCCTGATTTGGATAACGGGTCACTCCTACATCCATTGGGGAGCTAGGAGAGCCAATGTTCGGCCTGCCGGACATCAATTGGGCATTCCCAGGGAGGAGGCAGTGGTTTGTTGGATGGGGATGCCTGGTCTATTGTGGAGCAGAATAGTTCCCGTGTTTGAGCGTTATGTTCGGCTTGATAGAGCCCCCGATGTTTTGGTGGTTTATGCTGGGGAGAATGATTTAGGGCTACGGTCCATGAGGGAGCTAATAAGGGACGTCACATTTGACTTACTGATAGTATGGCCTGATATTGAGGCTCATAACACAATTGAGGTGGGCTAGGTCAGTGGCGGACATCAACAAGGCAAGGGTAAAGGTGAATCGGGAGGTGGCGCGCTTTTTGATGCGCAATGGGGGCTTGGCAGTAAGTCATCATGAGTTGGAAACTCAACCCTGGCGATATTTACTAGTGGACAGCGTTCATTTGACCGCCGTCGGTATCGACATGTGGTGTCTGGGGTTGAAGGAAGGTATCAAGAGGGCCCTGAGGGTGTGTCAGGTTTGAGAGGTGGTGGCGGGGTGCTTTTAGGTCATATGGGCACTTAAAAGGTATGGTGTAGGGACCCGTCTGAGGTACGGCTCCCAAAATGGTATGGGTACCTACTAGTTGTCTCGGAGTCGGTGGTTCACGACTGGAGGCCTTAGAAGTGACTAGCAGGTACGGTTCTGGTTTATGCTATTGGGACCCTGGGGTCCATTATCATTAATAAAGCTGTATGTTTGTTTAAAAGGTTATTGATATGTTAATTATTGGGATATTTATATATTTGGTTAATAAAAAGGCTGCTACAGCCAATTTACTACAGTTATTTGTGGCGTGGTCATTAGAGGTAAGGGGGGTGGGTCATTGGCATATCAGGTAACAAGCCATGGTTAATACCATAGTCATGACACTTAAATGTTTTATGCAGAATTAAGTTATAAAAATAAATATTAACAACAACTTTATCCGTGCCCAACAATGCAGCTTGCCAGTGTCCGCCAATGCAGCCTGCCCGTGTCCACCAATGCAGCCTGGCCGTGCCCACCAATGCAGCCTGTGCCCGCCAATGCAGCCTGTGCCACCAATGCAACCTGTGCCACCAATGAAGCCTGTGTCTCTAATGCAGCCTGTGTCTCCAATGTAGCATGTGCCACCAAAGCAGCCTGTGCCACCTATGCAACCTGTGCCACCAATGGAGCCTGTGCCCCCAATGCAGCCTGTGTCCCCAATGCAGCCTGTGTCACCAATGCAGCCTACCTGTGCAGGGGAAGAGAGGAGAGCCGCCGCCCGAATGGTCAGAGAGTCGGGAACATAACAGCTTTAATTTCAATAGCTGTGGGTTCCCCGCCGCACGCCATCACATACAGCTCTTCCCCCTTGTCCAGGGAACTTTAATAGACAGATCACCCATCTCAGGAAGACGATGATCTGTCTATCAAAGTGCCCGGACAAAGAGGAGGGGCTGTATGTGATGGTGTGCGGCAGGGAACACACAGCTAGCTGTTATGTTCCCGGCGCTCTGACCATCCGGGCGGCGGTCTCCTCTTTCTTCCCTGGAAGTACGGCTTCCATCATACAACCCAGGCTGCCGGCATTGCTCGTGCTCCCCCCTGCTCCCAGGCAGCCATAGCTTGGCAGCCTTTAAAGTCCACTCGCAAAATGCGGACAGGCAAGTGGAATTTTTGAGGGCTGATGTAACATGTTACAAAAGGTAAACTTATCCTTTAAATTTATAGTCATTATGCTAAAATATTGTTGTTTTATAGAGCACTTTGTTTATAGCAGAGTAGGGATGACCCGAACACCCCCTGTTCGGTTCGCACCAGAACATGCGAACAGGAAAAAAGTTTGTTCGAACACGCGAACACCGTAAAAGTCTATGGGACACGAACATGAATAATCAAAAGTGCTAATTTTAAAGGCTTATATGCAAGTTATTGTCATAAAAAGTGTTTGGGGACCTGGGTCCTGCCCCAGGGGACATGGATCAATGCAAAAAAAAGTTTCAAAAACGGCCGTTTTTTCAGGAGCAGTAATTTTAATAGTGCTTAAAGTCAAACAATAAAAGTGTAATATCCCTTTAAATTTCATAGCTGGGGGGTGTCTATAGTTTGCCTGTAAATGGGCGCATGTTTCACAGCAAAATGACATTTCGAAGGAAAAAACCCATTTAAAACTACTCACGGCTATTGCATTGCCGACAATACACATAGAAGTTCATTGATAAAAACGGCATGGGAATTCCCCACAGGGGAACCCCGAACCAAAATTAAAAAAAAAAAATGACGTGGGAGTCCCCCTAAATTCCATAACAGGCCCTTCAGGTCTGGTATGGATATTAAGGGGAATCCCGGCCAAAATGTAAAAAAAAAAATGACGTGGGGTTCCCCCTAAAATCCATACCAGACCCTTCAGGTCTGGTATGGATTTTAAGGGGAACCCCACGCCAAAAAAAAAAAAAAAACGGCGTGGGGTCCCCCCAAAAATCCACCCGGTGACCCCGCCCCCCTCTGACGCACGGTGACTTGACGGGACTTCCCTGTGACGTCACTGGGAATGCCACAGGGAAGTCCCGTCATGTCCCGTGCTTCAAAGGGGGGCGGGGTCACCGGGTAGCCCCGCCCCCCCCCCGTTATTTAAGAACCGTCAGAGGAGGAGACGCCGTCACACAGCGGGAGCCTCCCTCCATGCCAGCATGGATGCGTAGCGGCCCGAAGAAGAAAATGAAGAAGAGAAGAAGAGAAGAAGGAAGAAGAGAAGAAGATGAAGAAGAAGATGAAGAGAAGAGCGGGAGCCTCCCCCCATGCCATGGGTGCGGAGCGGCTCGAGGAGAAGAAGATAGAAGACGCCGTGGAGGAGATGCTGGATGAGAACGCCGGAGGAAGAACCAGAAGAAGAAGAAGATGAAGGAAGATAGAAGAAAGAAGAAGCATTTAAATAAAGGAATTGTCAAAAACTGTCTCTTGTATTTTTTAACATTTTTGACAGTTTTTTAGTGAAATGGTAGGGGTAAGTACCCCCTTACCATTTCACACAGGGGGGGCGGGATCTGGGGGTCCCCTTGTTAAAGGGGGCTTCCAGATTCCGATAAGCCCTCCGCCCGCAGACCCCCACAACCACTGGCCAGGGTTGTGGGGATGAGGCCCTTGTCCTCATTAACATGGGGACAAGGTGTTTTGGGGGCTACCCCAAAGCACCCTCCCAATGTTGAGGGCATGTGGCCTGGTACAGTTCAGGAGGGGGGGCGGACTCTCGTCCCCCCCTCTTTTCCTGCGGCCTGCCAGGTTGCGTGCTCGGATAAGGGTCTGGTATGGATTTTTGGGGGGACCCCACGCCATTTTTTTTTCTTTTTTGCGCGGGGTTCCACTTAATATCCATACCAGACCTGAAGGGCCTGGTATGGAATTTAGGGGGACTCCCACGTCATTTTTTTTTTAAATTTTGGTTCGGGGTTCCCCTGTGGGGATTCCCATGCCGTTTTTATCAATGAACTTCTATGTGTATTGTCGGCAATGCAATAGCCGCAAGTAGGTTTAAATGGGTTTTTTCCTTCGAAATGTCATTTTGCTGTCAGACTGTTCTAAACACGGGAAACATGCGCCCCTTTACAGGCATACTATAGACACCCCCCAGCTACGAAATTTAAAGGGATATTACACTTTTATTGTTTGACTTTAAGCATATTAAAATCACTGCTCCTGAAAAAACGGCCGTTTTTAAAACTTTTTTTTGCATTGATCCATGTCCCCTGGGGCTGGACCCGGATCCCCAAACACTTTGTATGACAATAACTTGCATATAAGCCTTTAAAATTAGCATTTTTAATTTCTCCCATAGACTTTTAAAGGGTGTTCCGCGGCATTCGAATTTGCCGCGAACACCCCAAATTGTTCGCTGTTCGGCGAACTTGCGAACAGCCAATGTTCGAGTCGAACATGAGTTCGACTCGAACTCGAAGCTCATCCCTATAACAGAGGTTCGCTCTGGTTATTCAAATATTGGACAGATAGATCCAAATGAGTGAAATGGAATACAGAACCAATAACTACAGCATATATGATGAATCAAACAGACAAATTTACAGAGTCATGGAAAGAAACTTAGGGAAGAGTTCACTGTTTACATCTAAATTTCTATTTTTTCACACAAATAGAGCTTTCTTTTGGTGGTATTTAATCACCACTGGGTTTTTTTTAGGGTTTTTTAATTTTTTTACTAAACAAATAAAAAAAGACCGCAAATTTTGAAAAAAAAAAAAGTTTTTCATATCTTGTTATAAAATTTTGAAAACAGATAATTTTTCTTCTTCACTGATGGGCACTTATGAGGTGGCAATGATAGGAACTAATGAGGTGGCACTGATGGGCACAGACAGGTGGCACTGATAGGTTGCATTAATGGGCACTGATAAGGCGGCACTGATGAGGCTGCACTGATGGGTGGCACTGATAGGTGGCACTGATGAGCACTGACAGGCAACACAAACAGGTGGCAATGATAGTGCCACCTATCATTGCCCATCATTGCCGCCTATCAGTGCCACCTGTTTGTGCTGCCTGTCAGTGCTCATCAGTGCCACCCATCAGTGCCACCCATCAGTGCAGCCTCATCAGTGCCTCCTGATCAGTGCCACCTATCAGTGCCCATCATTGCAACCTGATAGGTGGCACTAATTAGCAGTACTGATGGTCACTGATAAAAAACGCAAAATTTCAGTAAAAAACACACTAAAGTGAACTAAAGGTTGCGCTGAGTAAATAGATACCCAACATGTTAAACCTTATATTTGTGTGTGCCCATGAAAAACTTCAGTACCCTATATATTCTATAGGTGACACTTTAAAAGCCCCCTCTAGGTCATCAGTTTAGTGTTTTGGAGGAGGTCTTGTGCTAGAATTATTGCTCTCACTCGGCGTGTGCGGCGATATGTAATATGTGTATCACAATCAACGTTTTCAAGTGTAGGCACCCTGGACACTTGTGTTTACTTTCATATGTGCATATATGTGGAGGTGGGGGGCCTCAACATTTTTTGGGGGGTATTTTATGTGCTTTTGATTGTAGTTTTAATTTGATTTTTTTTGCTTACCTTTTTTTTCTTTACATGGGGCAAAAACTCCCCTATGTGATGATTTTTTTGGTGACAGGTTCTCTTTAATGAGACATGCAGGGTCTAAAAGACCCTGCATGTCTCCTCTGGGCTCCACTGAAGCCAGGCACCCCCTGTGGGGGTCTGTCAATGGAGGGAAGGGGTGGTATTTGAGGGGGTAGGGGGTCTGTCAGTGGAGGGGGGTAGTATTTGAGGGGGTTTAAGGGTCTGTCAGTGGGGTAGTGGTCTGTGATTGGGGGAGGGGGTGGTATTTGTGGGGGTTGGGAGTCTGTTAGTGGAGGAAGGGGGTGGTATTGGGTGGGTTGGGGGTCTGTCAGTGGAGGGAGCTTTATGACCTGGAGAAAGGGCTATGCACCGACAAAAGGAAGTCATTGTTGTCTTTTTGGCTTCAGCATCCCTGGACCAGCTCCCGTGCCTGGCTTTGCCCACAGTTGTCGGATCCTTTCGGCTGCCTCCCGCCAGCCCGTGACATCATTATCGAGCGACGACCGCAGATCCCCGCAAACTGTCACTTCCTGGTGCCCCCTGCCACCGTTCATCCGTCCTGGTGTCTCCAGCCTGTCACCCACACAGGTTGAAATATTTCTGCTCTCCACGACAGTTTGGGCTACATCACCACCTCAGATTGGGACCTTCTGATTGTGGTCTTCCTTTTCATCTTGTCCCCCAGTGTGGTTGGCCTCCTCAACTCTCAGGAGCTCCCCTGTCATCCATGTGATATCAGCCTCCAGGTACTTACATCTTATGCTGTGGTTCTCCATGTCCACCAGTTGGCTGTTTTATGACTGCTGTGTTGCCTCAATGTTTACCATCATCCCTAATAAAATAAATGCTTTTTGTTTTTACACCCAAGGTTGAGTGTCACTGATTTGCCACAGTACAGCACTATTTCCAATTTTGTTTTTTTATACCCGACCCCTCAAACTACCTATCCCTGCCCCACTGACTACCCCCACTATTCTCCCTCCTGCTCCCCACTGGTACACCCTCACCCTTCTCCCAACTACCGACCTCTCCCCTACCCCCCAACTACTGACCCACACCCCACCAACTACCGCCACCCAACAGACCCCCACGGACAGACCAACCCCCCCATATACAACCCCTTCCCCTACTGACAAACCCCCAACACCTAAATACCACCCCTACCCCCACTGACAGATCCCTGGGATTGTAGATCCCTACAATCCCAAAATACCACCCCTGCCTCCACTTAGAGACCCCCAAATACCCCCTTTCCCCCCACTGACAGACCCCCAAACTCCCCAAACACCACCCCTCCCCCATTGACAGACCCCTACTCTCCCAAATACCACACCCTCCCCCCCACTGACAGACCCCCAAATACCACTGCTCCCTCCACTGACAGATTTCCACGGGGGGTGCCTGGTTTCAGTGGAGCCCAGAGAAGACATGCAGGGTTTAAAAGACCCTGCATGTCTCATTAAAGAGAACCTGTCAACAAAAAAAATCTATGCCTATAGGGGGCTTTTAAAGCATCGCCTATGGAAAATATAAGGTACTGAAGTTTGTCGCCATTTCATGAGCGCACGCAAATTTATAGAGACAAGGAGAGAGGCACCTCTAGGTGTAGGATTAAGACAACTTTAATAGCACTTAAAAATGGTAACTCACATTTGTGAAATATAAAATAGGCACATCAAAGGTATGGTCCCAGCAAGGGGAGGGGTTCATCGGTAGACTGTCCAGTCCTTTATTCCCTTGTGGGAGAGCACTGTGCTCACTGTACAACACTGCTGTGTGGAAAGCCGGCTGCGGTGGAGGAAAGTCAAAGCGAGGCTTGAAGCGTAGATGGTGAGATGGTGAGGAAGGATGACGTCTCCGGTAATGCGACGTGTCATTTTACCAGCATGCACTGCTGCACAGTCAAATAGCATTTTTAACTTGCATCCAGACTCAGAAAACAGTCCTTGAGCTTTATTTTTGTTTTATTTTATTAGCTTTAGCTTTTGTTTTGGTTTATGGGATGCCCAAATTGACAGTAATAGAAAAAGTTCAAGGGACAACTTCCTCCCTACAGTGGCTTGAAAAAGTATTTATACCCCTTAAAATGCACTGCATTTTTTCATGTTACAGCCAAAAATGTAAATATATTTTATTGGGATTTTATGTGTTGTGGAAATTTTACGAAGATGTATTTAATATGTATTGTCATAGTGTCTCCCAGTGTTAGTACTCCCACAGCCTGGTCTAAAGAGCTTACTGGGGCAGACTGATGCTGGTTGAGATCCGTTTGGTAGTGGAAAACTTCCTGAGGTTGGAGAGAGGTGTTTGCAGAGTGGGGATATGTCTGCTGGCGAAAGGGCCCCTGTATGATGCACAGACGTTCATCTGGGGGGGATGTGTTCACTCTGCTAAGGCATTATCGATTAGGGGATGTACGCTTGTGTGTCTCTGTGTGCCTGATCTAACACACGTAGCGTACACCTGCAGATAATCTCCCATCAGCAGGAATGGTAGTATAGTCCGGGTATACTTTGTTCTCTGAACAAAGCAGAATAGGGATTCATGAAAAATGGTAAAAACGGGAGTCTTTGAGTTGTTTTTGTCAGGAACAGCGTTCATGTTTGTTAGCCATGCGGCTTCCTTTGCTTAGTTGAAGAGCATTGCTTCCAGGTAAAACATACACACTGTCCCTGCCCAGACACGCCCATAAGGCTCCCCTAGTCATTATTCATTGGTTGTTGTATAAGCTCAGCCTGTTGGAAGGATTTCCTGTGTTGACATTCATATCCTGTGAGGTCATATCCTGTGGAGGAAGCAATTGGCTGTTGGGGCCAGGACTTCCTGTTTGTGACTTCCTTTTTGTGTGTGAATAAAAGTCAAGAGCCTCTGCCCAGGAGAGTCAGATGAAGGAGTGATGGAGCTAAGATGGTGATTATGTCTGTTTACTGGGGAAAAGCAGCCAAGGGGCCCATGGTAACTCTGGAGGAGCTGCAGAGATACGCAGCTCAAGTGGGAGAATCTGTCCACAGGACAACTATCAGTCGTGCACAACACAAATCTGGCCTTTATGGAAGAGTGGCAAGAAGAAAGCCATTGTCGAAAGAAAGCCATAAGAAGTCCCGTTCCCAGTTTGTGAGAAGCCATGTGGGGGAGACAGCAAACATGTGGAAGAAGATGCTCTGGTCAGAAAAGACCAAAATTGAACTTTTTGTGCTGAAAGCAAAACGCTATGTGTGGTGGAAAACTAACACTGCACATCACCCTGAACACACCATCCCCACTGTGAAACATGGTGGTGGCAGCATTATGTTGTGGGATGGTTTTCTTCAGCAGGGACAGGGAAGCTGATCAAAGTTCATGGGAATATGGATGGAGCCAAATACAGGGCAATCTTAGAAGAAAACCTGTTATGCCCTGTACACACGGTCGGATTTTCCGATGGAAAAAGTGCGATCGGATTGTGTTGTCGGAAATTCCGATCGTGTGTGGGCTCCATCTGACTTTTTCCGTCAGAATTTTCAACACACAAAGTTTGAGAGCAGGAAATAAAATTTTCCGACAACAAAATCCGATCAGTTAAATTCCGATCGTGTGTACACAAATCTGACACACAAAGTGTCACGCATGCTCAGAATAAATTAAGAGACGAAAGCTATTGGCTACTGCCCCGTTTATAGTCTTGATGTACGTGTTTTACGTCACCGCATTCAAAACGATCGGATTTCCCGACAACTTTGTGCGACCGTGTGTATGCAAGACAAGTTTGGCCCAAAATCCGTCGGAAAAAATCAGACAGATTTTGTGGTTGGAATGTCTGATCAATGTCTGATCCTGTGTACAGGGCATTAGAGTCTGCAAAAAACTTGAGACTGGGGTGGAAGTTCACCTTCCAGCAGGACAACGACCCTAAACATACAGCCAGAGCTACGATAGAATGGTTTAGCTCAAAGCATATTCATGTGTTAGAATGGCCCAGTCAAAGTCCAGACTTAAATCCAATTGAGAATCTGTGGTAAGACTTGAAAATTTCTGTTCACAGACGCTCTCCATCCAATCTGACAGAGCTTGAGCTATTTTGCAAAAAGGAATGGAGAGTAGAGACGTCCTCAAAAAGACTTGCAGCTGTAATTGCAGCGAAAGGTGATTCTACAAAGTATTGACTCAGGGGGGAATACAAATGCACACCACACTTTTACATATTTATGTGTAAAAAAATTTGAAAACCATTTATCATTTTCACTTCCACTTTACAATTATGTGCCACTTTGTGTTGGTCTATCACATAAAATCCCAATAAAATACATTTACATTGTTGGTTGTAACGTGACAAAATGTGGAAAATGTCAAGGGGTATGAATACTTTTTCAAGGCACTCTATATGCATTTTTCTTCTACGGGGTAGTTATTATAGGTGTTAGAAGGGGGTGGGAGAAGTTTTAAGACTAGATAGTTTTAAACCCCGGAATTCTACTTGAACCCCTTCCCACCAGGCCTATTGTAAAATGACGGCCAAGCGGGAGCCCTGTTATTATGGGAGGAGGTCTTATGATGTCCTCCTAGGGTCACACCTCACGCGCGACCCATGCAGGGCCGGTACTAGACTATTTTGTGCCCTAGGCAAGACCAGCTACTTGCGCCCCCCCAAAAAAAATCAAAAATCAAAAATACTGAATGGTTTCATGCAGTGTCATTAAATAATAGCACAACACACTCTTTGGTCATTTTTATTTATTTTTTTTTTTTTTCAAAATAGATTTTTATTAAGCTTTTACATTTTAACAATGATATAAATTGCAATTTCTGTAAATCTGAACACAATATATCATAACTTAGTCAACTGAAACCAGTAATACACATATTCTTTTAGAGAAAACAGGTATCGTCGAAGTATAATAACAGTGTACTATGTGTACCATTGGAGTGTGAGTATTTATAGAATACATGTATTACAGGGTAATATAAGAAAAGGAGAATGGGTGAGTATGGGAAGTAGGGGTATGGGGGGGTAGAGGATGGGGAAGGATGAGAGCATTCCTTTATTTACATTTGTATCAAAGTGTCAAAACAGATGCACATAAAATTAGCAAAAGGTAAATTATTCAATTTTTTGTTTGTACCAGCTTTTCCATAGAATCCAACGGTTTTGAATGTTGGATTGTGATGTGTGACCCCTTGAGCTTATGAGTTTGTATGTTCAGTGCAAATGTACTAGTTAGTCATTATCACTATTATCATGTCTAATAGTTGGGACATTTGAAGTTTTCCAATTTCTAGTTATCATTAGTCTGGTTGCAAGGAGTATGTAAGTGAGGACTGTTTTCTATGTATGTGGTATTGTGTTCGGAAGCATGTGGAGAACAGCTAGTTGTGGAGTAAGAGTTATGTTGAAGTGGCCTACATCTTGGATTAGAAGTTCTACTTCTTTCCACAGATTTGTTACCATTGGGCAGGACCATAAAACATGGATTAGGGATCCTGTGTGGTTGTAATTTCTCCAGCACAGGGATGTGTTATTGTTTTGAAACTTAGCCAGTCTGATTGGTGTCAAGTACCATCGGAGTGTAATTTTGTTTGTTAGTTCCCATAAGGAAGTGCAGTGCATGGCTTTATAGATCTATCTTAATGCCTGTTGCCATTGTTGATGTGAGTATTGCATCTGGGTGTCTGTTTCCCAATCTTTAAATGGTTTGGATTTGTAGAATACCATTTTTTCTTGTAACGTAGAATAAATGAGAGAGATGCCTTTTGTGTCTGACTCTTGTGAGAAATAGTAGTTCCATAGCCTGGCAGGCAGTGCTCCTTTCATTTAGTCTAGTCTTAGATAGTCTGATGTAGGTGCTTTGTATATTGATTGAATTAGCGAAAACGGTTTGTGTGTTATCAGGGTTCTGAGTTCTGCAGTGAATGATGATTGTGGTAGTATCCATTTAGGAATGATTAGATCAGGCGATACTAGTTGGAGAGTTTGTAAGGGTATTTAGGGTGTTTGGTGGTGAGCGAGGACCATTTAGTGTTATGTAATAGTTTCCAAGCTTTGACCAATGCTTGAATGGTTGGTGAGTAAAGGTGAAGATTTGAAACCAAGGTAAAGGTTCTAAACAACCAATTTTTAAGATTAGGACCTGGTGTTGCGTTGTACTCAATATTTCCCCATAGTGTGGTTTGATAAGGATTGGTCCATTCTTTCATTTGGGAGAGAATTGTTGCTAGGTATTAATCTTTGAGATCAGTGTATCCCATTCCACCCGCCATCCTGTGTTTAATAAGTTTAGAGTGGCAGCTTCTCGGTTTTTTGCCATGCCATATGTAGTGAAGAACAATGGTTTGGAGGGATTTGAGATATGAGTTGGATAGTGGGATGGGTAGGGTGCGGAATTTGTAAAGTACTCTAGGGAGTATGAGCATTTTAAAGGCTGCTAGCCTACCCGACCGTGAGAGCTCGAATTTGAATAATTTGGTTGTTTCTTTGATTAACATTTGTTTGGTTTCGGAGTACTTATTGTTGAATAGGCCTTTTCCTGACTTGGTAAGTGTGATGCCCAAGTAAGATATACCTGTGTCTGCTCATGGATATGTATAAAGGTTGCGTAAGATGTTGCTGGTTATTGCATCAAGTCCTAGGTCCAAAATATATGACTTATTTTCATTGACTTTATAGTATGAAATAGAACTGAACCTCATTAGGACATTTTGAACTTAAGCCAGGGTAGACACTGGGTTGGTGATCATCATTATTACATCATCAGCAAACAGATTAATTTTGTGTTCAGTGTGTCCAATTTTGAATCCAGTGATGTTTCTATTCATTCTGATGTGTTCCGCCAGGGGTTCCATTAGTAGATTGAAAAAAAGAGGCAATAGGGGACATCCCTGGCGGGTTCCATTTGTAATTGGAAATGGTTTTGAAATCATCTACTCTGTGTTGACTTGGGCTGAGGGTGACGAGTACAATGCCATTATTGCTGATAGTATGTGGCCCTGAAAGCCATATTTGTGGAGTATTGCCTCTAAGTAGGACCAGTGGACTCTATCGAACGCCTTCTCTGCATCCAGAGAAAAGGAGCAGAGAAGGCTTTCAGTTACACTCAGCATTATGAATTATATTTATGAGTCTGCGGGTTGCATCAAAAGCTTGCCTCCCTTTTGTGAAGCCAGATTGGTCTGGATGTATTAACAAGGGCATAATTTTCACTAGTCTGGTTGCTATGAGTTTGGCATAAATCTTTGTGTCTATGTTTAGAAGCGAAATCGGTCTTAAATTTTGGGGTGCTGTAGGTTCCTTCCCTGGCTTTGGCAAGGTAATTATCAGATCAATAAGCATTTCATTTGGGAAAGAAGAGGAGGCAGCGTCATTGCACATTTGTGAAAGGTATGATGCTAAGATGGTACAGAATTGTTTATAATATTCGCCTGTTAGGCCATCAGGGCCAGGGGTTTTATTGGTTAGCAAGGTAGAGATGATATTTAGAATCTCTAGTGAAAGGTTTCTTCACAGTAAGAGCTGTGAAAATGTGGAATAGACTCCCTCCAGAGGTGGTTCTGGCCAGCTCAGTAGATTGCTTTAAGAAAGGCCTGGATACTTTCCTAAATGTACATAATATAACTGGGTACTAACATTTATAAGTAAAGTTGATCCAGGGAAAATCCGATTGCCTCTCTGCGATCAGGAAGGAATTTTTTCCCCTGCTGTAGCAAATTGGAGCATGCTCTGCTGGGTTTTTTTGCCTTCCTCTGGATCAACTGTGGGTAAAGTATTGGGTATATTGGATTGTACGATTTTTTATTTTTATTTTTTATGGTTGAACTGGATGGACTTGTGTCTTTTTTCAACCTGACTAACTATGTAACTATGTAGTGGGGTAAATTGGTGTGTTCAGGTCAGTGAGGTGTTGCTGGGAAAGTTTGGGTAGCTTGATTTCTTGCAAAAATTATTCAATATCTTCTAAGAACGTTTGGGTGGTGTTAAGGTCATCTTTTAGATTGTACAGTGTTTGGTAGTACTGGCTGAATGTGTCAGCAATAGCTTGAGGGTCAATGAGGTTTTGATTCGTAGTGGGGTGAAAGAGGTGTGGTATCTTGGTTTTAATGTGGTGACCTTTGATTCTAAGTGCCAATGCTTTCCCTGCTTTATTCCCTGTAGAATAGTGATTTGTAAACTTGTGCAACAATGGGAAATTCCGTTTAGTTTCGGTTCGTTGTCATTCGTTAAATACATCGTTTCATTCTGTTATATTCGTTATGTTACGTTAATTCGTTTTGGGATAATTCGTTATTATTCGTAGAGTGTCGATATTCATTATACTGAATCTCAAATCATGTCGAATTCATTTGTTATATACGCTATAACTTCTTTCGTTTGAAATTCGATATTTATGTATGTATATATATTCGTGATAATGATTCGTAGTTTGGAAAGTCATTTGTTTATTAAATATATTAACACACACAATGACAATATCTCTTCTCCTCTGCTCAAATACAATACAACACCCTTCTCACTCAGTTCTCAGGAATGCACTTTTCCAGTACTTTGAGTTGACCTTTTGTTTCATTAGATCTTTAACGAACTACCGAATCATGTCGAATTCACTATAATTTCTTTCGTATTAGTTGAAATTCGTTGTTTTATTCAGACATACGGATGCATCCGAATGTCCGAAAGATGCAAAATTCGGCCGAATTTCGATTTGTTATGAAACAAATTACACATGTCTAGTGATTTGCTCTAAATTGTATTTGAACTTTAGTATGTGAGTCTAATAGTACATTTCTTAGTTCTTGCCTAAGGAGGAATACATTTTCTTCTATTTTGGGATCAGGTTTTGGTTTTGTTCGTCTAATGTTTTAATAGTGGATGTTAGGGTGTCTAGACGCTGTGATCTCCTCCTCTTCTCCCTAGCACTGAGCTGTATAATAATCCCTCTAATGAATGCTTTGTGGGTATTCCATAGGATAGTGTTGTTGGATGTCGATACTTTGTTCAAGTCAAAGAAATCCTCAAGGTGTTTGTGGATACAAGCTGAATGTTCAGGGATTGGAAATCTCCAAATCTTATTTTGTGGGGAATGTGGCCGGTCTGCAACTTCGATTGATACAGGAGCATGGTCTGACCCAGTGATTGTTCCCACAGAAAAATCTTATTTTGGTCAGTGTCCATTTGCCTAATAGGAAATAGTCAATCCGGGTGTACGAATTATGCCTGTGGGAGAAGAAAGAGTAGTCTCGTTCGGTGGTGTGGTGGCATCTCCACACATCATATAAGTCATTGTTCCTTATGAAGGAGATTGAGGGTAGGGGGATCATAAAGAGGTAAGGTAAAAGGAAGAGGAAAAGTCAATACAATGCATATTAAAACAAGCAGAACAGTATGAAGAACGTAACGTAACGTAACAACAACTTCTGACAGCCAGTTAACACCAGGCTGTGTTAAATTTGTGGGGTGAAAGTTTGTGGTTCAAGTTGCAACGAGCAAGGCATCCGACTGGATGGAATGGCAAGTGGAGTTGAATTAAAATCGCCATTCAGATCAGATTCAGTGTTTACCGGATCTTTGTTTAACATATGAGGTATGCACGGATCTTTTGTGGGTAGGGATGGATGACTCAGGTGGTTCCGGGATAATATACCATAGGTTGAGGAGTTTGATTTCTTCTTGGACTGTGGTGATATTATGCTTGACTTCATTTTTGTAGACTATGATTTTGATAGGGAATCGCCATTGGTATGGGATTTTGTGATTGTTTAGTGGTTTGGTGATGGTGTTCAATTGTCTTTGTAGCTGGCGAGTGTATTGTGACAGGTCTGCATAGAGCTGTAGGATGTTGAAAGGCACCGGGAGTTTACCCAGGTATCTTGCTCTGAACAGAAGTTGGTCCTTTGCATGGAAAAAATGGGCCTTTATCAATACATCTCTGGGTACATCTGCATAGAGGTGTGGCAGTTTGGGAATCTGGTGAATGCGGTCTATTATGGTCTCCATTGGTGACAAATAGGGCAGAACAGTGGAGTTCAACATTCTTGCATATGTGTTTAGGTCATGCGGCGTAACTGTTTC
The DNA here is from genome assembly GCA_037952925.1 of Lithobates clamitans. Lineage (NCBI taxonomy): Eukaryota > Metazoa > Chordata > Amphibia > Anura > Ranidae > Lithobates > Lithobates clamitans. The sequence goes on along the minus strand of JBBGZY010000665.1, from coordinate 2,674,867 downwards.
AGGTATACATCTGATTTTAACGTTATTACAGCGGGACCTGTCCTCAAGGTCTGCCATTTTGGTTTTTATCCATTGTTGTTCTTCATGGGTATGCTCTTGCGCTTCCACTAGATCATTCACAGTTTCAGCCATATCGCCTATGTGGGTTTCAATATGGTGAATTTTGTGACCCATTAGTTGTACATGAGATGAGAATTTGGTAAACATAGATGTTATATCAGTATGGAGAGCGTTCTGTAAGGAGATGAGCATCTCCTTCATGGTAGTATCTAATACAGGTTGATCAGATGTAGGGAAAGCTGCTATGGCAGATGGCTGTGATGAGGTAAGGGGAGATACAGGGCTCACCTCTGTGCTGGTGTCAGCAGAATCCAGTCGCATCTGTGATTTTGCTGGACTGTTGCCGGCTGAGATTGATGTGTAAGATGGAGTGGAATCTGGAGGATTGTTACTGTGGGTGGATTTCTGGTTCATCGGCATCAGGGAGGTCTGTGTATGCTGAGGCCGTTCCTTGCTCAGGGCCGCGGGCGCCATCTTGGGATTCTGTGTCCGGCGCATGTGTGAAGAAGTCTGTCAGCTTCTTCAGTGGCCTGTATTCTTTTCTTTTGGGGGTCTGGTGGGACATGGCGGGGTCTTGGGGCAGTGTTGCTATGTCTTTATCTGCCATTGGATGCTGTCTGAGTGGCGGAATCAGTGGATAGCGATCCAGTTGGTGCAGGAGCTGAGGCATCAGATGTCCATCTTGCTCGGCGGTAAGCCACACCCCCCCACTTTTTAAATATTTCACTGTGTGCCATTATAAAAATTATATTAGTGGCAGAACACCAGAGCCCGATTGCAAGTGCGACCTTTGCGACCCTGGCCGTTCGGCCTGGATTAAGAGCATCATGGGCCTGGTGCTAAGGATTTTAGTGGGCTCTGGATTATGAAGCTCCTTGCCCTGTAGGATACATTAAAATTTTCTCTACAGCCCCGCCTTAACCACCACTTGTGCCTAGGCACTCCTTCCATCACCACCCACTGAACCTGGGACCCCTTTCCTCATTATCTACTGTACCTGCAGCCACCCTTGCCTAACCACCCACTGCACCTGAAGCCCTCTTCCCTCACCACCCACCATGCCTGTAGCCCCCCTTTATTGCAGAATTACTACAGGAGAGGGTCAGAGACTGCAAACATGATACAAGAGATGGTCAGAGATTGCATACACAGTACAGGAGATGGTCAGAGACTGCAGACATGGTACAAGAGATGGTCAGAGACTGCAGAAATTGTACAGGAGATTGTCAGAAACCATGAACCAGACTCAGACAGAAGTACAGTAAAATCACACTTGTTTATTAATAAAAATAAAAAGGTAAATAGAGTAAGCGTAGTCAAAGCATAGCCAGATCGGGTAATCAGCCAAGCCAGAGTTCAGTAACCAGATCGGGTCATCAGCCAGGCCAGAAGTCAGGGATCCAAGTAGAGGAACAGCAAGCAGGATAAGGAGCCAGAAGGGATGTCAGAAAAGCTAGTCTTTAAACAGGAACGCAGGAGATGGTTTCTTGTGATGTGACCAAGGCGAAGGCAGGAATGAAGTGAGCTGGAGATCTTTAAGTGGGCGGGACTGACGAGCAGATCCACAGCTGGTTAACTGTGGAGAGAGATGAGAGCTGGCAAATAGCCGACAGCTGAGGAGCCAACTCAGAGAAGGAAGGGCTGAGCCAGCCCTGACAGTAACCCCCTCCTCAGCGACCCCTCCCACTCGGGGGACCACCGGGCTTGAGGGGAAAATGTCTATGGAAATCACGGAGGAGGGCAGGAGCATGTACGTCTGAGGATGAGACCCAAGAGCGTTCCTCCGGACCGTACCCCTTCCAATGCACCAGGTACTGTATGCGTCCACAGAACCTACGGGAGTCAACAATGGATTGTACCTCATACCTCATGGTTCTCAACCTGTATAGGGTGAGGATGTGGCACCGAGGTGGTAAAGCGGTTGCAGACCAACAGTTTCAATAAGGAGACATGAAACACATTTGAGATGTGCATGCTAGTAGAAAGGTCCAACGCGTAAGCCACTGGGTTAATCCTTCGACGGCTACAGAAAGGACCAATAAACCCAGGTGCGAACTTTAGTGAGGGAACACGAAGTCGGAGGTTGCAAGATGACAGCCAGACCCTGTCCCCAACCTGGTAGGAAGGCGCAGGCAGGCGTCTGTGGTCAGCATGGAGTCTGTACCTATCATTAGCATGACGCAAAGCCTCCTGGACTTGTGCCCAAGTGTAACGAAGACCACGGAGATGCTCCTCTAGTGCAGGAATACTCTGTGGAACAAACGAGTCAGACAACATGGAAGGTTGGAAACCATAATTCGCCATAAACGGGGACAATCGGGAAGCAGAATTCAAGGCACTGTTGTGAGCAAACGCTGCCCATGGTAATAGGTCTGACCAGTTGTTGTGATGGTCAGAAATATAGCAATGTAGGAATTGCTCCAAGGACTGATTGGCTCGTTCTGCGGCCCTATTAGACTGCGACTGATACGCAGAGGAGAAATTAAGCTGAATTCCCAATTGTGCACAAAAGGCGTGCCAGAACTGGGACACAAACTGACTACCCTTGTCCGATACAATCACCTTGCGTAGCCCATGTAAGCGAAAGATCTCCCGAGCAAAAATGGAAGCCAGTTCCTTAGAAGTGGGCAACTTCTTAAGTGGAATACAATTACACATCTTTGAGAACCGGTCACCCACCAGAAGGATAACTGTGTTGCCTTGGGAGTTGGGCAACTCCACAATGAAATCCATAGACAGGTGGGTCCAGGGCATCTCTCCATTGGGTATGGGTTGTAGGAGGTCCAATGGAAGGTGTCGTGGAGTCTTACTCTGAGCACACATGGAACAGGCAGCTACGAAGGCAGTTACATCAGCACGAAGGCTAGGCCACCAGAATTGTTGGGAAATGGCCCAAACAAGTTGATTCTTACCAGGGTGGCCAGCTGCCTTGGGAGAATGGTAAGTCTGGAGCATGGCAGTACGGAGACACTCTGGGATAAAACAGCGGTTACAAGGTTTCTCAGGAGGCGCATCGACCTAAGCAGCAAGAATTTTGTCACCCAAAGGAGAAGTAAGACTGGTGCGAACCGTAGCCAGAATACGATCAGGAGGAATCATAGGAACCGGAACCGATTCCAACTTGGAAGTGGAGGAAAATTGTTGTGACAAGGCGTCAGCCCTTACATTCTTAGTACCAGGTAAAAATGAGACAATGTAATTGAAACTTGACTAGAAAAGAGCCCATCGCGCCCTTCTGGGAGAGAGGCGTTTAGCCTCAGACAAGAATGTGAGATTCTTATGGTCAGTAAGAATGAGAACCGGCACAGTGGTACCTTCGAGGAGATGTCTCCTTTCTTTCAGGGCTAAAATGATTGCCGACACCTCTCTGTCACCAATCTCGTAATTGCACTCGACAGGTGACAATTTCTTGGAAAAATAGCCACAATGCATAGCACTCTCAGAGGTAGGATGTTGAGACAGAAGGGCGCCAATACCAGTTTCAGAAGCATCAACCTCTAGGATAAAAGGTAACTGTGACAGACCTAGCCGGGAGAGAGACTTTTGGAGGGGACTGAATGCTAGCCTCTTGCCGATCGATTGTGGGCCCTGGCATTTGGGGGAACGGTGCTCTTTGTGAGCTGTATGCCTGGGGACCCTTGAGGTGGCATTACTGTGGATTCGGGTCCTGGTCCCCCAGGACACACAGACTCTGGGGACCCTGGATTTGCCATAATAGCAATAGTGGCTGATTCACAATGCTTGGACAAATACTGTTAGGAGATGCTGATGTAAATTCCAGCCACCTGTCTGTTGCCTGCTAGAATGTGTATTGTAAATAAGTCTCTAGTATGGGATCTAAGAGTCATTAGATCCCCATTGTTGTTTGTGTTAATTAACTGTGTTATTGTGATCATGTTGATTGGGTTTTCTGAGTTACAAGATGGCCAGTCTGGCCTAAAGGTCATGTCTGAGTCATCTAGGCTGTCTAAAGGGATTAGTTAATTAGCCCATGTTAATTACCGTATTTATCGGCGTATAACACGCACTTTTTTCCCCTTAAAATAAGGGGAAAATCGTGGGTGCGTGTTATACGCCGATCCCCACTAATTGTGAGCTATCGGCAGCGATCGCCGCCGACATTCACGTAGCGAGTAGTTTTAAATATGGCGCCGCGGAGTTCGGAGGGGCTCGGCGGAGCTGAACGAGCACCGCCGAAATCACAGAGCCGAGATACACATAGTCCAGTATATTCGGCTCTTTCCCGCGCCGCTCACAGTCACGCCCAGTCCCGCCATTGGACCTGTGTTATATCCATCATAGGGCAGGACTGGGCGGGACTGTGAGCGGCAACGAGAAGAGCCGAATACACTCAACTATGTGTATCTCGGCGGCGTTCGTTCAGTTCCGCCGGCGCCGAGTCCCTCCGAACTCCGCGGCGCCATATTTAAAACATGCAGCTATGTGTATGTCGGCTGCGATCAAGCATGGGCACTGGGGGCAAGGCTGCACTGACCACTGTGGCAAAGCTGCACTGACAAGACTGCACTGGGGCAAAGCTGCACTGACAAGACTGCACTGGGGCAAAGCTGCACTGACAAGGCTGCACTGGGGCAAAGCTGCACTGGGGCAAAGCTGCACTGACAAGACTGCACTGGGGAAAAGCTGCACTGACAAGGCTGCACTGGGGCAAAGCTGCACTGGGGCAAAGCTGCACTGGGGCAAGGCTGCACTGACAAGGCTGCACTGACACTGAAAAGGCTGCAATCACACTAACAAGGCTGCAGATGAACACTGATGAGGCTGCATTGATGGGCATTTAAATGTAAGTTTTTTTTCCTTAAACTTCCCTCCTAAAAGTTTTTTTCCTTAAAATTCTCTCCTAAACTTGGGGTGCGTGTTATACGCCGGAGCGTGTTATACGCCGATAAATACGGTAGGTTTCTGGTCACAGGTGTATGTTCAGAGTAATATGAGCCAGAGGTATGCACCTCCTCTTTTATTGTATAAAAGAGCCTGTATTTTTCAATAAAAGAGATTCCTGGTTGAACTTACATACAGCCTGCCTGGTGTTTGTTCTGAGCTACACAACTGGATTAGAACGGCACATAGCTGTAGTTCTAGTCCCGGAGCATCGGATGACCGAACCAGATGTTGCGATCTGCAATCTGATTCTATAGCCGCAGAGGAGTGTTGGGAGAGTGAAATTTAGCGAGCAGGGGCTCGTTACCTTGGTTGGCAGCAGTGGGATTTGCTCTCCAGTTACTGGGACACTCCAAACCAGCCTGCAGGAGAGCCACGCTGAAAGACTTACTCAAGAGCCATAGAGGGAATTGGGGGATCGTGCTTCCTTGCCGTGAACACATCCAAACCATCACCTGGATCCAAGGTCCAGATAGCAGGAGAGGAGAGGTACAGATACCAGCCACCATGAAAGAGGAATTCAGAAGGAGGTTGCGAGAGATGCAGATACAGCACAGAGGACCAGTATCAGAGCAGGTCCTGCTAGGATGGTTTGATTCTATCCGCTGCGAACTCTGGAAGGAAGCGCTAGCCCGTGAGCAGCGAAACCAGGGAAAAGTTCTCCCCTCCATCCATGTAAGGTACTGGTCGCAGTATGAAGTGTGAATGCTGTTATTGGGGGAACAGCCGAACCAGGAGTGGACAGCTGAGTTAAGCAGGCTGATCCGGGCAGAAATGTGGTTGGACGAGAGCGACAGAGTCCTCCAGTGGTATGTAGCCCAAGTGTGCCCGTGGACAGCGGATGACAGCCCCACAGAAGGCTTTGACTACGATGGCCTGGGATTGTTGTACTGGAGGCTGTCCGAGGACCCTGACTTTGGGAGTGATTGGGAGTGGCGTTTGGAGGAAGTAATGGAGCACAGAGAGCGAAGACTGAATGTCTTGGAAGTGCACTGGGCACAGGAAGATTTGGAGTTTCTGGCCGTTCAGGAATGGGAGCTTGAGATGGCCTACAGATAGCTGCTAGACTCTGCTCAGCAGCAGGGTGGGGCTCCCTTTGCCTGGGACTATTAGAAAATACCAGTTGACAACTCTGAAATCCTGGCTGAAGAGTTGACAATGTGGCAGAGTAACAGTGTGCTTTGCCAACCTGCCCCTGCAGCTATGGAGGCAGAGGTCTTATGGCGGATGCAGCAAGTGCTGACTGACCTTGATGAACCTGTTTCTGCATTGGATGATCTTGGATGGAGGAATGTGCCTGTCCAGCAGAATGCCAGAGAATCGACAGTGGAAAATCTGGAGATCGCTATCCCCAAAGCTGAAGTGCTGACAATGGGGCAGAGCTCTGCTAACCTCTGCCCAGCACTGATAGCATCTTCTGGGTTCCACGGAGAGGAGATGGTGAACCTTTATCCCCAGACACCAGTTGCAGAGACAGGGGATTTGATAGACTTTTCTGCTGAGGAAGAACAACCTGGTGAGCCTCCAGCAGAAGAAGAGCTATTATTAGGGCCAAACTTCACTGTGCTCTGCTCAGCACCAACAGAAGTATCTGTGAAGTTACAAGGAACTTCCCCAGCTGAAGCGCTGGCAACCGGACAGAGGGTCCAAGATCTCTGCCCTACACCTGCGGCGGTTCCAGAGGCTCAGGGTGAGAAGTAGGTGGTCACTTCCCAGCAGCAGATCAGGATACAGAGGGAGAAGGGAGAGGAGGTGTTCGTCGTCCCTCCCCAACAGTTGGCCAGCAAAGATCCGTGCACCTGGGAGACAGTACCACAGACATATCGTCCCAACATCCAGATGAGGGAATGGAAAAGGAAGCAGCCGGCTCACCTTCTCAATGGCAGCTACACAGTTTGGCAGTGGAGGAAGCCAGCCTCCTGCCCCAACGGTTAGCTGGAGCGGAGGATGCGGAGTCCCCAGCAGAAGTGCTGGCAACAGGGCAGAGTGCTACCAACCTTTGCCCAGCACCGGCAACAACTACAGAGTCCCAGGGAGGCGGGGCAGTCGACCTCCCTCCCCAACAGTTAGCCGGAGCAGATGGTGTGGGGTTTCCAGCAGAAGGGCTGGCAACAGGGCCGAGTACTGCTGGACTCTGCCCTCAACTAACAGAGGATGGATTTCCTGTGAAGGTGGATGGGACTTCAGTCTCCACCTGTATACCCCAGAGATGCTGGGCAGTCGGCCCAGATCCCCAACAGCATGACGGAGTGAGCCCAGACACCCTGTCTTCTTTCCAGCGAGAGAAAGGACTCCAGGGAGAAGGGCCAGTCCAGGCCTCTCCCCAGCGACAGATATGTTCTCTGAGAGAGGCAGAGGTTGGCTGGGTAATGCTTTGTTTGAAACAATTTGTTTGGGGTACTGTGTGGGTACAGGCATTAGAGGACTGGAACTACTGACTAACTTCGGAGTCAACCCATCTGGGGTCTCCTCCTGTGTTAGTCTCCTGCCGAAAGGGGAGAAATGTGACAGACCTAGCCGGGAGAGAGACTTTTGTTGGGGACTGAATGCTAGCCTCTTGCCGATTGATCATGGGCCCTGGCATTTGGGGGAACAATGCTCTTTGTGAGCTGTATGCCTGGGGACCCTTGAGGTGGTATTACTGTGGATTCGGGTCCTGGTCCCCCAGGACACACAGACTCTGGGGACCCTGGATTTGCCATATTAGGAATAGTGGCGGATTCATAATGCTTGTACAAATACTGTTAGGAGATGCTGATGTAAATTCCAGCCACCTGTCTGTCTGTTGCCTGCTAGAATGTGTATTGTAAATAAGTCATTAGATCCCCATTGTTGTTTGTGTTAATTAACTCTGCTATTATGATAATGTTGATTGGGTTTTCTGAGCTACAAGATGGCCAGTCGGGCCTAAAGGTCATGTCTGAGTCATCTAGGCTGTCTAAAGGGATTAGTTAATTAGCCCATGTTAATTAGGTTTCTGGTCACAGGTGTGTGTTCAGAGTAATATGAGCCAGAGGTACACACCTCCTCTTTTATTGTATAAAAGAGCCTGTATTTTTCAATAAAAGAGATTCCTGGTTGAACTTACATACAGCCTGCCTGGTGTTTGTTCTGAGCTACACAACTGGATTAGAAAGGCACATAGCTGTAGTTCTAGTCCCGGAGCATCGGATGACCGAGCCATCAGATGTTGCGATCTGCAGTCTGATTCTATAGCTGCAGAGGAGTGTCGGGAGAGTGGAATCAAGCGAGCACGGGCTCGTTACAGTAACATAGGATCAGGATGTGCCAACACAGGAGACAGAAACAATGGCAGCCTTGAGACTTTCAAAGGCCTTAATGGACTCCGGAGACCAACTCTGTGGGTTACTGTTCTTTCTGGTCATATCGGTCAGGGGCTTGATCAGAGATGAGAAGTTATGAATAAACTTCCGATAATAGTTGGCAAAACCCAGGAAACGCTGCAGAGGACATAACCCCACAGGTCGAGGCCACTGTAGGACTGCCAAAAGTTTCTCTGGGTCCATCGAAAAACCAGCAGTTGAAATTACATAGCCCAGGAATTTAACCTGTTCCCGATGGAACTCACACTTCTCCAGTTTACAATAGAGATTGTTATCTCTTAATTTCTGAAGCACACAACAGACGTGTGGTGGCTCTCCAGGTACTTGGAAAACATGAGGATATCATCGAGATAAACCACCACACAACTGCAACAAATCTCGGAGGACATCATTAATAAATTCCTGGAAAACTGCCGGGGCGTTACGAGATACTCATAATGGCCTATTCTGGTATTAAACAGGTTTTCCACTCATCGCCCTCCTTAATCCTCACGAGATTGTAAGCCCCTCTCAGATCAAGTTTAGTGAAAACTGCGCTGCTCCCTTGAGGTGGTCAAATAACTCTGTAATAAACGTGATCGGGTAAGCATTCTTAATCGTGAAACGATACAGATCCCTATAATCAATACAAGGTCTCAGTTCACTGCTCCTCTTCTTCACAAAGAAGAAACCAGCACCAGCAGGAGACGAGGATTTGCAGATGAAACCCAGAGAAAGTGCGTCTGCAACATACTCCTCCATGGCTTTATCCTCCAAGACAGACAAAGGGTAAACCCGGCCACGAGGGGGAGTGGCACGAGGTTGAAGGTTAATTGCGCAATCATACAGCCAGTGTGGAGGCAAACTACTGGCTTGACCTTTGTCAAAGACATTGCTAAAATCACGGTACTCCTCTGGCAGGGAGGAGAGTTTAAAGGTACACAGGTCCTTGGCTACCTACCGGAAGCATGTTTCACTGCACTGTGGTGACCAGGAGAGAACCTCAGCATGGAGTCAATCAAAAGAGGGGTTGTGCCTCTGTAACCAAGGATAACCAATAACAAGCGGAAACTTAGGAGAGGAAATCACTTGGAATTTGATTATCTCATTGTGAAGAGACCCTATGGCCATGGACAATGGAACCGTCTCATGAGTCACATGGGCAGTCTGTAGAGGTCTCCCATCAAGAGCCTCAATGGCAAAGGGAGTGTCACGCAGCTGCAGTGGAATCGAGTGCTCTGATACAAAGGCAGCATCAATGAACAGGCCTGTAGCCCCAGAATCGATTAGAGCCTGTATCTCGATAGACGACTTAGCCCAAGAAAGGGTGACCAAAACTGGGGGCTTATCCTTTTGGATAAATGGGGATGACACGACACCACCTAAGATCTGTCCATGATGGGACCTCAAGGTTCGAGTGTTCTCAGGACGGGTAGGAAAGGACTTCAAAAAGTGACCTGCCTGGCCACAATAAAGGCATAATCTCTCCCTCCTCCTAAAGTCTCTCTCACCTGCAGAGAGACACGTGAAGCCCAAGTGCATGGGTTCATCTTCACTGACCGACTCGGTACCAGAAGGCATGGGAGGTGAGGGAGACATGGGTGGGACTGCAAAGCTCGGAGGCAAACGTACAGGAGGCTTCCACAAGTGCTCCTTAAAAGAAAGTCTTTCTGAGTCTGGAGTCAATGAGGATGGCAAACAAGATCAAGCTCTCCAGCTCATTGGGTATATCTTGGGCTACTATCTCATCATGATGGAATCTGAGAGACCATGAGAAAAAGCAGCAACGAGGGCCTCATTGTTCCAAGCAACCTCTGCTGCCACAGTACGGAACTCAATGGCGTAGTCGGCAACAGTTCTCGTACTCTGTTTGATGGACATGAGGCACTTGGCAGCAGAAGCGGAGCGTGTGGGAACATCAAATTTTAAAGGAGGCCACAAACTCAGGGTAACTCAAGACAACAGTTTTTTGTGTCTCCCATAGAGGGTTAGCCCAGGCCAAGGCTCTCTCAGAAAGCAAAGATATCACAAACCCTACTTTGCTTCTGTCCATGGGAAACGCCTGGGGCAGCATCTCAAAGTATATCGCAACTTGGTTGAGAAACCCTCTGCATTGAACTGGATCACCCCCAAATCGCTGGGGAAGCGAGGCGGAACCAGACATACCTCTTATAGGTGTAATAATCAAGGCGGGTGCCTGCACAGAGACTGGCGCAGCAGCAGGGACAGCCTGCAACTCAGGTTGTACTGGAGCAGCCACAGTGGGGGATTTCAGGTGAGCCGTGCGACTCAGGAGCATTTGTAACGCCACGGCAAACTGATCCATGCGGTGATCTTGCTCATCCAATCTGGAAAAAACATTACCAACAAGTGGATTGACTGTATCTTCTGAATTCATGGCGAAGGCCGCCTACTGAAACCATGAACCAGACCAAGACAGAATTACAGTAAAATCCCACTTGTTTATTAATAAAAATAAAAAAGGTAAATAGAGTAAGTGTAGTCAAAGCATAGCCAGAATTCAGTAACCAGATCGGGTAATCAGCCAGGCCAGAAGTCAGGGATCCAAGTAGAGGAACAGCAAGCAGGATAAGGAGCCAGAAGGGATGTCAGCAAAGCCAGTCTTTAAACAGGAATGCAGGAGATGGTTTCTTGTGATGTGACCAAGGCGAAGGCAGAAATTAAGTGAGCTGGAGATCTTTTAGGGCTCTTTCACACGGACGATCCGTATGTCCGTTTTTCATCCTTCCATTTTTGGATGAAAAACGGACATACATGTATCCCTATGGAATAGCGGATGTTCATCCGCTGACATCCGACCCGCTCCGATCCGAAAAAGTGTAATGGAGGAAAACCCTACTTTTCCATCAGTTTTCGGATCGGATCTGGTGACGACGGACTCTACGGTCCGTCATCATCCGATCCCCCATAGGGGAGAGCGGCGCTCTGACAGGTCCGTCGCTGCACAGCGTGCAGCGACAGACCTGTTATCTTCCTGCTCAGCGGGGATCGGTGGAGCGATCCCCGCTGAGCAAGTGGGTGTTCACTGATCCACTACGTGTGAAAGAGCCCTAAGGCCCCTTTCACACGTGCGGACCGTATGTCCGTATTTCATCCATCCGTTTTCAGATGAAATACGGACATACATGCATCCCTATGGGATAGCGGGTGTCAGCGGATGTACATCCGCTAACACCCGATGTTGTCTGGCACCGCTCTCATCCGATTCTGCGGAAGGAAGAAAATCCTATTTTTCTATCCGTCTGCAGAGCGGATCGGATGAACACGGACAGACGGTCCGTGTTTCTCCGATCCCCCATAGGGGAGAGCGGAGATCTGACAGGGCGGTCCCTGCACAGTGTGCGGGTCCCGCCCTGTCATCTGCCTGCTAAGCTGGGGAAAGCGAAGCGATCCCCGCTGAGCAGCGGATAAACACGGATCCGTCCCGTGTGAAAGGGGCCTAAGTAGGCGAGACTGACGAGCAGATCCACAACAGCTGGTTAGCTGTGGAGAGAGATGAGAGCTGCCAATTATCTGACAGCTGAGCGGCCAGCTCAGAGAAGGAAGGGCTGAGCAAGCCCTGACAGAGATGGTCAGAGACTGCAGACATTGTACAGGAGATGGTCAGAGACTGCAGACATGGTACAGGAGATGGTCAGAGACTGCAGACATGGTACAGGAGACGGTCAGAGACTGCAAACATGGTACAGGAGAGGCATCAAAACCATGAATATAATCATGGAACTCTGATTCGTACACAGAATCGATTTACACCATTCCGGATGAATGCCTCACGTGATGTTTATCAGGAAACTTATCCTTATTATGATAGAGAGGAGGATTTATGCAATAGATCTCCTTGCAACTATAACCCAAACTATCCAGGTTCCACTCAGTATTCGGGTTTTCCGAGACTTATGGAGGAATACCCAGGAAACCAAGACAGAAAAGAAGGACCCGAGGGGGGTGGAGGGTCCAAAGCAAAAAGAAAAAGGACTCGAAAGGGGCCGGCATTTTTATTTTAAGTTCTGTCCTTTTGACTGATGCTGAGAAATTGGTATTAGACAAAGGGCTCAAATTTGTCCCTCCGAAACCCCTCAATAAATTCACTACGTTTATAGACATACAAAAGTTTACCTTGAAACAGTATACAGAGGCATTTTTTGGCTCAACCCCCCAGGCCTACCTCTGTCGAGGTGGTGTCAGAGCTGGCTCAGCCCTTCCTTCTCTGAGCTGGCCGCTTAGCTGTCGGCTAATTGCCAACTCTCTTCCCTCTCCACAGTTAAACAGCTGTTGTGAATCTGCTCTTCAGTCCCGCCTACTTAAAGACGTCTAGCTCACTTCTTTCCTTGCCTTCGCCTTGGTCACACCACAAGAAACCATCTCCTGCGTTCCTGTGTAAAGACTGGCTTGCTGACATCCCTTCTGGCTCCTTATCCTGCTTGCTGTTCCTCCACTTTGATCCCTGACTTCTGGCCTGGCTGATTACCCGATCTGGTTACTCAATCTGGTTACTGAACTCTGGCTTGGCTGACTACCCGATCCGGTTACTGGACTCTGGCTATGCTTTGACTACGCTTACTCTAATTACCTTTTTATTTTTATTAATAAACAAGTGTGATTTAACTGTACTTCTGTCTCGTTCTGGTTCATGGTTTCTGACAGGTGGCTTCCACTTCCACAGATTTTACTCCATCAGAAAATGGGAATGTACATTCGGGGTTATTCAATCCCTCTTTATTTAACCCCCCCAGTACTATAGCATCGTCCATTCAGGTTTTTAGAAGTCTTGCTTTACAGGACTTAGAAAAACTCTCACCCAAAGAAAAAAAAGTTCACATTGATCCAAGTATCAAACTGGGACTAAAGCAATTGTGTGAAAGAAAAAACCTCATCATCCCTCCCGCAGATAAAGGCGGGGGGGATTGTTTTATTAGATAAGGAGGACTATGTAAAAGAAATTAACAGGATTCTGAACGATCCTGATACATATAGCCCTATTCTTATGGACCCCATGGTCAATTATAAAAAAGCCTTGGTCGAATTAATCAATGAAGGTTTTTCACTGAGCATCCTCAATAAAAAAAGAGAAGTTTCCTTGTTCCCCTTGTCCCATGCATTCTTGCTATTTATTACCTTCCAAAGGTCCACAAGGACCATGTCAATACCCCTGGCCAGCCTATAGTCAGTGGGATTGATTCCGTCACTTCCTGAATTGGAAGATATGTTGATTTCCACCTTCAACCAATAGTCCGTTCGATTCTGTCTTATCTCAAAGATCCCGTTAAGCTTCTCAAATCGGTAGAATTCCGAGAGGGGATAATTCTAGTGACAGCGGATGTTTCCGCACTTTATACGTGCATACCTTATGGTTTGGGCTTCAACGCTGTTGAGAATCATCTATCCAGGGACACTAGTCTTCCATTAATGCAACGGGATTTCATTATGCAGCTTCTTGTGAAAGAAGAGGAAGGGTAGGAAGGGGAGGGAGGGAAGGGGCAGGAAGAGCAAGGAAGTGGGGGGAAGGGAAGGACTGGGCAGCAACCCTCCTCAAGGGGTGGGATTTTAAGGAAAAATTGGCTGAGTTGTGTAGGTGAACATAATGAACAATCAGCTAAAATGATTATATTTATTGAAAAACAATATAGAAAAGTATAAACAATACATAGGTGGACATATAATTATCCAGTAGTGACATCAACGATTAATGCGTGACTAGAGCCAACATGTTTCGCAAATGGAAATTCGCTTCATCAGGGCTAGACACGATGCAGTTAATGCATTTACACTGTGTAAACAAGAAACAGTCTTAGATCATAAAGTAACATAACAGATCCTAACAAATACCAAAAATGACAGACAATCGCTCACCTACTATAGTTTCAGGACTAAGTTTAAAATCACCATTCAATAGACAGCAACCGCAAAGCCGGCCGGTATGGAATGTCACTGGGTGCCAGATCCCAGAAAGACAGTGCCAGTAGGAGAACTGGGCCATACATTCAGGGTGTTATATGCAGGAACCGCTGCTGAAAATTCAAAATAATACATCTATCAGAAAGCACCAAGGGTAATTGGTAAATCAAGCTATACTGACAATGGTTGGTCATTGCCGAATCAGTTATATAAAATCAATGATATATATGGTGCCTGATATTGTATATTAAATAATATCACTAGTGCAGGGGACCAGCGCAACGTTCCCTTTGGACTTAAATATACATACATATATAAATGTCCCCACAGGGCAAAGGCCAAAAATACATAACAGCTAGCCAAAAAACAAAAGCAAAAATATGTGTATCCCCCAGTTCACAACCGGAGAACCGGTGCAATAATAAGAGAATGTTATATCTGAGATGTACGAACTTACCATTAGAAGTAAGAAGGAGAGGGGGGAGCCAAACCCAATGCCCGCAAGGATGTTTTCTAGTGGAGGATACGGGCGTCCGCCCGTTTACGATGGATGGCCGCAAGATGTGTCTGACAGACAACATCAGCGCCTCCATCTTTAAATACTATGGCCCTACCGGAAGCAATAAGGTCAAGATGACCTCCGGCATTGCTTCCGGTCCGGATGTCCCTGTCGTGGTGCGCGCGCACCCGCAGAGCGGGCGCGACCGCTTTCCACCTAGCATGGTGCGCGCGCATTGCCCGTAGCGCGCAGATGGCGTAATGGGCGACTGGGGGTGGAATGAAGGGAAGCTCCACCCCCTGGGCAGGGACATCCGAATCCTCCCACAAAAATGCAAACATATCCGGCCAGCTGCGGAGGTGCCGAGGAATGGTGCAAAACAACAAAAGAAAAAGAAAAACAAAACAACAGATGATAAAAAATATATATATATATACATGTCGGTCAGGGGGACCGGATATCTTACAGTAGTCATGTAGATGTACTTTAACAATAACAGAACAAAATATACATAGGGAAATTTTTGTTATCTGCATGGAAAGAGAATTATTAAAGAGATACCACCCAAAAAGTGTTTTGATCAGTTTAATTGTGCAGTTATATCATATATGGGAGATAGTGATAAGTAGTGGGCCTGACTGATAAGGAGTCACTTAAAAAACCTTAGTTTAGATAGTAAGTATGGAATAAACCTAACATAATTATTTCTGAGCTCCAAGAGTGGATAGTTATAAACTGCATAGATATATATAGTGTTGTATATCTAGAGGGCAAGTACGGATAGGTGCCAGCCTTATTGTAACAACAAATGACAAGCAGTAGAGCAGGAATGAATGTCACATCCATAGTTCCAGTTGGAATTTAGTCAGGTGAGAATTATTAGCACAAAATCTAATACATAATTCAAATATAAACGTGCTCAGTATTTGTGAGGGTATATGGAATCATAGGAAGGGGTTGAATGTGAGTGCAGTGTTGAGGCCCGGTGGACTGGTTGCCCGTTGATTATATATCCACCTCGCCTCACGCTGCAGAATCGTTTTGTCCACATTACCACCCCTCTCTGGCTCAGGTATGACCTCAAGGGCAAAGAACGACACAAAATTAGGATCGTAGCTATGTCGGAGGCCCACATGTTTGCAGATGGGTGTATACAGTAACCCTGCATCCAAATAGTACAGATGGTCCTGTATCCTTTTAGCAAATGGGCGTTTGGTTTTCCCTATATAGAAGGCACCACAGCGGCACATGGCTAAATACACAATGCCCGCTGTGGTGCAATCAGCGTATCCTTTAAGTTTGTGAAGGCCTCCTCTCGGGAGGGGACAGCTCCGGCCCTCCCTAATCCATGGGCAAAATTGACATTGTCCACATCTGAAGGTGCCGCTACCACCCTCTGCTCCTGCCAGTGATCTTGAAGATTGTAGGTGGCTATGGACAATCGCATCTCTAATGGAACGTGATCTCCTATAAGTAATTTGTGGCACGCTGGCCACGTATTTCGAGATGACCGGGTCCTCAGACAGGAAATGCCAATTGTTGCTAATGAGGCTTCGAATCTCCTGTTGTTGTGATGTAAAAGTGGTAATTAATTTAGTGGTGGGATGTGAGTCTCTCACCTTCTGTTTGAAAATGAGAGAGTCACGTGAGTTGAGTTTGGCCCTTTGATAGGCTCTTTTAAGAACTTTTTTGCTATACCCTCGTTTAAGTAGACGATCATATAGGGCCTGCGCCTCTCGCTCAAAGTCCTCGTCTCTAGTACAATTTCGTCGGGTTCGGAGGTACTGACTGTAGGGTATGCTATTGATTAAAGTGCGGGGATGGGAGCTGGTAAAATGCAGAATAGTATTGCCAGCCGTCTCCTTTCTATATAGTGTACTGAAAATTGAGCCATCATCTCTGAGTACCAAACGTAAGTCCAGGAATGAAATAGTCGTTGTATCACATTGCATAGTAAACTTGAGATTAAACTTATTATGTGAAAGGAGTTCCATAAAGCTTCTAAGTAGCTCCATTGTCCCTGTCCATATGAGGAGGACATCGTCGATGTACCTCCGCCACAGGAGAATATGGCAGAGGTACATCGCCGTCCCCTCATCCGAGAAAAGATGGCGTTCCCAACCCCCCAGGTACAGGTTGGCATACGATGGGGCACACGAAGTCCCCATCGCTACCCCCTGTACCTGGAGGTAGGTCACGCCATTAAAGAGGAAAATGTTGTTGGTGAGTATGTGTTCCAACAGCTCTATCACAAATTGACACATATCCCAGCTATCCGTGTCTCGTTCCTTGAGGAATTCAGCAACCGTTGCAACACCCAGCTTGTGTGGTATACTTGAATAGAGGGCTTCTATATCGATAGCTACCAGGATCGTTCCCGGGGGTACCGTGAGACCCTCGAGGATCTTTAATAATTCCAACGTGTCTTTGAGGTAAGATGGTAGGCTTGTGACGTGTGGGCGCATATAGTCATCCACAAACTGACTCGCAGTCTCTGTGTGGCTTCCTATTCCCGAGACGATTGGACGTCCAGGGGGCTTAGATAGGTTCTTGTGGACCTTGGGCAATGAATAAAAGGTCGGTGTTATCGGCCATTTAACCTCAAGGAACTCACGAGTATCTCCATCAATCAGGCCTTGGGAAAATGCCCGATTAATGATAGACACATAGCACGATCTAGCTTCATTCAGTTTCTGGGGTTGAATCTGCTGGTACCATTCATGGTTGTCGAGAATGTTTAAGCACATTGCAATGTAATTTTCTTTGTTCATCACCACCACGTTCCCTCCTTTATCCGACGGTTTTATCACTAGTTCGTCTCTCCTCATTAGGTCTGCCAAGGCCAATTGTGTGCTGACGACAGATTCCTTGATTTGGGTTTTGCAAAATGTATAGTTTCTATTTGTTTTGTAGTCTGTTTCAGGAAGGCCCATACAGCTGGGCATGTCTGGAGGTTTGGGAATTTTTGAGATTTGTTTTTAAATTTTGGTGGTCTTATAGGTATACTAGGGCCTGCTTCCTCATCCTCCGACGAGGAGCTTTCCGAGTTCCCGTATCCCTCATTTTCATCCAGCAGTTGAATTAGTGTTTTCAGTGCTCTAAAGTCTTGTACCTTGAATCCCTTGTATGGGTCTTCCTCTTTATTTAGCATTTTGCCTTTATCGGTATCAAATATATATTTATATGTAAGATTTCTAGCGAACATATGTAGATCTTTTACAAGGGTGAATTTGTCAATTCGTTGTGAAGGGCAAAAGCTGAGTCCTAGCCTAAGAACGTCCCTCTCAGTTGATGTGAGTTGGTATGAGGATAGATTAATGACATCTAATCCCGTCCCAGTGTTGACTGTTTTATCACAAACGAGTCCAACTTTCCGCTGCGTTGGGCCACTGGGGTGGCCGGGGGGTTGGGGAGGCTCCCTAAAGGGACTGAGCCGAATTGATATTGCGGCCCTGGGAAGTTTTTGGTTTGAGGTACGGCTACCAGTTCCCGTTGGGAGTCTGCTCCCGTATTATCAGGCAGGGGTAGTGGTATACCAGTTCCCCTGCCTGATAATACGGGAGCAGACTCCCAACGGGAACTGGGAGCCGTACCTAAAACTTCCCAGGGCCGCAATATCAATTCGGGCTCAGTCCCTTTAGGGAGCCTCCCCAACCCCCCGGCCACCCCAGTGGCCCAACGCAGCGGAAAGTTGGACTCGTTTGTGATAAAACAGTCAACACTGGGACGGGATTAGATGTCATTAATCTATCCTCATACCAACTCACATCAACTGAGAGGGACGTTCTTAGGCTAGGACTCAGCTTTTGCCCTTCACAACGAATTGACAAATTCACCCTTGTAAAAGATCTACATATGTTCGCTAGAAATCTTACATATAAATATATATTTGATACCAATAAAGGCAAAATGCTAAATAAAGAGGAAGACCCATACAAGGGATTCAAGGTACAAGACTTTAGAGCACTGAAAACACTAATTCAAGTGCTGGATGAAAATGAGGGATACGGGAACTCGGAAAGCTCCTAGTCGGAGGATGAGGAAGCAGGCCCTAGTATACCTATAAGACCATCAAAATTTAAAAACAAATCTCAAAAATTCCCAAACCTCCAGACATGCCCAGCTGTATGGGCCTTCCTGAAACAGACTACAAAACAAATAGAAACTATACATTTTGCAAAACCCAAATCAAGGAATCTGTCGTCAGCACAACAATTGGCCTTGGCAGACCTAATGAGGAGAGACGAACTAGTGATAAAACCGTCGGATAAAGGAGGGAACGTGGTGGTGATGAACAAAGAAAATTACATTGCAATGTGCTTAAACATTCTCGACAACCATGAATGGTACCAGCAGATTCAACCCCAGAAACTGAATGAAGCTAGATCGTGCTATGTGTCTATCATTAATCGGGCATTTTCCCAAGGCCTGATTGATGGAGATACTCGTGAGTTCCTTGAGGTTAAATGGCCGATAACACCGACCTTTTATTCATTGACCAAGGTCCACAAGAACCTATCTAAGCCCCCTGGACGTCCAATCGTCTCGGGAATAGGAAGCCACACAGAGACTGCGAGTCAGTTTGTGGATGACTATATGCGCCCACACGTCACAAGCCTACCATCTTACCTCAAAGACACGTTGGAATTATTAAAGATCCTCGAGGGTCTCACGGTACCCCCGGGAACGATCCTGGTAGCTATCGATATAGAAGCCCTCTATTCAAGTATACCACACAAGCTGGGTGTTGCAACGGTTGCTGAATTCCTCAAGGAACGAGACACGGATAGCTGGGATATGTGTCAATTTGTGATAGAGCTGTTGGAACACATACTCACCAACAACATTTTCCTCTTTAATGGCGTGACCTACCTCCAGGTACAGGGGGTAGCGATGGGGACTTCGTGTGCCCCATCGTATGCCAACCTGTACCTGGGGGGTTGGGAACGCCATCTTTTCTCGGATGAGGGGACGGCGATGTACCTCTGCCATATTCTCCTGTGGCGGAGGTACATCGACGATGTCCTCCTCATATGGACAGGGACAATGGAGCTACTTAGAAGCTTTATGGAACTCCTTTCACATAATAAGTTTAATCTCAAGTTTACTATGCAATGTGATACAACGACTATTTCATTCCTGGACTTACGTTTGGTACTCAGAGATGATGGCTCAATTTTCAGTACACTATATAGAAAGGAGACGGCTGGCAATACTATTCTGCATTTTACCAGCTCCCATCCCCGCACTTTAATCAATAGCATACCCTACAGTCAGTACCTCCGAACCCGACGAAATTGTACTAGAGACGAGGACTTTGAGCGAGAGGCGCAGGCCCTATATGATCGTCTACTTAAACGAGGGTATAGCAAAAAAGTTCTTAAAAGAGCCTATCAAAGGGCCAAACTCAACTCACGTGACTCTCTCATTTTCAAACAGAAGGTGAGAGACTCACATCCCACCACTAAATTAATTACCACTTTTACATCACAACAACAGGAGATTCGAAGCCTCATTAGCAACAATTGGCATTTCCTGTCTGAGGACCCGGTCATCTCGAAATACGTGGCCAGCGTGCCACAAATTACTTATAGGAGATCACGTTCCATTAGAGATGCGATTGTCCATAGCCACCTACAATCTTCAAGATCACTGGCAGGAGCAGAGGGTGGTAGCGGCACCTTCAGATGTGGACAATGTCAATTTTGCCCATAGATTAGGGAGGGCCGGAGCTGTCCCCTCCCGAGAGGAGGCCTTCACAAACTTAAAGGATACGCTGATTGCACCACAGCGGGCATTGTGTATTTAGCCATGTGCCGCTGTGGTGCCTTCTATATAGGGAAAACCAAACGCCCATTTGCTAAAAGGATACAGGACCATCTGTACTATTTGGATGCAGGGTTACTGTATACACCCATCTGCAAACATGTGGGCCTCCGACATAGCTACGATCCTAATTTTGTGTCGTTCTTTGCCCTTGAGGTCATACCTGAGCCAGAGAGGGGTGGTAATGTGGACAAAACGATTCTGCAGCGTGAGGCGAGGTGGATATATAATCAACGGGCAACCAGTCCACCGGGCCTCAACACTGCACTCACATTCAACCCCTTCTTATGATTCCATATACCCTCACAAATACTGAGCACGTTTATATTTGAATTATGTATTAGATTTTGTGCTAATAATTCTCACCTGACTAAATTCCAACTGGAACTATGGATGTGACATTCATTCCTGCTCTACTGCTTGTCATTTGTTGTTACAATAAGGCTGGCACCTATCCGTACTTGCCCTCTAGATATACAACACTATATATATCTATGCAGTTTATAACTATCCACTCTTGGAGCTCAGAAATAATTATGTTAGGTTTATTCCATACTTACTATCTAAACTAAGGTTTTTTAAGTGACTCCTTATCAGTCAGGCCCACTACTTATCACTATCTCCCATATATGATATAACTGCACAATTAAACTGATCAAAACACTTTTTGGGTGGTATCTCTTTAATAATTCTCTTTCCATGCAGATAACAAAAATTTCCCTATGTATATTTTGTTCTGTTATTGTTAAAGTACATCTACATGACTACTGTAAGATATCCGGTCCCCCTGACCGACATGTATATATATATATATTTTTTATCATCTGTTGTTTTGTTTTTCTTTTTCTTTTGTTGTTTTGCACCATTCCTCGGCACCTCCGCAGCTGGCCGGATATGTTTGCATTTTTGTGGGAGGATTCGGATGTCCCTGCCCAGGGGGTGGAGCTTCCCTTCATTCCACCCCCAGTCGCCCATTACGCCATCTGCGCGCTACGGGCAATGCGCGCGCACCATGCTAGGTGGAACGCGGTCGCGCCCGCTCTGCGGGTGCGCGCGCACCACGACAGGGACATCCGGACCGGAAGCAATGCCGGAGGTCATCTTGACCTTATTGCTTCCGGTAGGGCCATAGTATTTAAAGATGGAGGCGCTGATGTTGTCTGTCAGACACATCTTGCGGCCATCCATCGTAAACGGGCGGACGCCCGTATCCTCCACTAGAAAACATCCTTGCGGGCATTGGGTTTGGCTCCCCCCTCTCCTTCTTACTTCTAATGGTAAGTTCGTACATCTCAGATATAACATTCTCTTATTATTGCACCGGTTCTCCGGTTGTGAACTGGGGGATACACATATTTTTGCTTTTGTTTTTTGGCTAGCTGTTATGTATTTTTGGCCTTTGCCCTGTGGGGACATTTATATATGTATGTATATTTAAGTCCAAAGGGAACGTTGCGCTGGTCCCCTGCACTAGTGATATTATTTAATATACAATATCAGGCACCATATATATCATTGATTTTATATAACTGATTCGGCAATGACCAACCATTGTCAGTATAGCTTGATTTACCAATTACCCTTGGTGCTTTCTGATAGATGTATTATTTTGAATTTTCAGCAGCGGTTCCTGCATATAACACCCTGAATGTATGGCCCAGTTCTCCTACTGGCACTGTCTTTCTGGGATCTGGCACCCAGTGACATTCCATACCGGCCGGCTTTGCGGTTGCTGTCTATTGAATGGTGATTTTAAACTTAGTCCTGAAATTATAGTAGGTGAGCGATTGTCTGTCATTTTTGGTATTTGTTAGGATCTGTTATGTTACTTTATGATCTAAGACTGTTTCTTGTTTACACAGTGTAAATGCATTAACTGCATCGTGTCTAGCCCTGATGAAGCGAATTTCCATTTGCGAAACATGTTGGCTCTAGTCACGCATTAATCGTTGATGTCACTACTGGATAATTATATGTCCACCTATGTATTGTTTATACTTTTCTATATTGTTTTTCAATAAATATAATCATTTTAGCTGATTGTTCATTATGTTCACCTACACAACTCAGCCAATTTTTCCTTAAAATCCCACCCCTTGAGGAGGGTTGCTGCCCAGTCCTTCCCTTCCCCCCACTTCCTTGCTCTTCCTGCCCCTTCCCTCCCTCCCCTTCCTACCCTTCCTCTTCTTTCACATTACTGCTTTTAGGGATGGAAAATCACTTGAGTTGTTTCCTCATTTAGTCCAATTACCCTGCTTCTATTTCATATATTATGCAGCTTCTTATTTTTGGTTTCAAAATCAATTTTATTTGCAGAAGAGGGGTGTGGCCATGGGGACGAAGTTCGCCCCCAGTCTGGCAAACCTTTTTATGGCCCAGTGGGAGGAGGATGTCATCTATGCCTCCCAGAGACCTGAGTTGGTTCTCTGGGCTAGGTATATTGACGAAAATCCTCCTCCTATGGAGTGGGGACCGTGAAGCTTTGTATAGTTTCATGGCTGCACTCAATCTCAATGATCAAGGGATAGTTTTGAGCTATGAAGCTAGCTCAACTTCCATTCATTTCTTGGACCTTGAGATTATGGTGGTCGAACAACATCTTGAGTTTAAGACTTACTTTAAGCCAACTGATTGAAATAGATACATTCCGGTTGACAGTTGCCACCAGACACAATGGCTTAAATCAGTCCCTCATAGCCAGTTTCTACGGTTAGGTCGCAACTGCACGAGGACTTCAGATTTTCTTTCATGGTCCCAGGTTCTCAAAGAGAGATTTGTGGAAAAGGGTTATAACCCCGCTGATTTAGAATGCTGAGATTAACAAAGCTTTACAATCTGATAGAAACTCCATCCTTTTGGAACGCCCTAAAAATGCTACTGATTTTAGATTCAGATGGTCTTTTTTTACCATGTACTCCACTCAATCTAGGCAGATTAGGGAAATCTTTAGGAAACATTGGAAAGTGCTCTGGAACAACAGGCTTTTGGGTCCTGTCCTTCCTGAACAGGCTGGTGTGGTTTTTAGAGGGGCACGGTCCATACAGATGCAGATTGCTCCTAATGTGATCGATCCCCCCAAAAAGGTCTCATTTATTCAGCAGTGCAAGGGCTACCACCCATGTCGAAAATGCAATGTGTGCCTCCACAACATCGGGGGGAGACATGAAAAGGACACATTTATGTCGACCGTCACTTTACGTATCTACTCTATGAGACATTTCACCACCTGTGCCACCCAATTCATCGTTTATCTGCTGACCTGCCCTTGTAAAAAGCAGTTTGTGGGCCGTACAATCAGGACATTTTCTACACGAGTGAATAAACATGTCACTGGTGTAAAGAGTGGGAAAAGCAAACATAGTGTGCCCCGTCACTATTTGCAGTTCCAGAACAAGGATCCTACTGGAACACTTTTTCAAGTGATTGATAAGTTCGTCCCCCATTGGAGGGGACAGTCCCGCCTCCCCGGGGTCTCTCCCCTCAAGACATATTGGATATTTGAGCTCAGATCCTACTTCCCGTTCAGGATGAACGTGGAGTGGGATCTCAACTCATTTATCAATCAGGCTTAAGGTTTATTTATCCCACTTGTGTATATATATATATTGTCACGGAACGTCCCACACTCCGCTTGAGTGCTTCCGTCAGTATACCACTTCCTTGTAGTCTGGATACAGATATCAGATATTCCAACCGCTCTCAAGCATAAAACAAGGCGAGACTTGCTTCACTGCTAACATGGACTATATTTTTATTAGAACCAGAATACAGTCTTATATACAGTAGAAGATGAGGTTCCCCCCTCCTGCTCATATTACTCTAACAATACACCTGTAACCTAATTAACCTAATTAACATGAGCTAGTTTACTAAATCATTTACCCAGACCAGATGACTCAGAGACATGACCTGTAGAACACAGACTTGTGGGCACCGAGCTTCACACAGTAGTATAAACACAATAGCAGGAGCTAATTACAATTTACCAATACAAACAATGATCTCCCCCCTCCTCAGCCTAGTCATCAACAACTATAGTAGGATTAGTCTGTTCTTCTCCTAGCCAGTCCTGGAGGCTAATGTGATCAGCTCACTCAATTAACAGGTTGAGTTCAGAATCAATCAAACCAAGAATAGCCTTTACATACATCCTGGGAGATATTGTGGACAAATATTACTGTCCCACTTTAAGTAGTCCAAGATATATTTTCTCACTCACCCTGTGCCAGGATAGCACAGAGTGACTTAGACATAAGAGGTGTATGGGGAGCTGGAACAAGGGCATCCCCTACTTTTCAAGGGATTCTGAGTTCCACGAGCCCTCCCGTCACATATTATATATATATATATATATATATATATATATATATATATATATTTGGATTTATGTACATGGATTATTTTACATGTAAATTATGTATTTTATACTAGTTTGTCATCATTCCCAGGTTACATTTATCGGGATTTTGATTTTATTTGGTTTAGTTCAGATATTACCTGTTTATTTATTTTTATGATATTGATGCATTTATGGTCTTTATTTTTCATTCCCCCATGGTTTGCTTACAGTCATGTGCCTGTTGTTTGAACATGTGTTCTTTGGTTATCTCCGGAATCCGGGATTACTTCCGGTTAGGTGGTTGTGTACTTCGGGCCATGTGACCACTCACTCCCGGTCGTGGTCCCGAGATTGCTTTTGTTGCTGTCTGTTTGTGTGTCCAAATGAGTTATTTCCAGTTGTTCAGACCATCACATACATGCTTGGTTACATTTGTTTATACTACTTCTTTCCTGGTCCAGGGGTCTCCATTCCTCCAAGGTTAACTCTCCTTTACACTGGAGTTCCCATCAGGCCCAGCTGGTCCCAGTCATGTGATATTGATATGATAATGTTTTGAGAGCCTGTCACATGACCCCAAGACTCGTTTTTTCACTGGCTTTTTACAAGAATCATCCCCTGTGTGGTCATGTGTCATGATCTCTGCTTGTCATGTGACTTTTAGACCCATTTTTTCGTGGGCTTTTCAACAGGATGTTTTTGTGCCCTGTTTGTCATGTGACTATATTAGCACACACTTCCAGGTTACCATCTGGTTGGCTATTGGGCTCATGTGATCTAAGCTCTCCTCTTACCATTGGACTCCATAGTGAGGCTTGGAGTTTAGTGGCCAGGTGACCACCTCTACTCCAATCAATGGTTCTTTGAGGTCATGCATGCTGATTGGTCTTGTATCATTAATTTTAATCTAGTGTAATCTATATATATTGGCAGTGTGGGAGAGGTGATTTATGCCCCTGTTGAAGACCCATTGGTCAAAATGCGTAGGGCTCGGCTCATCACTCTCCACATTGCCCCGCATTTTATCTGTGATCACTTTTATACCTGTATGCTGGTTTTTAGAAATAAATAACCTTTTTGACCTACACCATGTGGAAGCAATTTCCTTTTCCACATTTTATCCGGATGTGAGTGGGTGTGCTGTCCTTTTGAACCTAATATCAAGATCCAGCCTTGACAGTTTTTGGATTGGAGGTCAGCTTGGAGGCTACCCACGGTTCCCCTGAATCCCATCCTAGAGGTCCGAACCATCTTAAGTTCCATACATCTGCCGTTTGTGGCACACTGCCTGTATGACTGTGTCGCTGACATTGGAGTCCACCTGTTTCAGTAACAGCATTCACATCTCATTTTGTTTTTGAGGATTTGCCATTCTTGATGTTTCTTCAGTGGACAGAGTCTCACTTCGACTTCACTTTTTTTGAATTTCCATCATCTGGTGTTGGACATTTTTGTTCTACACTGCTGGTTATATTGGACATTATTGTATACCTTTTTCACATTATTATTTAGTGTTGGAGGTTTATTTTTGGTTAATCACTATTGTTCACAGATGGACTTTTGAGTTTTTTCCATTGTTATTGTTATTTTTATGTAAAATTTCACATATATCACAATATTTGTGTACACTGGTTAGCGCTACATTTTTCACCATTTTGATTCTTTATGTTTGTCACATTTTTATGTAGGTGCTTTTTCCATTTTTTGGGGGGTTAATGCGGTAATTATTCACACCTCCAGGAGATGGTCAGAGACTGCAAACATAGTACAGGAGATGGTCAGAGACTGCAGACATATAAGTGTGTGAGCATAAGTGTGTCCTAGGGAAAACATTGATCACTGCACTATGTGTAAACAGGAGTTTACAAGATATAACAAAGTGCCAAAAAAACTAAAAACTTTACTAACAGTCATTTCTCAAGCACAGGAGGACTGTAAATGGTTAACAGGTCAGTGAGGCCTGGAACGAAAAGAGAAAAAAGAAAGTAGTGCAGGGCCGGGCATGACAGTATGTAGAGAGGAGACAACAAATGGTTAATTAGGAAAGTGTGAGAAAAATCTGAGAAGGGGATGGTACAGATTGGAGAAGACAGAGTGGGAGGAGCAGTATTTATTAAGGGAAGGCGGGACTTCTGGGCAGCAGAGGAAGCAGTTTCCCACCCACCCTCCCTGTGTTGTTGGTTTGTTCGTTTGTCTGTTTGTTTTTATTACATTTAAGGTGCAGTGGAAATCGGTTTCCTCATGGCAGAGGAGTAACGGCGGTGTTTTTGGTCTTTGATGGTGTCAGAAAACATACGAGATGGAAGTGTTGGGGGGCTCATGAGTAGTATGTGCCCCTCTGGTGTATTCCAGTTAGAACGGTTAGGCCCCTTTCACACGTGCGGACCGT
The DNA here is from genome assembly GCA_037952925.1 of Lithobates clamitans. Taxonomy (NCBI): domain Eukaryota; kingdom Metazoa; phylum Chordata; class Amphibia; order Anura; family Ranidae; genus Lithobates; species Lithobates clamitans. The sequence goes on along the minus strand of JBBGZY010000665.1, from coordinate 2,647,613 downwards.
ATGTCCGTATTTCATGCATCCGTTTTCGCATGAAATACGGACATACATGCATCCCTATGGGATAGCGGGTGTCAGCGGATGTACATCCGCTAACACCCGATGTTGTCCGCCTCCGCTCTCGTCCGATTCTGCGGACGGAAGAAAATCCTATTTTTCTATCCGTCTGCAGAGCGGATCGGAGGAACACGGACAGACGGTCCGTGTTCCTCCGATCCCCCATAGGGGAGAGCGGAGATCTGACAGGGCGGTCCCTGCACAGTGTGCGGGTCCCGCCCTGTCATCTGCCTGCTCAGCTGGGGAAAGCGGAGCGATCCCCGCTGAGCAGCGGATAAACACGGGGCGGATCAATACGGATCCGTCCCGTGTGAAAGGGGCCTTAGCTGGAATACGGTAATGGTTGCACTGCAGGGAGGGGGTTGTCTCCAAGCTGGTGGTATGGCTGGAGGCCTATCACGGAGGAAAGGTCCAGCAGTGCAGTGGTGGAAGATGTGTGAAGTTTGGGGAGCCGTCAAAGACCAACAGACTGAGGATGGACAGTTGTCATTACAGATGTTATATGTTAAACGTTTTTGAATTATTAATATTTTGCTAATAAAAGGCTGCTATGGCCATTTATGCTCCAAATTCAGATGTGGTCTCGTTAATTTAGAAAGGTAAGATGGGGATTGCAGAGTATGAGTGGTTGGGCGGTTTAAGAAGGTTGGGGACATCTGGGCTACACTGGTAATGTGAAGCTCCCAACCTGACCAGCTAATTTATTCAAAGATAACAAAGAAAATGGGAAACAAATCATGGATGGCTGACACAGGACTCAAATAGCTATAGAAACAGCTGAAGTTGTAGCATCTTGCAGAAGTCTAATCATCATTCTCCTGTCCTGTGTGTAGTGTAAATAAAAACACAGATAAGAAGTAGTGTGAGAAGACAGAGGGGAAGACAGAGGGGAAGACAGAGGGGAAGTCATCCCTTGATCAGTGTGTTCATTGCATGTTCTACACACAGCACGGGAGAAGACACTGATAGATTTCTGCAGCCAGCATTGTGACATGTTTGATCTCATACCTTCTTCATGTTCAGGTATGTCGGATCCTCTCCATTCCACCCTGCTCTGGCCACCACTAGCATCTTCTGGTCAAATGCGGTGGGCTGGACAATCTGATTGGCTAAGGAGGTGGTGGAAGGAGGAGAAACTTAGTAGTCACGCCCTCCCACTCAGAAGAGCAGCGCTATTGGCTGCCTGCCCTGTTACACACAGACGTCCCTCTCCCTCCAGCATGTGAAAGCCGATGGGAGGGGGGAGGAAGCTGCACACTGCTCCGCAAGGCTACCACCCGCCCGCCGCACCGAACTCCTTGCTATCCAGGTCCCCTATCAGGAGCTCTGCCAGGAGCTTGGAGGGGGGAGACAAGGAGAAGGGTCAGCTGTGCCCCTAGGCTGCCTAGTTTGCCTAGTGGGAGTGCTGGCCTTGGCCACACGGGCCACGCTTCAGTGTCATCGGACAGATCAATGTATCAGCCCTCTGATGGTACCATGTAATCACTGTGACCAATCTTAGCAGATCACATGACAATTGTACTCAATGAATGGCATGATGATGATGATTATTCATGCATTTATTGTGTACTATTGTGTTGTTCACTGTGATTGGTCACAGTGATCACATGGTACAGACAGGGCCAATCAGAGCCCAACTGTACCATGTCATTAGCTGTGGTCAATCACAGCTAAGCACAACAATACACACCAAATTTTTTTTTTTTTTTTATTCAGTAAAAATGATTGTTTATAACAGTGATATTCATTGTTATAAGGAATCATAGTGTGTAAAAAAAAAATCCTGATAACCCCCTCAGAGTAGTACTATAGTAACACTGTATTGCTCTGGTCACAGTATTTAAAAAAAAATTGTAAAAAAATAAATACATTTTAAAAATGTAATAAAGAAAAAATATATATATATTTTTTTTTACATACTGTCACCAGTCAGTGTCCTTGATCATGGCAACACCTGACATGGCTCCCTTTATACATACCTCACTTATATACTTAATGATACATAAGTGATTAAAACCTTTTATCTATATATGAATCAACCCATGAAATTAAGGACGAATGATACCTGTTCGAAAAGGGTTACAATCTAATTTATTTAAACTTACTATTGTACAGAAAAGAAACTTGTGTTAATATGAGATTAGCAACATAACATAACATAACATAACATAACATAAATGATACAACCTTAAAAACAACAATGTTACCAATGATAATAAATATTGCTATAATGGTCATACCCATGCTATCAAGAGATTAATAAGGTATTACGGCCAAATCCTACGATAGAAAAGGTTACAGGAAAGAAAAGAGACATAGAGATACATTGTATGGAGAAGTCTTACGTAACCATCCTTCATCTAGACCGTCAACCAGAGAAGAGACCTAGACTTCTCCAGGTATTTGGTTGTATGTTGTTAGAACCCACTCCCACCAATCAGAACTCAGGCTCACCTCATTGGTTCAGAAGTGGCATTGAATCCTGATTGGCTACCCCTAAAGAGTACCTTTTTAACTATCTCTTGATTTCCAACCGTCAGCCCTCTGTGATATAACATAAATTAGCATGACAAGGACTCGAGAGACGCAATGTCTGCCCTGGCTCTCTCTACGAACAATAGGGTAACTTAGTTACTATGCGGATAGCAGGCCAACACAAAAGGTGTGTTTGAGATGCCAAAACAGTAAATAGGCCCACCTTCTAGTACATGTTCCTATAAAAAATACACCTATATACACCCATAAATATATATTACATACACACATACACATAGATAGATAGATACATACATACATACACGTACACATCATACAAAATGGGGCATGGTAATCTAATTAGAAAGTCCTCACGATGGTACGCTTGAATCTCATTGATAAAAATATGGAATTCAATATCTCCATCACATTTCCCCCTGAAGTTCATTCTTGAACTTATGTCCTCCTTCAATGATCTTGCACCCACCCACAATAACCCAGAAGCCCCGACCCTTCCCACACCACCACTGCGGCCTCCTCTTCCTTTCTTGAACACGCCGGAACTCCTCAAGGTAGGCTTAAGATAGCAAAGAAATCCTGGTGCCTTTGAGACTTCACATCCAAACCATGAGTGTCTGTACTGCAATGTTTCATCGCCCCTCTGCCTTGGAAGAGCGGAACTCCAACATTGATGGCGGGATCCTGGCATATCTAGTCCTGTATCTTTGTAAGATCATGTAATGGTTGCATCGATTGGATCGGACCGCGAGACAGCACTTTTCAGCATGGTGAAGGAAAGTCCAGGAAAGTCTTATTCGTGACACATTTATCTCAAGAAATAACTTGGTGGTCGCTGCTTCTTCAGGTGGGGTCGGGCGGGCCTCCAGACAGTCGTGCATGAATACAAACAGAGAGAGGAGAACGTTAGTGTACAGATATTGGAGAAATGCTGGACAGGAGCAGAGTGTTGACCATTAAGACTAAATACTCCTAAAGGGTGTAATGTGGACAAGTAGAGTGGGTTCCCCACAGGGTACAGAGTCTGAGCAACAGCCAGTATCATCCATGGCCCTTGATGGTAGGGATAGTCAATACTGTCTGTTATTGCCAGGTCCCTGGGTTCACCACACCTGCTCACGGGGCTCAGGTTAAGGCAGTAGGTAGACTAGGGGAGGTGGAATTACATTAAGACATAAAACTGCATGTCCAGGGATACTTTAGTTAAAATATGGTACTTGTGGGCAGGCAAAGTCTTTTTTTAAAGAAAAATGATATTACTGATGTCTTAGTTACATTATCTTGAGAAGATAAATGATAGAAACCAAAGGAAAAACTTAGAGAGCATAATATTAAAGAAGAAAAAGGAATAGAAGAGAGGTGAGTAATGAAAATGAACAGGAAAAATAGTGGGAATAATAATGAAAAAAAGAACAAAAAACGGAAAAAAACTACAGATTGAACGCTGCTCCAACCAAGACTGTTAAAGAGCCTTGAATCTGTATATAAAAAAATGAATACATTGGTTAAAAAAACATAATTAAAAAAAATAAAAACAAAAAAAACAAAACAAATGTTTTTCTTAAAAAAAAAACTCCTCTCCCATTAACAGTATTTTTGCAGGTCAGGTACACAGATATTAACATCAAAAGGGAGAGAAAAAAAAAAAAAAAAAAAATAATAATAAAAAAAATGATTAACACTTTTGGAATTTAGGTAAACCTGACTGCACTTTATTACTAAAAAATTGAAGAGGCTTATCCCTGGAACAAGAAAAATATAGTTCTAGGGTCCTCTCTTAAATGCGCAACTTCTTTGTACTGGTCTGGATTGGATATGGCTTCCTCAGAGATTTGTTTCTGAGTTAGTGGCCTTTCTGTTCCGTGAGAGAAGATACCTCCTTGAGGTGCACATTCTCATAGCTTTGGCATTCATTCAGGGTGGAGCAAAATGTTTAGGAAAGCTCTAGCATTAGGACTGTACCCAAATAAACTTTCCCACCAGGAAATCTTAGCGTCTGCGTCTAAAGCGTGGGATACTTGGAACAGTCTATTTTGATCATGGGTGAGTCGTATGGTGGCTTGTTTTTCAGCATCTCTTAGTACATTTAATATTTCATCCTGTTGTCCGAAATCCATCAGCCAAGCTTTTAACTCAGCCCCAAATACCAGAGGAAGTTTCTGTAGGTGTAAGGGGATGTCAGGTTTGCTATGAAACCTTTCTTCAGGGGTGATCGGGATACAGCAGGTGTTCCTGCTATATCCATGCCACGGGCCAGAGGAGGTGTACCATAGACTCCCCGAGGTAGTGTACCCTGCTGAGTACCATTTAACCTGATGCTGAAAACAGTGCATCATTAGACATGTGATACTAGCACCAGTACCCTGGTCTCCAGTCTCAAGTAGTTTTAACTTTGTTTAGGACCAGTTGGGACACTACCCCGGCATCCATTAGACATGACCCCCCCCTGTGCCAGCATTGTTGCCTTTTCCCATAGCACAACCCCTACCTTCCTCTAGCACTTATCAGTACCAGTCATCTGAGGCTGTCCAGACTCAAACCATCAGAACAAGATGGACTCCAGGGTGTAATCCAGTAGAGTCTGATAGGATAGTATCCAGATTGACCGTGATATCTGCACAATGTTCCATCCCTGCCATTAGGGATGAGAACAGTGCAAGTAAGATTTTTGACGATCCTGGAACTGAGTCATCCACCAATCTACTACGACTCATAGGCAACCTGGATACTACCCCCCCCCCCCCCCGTCTGTCCTTGCAAAGTGATGCTGGACAGAGCAAGTTGGCTTTCCTAACCCCTTCCCTGATATGTAACACAAGACCCCCCCAATGTGATCCTGAATATCTCCAGCTCCATAGTGTTTTAATGCACCCAGTGCCCCACCTCCAGCTCCAAAGACAGTCTCCATTAAGCCTCTCTTTCCTAAGGATGGGAAATAGTCAGAATACCCGGATTGAAAACCACCTGCCACCAGGTACACTAGTTTATAGAGGCTGCACACCTTATGGGGCACTGGTCTTCCTGTCATGCAGGACACAGACCACTAGTTAAGGTACGCAAGGAGTCTAGGACAGGAAGGACACCTATGGGTATCCACTGAGGAGAATACAGCATGCCCACACAACTCCATCCCTGTGCCTGGATTTCAGAGACCATGCCCAGGGTATACAATGCACCTCTACCTATGGTTAGGTTCAAAGAACCCTCTAGTTCCCTGACTAACGTTACATCGGTATTCCTTAGGACACAGAAACAAACTCGTCTATGCCCCAAATAATACCCAGGTGCTTCCTTCCCAGCAATGACCTCTCCATCCAGAACACAGAGTGCAATATACACAATCTTCCTGCACAACTCTTCTCCAGGCTCTCCCAAAACTATACACTCTCAACTTGTATGCCATCAGGCAGGCCCTCATACTACACATCTGAAGGTAAATCTGAAGGAAATTGGAAAACAAAAATTACATAATGTGTATCCAACTCGAGGAACTTCTGCTACCAAACACAACTGGCCAAAGGGCAAAGAAATATCCCTTGCAGCACTGAGGCGCCAGGATCACTGAATAGTAGTGGATACACGAGCCGATCGATGTGCCCTTTAAAGCCAGGAAACCCAATTATCGAATCTGGGAAATAAAACACCAATAAAATTTAGTAATAATTATTCAATTTTCCTCCTAGAAACAAAATAATCCAATGGTTATATACCTGTAACAAGACATTAGCATATGAAACACAAATATACATTACATTACATAAACAGTGCACTTTTTTTTTTAAGATACCAAAAAATTGTAGAGCTTAACTTATCATTAATATGTATTACTTAATACACATTAATACCACGTGGATTTTTGTTTTATGGTATACCAATAATTCCCAAAAAAATGTATTCACCATGGTTGAAAAAAATTAGCAATCCGTAAAAAACCTTTTAGCAGTACCATTTGTCAACAGATCATAATACCTCACCACAAAGAACCTCTCCAGTACTGTTTTCCTGAAAAACAAACCCATTTTAGTACATGTATCTTTCAATTCACTAGTACAGATAATTATCTTGGCTCAGGTCATTTGCATGTCAATACAGTTCGCTGCACCTTTTCACAGACCTGGTGAGAAAGAAGGGGGGTCATTTGGGTGGGCTGTCAGCAGCTGAGAACAAACGTCACACAACACAAAATATATTGCATATTCCACACACACACACAAATGGCTAGGTTATAGATGAACTCTAGACATCACACATATTAGCATGTTTTCTATAATACCCGGTACTTCTTCTTAAACCCATCACATCTGTTTGGTAAGGTTGACATTCTTTCAGAGATCCATCCCATTTCATTAGCCCCTTCTCAGGAGTTTGGAATGGGACCCCTGACCCAGGTGGTCCATACTTCCTACCTCTAGGCCATGTGGCGAAGCGTGCGGAGTACACTTCAAAATCACGTCTTGTGGTCCTATATGGATTATGCTTACCAACTTTTTGACTGGAACTGGATAGACAGAATCTCGCGATGTGACACAGTAATCCGCATAAGTGGCATTTTATCTTATTTAAAGTGGTACAACACCTCTTAACAAAGGGCTTTGTTTTAGATGACTGTGAATATGGGATGGCCTCTTCTGGATTAGTAGTTTTTACCTGCGGCTTACAAAATATAGGGGCAATTTTTAAAGAGCTCTTACCTTCCTGGCATTTATTCTTGTTGATACATACCTTAGGTGTGGAGGACGTCCCCCTGAATTCAGACCTGCCCAAATCAGTTACCTTGTTATCTTCTCTATCTGAAAACTGATCCAACGGCTCCTGGCAGCTGACAGATAATGGTTGCACCCCACCTTCTGCATCCTTCAGTCTCTTTCCCAACTGGAGAATGTCCTCCTGTAATCTTTTGTTTTCTAGTACTAATTGCTCGTGGATAGCCTCTGAATTTGACATGGAAGCTTCTAAAGTACTGATGTTACCTTTGGTGATTTCTAGCTCTTCTTTTAAGGATGTGTTTTGCACTTTTAAATGCTCATACTGTTTTGCTAACCACCTGGCCGCAAAGATTAGCGGCGGTTTTCCCGTGCGCTTATTACAGCTTCTTTCAGTGAGATTTAATTTCACATCCTCTCCCGTCAGCGGGACAGAAAGTGTCCCTTCTGCCTGGAGACCTTCCTCCCTTAATGCCAGCATGACCATTTCGTCTCCTTGTCTTGCTACTCTGCCTTCTTCCTGTACCTCCCCATCCCCCTGTAATCCACATTTTACTGAGGTATCAGACTTGTGTTGTGGCTCTACTTTTTTGTCCACCACTGGAAGGTGACAATTCATGTCAGCCCATGAGCATTCAGCTGACAAGGACAGGGCAACTGCATAAGGCCCAAGTCCTGACAACTGCTCCTTGTCTCCCTGACAATCACTGTCACCCCTTGTTGGGGGTTGTGATGGTTTACGCTTGTCCCTACGTTCAAGCATTGTTTGGAATGATTTCTCCTTAAATCCCATAGTAATAACATTTACTTCCTCTGTTTTATTCGCTGACTCCAGCATCCATATAAATAAAGTATCTTTTTTCATATGGTCGTGTCATCTTTCTGTGATGAGCACGGTACAGATTTTCCCAAGCTTTTGGCTTAAAAGTACCTCTTTTTAAAATACTTCTTCCCAGTCCAACGATCCCAATCTTGCAAATATTTCACAACCCAAGGTCCATATCTATCTATCATCTCTTCCCTTGGGGTCATTTGATAGGGTTTACCCCATTCAGACCCCCTCTGAAGCGATTAGATTACCCATCCTTTATGGACTCCGGACCTTGAACTGATTCCCTAACCTTTTTACAGGTTGCCTTTACTTCAGAGGTAGCTACTCTCTGACCAAGAATTGGGTTGACAGGTACCGCCCCTGTCACCCTTGCCGATTTTTTTTCACTACTTGCCAGACCAATTCCCTGTCCTGGCTATAGTCCTTCAAAAAATTAGCCTGGAGATTTCCCAAACTAAATAATAGTTTAATCCCCCCGTGGACTTTTCTGAAGTACTCTAACAGAAATGCTTAACGAAAGGCTTTTACTTCTGTTATATCAAGACTTGGATAATCAGGACCCTATGCGTGCTTGTAGTGCAGGAGGTAGTTAACTGATGCACACCTAATTGCAATATGATTGGTAGCAGTTTACAATATAGCCAGTGTATACAGGTCTAATTACAAAGCTCACCATCCACAGTTAGTAGTTTACAAAGAGACAGATCCATACTAGGGCTGAAACAACTAATCGACTAATCTACAACCAATCGACCACAAAATCATTCGACTACTACCTTCACAATCGATCAATCGGCCAGTAACACAATGGGGGTTAAAAAAAACAAAAACAAAATGAGCCCTCTATAGTACAAAAAGAGCTAACAATCGCAAATGTAAATATAACTTTCACCGTTCTACAGTAAAAAATGAACCCCTTACAGTAGTAACTATCTGCTCCCCCCTTCACCACAAAGGGCCAACCCTAGCCTTCTCAACCCCATTATGTTAATAAACGTCTTAGACCTGGTTCACATCTATGTGCTTTTCTGATGTCTTTTGCAGAAACACACTACAGTTCATTCAAATGGCCTCCCATGAGACACGTTCACATCCATGCCCCCCCCCCCCAGCATATTTGGAAAGGGTCAGGGACTCCCTCCTTAATGCAAAACAGCGCCTCTTCTGTTCAATACACTTCAATGGAGAAGCTGCAGAAAAACATACAATGCACCCCTGCAGCAACCCGTGTCCTCCAATCTGACCTACAACAACCTGGCCAGAAAAAACAAAAACACAAATTGCAGCAAAATCACGTGCAAGAAAATGCACAGCAAAAAGCACTGCAGAAACAGATAAAAAGCAAACTGCATAGGCGTGCACCGCGCCTCATGCTGGCCACACAGATCAATTTTCAGACAGGAATATTCAGACGAAAAATCTTTGTACCTTCGCTGAATGGAAAAAAAATGTTTGAAATTTTAACTTGTTTTTAACATTCTATTTTTAAAATCAATGTAATTTCTGAACGAAAACCACATACACTGTCTGACAATTCCCTTGACCAAGAAGTTCCCTATTATCTCCAAATCTTCCCATCACTGTGGTTGAAAATAAACGTCGACCCGACCCCACTAACGATTAGAAAATCAAACTAATGCTCCCAAAAATGACACTCTTCTTAAAAGAAGACATTGTTTTTTTTGTTTAAATAAAAAAAGTTTGATCTCTGAGTCTGATGATATCCGCCAGACTCACCCCCCACAGTACACACAGCATATCTCTCTTCTAATAGTCCACACAGTACATCTCTTCTGTCTGCCACTCCCAGAGTGGACCAAACATCCTGCTCCCTAACCATAACTGCATAGAGATATCTAAGAATAAATTGGCCCCTTCCTAAACTCTTGCAGGATATACAATACAAGTCTCAAAACAATGAATTGCCCTCTGAAGAACTCCAAAAATATTTTAAAAACATGCACCGCTAAAAGTACAGAAACTCAGTTGAAGCTATTAAATTCAATACAAAGTAGACTGGATGGCTACACTCATACAAAGGAATTGGAGCAGCTTCCCCTCTGGGATGATTCACAGGCTAAAAAGCACAAAATCCTTAAACTGCACTTCTCAAAATGGCCACCGACCATGGCCTCATGGTGACTACAACAAAAGCCAGGCCACAACAAAATGGTGCATTTTCCCACCAAAACAGAAATCCAATACAAAAATCGCCACTCTTCTACTGAAGAGTTGACAAAAAGTACAAACACAGAACCCCTACAAAAGCTTACATTCCCTTAAAACAGAAATAATGCCTAGAAACAAAATGGTGGCTCATATCACATGGTTTCACACACAAAGGAATGGTGGCTGCACCTTCCCCTATAGGATGACCCACAGGCCAAACAGCACAAACGAAAGCCAGGCCACGACCACATGGTAGACTACAGCAAGATGACCGATGAAAACCACAGCACAGTCACATGGTAACATTAAAAGGAAATGGCAGAGGAAGGCCAGGCCACAACAAAATGGCGCATTTTCCCGCCAAAACTAAAATTTCTTCCTACAAAATTACACATTTGAGATACTAAATGAACACTTACAAACATTTCATTCTGCATATCACTAGGGACCCTGGCAGGCCTCAAATACAGGTTCTCCACCCAAACAACACATCCGAAAAAGCCAAAAGTTACATAAAACATAAACTGGTAGTTGCAAATGAACATCGAGCCACAGTCTCACGGCGACCACAAAATGGCCAATGACAAAAAGGGCACACTAAAACACCAACACGCGAAATGTAATTGTTGATCCTGCTAAATCAGACTTCTTCACTAGACTCCTTTCTCCACAAAGATTGACTACACATTTTTTAAATGCACACTTAACCATAGACACACAGTTTAGGAACAGTTCCACTGAAAAGTATGTAATCTCGCCGCACAATTGAGAGTGCACACTTAGCAACACATGCTTTACAATGAAACAACAACGCCACAATATAACACAGCTCAAACATACCCACTTTTCTCAAAAAAAGTTCAATCCTTCTTCTGGCATCAGCTTTCACAGAAAAAACATCTCAGAAATACAAACAGCGTTCCTGGGATCCTGAGACCATCCCACCCACAGTGAATGTTTGCATGGTCTTTTCATCTCAAAAACAAAAAGAAACCCTCCCTCTTCCTATTGTGCACAGGGAGTAGCCCTTTCCACATACATATCCTAATGTAACAACCATGGAACAGCGAGCCTGGCTGCCCATCCCCCGTGCATGGCCACAAACATGCAGTTGCTTACAAAACCCACACATTGCAGTTTGCAACTAATCCCACATCTATAATCATACACAATATACAGTTTCCATTTCTATTTCTCATATGCATTATTCAAAATCAGTCTCATCAAAGAATTAGCATAGACAAAAGGTAAACAGGAAAGCTCTGATAAGTTTTTTTTTTTAGTCTGGGTATTCAGATGGGAGACAGGTAAACACAAAACCAGCTCTGTCTTCCATACCATCACACACCATATATATGATGATACAGTACTGAACTGGTGACAGTATGTAAAAAATAAAAACAAAATGTGAAAAAAAACAATATTTGTTAATTCCTTCATTTTCCAAAAAAATTGTGACAAAAGTTACAACTTCAAAAAACTTGCTTTGCCTCTTGCTAAATATATTGGACTGTCTACTTTCCAAAAAGGGGTCATTTGGGGGTAGGGTGCCCATGTGTCCCGCAATTAGCAGGTCTGTCCCGGGTCCCAGGCACCCTCATTCTGGGACAATACAGTGTCCCGGAATTGCCCCCTGGCCCTGGACCAATCTGATGCCCTCTAAAATATCCCTCACATCGCTGCTGTTACTCACTGACAGCCTGTGGTGGACCCCCTGGCTGGTGAGACCCCTTTTACATGAGTAGCTGGCTCAGTGCCCAAATGGTTGCTAGCCACTGCCTGCCTCGCATCTAGCAACCAGTGACATCATGAGGAGGAGAGAGACAGAGCCCCAGCATTCAGAGCGGGAAGATTTAACTTCCTCCTCCGTGCCTACTGATTAGCTCCACCCACCTCCTCCCTGCATTGTTCAGCCAGCAGCATGCAGAAGTGCACTAAGGAGAGATGAGTTTTGTAGAAAGGCAAGTACAATCCAAAACACTCACCATGGACAGATCGGGGTTCAAATCCTCAGTCAGCTCTCCCCCAGCAGCCAGTGTTCTGTACTGAACTGTCAGTACTTCACAGGAGCTCCAAGTGTGTGTCAGCCTGGAGCTAGCCTGATAAGAGCACTGTAGGCAGATAAGGGGTCTGCAGAAGAAGAGGACACTGACAGATGAGGTTACACCCTAGGAGGGATGGAAGGAGGACACATCCTTAGATATCAGGGCAGGGTTCATGCTGGGATGTGACCCCCCCCCAAAAGTGAAGGACTACAGGTCCCAGCATGAACCCCTCAGAACTGAAGATGTGATGCCCCCCCAATCAGTGAAGAACTACAGGTCCCAGCATTAGCATGTGAAATCTATGGGGGTCACACCCTTAATTCTCAGGGGTCCATGCTGGGACCTGTAGTACTTCGATTTGGGGGTAGGCATCACATCCTTTGATATCAGGGGTTCATGCTGGGATTGTAGACCTTCACTCTTGGGGTATGTGACCCCCCCAAAAGTGAAGGACTACAAGTCCCAGATATGACACCCCCCAGCCCCCGCATGGGAAGAGTCACATCAGCAGCCAGTAGCGGGTGTGTCGGACTGGTGGCAGACTATAGGTGACAAGTGGCACACTGCATCTGGTGGCAGGCTATGGGTGGAAAGTCACACATTTCATCTGGCATCAGATAACTATAGGTGACAAGTGGCACACTGCATCAGGTGGCATGTGACAAGCTCAGGGTCCCCACTGATTCTGCATTATGGTGAGTTGAACAATTTCTTATATATTAAAATGTAGTACAACACCAGCCACCCGACAAATCACCCCTGCCACCGAATTCCTTATCTACCCCCCTGTCTTTTTTTGGGAAGGGGGGCGGGGGGGTGGCCCTGAATGGCAGTATGGAAATGTGGTCACCCTATTTGGGGGATATGTGTACTGTTCTGGAATTTTCGGGCCTATTATTTAGCAAAAAATAGAAAACCAAGCAGTGATTAAATACCACCAAAAGAAGCTTTGTGTGAAAAAATTGATTAAATTGTCATATTGGTACAGTGTTGTATGACTGTGCAATTTTCAAAGTGTGACAGAATAATAATTTTCCTGGGCAGGGAGGGGGTAAAAGTGTCCATCATTGAGGTGGTTAAAGAAAAAAACTGCTCAAAATGTACTTTACATATCCTCTTCATGCCCCAGCGCTGTCCCGAGCTAACTCCTCCCTCTAGCACCGCCTGTCCTTTTCAGGCAGAACAATAACATTGTTTTACCCACTTCCTCTGAGCCCAGCCTATGACTGACATATACCCTTGGAGGTGCATCATCATGTAGGCTGGTCTCACAAAACTCCAGGACTAAGTGGCTCTCACATACCGCTCAGTCCATGAGGGATGCCTGACCCTGGCTACCACCAAGAACATGGAGCTCCCATGACCTCACAGGGCCAGCTAGAAGAATGCATTAAAAGTTGTGTGTAGAGTGTTTTTTAGTCAATAAAAAAGACCTGGGGGAGGGGCTGCAGGGGGCAGGGATTGATTTTGGTGGAAGGATTTTTACAAGAGTTCTGCTGTAATATCTCCCTGGTCTCTGGAAAATACTCATCTGCAGCCCTTGACTGTGTTATGTACTCATTAAAGTGCCAATAAACCCACATAATAAAAAACTATCAATAATATCTGTAATAAATGCTGTTCATACTCACTCAGTCACTATGAGATTAGTTTTCTGTATTCTGCTTTCTATCTCCACCTTCTGTTCATGTCCCCAATTCAGCTAGGGATTTTGCAGCTGTGGTGGCAACACTGCACATGCTCAGTTTTCAGTGAGTTTCTATGCAGAGAATTTCCTCTCTATTACATCTGAGCAGCCCATGTGACTATGGAGTCACACATGTAGGTGTATACACCGTGGTAAATGACAGTCCACTACCTCCCTGCTCCTCCATGCTCATTAACCAGCTAAACACAATGGAGGGTGGGATGATACATGTAGATTAATGGAGGCTTCACCTCCCTCTTATTCTAAAACACAGGCTGGAGGGGCGTGACACAGCCTGTGACTGGCAAAAATCTGCCGACACCATTTTATTTCCACAAAATAATAAGGATTTGATTTCAAATATACAGTATCTCACAAAAGTGAGTATACCCCTCACATTTTTGTAAATATTTTATTATATCTCTTCATGTGACAACACTGAAGAATTGACACTTTGCTACAATGTAAAGTAGTGAGTGTACAGCTTGCATAACATTGTAAATTAGCTTCTTATCAAAATAACCCGCACAGCCATTAATGTTTACAGCGCTGGCAACAAAAGTGAGTACACCCCTAAGTGAAAAATGTCCAAATTGGGCCCAATTAGCCATTTTCCCTCCCTGGTGTCATGTGACTCATGTGACTAGTTACAATATCTCAGGGTATGAATGGGGAGCAGGTGTGTTAAATTTGTTGTTATCGCTTTCTTATACTGGTCATTGGAAGTTCAACATGGTACCTCATGACAAAAAAACTCTGGGGATCTGTAAAAAAGAATTGTTACTCTACATAAAGATGGCCTAGGCTATAAGATTGCCAAAACCCTGAAACTGAGCTGCAGCATGGTGGCAAGACCATACAGTGGTTTAACAAGACAGGTTCACTCAGAACAGTCCTCGCCATGGTCGACCAAAGAAGTTGAGTGCACATGCTCAGCGTCATATCCAGAGATTGTCTTTGGGAAATAGATGTATGAGTACTGCCAGCATTGCTGCAGAGGTTGAAGGGGTGGGGGTCAGCCTGTGAGTGCTCAGACCATATGCCGCACACTGCATCAAATTTATTCTGCATGGCTGTTGTCCCAGAAGGAAGCCTCTTCTAAAGATTATGCACAAGAAAGCCTGCAAACAGTTTGCGGAAGACAAGCAGACTAAGGACATGGATTACTGGAACCATGTCCTGTGGTCTGATGAAGCCAAGATAGACTTATTTGGTTCAGATGGTGTCAAGCGTGTGTGGCGGCAACCAGGTGAGGAGTACAAAGACAAGTGTGTCTTGCCTACAGTTAAGCATGGTGGTCGGAGTTTCATGGTCTGCAGCTGCATGAGTGCTGCCGGCACTGGGGAGCTACAGTTCATTGAGGGAACCATGAATGCCAACATGTACTGTGACATACTGAAGCCGGGCATGATCCTTTCCCTTCGGAGACTGGGCCATAGGGCAGTATTCCAACATGACCCCAAACACACCTCCAAGATGACCACTGCCTTGTTAAAGAAGCTGAGGGTAAAGGTGATGGACTGGCCAAGTATGTCTCCAGACCTAAACCCTATTTAGCATCTGTGGGGCATCCTGAAACAGAAGGTGGATGAGCGCAAGGTCTCTGACATCCACCAGCTCCGCGATGTCATCATGGAGGAGTAGAAGAGGACTCCAGTGGCAACCCGTGAAGCTCTGGTGAACTCCATGCCCAAGAGCAGTGCTGGGACAAGGCCATTTGGTGCCCAGGGCAAAGATGGCAAACTGCGCCCCCCCCCCCATTTTTAAGAAAGAATCAATGTCGTTTCAAAACAAGAATATACTTAAAACAATACAAATTCAATTATCATCCCACACAGTACAGTATTTCACCCTTTACATGACACCCCCCACACACACACACACACAGTATTGAACAATTTACATTTTGAACATAGTTCTGCAAGTTACAAGGCAATAATGGAGAAATGCATAAAACAAAGAAATGTGGCTTATACACATATAGACACAGCAGATCAAAAACTTATTCAGATAGCTACCTCTGTATCCCCTTTCCACAGCCACCTCTGTACCCCCCTTCTATAGCCAGTGCTACCTCAGTATCCCCCCTTCTATAGCCACCTCTGTATACTCCCCTTCTATAGTCACCTCTGTATACCCCCCTTCTATAGTCACCTCTGTACCCCCTTCTATAGTCACCTCTGTATACCCCCCTTCTATAGTCACCTCTGTACACCCCCCTTCTATAGCTACCTCTGTATACCCCCCTTCTATAGCCACCTCTGTATACCCCCTTCTATAGCCACCTCTGTATACCCCCCTTCTATAGTCACCTCTGTACCCCCCCTTCTATAGTCACCTCTGTACACCCCCTTCTATAGTCACCTCTGTATACCCCCTTCTATAGTCACCTCTGTACACCCCCTTCTATAGTCACCTCTGTACACCCCCTTTTATAGTCACCTCTGTATACCCCCCCTTCTATAGCCACCTCTGTATACCCCCCTTCTATAGTCACCTCTGTACACCCCCTTCTATAGTCACCTCTGTGTACCCCCCTTCTATAGTCACCTCGGTACACCCCCTTCTATAGTCACCTCTGTATACCCCCCTTCTATAGCCACCTCTGTATACCCCCCATTCTATAGTCACCTCTGTATACCCCCCTTCTATAGCTACCTCTGTATACCCCCCTTCTATAGTCACCTCTGTACACCCCCCTTCTATAGTCACCTCTGTATACCCCCCTTCTATAGCCACCTCTGTATACCCCCCTTCTATAGTCACCTCTGTACCCCCCCTTCTATAGTCACCTCTGTATACCCCCCTTCTATAGTCACCTCTGTATACCCCCCTTCTATAGCCACCTCTGTATACCCCCCTTCTATAGTCACCTCTGTATACCCCCTTCTATAGCCACCTCTGTATACCCCCTCTTCTATAGTCACCTCTGTACCCCCCTTCTATAGTCACCTCTGTATACCCCCCTTCTATAGCCACCACTGTATACCCCCCTTCTATAGCCACCTCTGTATACCCCCCCTTCTATAGCCACCTCTGTATACGCCCCCCTTCTATAGCCACCTCTGTATACCCCCCTTCTATAGTCACCTCTGTATACCCCCCTTCTATAGTCACCTCTGTACCCCCTTCTATAGTCACCTCTGTATACCCCCCTTCTATAGTCACCTCTGTATACCCCCCTTCTATAGTCACCTCCGTATACCCCCTTCTATAGCTACCTCTGTATACCCCCCTTCTATAGCCACCTCTGTATACCTCCTTCTATAGTCACCTCTGTACACCCCTTTCTATAGTCACCTCTGTATACCCCCCACTGTATACCCCCTTCTATAGTCACCTCTGTACACCTCCTTCTATAGTCACATCTGTACACCCCCTTCTATAGTCACCTCTGTATACCCCCTTCTATAGCCACCTCTGTATACCCCCCTTCTATAGTCACCTCTCTACACCCCCTTCTATAGTCACCTCTGTATACCCCCCTTCTATAGCTACCTCTGTATACCCCCCTTCTATAGTCACCTCTGTACACCCCCTTCTAGAGTCACCTCTGTATACCCCCCCTTCTATAGCCACCTCTGTATACCCCTCTTCTATAGTCACCTCTGTACCCCCCCTTCTATAATCACCTCTGTATACCCCCCTTCTATAGTCACCTCTGTACCCCCCCTTCTATAGTCACCTCTCTGTACCCCCCTTCTATAGTCACCTCTGTACCCCCCTTCTATAGTCACCTCTGTACCCCCCCTTCTATAGTCACCTCTGTATATCCCCCTTCTATAGTCACCTCTGTATCCCCCTTCTATAGCCACCTCTGTACCCCCCTTCTATAGTCACCTCTGTACCCCCCTTCTATAGTCACCTCTCTACCCCCCGTTTATAGTCACCTCTGTATACCCCCCTTCTATAGTCACCTCTGTATACCCCTCTTCTATAGTCACCTCTGTATACCCCCCTTCTAAAGTCAGTAACCTCTGTACCCCCCTTCTATAGTCAGTCACCTCTGTACCCCCCTTCTATAGCCACCTCTGTATACCCCCCCTTCTAAAGTCACCTCTGTATACCCTCCTTCTAAAGCCACCTCTGTACCCCCCCCTGTCCACAACCCCCTCTGTATCCAACCCCCCCCCCCCCACGTCCATCCACAGCCACCATTGTAATCCTTTCTTTAGAGTTCTCACCTCTTTTCACAAATTCCTCCCCCTCCTTCTCACAGTTCTCATCCTCCGTGACACCGCACCTTTCTGGTATGTGTGTGCGCTCTTTTTCCAACACACAACAGTCTCAGATCTGTAGCATACAGCCAGAAAACTTCACTCTGTTCTGTGCTGTGCTATAGAAGTGTAAGGGGGGGGTGACGGGATGGGGGAGCACGGATGACCACTCTGCCTCACTCCCTGTCACAGAACAGCCGCTCCGATCCTGCAGCTCCTGACAGAGGGAGAAGCAGGACGAGTCGGCACTTACACACACAGCCTGCTGTTGTTCTCCTCCCCTGTCGGTGTGGTCACCTGTGTTAACCTGACCGGCAGAGCAAACGGGGGAGGACGGCACAGCTGTGTTCATGACCGCTACATCGGCAGAACTGTTCTAAGGCAGTGCTTTTGCTCTGCATTAAAGAGGGCCCTGAACCTGCCCCCTCTCACACTCCGCCCAGGGCACTCGCCCCTCAGGCCCACCCCTTGTACCGGTTCTGCCCAAGAGGGTTAGGGCAGTGCTGGAATATAATGGTGGCCACACAAAATAGTGACACTTTGGGCCCAATCTGGACATTTTCTTAGGGGTGCACTCATTTTTGTTGCCAGTGGTTTAGACATTAATGACCATGTGTTGAGTAATTTTGAGTTGACAGCAAATTTACACTGTTATACAAGCTGTACACTCACTAATTTACATTGTAGCAAAGTGTAATTTCTTCAGTGTTGTCACATGAAAAGATATAATAAATTATTTACAAAAAAGTGAGGGGTGTACTCACTTTGTGAGATACTGTATAATTGTATGCCAATTTAACCACTTCAATACCAGGCACTTTTACCCCTTTCCTGCCCAGGCCAATTTTCAGGTTTCAGTGCTGTCGCAATTTGAATGACAATTGCGCAGTCATGCAACACTGTACCCAATTTCTATAATTTTTTCACACAAATAGAACTTTCTTATGGCAGTATTTAATCACCACTGGGTTGTTAATTTTTTGCTAAAAAAAATGCATTTTTCATTTCTGTTATAAAATTTTGCAAATAGATAATCTTTCTTCATACGTTTAGGCCAAATTGTATTCTGCTACATTTCATTGGTGAAAATAATCCAATTCAGTTTATATTTAGTCTGTAGGAAAGTTATAGCATTTACAAACTATGGTAAATAGAGCGGGTAAAATAAGTATTGAGCACGTCACCATTTTTCTAGGTGAATGTATATCTAAAGGTGCTATTGACATGACGTTTACATCACATGTTGGTAACAACCCATGCAACCCATACATACAAAGAACCCAAAACAAATACGTTCAGAAATTAAGTTATGTGTAATAAAATGATATGACACAGGGAAAAGGTATTGAATGAATGAAAGGGAGGTGCAGAAAAGGCAAGGAAAGCCAAGACACCAGCTGAAATCTATCAGTAATTAGAAGACAATCCTGCCCCTTGTCAGTGCAAATAATTATCATCGGGTTCAGTCTCAACTGATGGCCTATACAAAGATGTCTCTTTACCAAGGTGTCACACAAGAAACATCTCATGATGGGTAAAAGCAAATAGCTCTCTTAAGACCTTCACAACCTTATTGTTGCAAAACATACTGATGGCCTTGGTTACAGAATGATTTTTAAACTTCTGATTGTTCCAGTGAGCACTGTTGGGGCCATAATCCAGAAGTGGAAAGAACATCATTTCACCATAAACCTGCCACAATCAGGTGCTTCTCGCAAGATTTCTGACAGAGGAGTGAAAAGAATTGTCAGAAGAGTTGTCCAAGAGCCAAGGACCACTTGTGGAGAGCTTCAGAAAGACCTCAGAGAAAACAATAAGTATTGCACTCAACCGCCATGGCCTGTATACACGCTCACCACACAAGACTCCATTGCTAAAGAAAAAGCATATTAAAGCTTGTTTAAAGTTTGTTACACAACATTTCGCAAGCCTGTAAAATACTGGGAGAATATAGTTTGGTCAGATGAGACCAAAATTGCATTCTTTGGATGTCGTAATACACACCATGTTTGGAGGTCAAGTGGCACTGCACATCACCACAAAAACACCATACAAAAAGTAAAGTTTAGAGAACATCATGATGTGAGGCTGTTTTTCAGCATATGGTACTGGCAAACTTCATATGGTTAAAAGAAGGATGAATCGAAAAATGTACCAAGACATTCTTGATAAGTCTGCTGCCATCTACCAGGATGATGAAGATAAAAAAAGAGGGTGGACATTTCAGAAAGACAATGATTCCAAACACAAAGCCGCTCCCGAAAATGGCAAATACCCCCCAAATTACCTTTTTGGAAAGTAGACAGACTGAGGCATTTAGTAAGAGGCCTGGCACATTTTTTGAAGTTGCAATTTTTTGTCACATTTTTTGGAAAATGAAGAAAAAAAATTTTTTTTTCACCTTTTTTTTTTTGCATACTGTCACCAGTCTAGTGCAGCACCATCATATAACTGGTGTGGCAGGGACCAGGGACACTGACTGGTGACATTATGTAAAAAAAAAAGTGAATATTTATTTTTTCAATTGTTT
This sequence comes from Lithobates clamitans, assembly GCA_037952925.1. Classification (NCBI taxonomy): domain Eukaryota; kingdom Metazoa; phylum Chordata; class Amphibia; order Anura; family Ranidae; genus Lithobates; species Lithobates clamitans. The sequence goes on along the minus strand of JBBGZY010000665.1, from coordinate 2,626,883 downwards.
AAATCTTTTTTTCTTTTTTCATTTCTTTTTTTACATTTTTTTTCTTTTTTTACACACTGTGACCAGGGTCATAGTAATACTGTACCACTCTGGGCAGTTGAATTATTTTTTTACATACTATTCTTGTTAATAGTGAATTTCACTGCTATAAGCAAATATATTTACTGAAAACCAGTGTGTAAACACTGTCCATTGTTGTGATTAGCTGTGATTAATGATGAGCCAAACACCCCCCCCCCCCCCCCGGTTTGGTTTGCGGCAGAACATGCGAATGGACCGAAAGTTTGTGCAAACATTCGAACACCGTTAAAGTCTATGGGACCCGAAGGTGAAAAATCAAAAGTGCATATTTTAAAGGCTAATATGTAAGTTATTGTCCTAAAAAGTGTTTGGGGACCCGGATCCTGCCCCAGGGGACATGTATCAATGCAAAAAAAAGTTTTAAAAAAGGGCGTTTTTTTGGGAGCAGTGATTTTAATAATGCTTAAAGTAAAAAAATAAAAGTGAAATATTCCTTTAAATATTGTACCTGGGGGGTGAACTATAGTATGCCTGTAAAGTGGCGCGTGTTTCCCATGTTTAGAACAGTCCCTGCACAAAATGACATTTCTAAAAGGAATAAAAGTCATTTAAAACTGGTTGCGGTTGTAATGTAATGTCGGGTCCCGACAATATGGTTGAAAAATTAGTGAGACAAATGGCATGGGTACCCCCCATATCCCCCCTCCTCAGTCTATTACCAGGCCCTTTGGGTCTTGTATGGATACTAAGAGGAACCCCGCACCCAAATTAAAAAAAGGAAAGGCGTAGGGCCCCCAGGCCCTATATAATCTGAACAACAGTATACAGGCGGTGCAAACAAGACAGGGACTGTAGGTTTGTTGTTAAGTAAAATCTGTTTGTAATTTTGAACCGGTACAATTTTAAAGTGTAGATCCAGCCAAAAAATCTATTTAAGCTTTTTGGAAACATAGGGAAGGGTTATCACCCCTGTAACATTTGTTTTGCTGTCTGTGCACCTCTTCAGAAGATTTCACCTTACTTACTGTCCCAATGACAAATGTTTTTAGTGAAACAACGATTGGTGATAAAGTATCAGTGAAGAGGAGACACGTTTTTCCCCATATTAACTTTTACAGGAGAGAATTTCCCTTCCATCAAGGAGAAGGATCACTATTGGTTGGCAACCCTCCTTGACCACGGTTACAAGGGGAAAGTTTCAGAACTCATCCCGTCCTCACAGAGGGAGCAGAGGATGAAATGTCTTAAGGACACCTTAAAGAGGAGTTTATGTAATGCCTTTCCAGACTCTGCTATGTTTCAGTCTCATGGAAAGGCTAGTTTTGAGACTTCTGTTGGTCAAGAGAGAAGCAGTGGTGATGCATTTCAATTTTTTTTTAGTCCCTGATGCCCAGGGCTGTCAGCTTCCACATCCCATCAGCAGCATCTGCATCATATGATGGGAGATCAAGGGGCGAAAACAGACTCAGTTGACAAACCACTGGGTTACTGGGTCATGGGAATAGACCACTGGCCAAAACTTGCCTAGTATGCAATTGAGCTGCTGGGCCGTCCTGCATCCAGCATGCTTTCCGAACATGCATTAAGTGCTGCTGAAGCTTACTGTGACAGATAAAAGAGCGTATCTGTCCACAGACTCGGTTGACATTTATCAAAATGAATCGACCCTGGATTAGCAGCAACTACCAAGACCCCTGATGCCGATGTCGCTGATTAAGTGTTTTCTGGATCTGGAATCTCAGCAAGACTGTCTACACTTTCTAGCTTTGTGGGTGTTGATTTTATTGGGAAGACATTTTTTGGTATAGGTTTTATGGGCACAATTAACATCCAATGGACCAATTTGTCTGCACCTGTTTGACAGGTGCATATCATTTACATTTTTTACAGCAAGGCCAATTCTTGCTTTCATCAAGAGTACCTATATAGGGTTATGGTCTGAAGGCACCACCAACACAGAATTCCCAGTTTTTACTCCACTGGTTGACCAGGACATATCATTTCAATTTTTGACAACAAGGCCAATTCTTGCTTTCATCAAGAATACCTCTATAGGGTTACGGTGTGAAGGCACCACCAACACCCAAAGCCCAATTTTTCCACATCTGTTACTTTTACCCAAAGTCTGTGAAACAGACACCAGAATGTATCCAAAAAAAATCTCTAATCTTGTTCCGAGTACACTAAATTGTGGCTTCATCATACAGACTGGCTCCACAAACCAAGTTAATAAATTAAAGAAACCTTGCAGGGAAAATTTCATTTTTTTCGCCTTTATAAATGTATTTTTTTCTGCAGCAGATTATATACATAGTACAGATGCACCACTTTACATGCAGACTAAGGAGACTCCCCAGGCAATATATTTAAAGGAATTTTTCATTTTATTGTTTCACTTTCAACATCAATAAAATTATTTAAAAATTATATTTACAAACTTTTTTTCATTGATACATGTCCCCCAGGGCAGTTCCCAGACCCCCATACCCTTTGTATGCCCAATAATTTGCGTCTAAGCCCTAAAAATGATCATTTTGGAGTTTTACTATTCAGGTCCCATAGACTTTAATGGGGTTCGCTATTTGGTTTCGAACATTTGCGATGTTTGAGAGATCTGGTGCGAACCGAACCGGGTTGGGGGGGATGTTCCAACCCTATTAGAAATCTGGGAAATTGGAACTTAGAAGTGCCCATATGACAGCTACATACCTGTTCGTATAACCTTCATCTCATCCCTCACTGGCAGGGTGGAAGCCTTTGCAGTAGTTGACACCTTTGCAGTAGTTTGCCTGCAGCGTCCTGGAATAAAACAGTGGTCTCTGCTAATCTGAACCAACACCAACCTAGTCCACAGGCTGCTCACCCTCTTGGCTAAACAAAATGCAGTGCTCATCGACAGCATTCATCTGTAGGTATGTCAAGTTTAACAGCGGGACCTGAGGGCTCCTGAAGAGGAAGTAGGGAGAGTTTGGAAGCGTGAGCCTGAAGAGAAGGTACTCCAGCTGGGTAAGGTCACTTGTATGAAGGCCGGAGTTAGACTGACCTGGGATCAGCCTGGACCATTTGTTGTCCCCTAGATGGACCCAAGTAGAAGGACAGATGGAGTGAAAGTAGCTCCAGAGTTGATCACTACGAGAGCTCTGCAATGCAGTAATGGCAGAGAGCTTGTTAGATTCTGCAATAAAACAAAAGCTCATATCACTTTGAAACCCCGAATGCTGCTAGGGCATGTAAATGCTGCTACACCAGTCTGTGTGCCCAATCTGCCAGCAGACACTCTTATGCCCCGTACACACGGTCGGATTTTCCGATGGAAAATGTCCGATCGGAGCGTGTTGTCGGAAATTCCGACCGTGTGTGGGCTCCATCTGAAATTTTCCATCGGATTTTCTGACACACAGGAGATAAAATTTTCCGACAACAAAATCTGATCGCGTCAATTCCGACCGTGTGTGGCCTGTTCCGACGCACAAAGTGCCACGCATGCTCAGAAGAAATTCCGACACGGACATAGCTTGTTCTGGTAAACTTAGCGTTCGCAATGGATACAGCACTTTCGTCACGCTGCAATGTTAAAAATGGTTTAATACAGCGCACTCTCTTCTTCTTTATAATGTGACAAGAATATAGTAGTTTTGCTGCTCATATTCACACAGACTTCTCACAAACTTATTTCGTTACTTTTTATTGGGATTCCCTCAATATATTTTGATTTCTCACATCTGACAACATAATTTTGTTGTATTTTTTTTTTTTTTTGGCTTTAATGTAGATTCTTTTTTTGTGTTGGTATTTTTTTGAAGGGTGTTATTTTTTTTTGGGATTTTTATTTGTACTCCCGAAAATGTTTGTGTGTGTTTTTTGTGACAAGTTCCCACAACACCATTGGTATGTTGTTCTATTTAATCTGTAGGAGATTGTTTGGTGTTGTTGTCCCTTGTTAATTTCACATTTTATGTTAGAAATGTACCTGAATCATCACCAACAAACTGTCCTTTTTGGATTAAAACACACACAGGAGAGTATAATTTCCCAAAAAAATTTTTATTAAGGGCTCACAACTAAACAAAGAGGGAGGCAACGCTGGAGAAACTGCAGAATCGGGTGAAGCCTTGTACCCCCAGGGCACACATCAATAATTTTTAATCAAAATTGGTGGCCTGAGGAGTCCTTATCTAAGGGAGGGCAGTCTGGTCCAGAAGTCCCAGAGATCCGGAAAGCAGCAGATGACATCTATGTCCCCAGGCTGTGGTCATACGAGAGACTGCAGCTTTTGTCAGACCAGACTGAACCCAGGGCAATCACTCTCTGGTCTTCCTTCCACGCTTCCTTCCACGCGGTGGCTCTGGTGGTGGAGTTGTGGCAGCAAAAGGAGGAGGATGATCCAACTCAATGATGTCGGTCTTGGGTGTTAGTTCCCCACTCACCCCCTTACGTAGGACTTTATACAGAAGGTCCTCACAGAGCCTGCGTTGACCCTCCTGCATGCCCTGCAGTTTGGTGGCAATCATGCAGGCAAAGGCCTCTTCAGGAGTGGGTAAGGCTCGTAGGGACACCGAAGCCTCCTGAATTAGCCTGAACGCAGAATCCTGCACGGGACTCGGAGTCGTCTTCCTCGCTCTTTTATATGGAAGGCGGAGGGGAGGAACCTGAGATTCAGTCAGGCTGTGACTGGTCCCAGGCTTCTCTTGGCTGACACTTAGCCCCGCCTCCTCCTTGCTGCCACTAATCCCAGCCTCCTCCTGGCTGCCACATTCCACAACCTCCTCCTGGCTGAGGTCTTCCTGTGTATGAAAAAGGGACATAGTTTTAGTATTTTCTTCATCAATCACACACAATTGTCACCTCCTGACTGTTGCAAATTGAATGTTAACAAATATAACAGACTATCATTCTGAGCCCAGCATTTTTTATTCTTGTCCCAAATTTGGGTGCCCACTACTGTCTATTGATATGTAAAACACTTTTTTCAATCAGCAATTAGTGATCAATAATAACATCTAGTAAACATCATTTATTTATTGCCCAGAAATCTGGAGAACAATGCTATACCTGGCTCCAGCTGGGCTCCTCCACTTCTTCCTGGCTGGAAGGCCCAGGTTGGACATCGGAAGCCTCAGCTGGGGTGGAAGGAAGCGTGGAAGGAAGAGTAGAGAGGGATTCCCTGACTTCAGTGTGGTCTGACAGAAATCGCAGTCTCTCATAGTACCAGAGCCTGGGGACATAAACGTCATCTGCTGCAGCTCCGGACCTCTGGGAATCTGTGACCTTCTTGCGCTCCCTAAGATAAGTGCTTCTCAGGCCACCAATTTTGGCTTTTAAATAGGGAATGGTTGCTGTGGGGACCACCGGCTTCACCAACTCCAGCAGTTTCTCCAGCGCTGCCTGCCTCTTTTGTTTATTATTGTAATGAGGATGTCTCACTTGCCACAGACAGGGCAGCTCCCTGTACTTGTCTATGAACAGGGGGAGGAAATTGTGGTCGTTGAACCCATCCATTTTCTCTGCAAGATACAACACAAGACAAACCCTAATGTCAGGCCAAACTCCCCTAATCTTGTTACAATATAGGCTTCCATTTCGAAGCAGTATAGGCCCAAGTTTAGATTCTACTTTCGTTATCACGATCGGCGCCTCCGATGCTCCTTCCTCTGCTCACAGATCGTACGTAAGACGCACGCGTGTTACGCCTTATACACACTGTGCATGCGTGTAACTCCGCCCGCCCCTGGCGTTCTTTCTAGTCTATTCCCCGCCGCTTTTCGTTCGGCGCAGTGGGGGAAGAGCACATGGTGGAGACACAGCAGGATCGTGCTAATTGTAGCAACGAGGAGGAGGAGGAAGAAAGCCCGGATCCGGACACGTCCCGATCCAGAAGGAGATTTAAGGACTCAAATATGTCCTTTGGGGAGATGTTGGAGATGGTGGACATCCTAAAGAAGGCCGACTATGATGGAAAGTATGGGTCTTACCCCAACCCCAATGTCAGAAAGGCCAAGATCATGGCGAAAGTGGTCAGGAGTCTGCACCGGAATTTCAGGGTACGACGATCGAAATATCAGCTCAGGAAGCGGTGGTCGGACCTCAAATTAAGAGAACATGAGCAGTACAGAAAGATCAGGAGAGTGCTGCAAAAAAGTAAGTAGTTGTGCTGTGTTCCTATTCTTTTGATGTTTATTATGTTCGTGCTGCTCCATGTGCTTTTAGGAACTGTTGTACAGTTTAAAATGGCAACTTTCATGTTCATGGGCACATTATTCGTTCGTATCAAACATTTTTCTTTCAGACTATAAAATACCATTGTTTAGGCCATATGCATTTGGCCACCATTTTTACGCCCTATACTTGTCTTAAAAGAATTGGGTTGTGTAGATGGCTTTGTTACTAGAATGAAATGCAAACTAGATTCTGTGTAAGGAGAGGACACTGAGCAGCTGTTTTCACATCTGGACACTGGAGCACTAGTGTGGGACCCCAGAACACCATTTTCATTAGGGGCCCCACACAGGTGTCCAGTGTATACTATAGGGGGGGTGGCTACATCTGTGAAGCTTGTACCAAACAGGTAAAGTATTGCAGCTTGACAAAGGACACTGAAAATGCTACATTTTGGAACTCTGCCAAAATTGCCAATTGTACCCCACTTCCAAGCAATGTTTACTATTTCTAGTTCTGCCATCAAATATCTGTGTGCTAATTATACCTTTTTGTTTTACATAGGGGAGAAAAGACTCAGAGGACACCCCCCATCCGAGGAGACCAGAGCCCCCCCCTCTGGAAGAAGGGGAAATACCCCCAACACAAGTTGGGCAGGAGGAGGAAGATGTGGTGGAACTAGTCACCACAACAGGTGAGTGTCTGCGACCACAGGCTCAGGTAAGAGATGGATGGCGGCATATTTTTGAGACCTAATTTTTTTGGGGGGTTCCTCTCTTTTTAGGTGATCGTGATGTTGTGGATCCAGATCCTTTCACATCCGAAAGTGCCCAGATCCTGATCGGGGAGATCATGGGGTGTAATTTACAATTGGAAAACATCAAGAAAAACATCAATGATGTTATTCCAAAAAATAAAAACATCATTGATGTTTTGGGGCGAGTTTAAAGCCCCTCCAAAACCCTTTGTTTTTTGGTGTGCTACAATGTGCCAAACTTTTTTGTGATTTTTCACAAAGCCAAATTTGGAGGATGCACACAGTGTGTCAACATGTGCTATCTGCCATCACGGGAGATCAATGGACGCGTTTTGGGGGTGCAACCCTTCCTCAATAATAAAGTAGCTGAGAGGAAGGGGTTTCTCCCCCAAAACACGCCCCTTGATCGCCCGTGATGGCAGGTCGCACATGTTGAAATTTGTAAATTGCTGTGCATCTTCCAAATTTGGCTCTTCCTGGGGTGACTTCACCCCATCTGAACGCAATATCAAACACAGTTCCTAAATACTCATGTCTGATATTGCCTTCAGGTTCTACCAAATGTGACGTTTGTAAGTTCAAGATTTGTGTCTTTCTTGTTGGTTTTACACATGCCTGTTTTATCATAAATGGACTTTTCTATTTTTGATAATGCTACCCCAAAAATTGTTATACAACATACATGTTGGTTTGTTTGAAAAAACTGTGGTAAATGCACATGTGATCGTGCAGGTATAAAAAAGTTTGTTAAGCAAGAATGTGTGGATTATTGTCTCAACGCTACAACACTTTTGAGGTGATGTCATTGCTGTTTTCAGAGAAAATGGGGGTTATTTACTAAGAGCAAATCCTCTTGGCACTACAAGTGCAGTTTCAGTGCAGTTGCAACTGCACTTGTAGTGAAATGTGTCTTTGCATTTAGTAAATAACAGCCAACAGTGCTTTGTATAAGGTTACACAATCACGCCATTTTCTGTACTCCACACATTTCTGTCAGGGTCAGTTAAAACAAACACAAGCAGAAAATGTCCACAAAGAATGTCTTTTTTTTATTATAAAAAGGCTTCACATATTGTCTGGCATATTGATAGCCCCCCTACCCGCAAAGAACTCCAGGTAGCGTAACCGGACATCACGGGCACTCAGGGAGGGCAAGCCAGGACGGCCGCTTTCAAGCGCCGTCAGTGTGGTTTCATGTATCATTCCGGCCTTAGGCCCAACTGAGCCAGCATAGTTGGCTGAATGTTTCCTTAAAAAGTTATGGAGAATACAGTACGCCAGTATAATATGGTTCAGTTTATACTCCGCCATATGGATAGGTGTCAGAAATAGGCGGAACCGGCTGGCCAGGATTCCAAATGTGTTCTCCACCACTCTTCGGGCTCTGGCCAGCCGGTAATTAAAAACCCTCTGTTCCTGGGTGAGGGTCCTCATCGGGAATGGCCGCATCAGGTGGTCCCCCAGCGCAAACGCTTCATCAGCAACAAACACGAATGGGAGTCCTTCCACATTGTCCTCTGGAGCTGGCAAGTCCAAGCTGCCATTCTGGAGACGCCTGTAGAACTCCGTCTGGGCGATTACTCCACCATCGGATATCCGGCCATTCTTCCCCACATCCACATACAGGAAGTCGTAATTAGCCGACACCACCGTCAACATCACTATACTATTGAACCCCTTATAGTTGAAATAGTACGACCCCGAGTTGGGTGGTGGGACGATGTGGACTTGTTTCCCATCAATTGCCCCTCCGCAGTTAGGAAAGTCCCACCGCTGGGCAAAGTGGGAGGCCACAGTCTGCCATTCCTGTGGCGTGGAAGGAAACTGTTGAGGAAAAAAAATAATAATTACTATTTTTGCTCAGAAACATGGCAAGCAGATTAGGCACAAACATTATGGGGCAACCTCCAGATAGCATTTATTAAGGGGAATTTAACAACGCCAAAGTATAAGGTACACCTATCATATTCCTCCCCCCCCTCTCATGGGCCATTTCTAACATTATGGGGTGTGTGGAAATCTTGGACAGGTAACCCTCTTCACTTCATTGAGAGATGAATGCCTAAATACAGGGTATTACTTGGAACAGCCCCTCCTTAGTTACACTATTGGCAGCCCACTGGACAGGTAAGAAGTGTCATAATACAAAGATAAATACACATTGTACACATTTGAGGACATTTGGACATTCTGCTATTACCTGTCAAGATAATAATAGGATACAAAAACGTTAAACAGTACCATTTGAAAGTATACAGGCAGGCCCTTGCACTACATGCCTTGGGGAATTCATCCATACATCAGAGCACAAAACAGATGGGTATAGTGTGTATGGGTTTGGCAAAGTCAGCAGATAGATGATTGAGGATAGATAGAGATTTGGGATCAGCTGACTTAGCAGTTGGGGGAGGGAGGGTTACTAAAAATGATTTGGGGACACCACAAAAAAAAGCCTATGGCACTCTGCCTGAATTTAAACCTAAAATAACAATTCAAAACATTTTAGGGGGTGTTTGGGGTAAAGCACTACTATGGAGCTGATAAAATACATTGTTAAGTGACTACATGAGGTGAATATAGGCCAGGAGAGACCATGCTGGGGAGGTTATTGAAGGGCAATCTGTATGAAGGACCTAAAATAATAATTACATAAAAATCCTGCATGCATGAGAACAAAGGGGACATTCACAGCATATTACAATCATGGTAATTAGGGAATGAGGAAAGAAATACAATATATTATCAAACATTAAATACAATAAAATGTGATTTTAAAGGATAAAAATCTTACCTTCATATACTCCTTCTGCAGGGCCTGTATGATGGCAGAACAGGTCTCTGGGATAATGATCCCCAGAGCCTGGGGGGAGATGCCTGTTGAGAACTTCAAGTCCTGCAGACTTCTCCCTGTCGCCAAATACCACAGGGTAGCGACGAGCCTCTGCTCCGGAGTGATGGCTTGCCTCATGCAGGTATCCTGCCTGCTAATAAAAGGGGTCAGCGAAGCCAACAAACGGTGAAATACGGGGTCCGTCATCCTGAGAAAGTTCCTGAAATCATCAGGATTATTCTCACGGATCTCACGGAGCAAAGGCATATGAGAGAACTGGTCACGCTGAAGCAACCAATTCTTGGTCCATGAACTCCTCCCCATCCTGTTCATGGACTGGACTTATGTCAAGGTCAGGACCCCAACACCAAGCCCCCGCACAGCACGAACTCTACGAGGAGTACGCATACGCAACATGGCTAGAAAACGGTCGGCTGCTCAGAACGAAGTAACAGAACGCACTGAAGAACAGCAAGGCCTGTGAAGAGCGACCTGAAAAACAGTAACGAACAAACAAGAATACAATGACTAATTAAAGTCACGTGGAACTTGCTTGCATGCACTGAAGAGCAGATACAAACCCACAAGCACAAACTGAACGGCAGAAAACGATCTGAAAGCCACGAGTCTGAAAAAGCGCGAATCGTCTCTCACCAAACTTTTACTAACACGAGATTAGCAAAAGGAGCCCAAAGGGTGCTGTGCTTGGTTCTGAACTGGCCTTTTCTAGTCTGGTCGTACGTGGTGTACGTGACTGCGTGGTTGGCGATCGGAAATTCCGACAACTTTGTGCAACCGTGTGTACGCAAAACAAGTTTGAGCCAACATCTGTCGGAAAAAATCCTAGGAATCCGAACAAAGTCCGACCGTGTGTACGGGGCATTAGAGGAGATTTTGGCCTCCAAGAATCCCCTCTTCCAGTGGAGTGGAAACAAAGGGCACAGAACAGGCTGTCAAACTGGAAGAAGATAATCTCTATGAATGATTATGACGTTGGATGTGCCAAAGGTGCTCAGCAACGAATCCGACTCAGTGAGTTTTAAGAATGGGATCATGAGCTTCCATTGGGGGGGATCTGAAAGATCTCAGAGAGCAACTGATGGAGTTAAAAAAGCAGGTATCATTAGAGAGTCCAGGAGCCCCTACGTTTCCCCCATTGTAATAGTGCGAAAGAAGAATGGTACCCTGCGAATGTGTATTGATTACATGACTCTTAATAGAAGAACCATCCCAGATTAATACACTATACCCAGGATTGAAGATGCGTTACAGTGTCTATCAGGAGCTAGATGGTTTATTGTCCTGGACTTGGAGTGGGTACTACCAAATCCCAATGCATCCTGAGGATAGAGGAAAGACCACTATCATCAGTCCACTGGGTTTCTTCAAGTTTGATCGCATGCCTCAGGGCTTGTCTGGGGCACCCGGCACCTTTTAGAGATTGAGTGTATGGTGGGGTTATGAACTTAATCGAGGTCCTGGTATATCTGGATGACATAATTGTGTTCGGAAAGACATTGGAGGAGCATAAAGAGTACTATAAAGACTCCATAATAAGGGGTTATAGCTGTCACTAGAGAAGTGACATTTTACCGGACCCCAGTCACCTACCTGGGGCACATGGTCCCAGCAGAAGGAGTGGCCACTGACCACAGTAAGATTGAAGCTGTAACCACATAGCCCAGGCCCAACAATGTTACAGAGCTGTGATCATTCTTGGGGTTTTGTTCATATTACCGCTGGTTGTTGAGGGGTTGCAAAGACAGCAGTGCCCCAATGGAAATACTGAAGAACAGTGAGGGAGAGGCCAGTGGAACTGCTTAGATTCCCCAGAACCATGGCCCGAGGAAGCCCCGTAAACCTATCAGCGAGCAATGGACTCAGATGTGGACAAGCTTTCTACAAGATGAAGCAGTGCCTGACCCAGGCCCCAGTATTAGCCTATATGGATCCTTCCAGGCTCTATGAGCTACATGTGGATGCCAGCCAAGAGGGTTTTGGGGGTGTATTATATCAGGAACATGCTGAGTTACTTTGTCTGGTGGTCTTTGTGAGCTGCAGTCTTTTTCCTGCTGAGAGAAACTAACACACAAACTGTGTTTCTTACCTTGAAGTGGGCCTTTGTGGACAAACTAAAAAACTACCTGTATGGAGCAGAGTTCCTGGTAAAGACTGACAACAATTTTCTGACTTATATGTTGAACACTGCCAAACTGGATGCCACTGGGCACCAGTTATTATCCGCCCTCTGAGGATTCACTTCGGCTTGAAGTACCATCCTGGAGTGGGGAATTATCTGAAGGCCTCACAGAATCTGGACCACTGAGCCTGAGTGGATGCAGGTGTCCTCTGAGAGAGTGCAGATGATGACCCAGGAAGCTAAATATGTTGCTGAGGGAATGGCTTACGCTGAAATTGTGGGAACCTGAGGTACTTGCATTGCTCAGGATTACTGCAATGTGTCTCAGTTGAAGAGAGGCGAGCTACCTCAACTCACTATAAGATTTGCAAGAGGCTCAAGAACCGCTTTGCCTGCTAACAAAAAGAGCTTTTTTAGCAGCAAAGGACAGGTAGATGCCAAAATCGTTCATAAGGAATGTGATAGTTTGAAACTATGGAATGGTGTGATCTACTGAAGGGGCCCCTCGGACCAAGGTGACGACCTATGGCTGTTTTTGCCATCCTAGTTCAGAAGAGCAGTATTAAAGTCATTACATAATGAACACGGACATCTGGGGCCAGAGAGAACTTTCCTGTTGGTGAGGGATCGTTTCTGCTGGCCTCGAACGAGGTCAGAAGTGGAGGAATACTGCTACGCATGAGTTCTATCCAGAGGAAAACCTTTCCCAGACAGCATGCTCCAATGGGCCACTTTTAGAGCCAAGGGCCAATGGAGTTGGTGTGTATCGAATTCCTGTGTTTGGAACCAGACTCTAGCAGATGAGGAAATGTCTTAGTGGTAACTGACCACTTCACAACAATTCTTTCCTACAAAGAATCAACAGATGGCTACAGTGGGCAAGATTATAGTACAAAAATTCTTCATGCACTATGGACTTCCACAAAGGATTCACTTGGATAAGGGTGATCAAAGAACTGTTGGCCTCCCTGGGTTTAAAAAAATCCATAACTACTCCTTGCCACTAGGGATGGGCGAACGGTTCGGCCAGAGCATAAATTTGGGCTGAACTGTAGCTGTTCGGACGCCCCCCCCGAACAGACCACAATGCATTGCGGTGCTGAACAGTGCATTGCAAGCCCTGATTGGCTGAGACAGTGAAAGCTTTAGCCAATCAGGGCACAGAGCACTGTCAGAGTCATGATTGGACACTGTCATCATGACTTTATCCAATCATGGCTCATTCCCGCCCCACAAAATAAAAGTATTCTTTCAATGGCAGCCATTTTCAGTAAGGAGAAAGATAGAACAGGGCTCTGTTCAGTGCTATCAGTTAGTTAGTGTGTTGGTGTGTTAGTGTGCTATACTGTGCTATTTTGCTTCAATTGTCAGTGTAAAATATTAGTTTAGTGTCAGTCTAAGGATAGTGTGAGTGTAGTAAGGAGGACCATCATTCATCTTTGCATAGTGTGCAACTACAGTAGGGACAGCTCAGATAGTTTCACTGTAGTGTAGTGAGACCGTGTCATTCATACATACATTAATGTGGAGTAGGGACAGCTCATATAGTTTCAGTGTAGTGTAGTGAGACTGTGCCAGTAATCTTGACATTAGTGTATAACTAGAGGAGAAGAGACAGTTCAGATAGCATCAGTGTAGTTGAACACTGTCTATTTGATTGCATTACTGCAAGTTTAACACCATTTACTTCTGTGTACGTTACTACCAGTTTAACGCCATATCGTTTTGTGTGCGTTACTGCCAGTTTAACACCATATAGTTTTGCGTGGGTTACTACCAGTTCAACGCCATATAGTTCTGTGTGCGTTACTGCCATTTTAACGCCATATAGTTCTGTGTGCGTTACTGCCAGTTTAACTCCATATAGTTTTGTGCGTTACTGCCAGTTTAACGCCATATCGTTTTGTGGGTTACTGACAGTTTAACACCATTTACTTCTGTGTGCGTTACTGCCAATTTAACGTCATATAGTTCTGTGTGCGTTACTGCCAGTTTAACTCCATATAGTTTTGCGCGTTACTGCCAGTTTAACGCCATATCGTTTTGTGGGTTACTGACAGTTTAACACCATTTACTTCTGTGTGCGTTACTGCCAGTTTAACGCCATATAGTTTTGTGTGCGTTACTGCCAGTTTAACACCATATAGTTCTGTGTGCGTTACTGCCAGTTTAACGCCATATCGTTTTGCGTCTGTTACTGCCAGTTTAACGCCATATAGTTTTGTGCGTTACTGCCAGTTTAACACCATATAGTTCTGTGTGCGTTACTGCCAGTTTAACGCCATATAGTTTTGTACATTACTGCTAGTTTAAGGTCATTTACTTCTGTGTGCGTTACTGCCAGTTTAACGCCATATCATTTTGTGTGTGTTACTGCCAGTTTAACACCATATAGTTTTTTGTGCATTACTGCCAGTTTAACGCCATATAGTTCTGTGCGTCACTGTACGTTTGGCGCCCTATATTGCAGTATGTTATTGTGTATACATGGAGTGTGTCTGTGTAGCTTGAGTGCTCAAATTAAAGTGCACCAAACACCTCTTTACATTGATTAAAGTGCATCTATGTACAGATTTCAACTTCTTCTTTACATTTGCTTATAAGCACCGCCCCCTCCATCCCAATAATGTCTGGGAGGACAACAAGGAGAGGCAGACGTTCCCTTGGCACTGTAAGGGGGCCAGCAACAAATGTGTCAACAGGCAAAGGAGGATGTGGTGGTTACCACCTCTCAGGGCATCATTTCCTCTGTTTAGTGAGTTTGCCTATGCTATCCAGCCACAGCATGCCGAGGAGGTGGTGGACTGGCTTACTAAACCTTCCACATCCTCCTCATTCTCTGTCATGCAAGCAGAGACAAGTGTGCAGTCCCCTGCAGTTGCCAGAGTTGATAAACCTGCCTTCTTGTCCACATCTATTCCTGTCATAGCCCCAACATCAGCCATTGAGGAGTCAGCTGAGTTATTTAACCACAGCATCAGCCACTTGCTCCTTGATGATGCCCAACCATTACTGGATTCAGAAGTTGGTTCTGAGGTTGAAGATGACAGGAACATGAGCCTAGAGAGAGGGAGGAGCACTGGTAGACAAATTGGCATTCATTTTCCCCAAGCCGCAGCATATTGCCAAGTTGTCTCCAGTGGTAATGATGAAGATGGAGGAGATTGAGATGATGATGAGGTCACTGATACAACTTGAGTGCCAGATAGAGCAGAGGAGGAAACTGAAGGTGAGGCAGCACAACCCCAAGGAGAATGAAAGAGTAGAGAGGGGGACGTGGCCAGCTGAGTAAGATGGACGTCTGGACGTCTGACTCCACAGCTCCTGCATTGTCCAGCTCCCATCATTTACCCACAGCTATCCTGATCCTTCTCAACAACCATCTGGACCTTCAACACACAGGATTACATCCTCAGAATGTCATATCCAACCCGCAAGAGGAAAGAATTTAGGCAGCCTAAGAAACTGACAGATTTCTTCATCATGCCGAAAATCCAAGATGGTGGCTGTGGCTCTCCACACAAACCTGCTACAGCCTACACAGATCTCCCTGATGCTGATGGACTGGAAATATCAGCACAGAATGACTCCCTGGGTGCCTCTCCTTCCTCCCTGCCATCATCTGCCAGCAACAGCCCAGCTAAGTCGAGGATGCGACTGGATTCTGCCGGCACAAGCCCTGAGGTGAGCCCTGCTTCAAATCACAGCTCAATCAATCCATCCATGCCCTATAGCAGCCTTCCCCACATCAAATCAGCCTGTACTGGATACTACTATGAAGGAGATGCTCATCTCACTTCAAAGCTCCCTGCACAATGACATTTCCACCATGTTTAATAAGTTCTCCTCACAAAGCATTACATGGGGCAGAGAGTGTGCAATATTAAAACCCAAATAGGAGAGATGACTGAAACAGTGAATGATCTTGTGGATGCACATGATCACACTTATGAAGAACAACAGTGGATGAGAGCCAAAATGGCGGACCTCGAGGACAGGTCTCATCGTAATAATGTAAATGTAAAATGTAAAACCATCATTCCACAGGATATCAATGCATACGCCAGAAATCTGATTTCCACCCTATTACCAGAACTTTCTCCCATGGAAACTATTGCGGACCGTATCCATCGCTTACCCAAACCCTCTCACCCCCCTGCGGAGGTCCCCGGTGATGTTTTTTAATGAGGGTGTAATTTTATCAGGCCAAATACCAACTCCTATTCAAAGCTAGACACCTGGGCAGCCTCCCAGCCCCATACACCAATCTCCAACTGTATGCGGATATCTCCCAACATACCCGCCAACTAAGGAAACAACTGAACACCATTACTAAGCCACTCAATAAATCACAAGATCACCTACCAATGGAGTTTCCCCACCAAAATTATAGTCACTAAAAATGGTGTCAAACAACATTTCCACAGTTGAAGAAGGTCTCAAACTCCTATGCATTTGGGGAATCATTCCTGATCAAAACGTGTCAACGCAACCCAGCCACAAAGAGAACACTCACACCTGCAATGCTAATCTCCAAGATAGTAAACGCTAAACATGGTAAGGATAGCGGAATCATTAGCTAGTTCACATGCCGCACAACCAGTCGGTGCCTTGCTTGTTGCAAATCGTTGCACAAAATTTTACCCCATTGATATACAGCAGTCCCAGACACAGCAGACTGCTGCTTTTTGCTGTTCTTGTTCCCTTCTTTTCCCTTTTCCTGCTCAATATCTGATTATCTAACGTTTCAAGTTTACAGTTTCATCTTTATCCTCACTTTCTCTCCGAAGAGCATCCGAAGAAAAAAACTCCAACATTGTTCAACGTCTGAACCTATGGAGAAACCGTATACCTCCATCCAACCATGATTAAACACCGCACTTGACATAACTTCTCCTACAAAACACCTAAGATGCCAAAATGTTATCACTCAACCCTAAAGGGCTGAATCACCCTGTCAAAAGAGCTTCCCTATGGTGCTCAGCACAGGAATCTAACAGTGACTTTCTCTGCATACAAGAGACTCACTTCAAAACTAACGCAGAACCCCAATGTTTCAACAAATACTCCCCCCATGTCTATCGGGCATCAGGTCCCACCAAAAAAAATGGGGTGATGATAGCAATCGAGAACACGCTGACCTTCACACTTCACAACAGCTTACTAGACGTAAAAGGCAGATATTTGGCCCTGGACTGCACACTTGACAACACCAGATACACTATTGTCAATGTGTACATGCTCAATACCAGACAAATCAGATTCCTTTAGAAAATGATGAAAAAAAAAAACAACAAATTCCGTAACGGATACCTTATCATGTGCGGGGACTTTAATATGGTACTTGACAACTCCCTGAACACATAGTTACATAGTTACATAGTTACATAGTAGGTGAGGATGAAAAAAGACACAAGTCCATCAAGTCCAACCTATGTGTGTGATTATGTGTCAGTATTACATTACATATCCCTGTATATTGCAGTCATTCAGGTGATTATCTAATAGTTTCTTGAAGCTATCAATGCTCCCTGCTGAGACCACCGCCTGTGGAAGGGAATTCCACATCCTTGCCGCTCTTACAGTAAAGAACCCTCTACGTAGTTTAAGGTTAAACCTCTTTTCTTCTAATTGTAATGAGTGGCCCCGAGTCTTATTAAACTCTCTTCTGCAAAAAAGTTTTATCCCTATTGTGGGGTCACCAGTACAGTATTTGTAAATTGAAATCATATCCCCTCTCAAGCGTCTCTTCTCCAGAGAGAATAAGTTCAGAGCTCGCAACCTTTCCTCATAACTAAGATCCTCCAGACCCTTTATTAGCTTTGTTGCCCTTCTTTGTACTCGCTCCATTTCCAGTACATCCCTCCTGAGGACTGGTGCCCAGAACTGGACAGCATACTCCAGGTGCGGGCGGACCAGAGTCTTGTAGAGCGGGAGAATTATCGTTTTATCTCTGCAGTTGATTCCCCTTTTAATGCATGCCAATATTCTGTTTGCTTTATTAGCAGCAGCTTGGCATTGCATGCCATTGCTGAGCCTATCATCTACTAGGACCCCCAAGTCCTTTTCCATCCTAGATTCCCCCAGAGGTTCTCCCCCCAGTGTATAGATTGCATTCATATTTTTGACACCCAAATGCATTATTTTACATTTTTCTACATTGAACCTCATTTGCCATGTAGTCGCCCACCCCATTAATTTGTTCAGGTCTTTTTGCAAGGTTTCCACATCCTGCGGAGAAGTTATTGCCCTGCTTAGCTTAGTATCGTCTGCAAATACAGAGATGGAACTGTTTATCCCATCCTCCAGGTCGTTTATGAACAAATTAAATAGGATTGGTCCCAGCACAGAACCCTGGGGGACCCCACTACCCACCCCTGACCATTCTGAGTACTCCCCATTTATCACCACCCTCTGAACACGCCCTTGTAGCCAGTTTTCAATCCATGTACTCACCCTATGGTCCATGCCAACGCACCTTATTTTGTACAGTAAACGTTTATGGGGAACTGTGTCAAATGCTTTTGCAAAATCCAGATACACCACGTCTACGGGCCTTCTTTAATCTAGATGGCAACTCACCTCCTCATAGAAGGTTAATAGATTGGTTTGGCAAGAACGATTCTTCATGAATCCATGCTGATTACTGCTAATGATATCATTCTCATTACTAAAATCTTGTATATAGTCCCTTATCATCCCCTCCAAGAGTTTACATACTATTGATGTTAGGCTAACTGGTCTGTAATTCCCAGGGATGTTTTTTGGGCCCTTTTTAAATATTGGTGCTACATTGGCTTTTCTCCAATCAGCTGGTACCATTCCAGTCAATAGACTGTCTGTAAAAATTAGGAACAACGGTCTGGCAATCACCTGACTGAGTTCCCTAAGTACCCTCGGATGCAAGCCATCTGGTCCCGGTGATTTATTAATGGTAAGTTTCTCAAGTCTAATTTTAATTCCGTCCTCTGTTAACCATGTAGGTGCTTCCTGTGTTGTGTCATGAGGATAAACACTGCAGTTTTGGTTACTGAAGCCCCCCGATTCACTCGTGAAGACTGAGGAGAAGAATAAATTCAATACCTCTGCCATCTCCCCATCCTTTGTAACCAGATGTCCTTCCTCATTCTTTATGGGGCCAATATGGTCTGTCCTCCCTTTTTTACTGTTTACATACTTAAAGAATTTCTTGGGTTTTTTTTTTTGCTCTCCTCCGCTATGTGTCTTTCATGTTCTATCTTAGCCATCCTAATTGCACCCTTACATTTCTTATTGCATTCTTTAAAAATTCTGAATGCTGTGGATGATCCCTCAACCTTGTATTTTTTGAAGGCCTTCTCCTTTGCTTTTATATGCATTTTTACATTGGAGTTAAGCCATCCAGGATGTTTGTTCGCTCTTTTAAATTTATTACCCAATGGGATACATTGGCTAATGCCCTTATTTAATATGCTCTTAAAGCAAACCCATCTCTCCTCTGTATTCTTTGTTCCTAAGATTTTATCCCAATTTATGCCTTCTAACAAGGTTCGTAGGGAAGTTGGCTCTTTTGAAATTCAGTGTCTTTGTATTCCCCTTATGTTTGACCTGTGATCGCTGTTACCTAAATTGCCCCGTATTACCACATCTGTTATCAGGTCTGTATTGTTGGTAATCAGTAGATCTAGTAATGTTTTATTTCTAGTTGGTGCGTCTACCATCTGACCCATAAAATTGTCCTGCAAGACATTAAGGAACTGGCGAGCCTTAAATGAATGCGCGGTTCCCTCCGCCCAGTCTATGTCTGGATAATTAAAATCCCCCAATATGATAACACTTCCCATCCTTGCTGCTAATCCAATTTGTGATAGGAGATCCATCTCCACTTCCTCCCTCAGGTTAGGGGGCCTATAGCATACTCCCAGTATTATTTTCCCCTTAGCTTCATCCCTTTGGAGCTCTACCCATAAGGATTCCACCTCCTCCCTAGCCCCCTCAGTGATGTCATCTCTCACATTCACTTGTACATTATTCTTGATATATAAGCATACCCCTCCCCCTTTTTTACCCTCTCTATCCTTGCGGTATAGGGTATACCCTTGAATGTTTGCCAGCCAATCATGAGAGCTGTTGAACCAGGTCTCTGAAATTCCCACAAAATCCAAATCCTCCTTGTACAACAGTATCTCTAGTTCACCCATCTTGTTCGCCAGGCTCCTGGCATTGGTGAACATGCCACATAGTTTAGACCGGTCGCATATTGTCCTCGTATTGGGTGTTTCAAGATTGCAACTTGGACTTGCTACTATACTCACCTTGCGTTTTTGTGCTTTGGTTAACCTACCACTAATGCCCCCAATACTACCCTCTGGAATATCTTCCACGCTGGCTGGACCCTCCCCCCCATCGCCTAGTTTAAAAACCCCTCTAACTTTTTGGCCATCTTCATTCCCAGCAGATCTGCACCCTCCTCATTTAGGTGCAGTCCGTCCCTTCTATAGTACCGGTTACCGACTGAGAAGTCGGCCCAGTCCTCCAGGAACCCAAACCCCTCCTTACTACACCAGCTCTTCAGCCACTTGTTTACTTCCCTAATCTCCCTCTGCCTCTCTGGTGTGGCTCGATGTACCGGTAGTATTCCTGAGAACACTACCTTGGAGGTCTTTTTCCTCAATTTAGCTCCTAAGTCCCTAAAATCGTTCTTTAGGACACTCCATCTGCCTCTGACTTTGTCATTGGTGCCAACGTGCACCATGACAGCCGGGTCTTCCCCAGCCCCTCCCAGTAATCTGTCCACAAGATCCGTGATGTGCCAAACCCGAGCGACCGGTAGACAACATACTGTTCGGCGCTTCAGGTCTTGGTTACAGATTGCCCTCTCTGTCCTTCTAAGAATTGAGTCCCCTACCACCAGAATCTGTCTTTCCTTTCCCTTTGCCCCCCCACTCTCACTGGAGGAGTTCTTCCCCTGGCAGCTAGGAGAGTCCCTCATCTCCAGCAGTGCTGGTCCCTGACTGGTTACACCAATGTCACTCAATGGAGCGTACTTATTGGGATGCTCCAGTCCTGGATCGGCCTCCCTGGCACTTCCCCCTCTACCCCTCCTGACTGTCACCCATCTACTCTTTGCTAGTGCCTGCACCTCTTTGTCTCCACCCGCCTCTGTGCTGGCCCCTGCTGGCACCTGCCATGTACGTTCCTGGCTCAGACAACACTCAGATACTCACACTACACAGGTACTATGACCCCTGTTATAACCTCCTGTTTTAAACTCTTGTTTTTAACTCCCACTTACACCAAGCTCCACAGCTTCAAACTGAGCACGCTCAAACTGAGTCCTACAACAAGTTAAATAGGCACCTGGGCACCTGTGAGCAATTAACCACACCCCTTAATTGATAGACTCATGAAACAGAAAAAAAAAAAAAAAAAAAAGCTATTTAAAAAGTGACAGCAAAAGGCAAATTAAAAACTAAAAGGAAAAGTCCCCAAAATGCAACCCAGCAATACACACACCAAAAGACAGCAGCAATACACACACCAACAGACAGCAGCAATACACACACCAACAGACAGCAGCAATACACACACCAACAGACAGCAGCAAACACACACCAACAGACAGCAGCAAACACACACCAACAGACAGCAAACACCAACAGACAGCAAGACTTGTATACTCTAACACTTGTTTTTAACTCTCACTTAATCCAGCTCCACTTACACCAAGCTCCACAGCTTCAAACTGAGCACGCTCAAACTGAGTCCTACAACAAGTTAAATAGGCACCTGGGCACCTGTGAGCAATTAACCACACCCCTTAATTGATAGACTGATGAAACAGAAAAAAAAAAAAAAGCTATTTAAAAAGTGACAGCAAAAGGCAAATTAAAAACTAAAAGGAAAAGTCCCCAAAATGCAACCCAGCAATACACACACCAAAAGACAGCAGCAATACACACACCAACAGACAGCAGCAATACACACACCAACAGACAGCAGCAATACACACACCAACAGACAGCAGCAATGCACACACCAACAGACAGCAGCAAACACACACCAACAGACAGCAAACACCAACAGACAGCAAGACTTGTATACTCTAACACTAGTTTTTAACTCCCACTTAATCCAGCTCCACTTACACCAAGCTCCACAGCTTCAAACTGAGCACGCTCAAACTGAGTCCTTCAACAAGTTAAATAGGCACCTGGGCACCTGTGAGCAATTAACCACACCCCTTAATTGATAGACTGATGAAACAGAAAAAAAAAAAGCTATTTAAAAAGTGACAGCAAAAGGCAAATTAAAAACTAAAAGGAAAAGTCCCCAAAATGCAACCCAGCAATACACACACCAAAAGACAGCAGCAATACACACACCAACAGACAGCAGCAATACACACACCAACAGACAGCAGCAATACACACACCAACAGACAGCAGCAATACACACACCAACAGACAGCAGCAATACACACACCAACAGACAGCAGCAAACACACACCAACAGACAGCAAACACCAACAGACAGCAAGACTTGTATACTCTAACACTTGTTTTTAACTCCCACTTAATCCAGCTCCACTTACACCAAGCTCCACAGCTTCAAACTGAGCACGCTCAAACTGAGTCCTACAACAAGTTAAATAGGCACCTGGGCACCTGTGAGCAATTAACCACACCCCTTAATTGATAGACTGATGAAACAGAAAAAAAAAAAAAAAAAAAAGCTATTTAAAAAGTGACAGCAAAAGGCAAATTAAAAACTAAAAGGAAAAGTCCCCAAAATGCAACCCAGCAAACACCAACAGACAGCAGCAATACACACACCAACAGACAGCAGCAATACACACACCAACAGACAGCAGCAAACACACACCAACAGACAGCAAACACCAACAGACAGCAAGACTTGTATACTCTAACACTTGTTTTTAACTCCCACTTAATCCAGCTCCACTTACACCAAGCTCCACAGCTTCAAACTGAGCACGCTCAAACTGAGTCTTACAACAAGTTAAATAGGCACCTGGACACCTGTAAGCAATTAACCACACCCCTTAATTGATAGACTGATGAAACAGAAAAAAAAAAAAAAAGCTATTTAAAAAGTGACAGCAAAAGGCAAATTAAAAACTAAAAGGAAAAGTCCCCAAAATGCAACCCAGCAATACACACACCAACAGACAGCAGCAATACACACACCAACAGACAGCAGCAATACACACACCAACAGACAGCAGCAAACACACACCAACAGACAGCAAACACCAACAGACAGCAAGACTTGTATACTCTAACACTTGTTTTTAACTCCCACTTAATCCAGCTCCACTTACACCAAGCTCCACAGCTTCAAACTGAGCACGCTCAAACTGAGTCCTACAACAAGTTAAATAGGCACCTGGGCACCTGTGAGCAATTAACCACACCCCTTAATTGATAGACTGATGAAACAGAAAAAAAAAAAAAAAAAAGCTATTTAAAAAGTGACAGCAAAAGGCAAATTAAAAACTAAAAGGAAAAGTCCCCAAAATGCAACCCAGCAATACACACACCAAAAGACAGCAGCAATACACACACCAACAGACAGCAGCAATACACACACCAACAGACAGCAGCAATACACACACCAACAGACAGCAGCAATACACACACCAACAGACAGCAGCAATACACACACCAACAGACAGCAGCAAACACACACCAACAGACAGCAAACACCAACAGACAGCAAGACTTGTATACTCTAACACTTGTTTTTAACTCCCACTTAATCCAGCTCCACTTACACCAAGCTCCACAGCTTCAAACTGAGCACGCTCAAACTGAGTCCTACAACAAGTTAAATAGGCACCTGGGCACCTGTGAGCAATTAACCACACCCCTTAATTGATAGACTGATGAAACAGAAAAAAAAAAAAGCTATTTAAAAAGTGACAGCAAAAGGCAAATTAAAAACTAAAAGGAAAAGTCCCCAAAATGCAACCCAGCAAACACCAACAGACAGCAGCAATACACACACCAACAGACAGCAGCAATACACACACCAACAGACAGCAGCAAACACACACCAACAGACAGCAAACACCAACAGACAGCAAGACTTGTATACTCTAACACTTGTTTTTAACTCCCACTTAATCCAGCTCCACTTACACCAAGCTCCACAGCTTCAAACTGAGCACGCTCAAACTGAGTCCTACAACAAGTTAAATAGGCACCTGGGCACCTGTGAGCAATTAACCACACCCCTTAATTGATAGACTGATGAAACAGAAAAAAAAAAAAAAAAAAGCTATTTAAAAAGTGACAGCAAAAGGCAAATTAAAAACTAAAAGGAAAAGTCCCCAAAATGCAACCCAGCAATACACACACCAAAAGACAGCAGCAATACACACACCAACAGATAGCAGCAATACACACACCAACAGACAGCAGCAATACACACACCAACAGACAGCAGCAATACACACACCAACAGACAGCAGCAATACACACACCAACAGACAGCAGCAAACACACACCAACAGACAGCAAACACCAACAGACAGCAAGACTTGTATACTCTAACACTTGTTTTTAACTCCCACTTAATCCAGCTCCACTTACACCAAGCTCCACAGCTTCAAACTGAGCACGCTCAAACTGAGTCCTACAACAAGTTAAATAGGCACCTGGGCACCTGTGAGCAATTAACCACACCCCTTAATTGATAGACTGATGAAACAGAAAAAAAAAAAAGCTATTTAAAAAGTGACAGCAAAAGGCAAATTAAAAACTAAAAGGAAAAGTCCCCAAAATGCAACCCAGCAAACACCAACAGACAGCAGCAATACACACACCAACAGACAGCAGCAATACACACACCAACAGACAGCAGCAAACACACACCAACAGACAGCAAACACCAACAGACAGCAAGACTTGTATACTCTAACACTTGTTTTTAACTCCCACTTAATCCAGCTCCACTTACACCAAGCTCCACAGCTTCAAACTGAGCACGCTCAAACTGAGTCCTACAACAAGTTAAATAGGCACCTGGGCACCTGTGAGCAATTAACCACACCCCTTAATTGATAGACTGATGAAACAGAAAAAAAAAAAAAAAAAAGCTATTTAAAAAGTGACAGCAAAAGGCAAATTAAAAACTAAAAGGAAAAGTCCCCAAAATGCAACCCAGCAATACACACACCAAAAGACAGCAGCAATACACACACCAACAGACAGCAGCAATACACACACCAACAGACAGCAGCAATACACACACCAACAGACAGCAGCAATACACACACCAACAGACAGCAGCAATACACACACCAACAGACAGCAGCAATACACACACCAACAGACAGCAGCAAACACACACCAACAGACAGCAAACACCAACAGACAGCAAGACTTGTATACTCTAACACTTGTTTTTAACTCCCACTTAATCCAGCTCCACTTACACCAAGCTCCATAGCTTCAAACTGAGCACGCTCAAACTGAGTCCTACAACAAGTTAAATAGGCACCTGGGCACCTGTGAGCAATTAACCACACCCCTTAATTGATAGACTGATGAAACAGAAAAAAAAAAAAGCTATTTAAAAAGTGACAGCAAAAGGCAAATTAAAAACTAAAAGGAAAAGTCCCCAAAATGCAACCCAGCAAACACCAACAGACAGCAGCAATACACACACCAACAGACAGCAGCAATACACACACCAACAGACAGCAGCAAACACACACCAACAGACAGCAAACACCAACAGACAGCAAGACTTGTATACTCTAACACTTGTTTTTAACTCCCACTTAATCCAGCTCCACTTACACCAAGCTCCACAGCTTCAAACTGAGCACGCTCAAACTGAGTCTTACAACAAGTTAAATAGGCACCTGGGCACCTGTGAGCAATTAACCACACCCCTTAATTGATAGACTGATGAAACAGAAAAAAAAAAAAAAAAAAGCTATTTAAAAAGTGACAGCAAAAGGCAAATTAAAAACTAAAAGGAAAAGTCCCCAAAATGCAACCCAGCAATACACACACCAACAGACAGCAGCAATACACACACCAACAGACAGCAGCAATACACACACCAACAGACAGCAGCAATACACACACCAACAGACAGCAGCAATACACACACCAACAGACAGCAGCAAACACACACCAACAGACAGCAAACACCAACAGACAGCAAGACTTGTATACTCTAACACTTGTTTTTAACTCCCACTTAATCCAGCTCCACTTACACCAAGCTCCACAGCTTCAAACTGAGCACGCTCAAACTGAGTCCTACAACAAGTTAAATAGGCACCTGGGCACCTGTGAGCAATTAACCACACCCCTTAATTGATAGACTGATGAAACAGAAAAAAAAAAAAAAAAGCTATTTAAAAAGTGACAGCAAAAGGCAAATTAAAAACTAAAAGGAAAAGTCCCCAAAATGCAACCCAGCAAACACCAACAGACAGCAGCAATACACACACCAACAGACAGCAGCAATACACACACCAACAGACAGCAGCAATACACACACCAACAGACAGCAGCAATACACACATCTTATCGCAACATGACTCACTTCACCGATTGGTACTTTTATTCGAAACCATGACCTGTACAATGTTTGGAGAGGTCACCATACCATGGAACATGACTATTCCGATTTCTCCCATCTGCACAATTCCTATACCCGGATCGACTTCTTTCTAGTGGACAAATGGACACTGTCAAAAATCTCTGAGTCTACTATAGACACGATAACATGGTCGGATCAGGCCCCAGTCTCGATAACCACAGATGCTACAATCTCACAGCCGCGCACAAGGATATGGAGAGCCAATTCCTCCGTCCTCCACTCGACCGAACACTCTGCCTTTATTCGTGAACGACTTGAAGAATTTTTCGACCTGAACAAAGGATCACCATCTAACAATACCGTATTGTGGAACGCTCATAAAGCATTTATAAGAGGAATTATTATTCAACTTAGTGCTAGGGAGAGGAGGAGGAAATCACAGTGTCTAGACACACACTTCCAGTACCAAACACATAGAAGATCAAAACCAAACTAATCTTGACCCAAAACGCAAAGAAAAATTTGTAATCCTCAGACAAGAATTAAGAAACCTGCTGCTAGAATCTTATGAAAAAAATTAAAAACAATTCAAAGCTAAACATTACTCTACAGGTAACAAAGCAGGGAAAGCCATGGCCCTTAGAATTAAAGGCCACCACCTTGAAACTAAAATTACTCACCTGTACCACCCTACCTCCCAACAAAATCTAGTCGATCCACAAGCTATAGCTGACGCATTTAGCCACTACTACAATTCTCTTTACAACCATCCATGGAAGATATAGAATCCTTCCTACGCGAAATCAATCTCCCCAAACTATCACCTGACCAATTATCTGAACTAAATGCTCCTTTCACACAGATAGCAGTCTTAGAAATCTCAAAATTGCCAACTAACAAATCCCCTGGACCGGATGGTCTTCCTGGGGAGCATTACAAACAATTATGTATGGTACTGACACCCTTTTTAACACAAATGTGCAATGACTCTGCCTCTGCCTCCTCTCTCCCACAGGAAATGCTAAAAGCGTTGATAATTACTTTGCCAAAGCCAGGTTAGGAGCCTACCTCACCCCAAAACTTTAGGCCTATTTTGTTACCCAATATAGACGCTAAAATCTATGCCAAACTAATAGCAACCAGATTAGTAGACATCATGCCCTCTCTAATTCACCCAGATCAATCTGGTTTTATGAAAGGGAGAAAAACATATGATGCAACCCGCAAACTCATTAATTTAATACATAGTGCTGGGTCTACACTAGGGATGAGCCAAACACCCACCGTTTCGGTTCGCACCAGAACCTGTGAACGGACCGAAAATTCGCACGAACGTTAGAACCCCATTGATGTCTATGGGACTCGAACGTTCAAAATCAAAAGTGCTCATTGTAAAGGCTAATTTGCATGGTATTGTCCTAAAAAGGGTTTGGGGAGCCGGGTCCTGCCCCAGGGGACATGTATCAATGCAAAAAAAACTTTTAAAAACGGACGTTTTTTCGGGAGCAGTGATTTTAATGGTGCTTAAAGTAAAAAAAAAAAAGTGAAATATTCCTTTAAATATCGTACCTGGGGGGTGTCTATAGTATGCCTGTAAAGTGGCGTGTGTTTCCCGTGCTTAGAACAGTCCCTGCACAAAATGTCATTTTTAAAAGGAAAAAAAGTAATTTAAAACTGCTTGCGGGTTTAATGTAATGTTGGGTCCTGGCAATATGGATGAAAATCAGTGAGACAAACGGCATGGGTACCCCCCAGTCCATTACCAGGCCCTTTGGGTCTTGTATGGATATTAAGGGGAACCCCGCACCCAAATTAAAATAAGGAAAGGTGTGGGGCCACCAGGCCCTATATACTCTGAACAGCAGTATACAGGCGGTGCAAACAAGACAGGGACTGTAGGTTTGTTGTTAAGTAGAATCTGTTTGTAATTTTGAACGGGTACATTTTTAACGTGTTTAGCTCCAGCCAAAAAATCTTTTTTAAGCTTTTTGGAAAACATAGGGAAGGGTTATCACCCCTGTGACATTTGTTTTGCTGTCTTTCCTCCTCTTCAGAAGATTTCACCTCACTTTTTGTCCCAATGAAAAATGTTTTTTGAAAATTTGGGTTTTTTTGTGGAACAAGGATTGGAAAGCATCAGTGGAAAGGAGAAATTGTTTTCCCATAATAACTCTTACAGGAGAGAATTGTGAGCAGGACGCACTGTACTAAATGTAAATAGTCTAGCTGCCTGACCGTGGTACTAATAGGATCAAATAGAACACCAGTAATTTTCTTCAGGTAGCTTTATATACTGAACCAGACAAGCCTGCCTGTCAGTAGGAAGATAACAGGAACGGATCTAGCTGAACACTGTGAGCAGGACGCACTGTACTAAATGTAAATAGTCTAGCTGCCTGACCGTGGTACTAATAGGATCAAATAGAACACCAGTAATTTTCTTCAGGTAGCTTTATATACTGTAACCAGACAAGCCTGCCTGTCAGTAGGAAGAAAACAGGAAGGGATCTAGCTGAACACTGTGAGCAGGACGCACTGCACTAAATGTAAATAGTCTAGAAGATAACAGGAACGGATCTAGCTGAACACTGTGAGCAGGACGCACTGCACTAAATGTAAATAGTCTAGAAGATAACAGGAAGGGATCTAGCTGAACACTGTGAGCAGGACGCACTGCACTAAATGTAAATAGTCTAGAAGATAACAGGAACGGATCTAGCTAAACTGAATACAGTGTATATATATATATGCAACACCTGGGATGCATATATATACACAATACACTGTAAGTGCTGCTAACTGACTGACTGTTCTGCCTAATCTATCTAACTCAAATCAAATGACACTGTCTGTCTCTCTCTCTCTCTCTCAATAAACGCCGGAACACACACTACACAGGGCCGCCGTGCAGGCGGCCTTATATAGTGTGGGGCGTGTACTAAATCCCCTGAGCCATAATTGGCCAAAGCCTCCTTGGCTTTGGCCAATTACGGCTCTCTGTTCAGGCGGCGCTGTGATTGGCCAAGCATGCGGGTCATAGTGCATGCTTGGCCAATCATCAGCAAGCAATGCACTGCGATGCCGCAGTGAATTATGGGCCGTGACGCGCCACACGAATTTGGCGCGAACGGCCCATATCGTTCGCAATTCGGCGAATGGGCGAACAGCCGATGTTCGAGTCGAACATGGGTTAGACTCGAACACAAAGCTCATCCCTAACGGCCACCTTCTCCACCGCTCCTTCTTTGACTGACCGAAGCCTCAGCAACACGTTGTCCAGAAACAGGAGTTTGTAACCTCCCAGTCTCTGGGAACGCGTTGCACAGACCTTTCTGCAAGGCCTCCCGAAGATGTTTCATCCTCTACTCCCTCTGCGATGGCAAGATAAGGTCCGCAACCTTACCCTTGTAATGTGGATCAAGGAGGGTTGCCAGCCAGTATTGGTCCTTCTCCTTGATACCACGAATACGAGGATCCTTACGCAGGCTTTGCAGGATCAGGGAGGCCATGCAGCATAGGTTTGCTGAGGCATTCGGTCCGGAGTCCTCTGGGTCACTAAGGACGACATGGTCCGCAGCCACCTCCTCCCAGCCACGTACAAGTCCATGTGTTTCTTGGGACTGATCCCTTAAAGACTGCTGCTGATGCTGAGTGCCAGGCTCCACCTCCATACTGACACAAGCTTCCTCCTCCTCCTCCTCCTCCTCCTCTTCCTGTGTGATCGGCGGGCACGCAGGAACACTGTCTGGATAAAGGGGGCCTTAAGAGCTAAGGAAGTCCTCCTCTTCCTGCCTCTGTTCTGCCTCAAGTGCCCTGTCCATTATTCCACACAGCGTGTGCTCCAACAGGTGGACAAGGGGGACAGTGTCACTGATGCATGCACTGTCACTGCTCACCATCCTCGTGGCCTCCTCAAATGGTGACAGGACAGTGCATGCATCCCTGATCATGGCCCACTGGCGTGGGGAAAAAAAAAACAAGCTCCCCTGACCCTGTCCTGGTGCCATAGTCGCACAGGTACTCATTGATGGCCCTCTGCTGCATGTGCAGCCGCTGCAGCATGGCCAACGTTGAGTTCCACCTGGTGGGCATGTCACAGATTAGGCGGTTCTTGGGCAGGTTAAACTCCTTTTGGAGGTCCGTCAGCCGAGCACTGGCATTATATGACCGGCGGAAATGCACACAGACTTTCCTGGCCTGCCTCAGGACATCCTGTAGGCCCGGGTACCTGCCCAAGAACCGCTGCACCACCAAGTTAAGGACCTGAGCCAAACAGGGCACATGGGTCTTTTGTCCCTGTCGGAGGGCAGAGAGGAGGTTGGTGACATTGTCACAAACCACCATTCCTGCCTTAAGTTGGCGTGGCGTCAACCACCTCTGAACCTGCCCCTGCAGAGCTGACAGAACCTCTGCCCCAGTGTGGCTCCTGTCCCCCAAGCACACCAGCTCAAGCACCGCATGGCATCTTTTGGCCTGCGTACTTGCGTAGCCCCTTGAACGCCTACGGAGCACCGCTGGTTCCTAAGAAGAGGCCATGGAGGAAGAAGAAGAGGAGGGGGTGGAGGAGAGAGGTGTGTCACAATCAGCATTTTGGAGGCGTGGTGGCGGAACAACCTCCAACACTACTGCACCTTGTCCTGCATCCTTCCCAGCTGCCAGCAGAGTCACCCAATGCGCCGTGAAACTTAGGTAACGTCCCTGTCCATGCCTGCTGGACCATGAGTCAGCGGTAATATGCACCTTACCGCTGACCGCCCTGTCCAGCGAGGCATGGACATTGCCTTCCACATGCCGGTAGAGAGCCGGAATCGCCTTCCGTGAGAAAAAGTGGCGTTTGGGTACCTGCCACTGAGGAACCGCACATTCCACAAACTCACGGAAGGGGGCAGAGTCTACCAACTGAAAAGGCAGCAGTTGAAGTGCTAGCAATTATGCCAAGCTAGCATTCAACCGCTGGGCATGTGGATGGCTGGGAGCAAACTTCTTTCGGCGGTGCAGCAGGTAGGGCAGGGAAATTTGCCTGGTACAATCTGACGTCGGTGTACCAAAAGCAGATTGCCCACAAGTACTTGGCTGTGACACACCTAATTCTACACCTTCATTCCTCTCAGGGCAGTTCTCAGAGAGGACTGAAGGTCTAGTGGGGTTGGAAATCTCAGCTGATGAGGAGCAAGGAGAGGTCCTCTTTGTTCTTTGGTGTGGGTCTTTTAGATACGCTTGCCAACGAACTGCATGGCAGGTCAACGTTATGTCTGGTCAAGCATGTGGTACCCAAGCGGGAGATGTTTTGGCCACGCGAGATACGCTTGAGACATATGTTGCAAATAGCAGCTGTGCGATCTGATGCACTCGTCTCAAAAAAGGCCCACACCAAAGAACTTTTTGAATAACGCGCAGAGACTGCAGCGCCCTGCACATGTGGAGCTTTGGGGTGTGATGCAGTCAATGTGCTGCCCTTAGGCTAGCCCCTGGAGGGCATCCTGCCTTGTTGGTGATGTGCCACCTCCTCCTCCTCTCTCCTATCAGGCACCCACGTTGAGTCAGTGACCTCATCATCCCCTCCCTCCTCATCACTGGAGCAAACCTGGCAGTATGCTGCAGCAGGGGGAGCATGACTGCCAGATTGCTGTCCTTCTTGAGCACCCCCTCTGTCCGTGCTCATGTTACTGCCTTCATCGAGCTCAGTATCATCATCAGAGCCTTCCAAACGCTGGGCATCCTCCTGGAGCATGTACCCAACACTGTGGTCAAACAGTTCGAGGGACTCCTCAGGAGGACATGATGGGGCTAGGGAAGGAGTCACTGATGACATTGAGCCGAGGGAAGAGGCCGCTGCTTTGCCAGACAAAGTACCCTAGGCATGGGTGAGAGAGGATGAGGAGGATGAGGACGGCTTGGTCATTCACTCGACCAAGTCTTCCGCATGTTGCGGCTCAACGCGGCCAGCTGCCCAAAAAAAGGCCAAGCGTGTCCCACGGCCACGTGCTGATGAGGATGCACCGTCTCCACAACCAGCACTAGACACAGAGCCTGCTTGCCCTCTCTTATTGGCTTGTGACTGTCTGCCTATCCTTCTTGGCCTTCCAGACATACTAATGGCCTGTAGCTGCACTAAGCTGGGATATATATATATATATATATATATATATATATATATATGTACTGATACTGCAGCTAGCAAAATCAACTGCCTGCCTGTAGTATGAGAACACCACCAACCTTCTACAGGTAGCTTTAGCTGAACACTGTGCAGAGCTTGCAAAAAACTAACTTGTAGCTTTTTTAGCTGCCTGCGGTAGTGATAGGATCAGGAAAACACCACCAACCTTCTACAGGTAGCTTTAGGTGAACACTGCGCAGAGCTCGCAAAAAAATAACTTGTAGGTTTAGCTGAACACTGTGAGGTGGACGCACCACACTAACTTGTAGTTTTAGCTGAACACTGTGAGCAGGATGCACAGCACTAACTTATAGTTTTAGCTAAACACTGAGCAGGACGCACTGCACTAACTTGTAGCTTGAGATGAACACTGTGCAGAGGTCTCACTACACCAACTTGTAGTTTTAGCTGAACACTGTGAGCAGAACGCACTGCACTAACTGTAAATAGTCTAGCTGCCTGACTGTGGTACTAATAGGATCAAAAGAACACCAGCAATTTTCTTCAGGTAGCTGTAAATACTGTAACAAGACAAGCCTGCCTGTCAGTAGGAAGATAACAGGAACGGATCTAGCTAAACTGAATACAGTGTATATTTATATATGCAACACCTGGGATGCATATATATACACAATACACTGTAAGTGCAGCTAAACTGACTGTTCTGCCTAATCTATTTAACTCAAATCAAATGTCACTGTCTGTCTCTCTCTCTCTCTCAATGAACGCCGGAACACACACTACAGATTTCTGCCGTGCAGGCGGCCTTATATAGTGTGGGGCGTGTACTAAATCCCCTGAGCCATAATTGGCCAAAGCCTCCTTGGCTTTGGCCAATTACGGCTCTCTGTTCAGACGGCGCTGTGATTGGCCAAGCATGCGGGTCATAGTGCATGCTTGGCCAATCATCAGCCAGCAATGCACTACGATGCCGCAGTGAATTATGGGCCGTGACGCGCCACACGAATTTGGCGCGAACGGCCCATATCGTTCGCAATTCGGCGAACGGGCAAACAGACGATGTTCGAGTCGAACATGGGTTCGACTCGAACACGAAGCTCATCCCTACTCATGAGATTCTTAAGACAGGGTGGTTTCACCGTCTCCGCCAATGGTAGAAATACTTCTTCCCTTAAGGTTAGGAAGTAAACAATATGAGGTAAAGATTTTCGAGGCTCGATGCATAACGGCTACTTTACATAACAGTCACTTTATTCATCTCGTACATTCTTCCTTCCCCCCGCACTTTCTCATTCAAGATTCCGTGAGCAGGGTATATGGGTCTCCATACCTGGTTTGAATCTGAGCATCTAGGGCAAGCTGTACTGAGTGCTCCGTCACAGTATCTGGTGACTTTATGAACCCAACGATCCCAGCAATCCTCTTCAGAGGGCTTAACGACACACATAATTGAGTATTCTGTAAGTGATGCATGTTTTCCCGTTGGACGTGTCTGCTAGGGGGTTAAGCGGGACATTAAAATCCCCTCCTAGAATCAAACAGCCTGAAGCAAATCCCTGTAACTCCCTTACCATTCGTTGGCAAAACGTGATATGAGCCTTATTCGGGAAGTACACGTTTGCCAAGGTTACTGGAGTGTTTCCTAAAGATCCCTTTAGAAAAATGAACCTACCTTGAGGGTCAGAAAGTTGTTCAGTCAGTTCAAAAGGTGTATTTTTGCCTATTAATATTGATACTCCCTTAGACCTGGAATCGTTATTAGTAGCGTGGAATGCCCTTGTAAAGTAGGAATTTGTAAGTTTAGGGACATGATGTGTCCTAAAGTGAGTTTCCTGCAAATAAACAATTTGCGGCCTACCTTTTTGGAGTTCCCTCAGAAGGGAAGTGCGTTTCTCAGGAACATTCAGTCCTCTTACGTTGTGTGAGATTACCAGAGGGTTTTTCCCCAACGATGAGTAGGTCATGTCGAAAGGTCAGGAGGAGGTGGTCCCGAGGGTAATCTGCAAGGAGGCAACTACAAAAGCCCGGTTAAACACTTTACTAGTATCAAAGACTCTCAATCTTAATCCTAATTGGAGCAGATCTGGGGGGAGTAGGATAAAAGATTGAGCGAAAGAAATAAAGAGGGAGAGAGAGAGAGGTAGAGGAAACAAAAGGGAGAGCTCAATAAAGAAAAGAAAAAGATAAACGATAAGTAAATAAAAAGGGAGAGTAGATTGAGGGAGCAAATAAAGTACTGGGGGGTCCCTCACCAGGGAGTGATCTCACCGCCATAGAGGGGGAGCCCACTGGGTATAATAGTGAGCCCTGAGACCTGTAATCAGGCTACTGGGTCACTTTGTGGGGGAAGAGGGAGTCGTCAACGACCAAGTGGGGACACACCAACTAAGTAAGTAGATGTATAAAATCGAGTTTGAGAGAGAACTCTATTGCGTCACACACAGCCTTAATGAAATTAACTTAGTAAAAACTAAAAGAAAAACTGAACCACTGTATACCCAACCCAAGTAGTAATCTAAAATTCGGGTTGAGGTGGTAGGAGGTTTTATAAAGCATGGACTGAGTCCAGACAAAAATTTCCAAACTAAGACTAAAGCCCTCCATGTACAGACAGAGATAATTCGAATGGGGTACTAAAGGTATTATTGTCCTTTTTAGAAGATCAATGCTTCCGCCCTGTGAGAACAGCCGTTCTTGGATTATAACTTAAGGTGAACCTGTAGAATAATAACAACTGCATAACTTTGGGGCTGCACATCCGTGCAGTGGGTCTCATGATTTAAGCGTGGGGGAGGAAGTCGAAAGTCCTCAAGGCAGATCCATACGAGAGTTATCAAGTTCAAGATTTCTGCAAAGCACACGTGAACTAATTAACTGTGAAAACGTTAGCGTGCACTAACAACAAATTGAGGTACGGGTGTCACATCATTCATCCTCCTGGATTCTGGCATCTTCTGCGGATCTTCTCGGGGTTCCCATTTTGGGGTTTCCAGATCTGCTGTATTTGGATTTCTTGAACAATCTCTTGTCAGGTGTGGAGAAAGGTGAGCTCGGTGGACTTCTTTCAATTGGTGTCCGTAGGAAATCAGCGTACCACTCTGGCAGGTCAATCTGATCCAAATCTAGAGCACGGCAAAATTCAGGGAGGTCAGCGGGGGTGCGCAGGGTGTGTTGGTGACCGTTGTATGAGACCATCAGAGCAAAAGGGAATCGCCATGAGTATCTGAGATCTTTTTCCCGTATTTTCTCCAGCAGAGGGCGCAAGGCGCATCTATTTTGCAGTGTAATCTGAGATAAGTCTTGAAATAGCATGATCGTTGCTCCATTAAAGACAATTCTCTCATTTCTCCTTGCTTTCCGCATTATTTCATCTTTTAGCACAAAACTTTGCAGGCAGCAGATAATATCCCTTGGTGGAGCTGAGTCTGGGCCTTTCGGTCTAAGGGCTCTATGAGCTCTGACAAAGTCAATCTCCAAGTCCTCAGGTCTATCTAATAAACTGTTGAACACCCTCTGGAGCGCTGGGGCTATTTGATCTTGTTCCACCGATTCAGGGATCCCTCTCACCCTGATATTGCACCTTCTGCCTCTATTGTCGAGGTCTTCAATATGTCTCTTCATGTTTATTAGGTGCTGGGATTGCGTCAGTGAGGCCTTTTCAAGCCTGCCTATGGCCTTGTCCCTGTGTCTTCCCGCGGCCTCCGCCGCCGACATTTTCTTATTAATGACCAGCATGCTAGTCTTTAGGTCTGTGATGGCAGCTGAAAAAGTGACTTTGATGTCTGCTGCTATCAGAGACATGTCGGCGTATGTTAAGGGGTGATCTGGCCGAGACTTACCCCTGTCTGAGTCCTCCGGAGCCGACTGGGAGTCTTCACTGTACTCCTCCTCGTTGTAAGCCGGCGCCATCTTGGATCTCGTTTTGCTGCCGCTGGTAAGCTGCTTAGCTTTAAAGATATCCGGGATGGTAGAAGCCGAATGGGGCACAGATCCACGTCTCGGGCGGGATTTAGGTGTGTAATGTAGCTTCTTACCCGGCATCTGGTGGCTCTGGGTCGGGTATTAGGTTGCAAGCGGCTGTGTGTGCTGCGGAGCTCTGTTAGTGTGCGGCCATCCTCGTCGCGCGCCAAGCCACGCCCCAACGACACACATAATTGATGTAAAGTTAGCAGGCAGTTCAATCTTAACATGTGTTGCACCCCAGAAGAACCTTATCCTCCTCTATATCACCCATTTGCTCCTCATCCCTTTTACTCCACTCCAAAGTGCAAGAAAAATTATCAAATAAAAGTTCCGATAGACCGTCAGACAGAATGTATGAATGAAATGGTGGAGCACTCTTCGCCCGGGATGTAGTAGCACTTGACACTCGCTTTAACTGGCACAACCATGGCATGCCCCTTGACGGCCACAGGCATCACCTCAACCACAGGCACATCACTCTCACTTCTCGCTGGCTTAACCGGCTCAGGTACTTTCCTCCCGGGCGGCTCGGACATCAGCGAGCAGTTGGGCCCAACCACGGCTTCGAGGAGCGATCAGTGCTCTGGGTCCAGAGGAAGTCACCAAGGCAAGGGCAGCAGCCACCGGCACGACTAATGACAGGTGGGCTTTGGATATCACTCCCAGCCAGGATGGCGACGTTCCTATCCCAACCCACCTGCAGGATCTGCAGTGGTTGAGTTGGAGAGATAACCTCAAACAATTGATCTCGGCAGCATCCACAGACGATCCAAGGCCTCAACTGCGTGGTCAGACTGGAACATCTCTCACAGATCAGTCCCAGAGCCTCGTAGCCTCCAGCCATATACAGGGCAATCTTAACCCTCTGTGTATACTGCACTCCGGTGTCGGTCAGGACAGGTTCTGCATCGCTTGGGCCAAAACAAACATCCGGAGCATACTTATTCCAATTCGCCATATCTTCTATGAACTGCACCATCTTTCTCTCCAACCCACAATCAGACACATGTGGCAGCACTTCCTTATCCTCCTCTGCAGAGCGAAAACTCCTCCCCCTGCCAACGGATTGGTGCAAATGTTTTCTGTGAACTGTGGCGCCTGCCTTCTTCATGCTGCGGTGCGCCAAAACTGTACTGGAGTCCATTTTGGAATCTGCATTAACCATCACAGCACTGGTGGGAAGTGTCAAAAGACCAGGCTGATCCTCTCCCCTGAGCAGTGAAACTTGATGGTTATTCCCACATTGGTAGTACACACGACGACACAAGTCCATTAAACTATGTGGCATGTTCACCAATGCCAGGAGCCTGGCGGACAAGATGGGTGAACTAGAGATACTGTTGTACGAGAATTTCAGAGACCTGGTTCAACAGCTCTCATGATTGGCTGGCAAACATTCAAGGGTATATACCCTTTATTAAAGGATAGAGAGGGATAGAGAGGGTAAAAAAGGGGGAGGGGTATGCCTATATATTAAGAATAATGTACAGGTGAGAGATGACATCACTAAAGGAGCTAGGGAGGAGGTGGAATCCTTATGGGTAGAGCTCCAAAGGGATGAAGCTAAAGGGGAAAATAATACTGGGAGTATGCTATAGGGCCCCTAACCTGAGGGAGGAAGGGGAGACAGATCTCCTAACACAATTTGGATTAGCAGCAAGGTGTTATCATAATGGGAGATTTTAACTATCCAGACATAGACTGGTTCGGAGGGAACAGCGCATTCATCTAAGGCTCGCCAGTTCCTAAATGTCTTGCAGGACAATTTTATGGGTCAGATGGTAGACACACCAACTAGAAATAAAGTGTTACTGGATTTACTGATTACCAACAATACATACCTGATCATGGATGTGGAAATACGGGGCAATTTAGGTAATAGCGCTCACAGGTCAATTTGCTTCAGTATAAATCACACAAATAGGAAACATAAGGGGAATACAAAGACACTGAATTTCAAAAGAGCCAACTTCCCTAAACTACAAACCTTGCTAGAAGGCATAAATTGGGATAAAATCTTAGGAAAAAAAAAACACGGAGGAGAGATAGGTTTGCTTTAAGAGCATATTAAATAAGGGCATTGGCCAATGCATCCAATTGGGTAATAAATTTAAAAGAGTGAACAAAAGTCCTGGATAGCTTAACTCCAATGTAAAAATGCATATAAAAGCAAATGAGAAGACCTGCAAAAAATACAAGGTTGAGGGATCATCATCAGCATTCAGACTTTATAAAGAATGCAACAAGAAATGTAAGGGTGCAATAAGGGCGGCTAAGAAAGAACATGAAAGACACATAGCTGATAGCAAAAAAAATCCCAAGAAATTCTTTAAGTATGTAAACAGTAAAAAAGGGAGGACAGGCCATATTTGCCCCATAAATAATGAGGAAGGACATCTGGTTACAAAGGATGGGGAGATGGCGAAGGTATTGAATTTATTCTTTTCCTCAGTCTTCACGAGGGAATCAGGGGGCTTCAGTAACCAAAACTGCAGTGTTTATCCTCATGACACATCGCAGGAAGCACCTCCATGGTTAACAGAGGACAGAATTAAAATTAGACTTGGGAAGCTTAACATTAATAAATCACCGAGACCAGATGGCTTGCACCCGAGGGTACTTAGGGAACTCAGTCAAGTAATTGCCAGACCATTGTTCCTAATTTTTACTGACAGTCTACTGACTGGAATGGTACCAGCTGATTTGAGAAAAGCCAATCTAGCACCAATATTTAAAAAGGGCCCAAAATACATCCCTGGGAATTACAGACCAGTTAGCCTAACATCAATAGTATGTAAACTCTTAGAGGGGATGATAAGGGACTATATGCAAGATTTTAGTAATGAGAACGGTATCATTAGCAGTAATCAGCATGGATTCATGAAGAATCGTTCTTACCAAACCAATCTATTAACCTTCTATGAGGAGGTGAGTTGCCATCTAGATAAAGGAAGGCCCATAGACCTGGTGTATCTGGATTTTGCAAAAGCATTTGACACAGTTCCCCATAAACATTTCCTGTACAAAATAAGGTCCATTGGCATGGACCATAGGGTGAGTACGTGGGTTGAAAACTGGATACAAGGGTGAGTTCAGAGGGTGGTGATAAATGGGGAGTACTCGGAATGGTCAGGGGTGGGTAGTGGGGTCCCCCAGGGTTCTGTGCTGGGACCAATCCTGTTTAATTTGTTCATAAACGACCTGGAGAATGGGGTAAACAGTTCAATCTCTATATTTGCAGACGATACTAAGCTAAGCAGGGCAATAACTTCACCGCAGGATGTGGAAACCTTGCAAAAAGATCTGAACAAATTAATGGGGTGGGCAACTACATGGCAAATGAGGTTCAATGCAGAAAAATGTAAAATAATGCATTTGGGTGGCAAAAATATGAATGCAATCTATACACTGGGGGGAGAACCTCTGGGGGAATCTAGGATGGAAAAGCACCTGGGGGTCCTAGTAGATGATAGGCTCAGCAATGGCATGCAATGCCAAGCTGCTGCTAACAAAGCAAACAGAATATTGGCATGCATTAAAAAGGGGATTAATTCCAGAGATAAAACGATAATTCTCCCGCTCTACAATACTCTGGTCTGGCTGCACCTTGAGTATGCTGTCCAGTTCTGAGCACCAGTCCTCAGGTCCAGTTCTGGGCACCAGTCCTCAGGAAGGATGTACTGGAAATGGAGTGAGTGCAAAGAAGGGCAACAAAGCTTTAAAGGGTCTGGAGGATATTAGTTATGAGAAAAGGTTGGGAGCACTGAACTTATTCTCTCTGGAGAAGAGACACTTGAGAGGGGATATGATTTCAATATACAAATACTATATTGGTGACCCCACAAAAGGGGTAAAACTTTTTCACAGAAGGGAGTTTAACAAGACTCGTGGCCACTCATTAAAATTAGAAGAAAAGAGGTTTAGCCTTAAACTACGTAGAGGGCTCTTTACAGTAAGAGTGGCAAGGATGTGGAATTGCTTTCCACAGGTGGTGGTCTCAGCGGGGGACATTGATAGTTTCAAGAAACTATTAGATAAGCACCTGAACGACCGCAACATACAGGGATATACAATGTTATACTGACATATAATCACAAACATAGGTTGGACTTGATGGACTTGTGTCTTTCTTAAACCTCAGCTACTATGTAACTATGTAACTATGTAAGTGTAATAGGGCGTACACACGATCGGACTTTGTTCGGACATTCCGACAAAAAAATCCTAGGATTTTTTCCGACGGATGTTGGCTCAAACTTATTTTGTCTACACACGGTCGCACAAAGTTGTCGGAATTTCCAATCGCCAACCACGCGGTCACGTACACCACTTACGACGAGACTAGAAAAGGCCGGTTCAGAACCAAGCTCGGCACCCTTTGGGCTCCTTTTGCTAATCTCGTGTTAGTAAAAGTTTGGTGAGAGACGATTCGCGCTTTTTCAGACTCGTGGCTTTGAGATCGTTTTCTGCCGTTCAGTTTGTGCTTGTGGGTTTGTATCTGCTCTTCAGTGCGTGCAAGCAAGTTCCGCGTGACTTAGTCATTGTATTCTTGTTCATTCGTTACTGTTTTTCAGTTCGCTCTTCACAGGCCTTGCTGTTCTTCAGTGAGTTCTGTTACTTCGTTCTGAGCAGCCGACCGTTTTCTAGTCATGTTTCGTATGCATACTCCTCGTAGAGTTCGTGCTGTGCGGGGGCTTGGTGTTGGGGTCCTGACCTTGACACAAGTCCAGTCCATGAACAGGGTGGGGAGGAGTTCATGGACCAAGAATTGGTTGCTTCAGCGTGACCAGTTCTCTCATATGCCTTTGCTCCGTGAGATCCGTGAGAATAATACTGATGATTTCAGGAACTTTCTCCAGATGACAGCCCCCGTCTTTCACCGTTTGTTGGCTTCGCTGACCCCCTATATCAGCAGGCAGGATACCTGCATGAGGCAAGCCATCACTCCGAAGCAGAGGTTGGTCGCTACCCTGCGGTATTTGGCCACAGGGAGAAGTCTGCAGGACTTGAAGTTCTCAACAGGCATCTCCCCCCAGGCTCTCGGGATTATTATCCCAGAGACCTGTTCTGCCATCATACAGGTCCTACAGAAGGAGTATATGAAGGTAAGATTTTTATCCTTTAATATTACATTTTATTGTATTGAATGTTTGATAATATATTGTATTTCTTTCCTCATTCCCTAATTACCATGATTGTAATATGATGTGAATGTCCCCTTTGTCCTCATGCATGCTGGATTTTTATGTAATTATTATTTTAGGTCCTTCATACATATTGTTGTAAAATGTTGTAATGTTCACCGATTTATGTAGGACATTGTTGTGTGTATGTACACATGCAGTCAATGTTGACCAGGCCAGAATGACAATGACAGAATGGTTGATTTGTCCAACTGAATTTTAACAGCTGAAGACTCTTTGATGTGTTAATCTTATGCAGGTCTATTTGAACATCTCAAAGGATATTCAGGTGGTATCTGTTAATATAATTACACATATCTAAAGGGGACTTGTTGATG
This sequence comes from Lithobates clamitans, assembly GCA_037952925.1. Taxonomy (NCBI): domain Eukaryota; kingdom Metazoa; phylum Chordata; class Amphibia; order Anura; family Ranidae; genus Lithobates; species Lithobates clamitans. The sequence goes on along the minus strand of JBBGZY010000665.1, from coordinate 2,584,809 downwards.
TTGATATGCGGGAGTGCAAATTGGGGTAGTTCATGGCTGTTCACGGCTGGGGGTTGTTGTCTGTTTGAAAGACTAAAGCTAATCAAAGTCCTAAATTGAAACGGCCAATCAAATTGCTCAGCCATTCAATATTTAGTGAATATAACACGGCATTCAGTCTATAGGTTTTTGGGGGAGTGAGGCTCGTCTGTGTATGAGTGAGGCTTGTCTGTGTATGCACACTCGGACCTAAGACATGGGGTTCTGAATTATATCTCCTCTGTCGGATTTCTTTGTCATCTGTGGACTTTGGACTTTGTTCTGTGTTGGAAGTCAATAAAGTGCATCTCTCTGGAAGAATTGGGTTGCTGCGGAAGAGTACTTACTAATTAATTATCATACCCACTCTACATCATATCACCCAATATATATTAATATACTCGATCACTACACATATTTGCCCTTCACTAACCTCCCCAGCATGGTGTCTCCTGGCCCTATATTCACCTCATGTAGTCACTTAACAATGTATTTTTTCTGCTCCATAGTAGTGCTTTACCCCAAACACCCCCTAAAATGTTTGGAAATGTTATTTTTTATTTAAATTCAGGCAGAGTGCCAGAGGTTTTTTTTGTGGTGTCCCCAAATAATTTTTAGTAACCCTCCCTCCCCCAACTGCTAAGTCAGCTGATACCAATTCTCTATCTGTCCTCAATCATCTATCTGCTGACTTTGCCAAACCCATACACACTATACCCACCTCTTTAGTGCTCAGATGTATGGATGAATTCCCCAAAGCATGTAGTGCAAGGGCCTGCCTGTATATTTTCAAATGGTACTGTTTAAAGTTTTTGTATCCTATTATTATCTTGATAGGTAATAGCAGAATGTCCAAATGTCCTCAAATGTGTACAATGTGTATTTATATCTTTGTATTATGACACTTCTTACCTGTCCAGTGGTCTGCCAATAGTGTAACTAAGGAGGGTCTGTTCAAAGTAATAACCATTATTTAGGCATTCATCTCTCAATGAAGTGAAGAGGGTTACCTTTCCAAGATTTCCACACACCCCCTATAATGTTAGAAATGGCCCATGAGAGGGGGGAGGGGGAATATGATAGGTGTACCTTATACTTTGGCCTTGTTAAATTCCCCTTAGTAAATGCTATCTGGAGGTTGCCCCATAATGTTTGTGTATAATCTGCTTGCCATGTTTCTGAGTAAAAATAGTAATGTTTATTGTTTTTTTCTCAACAGTTTCCTTCCACGCCACAGGAATGGCAGACTGTGGCCTCCCACTTTGCCGAGCGGTGGGACTTTCCTAACTGCGGAGGGGCAATTGATGGGAAACACGTCCACATCATCCCACCACCCAACTCGGGGTCGTACTATTATAATTACAAGGGGTTTAATAGTATAGTGATGTTGGCGGTGGTGTCGGCTAATTACGACTTCTTGTATGTGGACGTGGGGAAGAATGGCCGGATGTCCGATGGTGGAGTCAATGCCCAGACGGAGTTCTACAGGCATCTCCAGAATGGCAGCTTGGACTTGCCAGCTCCAGAGGACAATGTGGAAGGACTCCCATTTGTGTTAGTTGCTGATGAAGCATTTGCGCTGGGGGACCACCTGATGCGGCCATTCCCAATGAGGACCCTCACCCCGGAACAGAGGGTTTTTAATTACTGGCTGGCCAGAGCCCGAAGAGTGGTGGAGAACACATTTGGAATCCTGGCCAGCCGGTTCCGACTATTTCTGACACCCATCCATATGGCGGAGTATAAACTGAACCATATTATACTGGCGTGCTGTGTTCTCCATAACTTTTTAAGGAAACATTCGGCCAATTATGCTGGCTCAGTTGGGCCTGAGGCCGGAATCATACATCAAACCACACTGACGGCGCTTGAAAGTGGCCGTCCTGGCTTGCCCTCCCTGAGTGCCCGTGATGTCCGGTTACGCTACCTGGAGTTCTTTGCGGGTAGGGGGGCTATCAATATGCCAGACAATCTGTGAAGCCTTTTTATAATAAAAAAAAAAAAGAAATTCTTGGTGGACATTTACTGCTTGTGTTTGTTTTAGCTGACCCTGACAGAAATGTGTTGAGTCCAGAAAATGTTGTGATTGTGTAACCTTATACAAAGCACTGTTGGCTGTTATTTCCTAAATGCAAAAACACATTTCACTACAAGTGCACTTGCAGCTGCACTGAAACTGCACTTGTAGTGCAAAGAGGATTTGCCCTTAGGAAATAACCTCCATTTTTGCAGAAAACAGCAATTACATCACCCCAAAAGTGTTGTATTGTAGTGTTGAGACAATAATCCACACATTCTTGAGTAAGCAACTTTTTTATACCTGCACAATCACATGTGTATTTACCAAAGGTTTTTAAAACAAACCAACATGTTTGTTGTATAACAATTTTTGCAGTAGCATTATCAAAAATCGAAATGTCCATTTCAGATAAAACAGGCCAGGGTAAAACCAACAAGAAAGCCAAAAAACTTGAACTTACAAAGTTCACATTAGGTAAAACCTGAAGGCTATATCAGACATCAGTATTTAGGAACTGGGTTTGATATAGCGTTCAGATGGGGGGAAATAACCCCTGGAAAAGCCAAATTTGGAAGATGCACACCAATTTACGGATGTCAACATGTGCTATCTGCCATTAGGGGGATCAAGGTACGTGTTTTGGGGGAGCAAGCCCTTCTTCAACGCTACTTTATAATTAAGGAAGGGGTTGAACCCCCAAAATGCGTCCATTGATCTCCCGTGATGGCAGATAGCACATGTTGACACACTGTGTGCATCCTCCAAATTTGGCTTTTCAAAACATTGCAAAAAGATTTAAAAGATTGGACCACAATCCAAAAAGTGATTTTGTGGGTTTTTAAATTCGCCCCAAAACATCAATGATGTTATTATTTTTTTTAATAACATCATTGATTTTTTGCTGTATGTTTTGTAGTTCTACATTACACCCCATGATCTCCCAGATCAGGATCTGGGCACTTTCTGATGTGAAACGTTCTGGATCCACAACCTCACGATCACCTAAAAAGAGAGAAAGAAAACAAAAACAGGTATCAAAAATCTGCCACCATCCATCTCTTTTACCTGAGCCTGTGGTCGCAGACACTCACCTGTTGTGGTGCCAATCTCCACCACATCTTCTTCTTCCTCCTGCTCTTATTGTGTTGGTGTTAGTTCCCCTTCTTCCAGAGGTGGGGTGGTCTGTGGTCTCCTCGGATGAGGGGTGTCCTCCGAGTCTTTTCTCCCCTATGTAAAACAAAAATGGTAGAATTAGCACACAGATATTTGATGGCAGAACTAGAAATAAGAAACATTGCTTGGAAGTGGGGTACAATTGTCTATTTTAGCCGAGTTCAAAGATGTATTTTTTTTATTGGCCTTTGTCAAGCTGCAATACTTTACCTGTTTAGTAAAAGCTTCACAGATGGAGACCCCCCTATAGTATACACTGGAGCACCTGTGTGGCCCCCTAATAAAAATAGTGTTCTTGTGTCCCACACTAGTGCTCCAGTGTCCAGATGTGAAAACAGCTGCTCAGTGTCCTCTCCTTACACAGAATCTAGTTTGCATTTCATTCTAGTAACAAACCCATCTACACAAACAACTATTTGGCATCCAAGTAGGCCCAAAAAAATGTGGGAAAATGCATATGGCCTAAACAATGGTGTTTTAGAGGCCGAAAGAAAAATGTTTGATACGAACGAATAATGGGCCCATGAACATTAAAGTTGCCCTTTTAAACGTTACAATTATTAAAAGCATATGGAGCAGCACGAACGGAATAAAGACAGAAAGAATAGGAACACAGCACAAGTACTGCTCTGGCTCTCTCAATTTCAGGTCCGACCACCGCTTCCTGAGCTGATCTTTCGATTGTCGTACCCCGAAATTCTTCTGCAGACTTTTGATCACTTTCATCATGATCTTGGCCTTTCTGATATTGGGGTTGGGTTAAGGCCCATACTTTCCATCATAGTCGGACTTCTTCATGATGTCGACCATCTCCAACATCTCCCCAAAGGACATATTTGTGGCCTTAAAACGTCTCCTTCTGGATCGGGACGTGTCCGGATCCGGGCTTTCCTCCTCCTCCTCCCCGTTCCTGCAATTAGCACGCACCTGCTGTGACTCCGCCATGTGCTCTTCCCCCACTGCGCCAAACAAAAAGGGGCAGGGAATAGACTAGAAAGAATGTCAGGGGCGGGCGGAGTTACACGCATGCGCAGTGTGTATAAAGCGTAACACACGTGCGTATTACATACGATCTGTGAGCGGAGGAAGGAGCATTGGACGTGCCGATCGTAAGAACGAAGGTAAGAGACAAACTTGTGCCTATACTGCTTCTACATTGAAGCCTATATTGTAACAAGATTAGGAGAGTTTTGTCTGACATTAGGCTTTGTCTTGTGTTGTGTCTTGCAGTGAACATGGATATGCTAATGAAAGATAATGACTTCATGTCAGTATTCCTAGATATGTTAAGGGAGCTGCCCTGTCTGTGGGAGATTAAACACCCCCATTTCAAGAACCAAGCAAAGAGGAAGGCAGCACTGGAGCAATTGTGTGAAATTGTGAAGCAGGTGATCCCCATGGCAGACATCACCTTTTTAAAGAAATTAATTGGTGGCCTGAGGAGTACATATCTAAGGGAGCGCAAGAAAGTCCTGGATTCACAGAGATCCGGAGCAGCAGATGACATCTATGTCCCCAGGATGTTGTACTACGACAGGCTGCATTTTCTGGCAGGCCAGACTGAACCCAGGCCATCCCTCTCCAGTCTTTCTTCCACACTTCCTTCCCCCCCGGCTGAGGCTTCTGACGCCCAACCTGGGCCTTCCAGGCCACATGTGGAGGAGCCCAGATTGAGCCAGGTATAGCATTCCTCTAAATATTTCTGCTTGTCCAATCAATGATGTTAACTAGATGTTAGTTGGGAGTACTAATTTATGATTGTGATTGATGAAGCAAAAACTAAAACCATGTCCTTTTTTCATACACAGGGAAGTCTCAGCCAGGAGGTGGCCGGGCAGAGCCGGCTGGCTGATCTGCAGGTCCCTCCACCCCCCCTGAAAAGAGAAAGTGGCAGTAGGAGGAGTGCCCTAGAGGAGGCTACCAGAGGACTCTTTTGGAGGGCTACAGAGGTCCTGGGAGCACGACAGACCGTGGAGGAGGACATTGCTGCCGTCATTGCCTATAAAATGCAGAGGATGGAGGAGGGCCAACAAGTCATGTGTGAGGCGCTCATATTGGAGGCTCTTAACAAAGGTATGAGGGGCCAAATGACAGCTCAGACACACCTTTGCTATGGTCCTCCCCCTCCTCCTGCAGGTCCTGCTCCTCGTCCTCCCTCTCCTCCAGATCCTCCCAGTCCTCCTCCATGTCCTACTCCTCCTCCTGCCACATCTCCAACTGCACAGCCACAGCCTGGAAGGAAGCGTGAAAGGAAGACAAAAAATGTGAAGACCCTTGTTCCAGTCTGGTCGGCCAAAAAATGCAGCCTCTTGTGGTACCACAGCCTGGGGACACAGATGTCATCTGCTGTTATCCGGATCTCTGTGAATTCTGGACCAGACTGCCCTCCCTTACATATGGACTCCTCAGGCCACCAATTTTGATGTTCAAGAATTGATGTCTGCCGTGGGGGTCCCAGGCTTCGCTAATTTCTCCTGTTGATCCAGTGTTGCCTTCCTCTTTGTTTGGTTCTGATCCCTTAATAAAGGATTTTTGTTTTGAATTATACTCTCCTATGTGTTTTACTTCAAAAATGACAGTTTGTTTGTGAGGATTCAGGTACATTTCAAATATACAATGTGAAATGAACAAGGGACACCAACACCAAACAATCTCATTGAGATTAAATAATAAAAGATATCAATGGTGTTGGGGTAACTTGACACACAAAACACACACAAAAATATTCTGGAGGAAAAATAAAAATAACATTGAACAAAGATCAGCCTTTGAAAAAATCCAAACATTAAATAAAAAAAAGGCTTAAAATCCCCCAAAAAAATAAATAAAAAAAAATTCTGTCAGATGTGACAACTAATAACAATATATTCAGGGAATTCCAATAAAAAAACAAAAATAAAACTTTGTGAGAAGTCTGTGTGAATATGAGCAGCAAAACTACTTAATTCTTCTCACATTATAAAGAAGAAGAGAGTGCACTGTATTAAACCATTTTTAACATTGCAGCATGACGAAAGTGCTGTATCCATTGCGAACGCTAAGTTTACCAGAACGAGCTGTTCCGTCTTGGAATTTCTTCTGAGCATGTGTGGCACTTTGTGCGTCGGAACAGGCCACACACGGTCGGAATTGACGCGAATGGATTTTGTTGTCGGAAAATTTTATCTCCTGCTCTCCAACTTTGTGTGTCGGAAAATTCGATGGAAAATGTCCGATGGAGCCCACACACGGTCGGAATTTCCGACAACACGCTCCGATCGGACATTTTCCATCGGAAAATCCGACCGTGTGTACGGGGCATAAGGCATACTTGCCACCTTCTCACGGAGCCAGACGAAATCCCAATGAAGCTGAGGCCGGTTGCTAAGGGCAACTGCAGAGATAATGCCTTAGCCCCACGTTGGGCGCCAAATGTAGCCAAATGTAGCAAGGTCCCAGGCCTCCTTTGATCCAATAAGGGACCTCCAGGGCCAGGGATCGCTGACATCCTTCTGTATGTAGTGGGTTGTGAGGCATGGTGGGTGTAGAGTTATTGGGAGCCAGACACTTCTTGAATGCAAAAGAAAGTTTATTTCTCTTAACAAACTTTTTTGGGGGGAGAGAGGGTTAGGGCCAGGACACCCTTAGGTAGTTGCAAGATTAATTGGGAGACTCCGAAACTTTAATCCCTGGCCTGACACACAAGGCTGCTATGCAAGCATCACCTCCGCTGGCTGGGTCCCTAGCTTGATACTCACTGAAGTTTCCTGATTCTTCACCATCCCCGGTTGGTGAGAATGCTAGTTGCCCAACAGTGGCTAGGACCAAGTGTCATGTTGAGACAAGTTCTGTAAATGTCAGTACATGTGGACTGTTTGTATATTTTTGCAAAGAAACAATGCCCGCACAATCCAGCTTGGCTGTGAAAGGGTTAAAGCTAGTGCAGGAACAGTCCTGCTTATCAGAGTTGCTGATGCTAGAGTGTCTGGGAGAGGGGCGAAACAACACGTGGAGATGAGAGTGAGAGAGAGGAGGAAGATGAAGGATGGTGTATGCATCTATCCTAAGATTTTGTTGCCTGAAATATGGTAGATACTGGAGTACGTCTGGAGCACCAAAGGGTATTTGCCCTCAGGATGATCAGAGTAGTGGAGAGGCTGTGTCTAGTGTGTCCTGGCTGCAAGAGACCCACCACCATGGTCAGTGCCTGGATCAAGTGTGGGCACTGTGCAAAATTACTTAGAACCCCCAAACACAGTGGTGACGTTGTCAGCATTGCAGGCGTGATGACGTAACGCTCATCACGAAGGGAGGGGCGCAAGTGTGTCCGCCGGAGTACAGAGCGGGTACTCCCCCAGAGCCAGCCGTGGCAGTTTCGGAAGAAGGGAGGGAAAAGGAAACGCTTCGATCCCGCTATCGACATCCTTGCGGATAGACGCGGAGTCCACCAGCTCGCAGCAGTGATGCCGATCTGGAGGAGGAGGGGAGAACGGCTGAAGTGGTAGGCGAGCGAGGCGCCTACCCCTCTTCTCCCCTGACTATCCCCCCTTGGCATCTGATTCCCTGTGGCCCCAGAGTTGGCAGGTCAAGTTGGGACGTGGCCCGTGAAGTGAGGAACCAGAAGGAGCCGGCATTGAAGACCCGAGAAACACCATGAGTTGCTGACACGCACGTTGGAAGGGCAGAAAAAGGAGGTACCCCCATTGGGGATGTTATAGGTTAAATAAGTGCCTTTGCTACTGTGCATAATCAGAATTTGTGGACTTATTTATATGAAGTAACTGGCTTTGAAATGATGATGTGATTGGGCATAAAAGAATTTCTTCCCCACTGATACACTGGGAGATAAGAAACTGACTCAGGTATAAGACAGTAGATCAATGCTGTTAATCTGCGTTTGCTGGTTTCCATTCTTACAACAAGGAGTTAAAGAAATGAATATCCACAGCATAGTATACCTTGAACTAAGACAAGGGGAATGAGAGGAAACACTGTTTAGGGTGCAGAGAGTAGCTGCAGGGAATAACACCTATCTGGATGAGTGCAGTTCCATTCAAAGAAACAGCTGAGCACATACATAAAAAAGGACTGGTTGATACAGGGTTAATTCACTTGTGTAACTTTCTGGTCTAACCACATTACCATATTACGCTGTTACAACTAAAAGTATTAATACAAGATGGTGTGCAAGGTTGGTCTGGAGCTGAAAACTGAAGGATCAAATGTAAGCGGTGGCAAGATTACAGAGCATACAAAAATCCCATATTATGTTTCTTGTTATACTTGGTAAAAGAACATTCTCCCCCCTCCCCTTTCCCTTTCTCCACAGACCGGTGCTGTATTTTTTGTTTTTTTTTCCTCTCTTTTTTGTCTTCCTCTACTCACTCCCCAGACAGAGTGTGTGGGAGGAACTAGAGAGAACGAAGACTGGGAAAGCGAACGGAAGGCACAAAAAAGAGGAAATATGAGTAAGGCTGTAACTAAATCAGCAAAAGGGGGTGCTCCTAAATCCCCGAAAGACAAGGCTATAGGCAGTACAATTAAACAATTTATGTCTCAAGGAGCCAGTCCCAGGAGTATAGATCAGGAGGGACAAGGAGCGACTAAGATGGAGAGGAAAGGGGGAACAGAAAGAAAAACAGGAGAAAGGATAGATCACTCAAGGGACGACTTAACAACTGAAAGTGAGTTGGAAATAAGCAGAACGGAGGAAAAAAGAGTCAACGCCCAAATTCCTACAAAAGGAGAATTGATGAAAATGTTCCAGAGACTGGAAAATTCAACAAAATCAGAAATAAGTATGCTGAGAAGGAATTTGGGTAATCTGCTGGAAAGAATAGAAATGACAGAGAAGAAAATGGATGAACAAGCACAGGAGCTGTGCAACCTCAAAGAGCAAATAAAAATAACACAACAAAATCAGAAGAAAATTCTCTACAGAATAGAAGATCAAGAGAATAGAGGCAAAGGGCAAAATGTCAGAATTCGCTCTGTTCCAGAAAAAAAAGGTGAAGACCTGAGGAGTATCATATCTAAAATATTAGGCCCCCTTCTAGATAAAGGAATTGAAGAATTTCCCAAAATAGAGATGGTGCACCGGGTCGGAAGACTGTATAATACGGAGCCTATTTGGCTACGAGATATAAAAACAAGATTCAGATTTTATGAGGTGAAGGCCGAAATCAAGTCAAAGATGAGAGGAAAACCACCCTTGCACTATGAAGGATCTGAGATTCAGGAATACACCGACCTGGCACCAGAAACTCTGGCAAGAAGGAGACTCCTGAAACCCCTGCTGGAACTGATGAGGACTCAAAATATAAAATACAGCTGGGGTTTTCCAGCTTGCTTGGTAGGCCACAGAGAGGGGAGATCCGCCAGACTCCGGAAGAGCTGGTGGATTTCTGTGACAAATTAGGCTTGCAGGTACCAGAGTTGCCTAGTTGGACGGAAGAATAATGAGAGGCTAAACAGGAAAAAGCTGGTGAAGAAGTGCAAATCAGTGACTCTATTTAAGAAGTTCTGTAGGGGGTGCTTTGGGGGGGAGGGGTTTGGGGGGGCGGCAAGAGCTGGTCGGGGTGGGTGCCCGGTTAGCATCCACATTTTCCAATCCACATTTTCCACCAAGTGGAGAGGGATAGAGGGACACACTCGGAATTTCACCTTAAGACAAAGAGATCTGGGGAGGACCATGGTATCCATGGCCCTCAAAGATCCGGGGACCAGTTTAGGGCCGGAGGGGTGGGGGGGAGGGAGAGAGAGGGGGGAATATTCTGTGTAAAACGTACAAAAGAGTGGAAAAAACCCGTTATAGATCAGAGGAGCAAGTCCTGCATAGGAAACTAGGAGAAAGATGATAGAATTAAACTTTATGACATATAATGTAAGGGCACTAAACACACCCACCAAAAGACACAAGATATTAAAAGAACTTAAGTGGTTTTTCTACAAGAGACCCACCTATCTCATATATCAAATATTAAATTATGGTCTAATAACTTCCCAACTTGGTACTATGGGGATACAATTACGAAGAGAGCTAGGGGGATTGCAATAGGGTTTGCGAAGGGAGTTCAGTTTATTTTTTTATTTTATTTTTATTTTGCCACATCAGCAGACAGATATGAGAGACTTGAATCGACTTTGCAGTCCATCTTTTCCGTCCCTACTCATTGTCACATCATAGTAGCTAATATCAAGTAGAAAAGTATATTTAATTTATCACACCCAATAAAGCTAGGTCGTTGACCCACTCATTACAAAATTATTTAACCTACCCATCCTCCCGCCCCCCTTTGCCCCTCACCCCACCCAACCTCTGCGTATTCAACCTGAAACCTCATTATGACCCTACTCCAAAACACTTCCCTATAGATCTAAACTCTCAGTTCCTTAGCGTAACTCCAAGTTTTTTTGAATTCTTTCCAGCACTCCCATTTGTCTATGGTCCTTTTATTAGCTTCGTCTAGACTACCCCCCAAACATTCCATGTTATATGTTTCCTCTATCGAATCGATCCACTCCCAATATGATGGACACTCCTCCTTTTGCCAATTCTTGGGTATGAGTCTCTTTGCTGCATTTATTAAATGAGGAACCAATGACCGTTTATATTGTTTTGTATCTCCCTCACCGCCATGGAACAAAACAACCCACGGGTCTTCCACTACTTCTTTTTTAGTGATTTCTTTAACAAGATGTAAAATCTTTTTCCAATATTTTTTAATTTTGGGGCAGTCCCACCACAGATGGGCCATTGTTCCTACCTCCTTACAACCTCGCCAGCATTGTGCCGATTTATTCCTCTGATATTTGCTTGTTTTATCTGGAGTTGCATACCATCTAACTAAGCATTTGTAATTCATTTCTGCAGTTCTAATTTCTACTGCCGAGCTATGAGCAAGTTTCAAAATTTTTCCGATAGTGTTCTTATCCCGCTGTGACCCCAATTCCCGCTCCCATTTTCTAATGAATTTCCACTTCTTCTGCCCTCAGCAATATTTTGTACATTTTTGATATAGTATTCCTTGAATCCTCCACTGAGGACAATCGTTTCAACATAGTCAGCTCGTCTCCAGATCTAATTGGTTGAGGTAATTTTTTAACAAAATGATTCAACTGGAGATACCGCCACTCATCCATCCCCCATGAATCCTTATTGTGCATAAATTCTTGTATTGGAATAATTTTACCATTTTTAATTATGTCTTTTAATTGTGTTACCTCTTTTTTATCCAATTTCCTCCTATACTTTTTGTCCCTGGTGCAAAGTATTCATTGTCTTTCAGTGCAATTAGAGGTGAATTGTATTTCCCATTTAGTTGTTTATATATCCCGTTCCAAATTTTAAAAACATTCAGTGCATGAGTGTTTTCATCTAAAGTTCTATAGTGTGGAGGATTCGATATAATACTTCCCAATTGTGCCTTACTAAGTGTTTTCTCTATGTTAACCCATCTTTTTTCATTTTTTTCTTTAGCCCATTCTACCGCTCTAGACAGTACTATTGCTTTATAGTAATTTTGAATATCAGGAACAGCTAAACCACAATTTATTTTCCCCTGTTTTAACATTTGAAAGGAGACTCTTGTTTTTTTATTTTTCCAAATTAAATTCATTAATAATATTTTTAATTTTCTAAGATATTGTTGAGGAAGTGCTACTGGCAACATTTGGAACCTATACGTAATCTTCGGGAGGAGAACCATCTTTATAATATTGATACATCCTATCCATGATAGCAACCTACCGGTGAGTCTTTTACATTCAGTTCTAACTTCGTCGAGCAGGGGTAAATAGTTTATTTTATAGATCTTCTCCATTGTATTTGCTAGTTTAATTCCCAGATACTTTAATTCTTTCGTCCAGGCAAATTTCAACTCATTTTTCAATACTCTTTCTTCCGTCTTACTTAAATTAATATTTCAGACTTTGCTAAATTTATTTTAAAATTAGATATTTCCCCGTATTGTTTTAGGGTATTTAATAGGTTGGGCATAGTGATCCGAGGGTTCGTGATGTAGAACAATACCTCATCCGCGAATGCTGCAAGTTTGTGTTCTTCCTCTCCCACCTTGAATCCGTTTATATCAGGGTCCTTACCTATCGTAGCCAAAAGGGGTTCTAAGGATAAAACAATTAATAATGGGGACAGGGGACACGCCTGTCTCGTCCCATGTTTCATCTCAAAAGGGGGAGACATTGAACCATTTACTTTTATTGATGCTGTGGGATGATGATATAATGTTTTGATCCATCTAATCATTCTTGGGCCGATTTCCATAGTTTCCAAGGTCTGTATCATGAACCCTCAGTCTACCCTGTCGAAAGACTTTTCAGCCTCAATCGACAGCAGTAGTCCTGGGGGACCACTTTATTTCATCTTTTGGAGTAAGAGCAATGTTTTCACCCCGTTATCTCTCCCCTGCCTTTTAGGGGTGAATCCAACCTGGTCCAGGTTTACGAGCATGTTCATTAGTCCTTTCAACCTGCCTGCCAGTGCTTTAGCATAAAGTTTTATATCGGCATTAAGTAATGAGATTGGCCTATAACTAGAGCACAACGTTCCCTCCTTGCCTTCTTTCAATATGACGGTAATAGAGGCAGATAATGCCTCCCTACTGATTTTAAGAATAGGATCCCTTTATATTTTTTATAATAGAACAATGTGAATCCGTCTGGCTCGGGGCTTTTTCCCGGTGCCGACTCTAACAAGGCCTTTTTCATTTCATCCTCTGTAATTGGGGCCTCTAATGTCTCCCCAACACATTCGGAAATTTTTGGGAGTCTCGCCTTCTTTAGAAAATTGATTATTTTCCCACTCTTTCCTCAAGACTGGACTCCCCATTGTTCTACTTAGTATAGTTCTTGGTAATAATTTTTAAATATGTCCGCTATTCCTTTTGACGAATAGACCATATTACCTTCCTTAGTCTGTATTTTCTCAATAAAATTAATGGCTTTTTTCTTTTGTAGCATTCTCGCCAGATGTTTACTAGGTTTATTTCCCCACTGATATCTTTCTCTTTCAATCCTATTAAATGTTTTCCTAGTTTCTTGTTCCATTACCACTTTCAGCTCCGCTCTTTTATTTACTACCTTTTGATATAATTCTTGATGATGGCCCTGATGTTTTTTATGCTCTTGTTCAGCCCTAGATATTTCATCTGTTAGTTTTTGGATTTTCTCTGTTCTCTCCTTTCTTTTTCTTGCTCCTAATTCTATCAGGATCCCCCTAATGTAGGCCTTGTGGGCCTCCCACAAGGTGGACCCTGATACTTCTCCAGTATCATTTAATGAGAAATAATATTCCAGCTCACTTCCAACTATTGCGGAGCCCTCCTCATCTCGGATCAACTCCTCATTTAGGCGCCACGCAAAGTATTGGCCTTGTTTCCTGGGAACTGTCATTTTTCATCCTCACTGGGGCATAATCTGAGAGTGTAGAGATTTCTATCTTGGATTTTATCACCTTATCAATATCTCTATGATCCACAAATATATAGTCTATCCTAGAGTAGGACCCGTGGACAGGGGAGTAAAACGTAAAATCTTGTATTTTAGGATGTTGAATCCTCCATATGTCGACCAATTGGCTGACATGCAAAAGTTCATATCTCCCATCAGGATCATATGTCCCTTCTTAAAGTCCCTCAGCTTTTCCAGAAGATTTTTTAAATATTTAATCGGATTCTTATTGGGGGGCGTAGATGTTTGCCAGTGTATAATCCCTTTCACAAAGTTTACCTTTTAGAAAAAGAAATCTACCTTCTGGGTCGGTCAGCCTTTCTTCCAATATGAACCGGGTTCCTTTCGCTAACCCTATTGCTACCCCCCTTGCTCTTTTTGTGATTGTGTCTCCCTGGTACCATATCGGAAAATCTCTAGAGTACAGTGTCACATTTGACTTGTGGGATATATGTGTCTCTTGGAGAAAGACCACCTCTGCCCCATACCATTTAAGCTCTTTCAGTATCTTGTGTCTCTTAGTGGGAGTATTTAGTCCCCTAACATTGTCATAAAATTAATTGTTGTTAGCTCTTTATTCCCGCTATCCTGTATGAAACTTGTTTCTTTTGTCTATAGCAAGTTTTAACCGTTCTTATGGGCGCTGTATCAGAGGTGTACCAAAGGTATCCACCCTTCCTCCCAACACATCCCCCCCCTCCTCAACCCTCCTCCCCCCCACACCCACCTCTCCCCCCTCTCCTCCTTCCTTGGCCCGATCGGGAACCTTCAATCCTCAAGGGCCACGTAAATCATGTCCCTCTCAAGATCTCAATCTCCTAAGGTGGAACTCTCAGTGTGCCACCCCACCCCCACTTCCATAGCAGAGGGGGTTACTGAGGCTGTAAACCGACCACCTGGCGGGCGCCCCACCGAGAACAGCTTTCCCCAACCGCCATTAACCACTCCTCTGTGTACTCCCCCCTGCCCCACAACCCCCACCCCAGACTTCATCAACCATACTTGTTGTACACTGTATTTCTAGCCATGTCCCATCTCCTCACCCACCCTTTAGACCAGTCCGGCAACAGTGGCACTTGTAAATCCAATTTTTTGCAAAAATCCCCTAGTTCTTCAGGGAATCTTAAACTGGCAGATCTTCCATCTTTGAACCCTAGCAGACAAGCCGGAAACCCCCAGCTGTATTTTACATTCTGTGTCCTCATCTGCTCCAAAAGGGGTTTCAAAGCACATCTTCTAGCCAGTGTTTCCGGGGCCAGGTCCGCAAAGACTTGGATCTCCCTCATATTGCAGATGAGTTTTTCCTCTTAACCAGATTTTAGCTTTATCTTCATAGAATCTGAATCTCACTATTATATCCCAAATTCTATCTGCCCACGTGGTATCTGATCTTTCCACCCGGTGTACCCTTTCAATGTTTGGAAATTCCTCTACTCCCACGTCGAGTAAGGGGCAAAAATTTGCACTTATAACTTTCCTCAAATCTTCCCCCCTTCTTTCCGGTACCGAGCGGATTCTCAGATTTTGCCTACTGTTTCTATTTTCTTTATCTTCTAACCTATATAGGAGTTCTATTTGGTTTTGTTGTGCGATTTTAACTTGTTCTTTGAGCTCACATAGCTTCTAGGCTTGTTTATCTATTTTTTCCTCCGACATCTCTACTCTAACCAGCAGGTTTCCCAGATCTGTCCTCAGCATATTTACCTTGGTTTTAATTGAGCTTTCCAATCTCATAAACATTTCCAAAATTTCTCCTTTTGTGAGAGTTGGGCCTCTATCCTGTGATCGTGTCTAGTTCTAGATCTAGTTATTTCTAGTTCACTTTCGGTTGTTAAATCGTCTCTAGACTGATCTGGAGTATCTTTTCTCTTCCCATCTGTTCCCTTCTTCGTGTCCACTTTACCTGACTTTTGGGTCTCTGAGTTAATGTTCTTAGGGCTTAGTCCCTGGGCCAGATATTGTTTGATTGTGCTCCCCGTGGCATTGTCTTTTGGGGTTTTAGGAGCTCCCCCCTTGCGAAATTGGTTGACGATTTACTCATGGTAAATTAATAGTCCCCACAAGGACTGGATGGCAGGTCTCAGAGTCTTTCTGCAGGGCTAATGAGCTTTTATTTCCGCACACAAATTCTTGCTGTACCCTACCCGATACGTCCTATACGTTTGTGAGACACCAGGGGTGAACCTCCAAAAAGTTCCTATTCGGGGCTTATCCCTTTCCTTTCTTTCCTTCTCTCTCCTCCTCTTTCCCTCCTTCCTCCCCTTCCTTTAATACCTGAAGGGGCTCCGGGAGGGCTGCACTTAAGTTATTCAACAAATCAATGTATGTCCGCTCTGCTGACCATCTCCCTAGCCATCCTCTGTTGACTACAGTACTCAGCGGCTCCCTTGGGGGTCTTCATGTACAAAAGTAGCAATACAGCATAAGGTTTACACAGTCCAATAATGTACCTCCAAATTCTGGTCTTCAACACAGTGGGGTTGAACCCCCGTATTATTCCTCTCTTACCTGCGTCTCCAGATGCATCGGGTAACTAAGCTGGACTTACTACATGACCTCTTGCTGGGATCTTGGGGGTTTCGGTTCGGTGATACGACAGCTGCCCGAACAGTGCTCTCCTCCGTTAGCCTCTGCAATCTCTGCAGTCCGGAGTGGAGCCGGGGCAGAACCGATATGAATGGGGTCTAGGGGGGAGAAGGTAGATGATGGAACTGCTCCATATGCCTCACCACCCGCACAGCGCAGTGCCTGACACGCGCTCCGCCATGTGGGTCGGCGCCTCCTGAGCACCAAAGTACCAGAATGCGGGTATCGTCCGAAGCCATGGCCCCTCTTTTCTCCTCCACCATACACACTGCGGCTTGTCCGTGTGGACGCCCGCCGGCCGGCACACTCAGGCTCCTCCCTCCACGTCTGACGCCACCTCACGTCATGCCCCCCAACTGGCCAAATTCTGGGAGTTCAGTTTAAATTAGAGGAAAGGCTACTCGACCCAGAGGAAAGATTCCTTTTTTTGAAAGGTTTATTGGGGGAAATGGAATGTACATTAGCAAACATATATGCCCCTAATAAGAATCTGACAAAATTTCTGACTGGTATTTTGGACAAGCTAATGGACTTTAAGAGCGGGGGACTGATCTTGATGGGAGATTTGAATTTTTGCATGGAACCAAGTGTGGATAGTATGTCTCGGGCACAGGGGATGAACAACGTAAACTAAAAAAGATAAGACAGAAATGACATGCCTGTCAACTGGTGGATACTTGGAGGATAATGAATCCTAAAACTCAAGATTATACATTTTACTCCCCTGTGCACGGGACATACTCTGGGCTAGATTATATATTGGTAGACCACAGATTCCTAGATAGGATAGTTGAATCTAGAATAGAAATAACTAAATTATCGGATCATGCCCCAGTAAGAATGAAGATGCAAGTCTCCAAGAACCAAAGACAGCCATTGGCTTGGAGACTAAATGAAGAACTCCTCCATGACGAGATAGGTTCGAAGATCATAGAAAAGGAATTAGAACATTATTTTTCAACAAATGAAACAGAAGATATTGCATGGTCTTCCTTATGGGAGGCCCACAAGGCTTATATTAGGGGGATTCTGATAAAAATGGGAGCAATGAAAAAAAAAAGAGAGAAAAGAGAAAATGAAAAACCTAATTGAAGAAATTTTTAAAGTAGAGCAAGAACATAAAAAATATAAAGGTCAAAACAGTGAGGCGTACCAAAAATTAGTTATTAAAAGAGATGAACTAAAAGATCTTACAGAACTAGAAACAAAAAAAAAAACATTTTACAGGATAGCTAAAGAAAGATATCAGTTGGGGAATAAAACCAGTAAACACTTAGCCAGAATGCTTCGGGAAAAAAAAAAAACTAGAAATTATATTGAAAAAATTCAGACTAATAAAGGAGAAATGGTATATACAACAAAAGAAATAGGGGAAACTTTTAAAAACTACTATAAGGAATTATACTTGGTTGATCAGACTGGGGGTCAGATAGGTGAGGAAAGAAAAAAGATAACTGAATTTTTAAAAAATGCCAGACTACCAAAGATCTCAGAAAGTATTAAAGAGACATTAGAGAGCCCTATAACTGAGGAAGAGATAAATAGAGCTTTAGCGGACTCAGCCCAGGGGAAAAGCCCCGGTCCTGATGGGTTTACAACATATTACTATAAAAAATTTAAAGATTTATTAACGCCAAAGTTATGCCAATATAAGAATGGCTTGGGAACTGACTTTGAGCTGAGTAGAGAGGCCTTGTCTGCTACAATCACAGTCATTCTGAAGGAGGGGAAGGATGGAATGCTGTGCTCTAGCTATAGGCCAATATCACTGCTAAATGCAGATACTAAATTGTATGCTAGAGTATTGGCAAGACATATGAAAGAGGTGATGAGCACGCTGATACACCTGGATCAGGTAGGATTCACTCCAAGAAGGGAGAGGAGGGATAATGGGGTGAGAACCCTACTCCTACTCCAAAAGATAAAAGAAAAGGGGCCCCCAGGTCTACTCCTGTCGATAGATGCCGAAAAAGCATTCGACAGGGTAGACTGGGGGTTCATGATACAGACATTAGACATTATGGGAGTGGGTCCGAGAATGATCGGGTGGATCAAAATGCTCTATAGCCACCCTATGGCATCTATAAAAGTCAACGGATCCCCTTCTGCCTCCTTCGAAATTAAAAATGGGACGAGACAAGGCTGCCCCCTGTCCCCCTTGCTCTTTGTTTTGTCTTTGGAATCATTGCTCTCAACAATCTGGAGTAATCCGGATATTAGTGGATTTAAAGTAGGGGAAGAGGAACACAAGCTCGCAGCATTTGCGGATGATGTGTTATTCTACATAACTAAGCCCAGGATTACAATGCCCAACTTATTAAAAATCTTAAAACAATACGGTGAAATATCAAACTTCATTATAAACTTAGTAAAATCTGAAATTTTAAACATTAACCTAAGCAAAGTGGAAGAGAGGAAGTTGAAAAAGGAATTTCAATTTGCTTGGAAGAAAGAAATAAAGTACTTGGGAAAAAAATTAGCTAATTCACTGGAGAAGATGTATAAAACAATCTATATCCCCTTATTAGACGAAATTAAAACTGAAAGTAAAAGATTATTAAACAAACCATTATCCTGGATAGGTCGTATTAATTCTATAAAGATGGTCCTTCTTCCAAAAATTACCTATAAGTTCCAGATGCTACCAGTGGCGCTCCCACAGTTTTATATTAGAAAGTTGAAATCGATAATAATGAATATCATATGGAAGAACAAGAAGCCAAGAGTTCCCCTCTCTATACTAAAGCAGGAAAAAAAAAGAGGAGGATTGGCAGTCCCCGACATTCAAAAATATTATAAGGCGATAATATTATCGAGAGTGATAGAGTGGTTAAGAGAAAATAAGGAGAAAAGATGGGTAAATATTGAAAACATTTTTGGTAAGGCACAATTAGGAACTATAATATGGAACCCCCCTCATTATAGAGTGTTAGATGAAAATACACACATACTGACACGGGTTGCCTTAAGAATCTGGGACACGACGTATAAACAGTTTAATAAGACATATAACTCACCTTTAATAGCACTAAAAGAAAACGATTATTTTGCACCGGGAAAAAAGAGTATTGGGGGAAATTGTATCAAAAACGATAGGGCACAATTAAGAGATATAATAAAAAAAGGGAGGATAGTATCACTTCAAGAACTAAAACAGAATAAGGAAGCATGAGTGATTGGTGAATGAAGATACCTCCAGTTGGGACACTGTCAGAAACCTACCTCAGCCAATAAGGTCGGGAGATGACCTGACAGTATTGGAAAGGTTGTGTTTAGTAGATAACACAAAAAGTATCATATCTAAGATTTATGAATTGTTGCTGACGGTGGAGGAGGTGGAGGTCCTTCCATTTACCAAAAAATGGGAAAGGGAATTGGGGTCACAGAAAGATAAAAGCACTATAGGGAAAATCTTGTAATTAACCCACAGTTCGGCAGTAGATGTTAATACAGCCGAAACGAATTATAAATGATTAACTGGCTGGTATGCAACCCCCGATAAAATCAGTAAATATCAAAGGGACAAATCGGCGGAATGTTGGCGTGGCTGCAAGGAGGTTGGTACAATGGCTCACCTTTGGTGGGACTGTCCTATAATCAAAAGCTACTGGGAAAAGATTTTATCCTTTATATAAGAAATGACTAAAATAGAAGTAGCGGGAGATCCGTGGACAGTACTACTACATGGATTAGATGGTGAAGTAAAACCATATAAAGAATCCTTAGTGCCACACCTGTTAAATGCGGCAAAAAAACGTATTCCCAGGAAATGGCAAGTAGCAGATAGCCCTTTAATATGGGAGTGGATTAATGCAGTAGAAGAAACATATTATATAGGGATGAACATAGGGAGGAGGTTAATAAGTGGGAGTGTTGAAAAGAATTAAAAAAAACATGGAGCTATGCAGAAGAATCTTTAACGGGGAAAGGTGCATTAAATACACAGATGTTGGGAGGGTGGGGAGGGAAGGGGGTGGGGAGGGAAGGGGGGGTGGAGGGTGGGAAAGTAATGTAAATTTTACCCTAATAGCGGGGTCTGTAAGTTTTGTATGTTTTTTCTATAGTCGTAAAAGAATTTAGCAAAAGCATTGACAAAAGCTACTATGATGTGAAAACGAGAAGGGACCTAGATGAACTGCAAAATGTGAATTAAGTCTCTCAAAGAGTTCGCTGAAGTGGCAAAAAAAAAGAAAAAAAAAAGTGTGGGCACTGTGTGGAACCGCTGGTGAACCTGATACACAGCGAATTGGTACCCGTCATTCACAGTGTACACCTGCAGTCAGGTCTATGCACAGAGCAGCAAGTAGAGAAGCCCCGGTCGGCCAGTGATCCCCAGCCAGTGAGCCTGATGCTGAGTGGGACTGGGGAGAAGACACACAGGAAGGGGAGCTGGCAGCAAGACTTTTTGTTGAGGTTTTATCCCCTATGCAGGCTGAGTGGGCTACTGAAGTTGACCAACTGTTATCCTGTGGAGAAGGGCTACAGTTGAGCTTCGCTTACATACAGTATCAAGTCCAGTCAGGACCATCTGCAAACCCAGGCCCATAATGTTGCATATCGGGACTGGATCACTAGGTCCCCGCAGTCTTATGTTACCCCTGGACAGTGCAGGATCATGGAACCTCCCTGTTTTTCATGATTCCAGCAATAAGTGCAAAAGAGTACTGCACTAGAATGGAGATTAGACTATCCGTATGTAGCACCCTCTACTTAGGTAGGATTTTTGTGTATAGGCAAGGTACATTTAGGCAGGCCTGGCTGGCAGCCAGACCTGTTTGTTTTGGTTTGTGTGGGCTGGGAGTGGCTTAGAGTAGCAGATAGTGACTCACAGGCAGCGTCACTGAGGCCTCCCTCTTTCTTCTAGATGATTCTACAAGGAGAGAAGGAGAGGAGAAGGGGAGCTGCCTGGGGTGCTCTAAGGAGCCCTGACCAATCCCCAACCTGAATTGGCAGGGGGCAGGCCTCCTTAAAAAAGCAGGGTCAGCCCAGCTGCGGAGGAGTCATTGGAGTTGTTCAGAGCTTGAAGATGGAGTATTAGGCTTTTGGGGCCTTTGAGGGAGCTCCCCCAGTCTGGGGGGATGACTTTGGCCCCGAGGCTCCTGTGCGGACAGAGCCCTTCAAGAGAGCTTGAAGGTTCTGGACAGGAGACACAGGTTGAGCAGAGAGGACAGCAGGAGCTAGCATTGCCAGGCAAACCTTCAAGGAGAGGAACAACTGGTCGCAGCCAGGAGGGCTGGCGAGTAACATGCACAGTTGGGAGGACTGGGGAGGCACACCTGAGAGGACTTGGAGCAAGCAGTCTGGGATAGGTTCAGAGCCAGTGGAATGGACTGTGGTGTCATGTGAGTGGAGTCAGGCCGCTGCAGCCAGGTGGGCTGGCAGGGCCTGAAGAGGGCTGACTGGAAGCAGTAGACAATCTGTAGGACAGCTAGCACTGGAAACTTTATTTTCTTGCTGCACCACAGGGGCCCGCGGTCCCTGCCTGCAAAGAATGGTTGCTAAGACCTGGCTGAGACAGAGTCAGGCCTAACTATTTAGTGCTAGCTGATCCTGAGAGTCAATAGTTGTGCAGGAGGAAGGAAGAGGAATAGTCTGCAAGCATGAAAGTGCTGGAGGAGACTGAAGCAGTGATGTGTACAGGGAGTGTACATAGTTTGTCACAATTGATTGTTCTACAATTTACCAATTGATTGTTCTACAATTCACTGGGCATCCCATATTTCCTTACCCCATCCAAGTTAAATTCCCTCAATAAAACAAATAAAAACAAGCACATGGACTGTTCATTGTCATATGCCCCGTACACACGGTCGGACTTTGTTCGGACATTCCGACAACAAAATCCTAGGATTTTTTCCGACGGATGTTGGCTCAAACTTGTCTTGCATACACACGGTCACACAAAGTTGTCGGAAAATCCGATCGTTCTGAACACGGTGACGTAAAACACGTACGTCAGGACTATAAACGGGGCAGTGGCCAATAGCATTCATCTTTTTATTTATTCTGAGCATGCGTGGCACTTTGTGTGTCGGATTTGTGTACACACGATTGGAATTTCCGACAACGGATTTTGTTGTCGGAAAATTTTATATCCTGCTCTCAAACTTTGTGTGTCGGAAAATCCGATGGAAAATGTGCGATGGAGCCTACACACGGGCGGAATTTCCAACAATAAGGTCCCATCACACATTTTCCGTTGGACAAATCCGACCGGGTGTACGGGGCATTAGAGTGACTGAGAATTAAATGCCAGGCTGGGCAGGGTAACAGGTGGGCCACATCACTCAGGAGCCCCTACAGGGGTACCGCTACACATACGTATGTCCCCAAAGATGTAATGAACATCATCAAGATCACTTGCACCCAGTGAGAAGATGAACTCGTGTGGGACTTCTTACACGTCCTGAAGCCATTCAGTTTGGGCCCAATTTGGGCCCAATTTCAGGACATCAGGCAAGAATGGAGCCTGGGGCAGGCCATTTATAAAGACAGAGTAGTGTTAGTTAAAGCTGGATGACCCAACAGAAGCTACTCCATTGCCTCATCCTCATATGTATTATTGAGCCCAAGGACACCCTTGTCGCAGTGAGCAGGGCTCAGGCTTAACCAAAATCACTGACACAGGATTCCAGGCTGAAGAGTTTAGAATTCACTGCTGATGCCTTCCATTTTTGTGTCCAGAATAGGCCGGTAACATATTCCTCAGCCTTTCTATTTGTTGGGTTTTTTTAGTAGGTGGTGGAGGAGTTTGGCCTGGACTGCTTCTGGAAAAAAAAAAGTCTTCATATATAAATGGACTTGCTGTATATTTATTTCTTTTGGTGTGGTTTCTGTTCTGCCAGCAGGATCATACCTAAGTAGGATCTGCCAGCAGGGGAGCTAGGCAGAACCATTTGCTACATATAGTTAAAGTAGATTAGTTAGGTTTGTCTTCCTATTTTTCAGGGCCCTGAAGAAGACTGCCTGGCTACTCCTGACCACTAGGTGGTCCTTCGGCTTCAAGTGGATTTTGCTGTAACCTTTTTGATTTTGCCTCCCCTCTGTGAGATTTATCGTGCCATGTACATAGTTGCAATGTTTATCCAGTCAGCTAGTGACAGGGATCTGTTATCTAGCCTGTACATTTCTTTGTGAATATCTGTACAGATTTGCCAAGAATTTCTTTATTTTTATACACATATTTTTTATTGTGTATATTTTGTACATATCCCCTGTCCAAGTTTGTGCTCTCTTCTCCTCCATTTTTTCTTATGGTATGCCCTTGCTATTTTTCGGCCAATTAGGAGGGATGAATGTAGCACTCTCTAGTGCTAGAATAGGTATAGTAAAATTTACTTGATTTGTGGTAGTTGCATGAGTCCGGTAATTGGGTCAAGGTTCAGATTCAGGTCAGGCTGGAAGTCTCTACAGACCAGGCCTCTAGTGCCTCCCCCTGGTTCTAGAGGTTTCATGGAAACTTCTAGAAGCTAGTGGGAGGGTATAGGTTCAAGGATCTGAATATTTATGGGAGTCTGACTAATCCCCAGGCTGGAGGCTTGGCAGGGCGCATAAATATTGTGGAGCCTGGCCAGTAGGAGAGTCGGGTGGAAGATGGAGTGTTGAAGTACTGCTGTGTGTGGCCTGGGAGGGGAACCCGGAGAAGGGGGTCTTCAGGCTAGAAGCTAGAGGAAGGAAGCTGAAAGAGGGATCTCCACTGCCTTAAAGTCCACCGGAAAAGGACAGCCTGCTTAGTCAGGAATTAAACTAGCCCAGCGAAAGGCCTGAAAGCAGTTTCACCTACAGCTGCAGGACAAGGACAGTGTGAGCACCTCTACACCCCCAGGGCCTACAAGGGAGAGGGCTGCTAGGTGCAATACCCAACCAGTTCTCCCTTGGACAGTGCTCCAAGTCTGTTCTGGAATCCCTTGCCTTCGAATACTCTTTGAAACAGCCAGGTTGATGGGTAGTTTCTAGCTGGGGTCAGAAGAGGGTACTTTAACCTCCCTGGTGGTTTTCCCGAGTGTGGCTTGGGGTTAAAATTCAGGACCATTAGCGGTAACCCAGAGCCACGCTCGGGATTACATCGCAGGATCCTGGTGTGGCTTTACTTACCTTGTCCCCGGGATCCTGCGATGTCCCCTGCAGTGTCCGCGGGCTCCGTCCTCCTCCGAAGCCTCTCTGTGCCAGGCTCCATTCCCTGTGAGCGTCGCGACGCACGGGGGTGGAGCCTGGCGGCAAATTAAAAAAAAATTAAAAATCATAACACATACAGTACTGTAATCTTACAGATTACAGTACTGTATGAAATTATTTCACATCCCCTTTGTCCCCAGTGCTTTGGCCCATGCCCTGCATGCAGTTTTATATTGCATATACTGTTCTTTCTGCCTGGAAACTGGAGATTGTCCATAGCAACCAAAAAGTGTCCCTACGTCAAAAATGGCTTTAGACCAGCTAGAAAACAGCAATAGTAAATTAGAACACTTGCAGAATTGAGCGATAGTGAATCGTGTGGAAATTTATTTTATTACTATTTATTTTTATTTTTTTAATTATTATTTTTTTTTATTATATTATAATTTATGTTTTTGTGTTTCAAACTTTATCATACCCGGGATATCTACTAGACTCTTGTTTGGACAGATTTGAGTGTGTTGTTGTTAAGAATTACAGGCCTACAATATAAAACGCCAAATTTCCATGCAAAATAATTGTACCGCTTTCAGCACCTAAAATCCGAAATAATCATACCACCAGGGAGGTTAAAGGGGACTAAGTGCTCCTTACAGAGACAGTGTTACTGTTGACCAGTTAAGCTGCTGACTGGTTAAGCTTTTCATCCTGTCATGTATACCCTTTACTGACTCCGTTCCTCCTCTGTTCCGGGCATGTCTTGACTAGGGTAGGTAAGAGCTCACCTGAGACTGCCCCTACCTCTGTCTGCCCCAAATACCTCCCCTTAATTATAAGGATTAACCACACAAAACATAAATGGAGTTAAAATGGCAGAAAACTGCCTTTTATTAAACATACACTTTCTTTTCATAATATAATATAACCATACATAACATATCCAGATATCAAGATTCAAGGTCCCTGATGGTGCCATATTGCCAAAAATTGTGTCTGAGGCACCAGATAGCTTAGTTGCGACCCCAGCTGCAAAGCACCGGCTCGGAATAAACCAGCTGACCTCAGACACCCACCGGTCTTAACACCAATATGAATTATACCGTACACACTCGAGGACTCAGCACCTCAGATGGATCCCCACCGTTTTCCCAATAACCATAAATAGACCTCCGTCAAGGTCCCTAACTGCCACAGCGACACAAGTGTAAAGCCTTATGCCGCGTACATGTGATCGCACATTCCGACAACAAAATCCATGTTTTTTTTCCGACGGATGTTGGCTCAAACTTATCTTGCATATACACAGTCACACAAATCTTGTTGGAAATTCAGAACGTCATGAACGTGGTAACGTACAACACCTACAACGGCACTAGAAAAGGGAAGTTCAATAGCCGGTGTGCCACCCTTTAGGCTCCTTCTGCTAATATCGTGTTAGTAGAAGTTTGGTGAGAGACGATTCGGGCTTTTCAGCCTCGTGCTTTTCAGATTGTTACTGCTCTTCAGTTTGTGCTTGTGGGTTTATATCTGGTTTTCAGTGCGTGTAGTGAGTTTGCATATGTTTTTCAATCCGTATTATTATAGTACGTATTTGATTATCAGTGCATTCTTGTCCGCTCGTGTCTGATTTTTAGCTCGCTTTTCTCAGGCCTTTCTGATTTTCAGTGCGTTCTGTTAGATCGTTCTGACCAGCTGACCTTTTTGAAGCCATGTTGCGAGTACAGACTCATTGTAGAGTTCATGCTGTGCAGGGGCTTGGTGTTAGGGTTCTTACTTTGACCCAAGCCCAGTCCATGAACAGGGCAGTGAGAAGTTCATGGACCAAGAATTGGTTACTCCAGCGTGACCAATTCTCTCATATGCCTTTGTTGCAGGAGATCCGTTAGAATAATCCTGATGATTTTAGGAACCTTCTCCGGATGAAGGACCCTGTTTTTTATGGAAGAGCCCTGGGGCCATCATAAAAAAAAACAACTGAATTCTGAATTTGAAACTCAGAATTCTGAGATTGAAATTCAGAATTGTAAATTTAAAAAAAAAATACACAATTCTGAGTTTCAAAGTCAGAATTCTGAGTTTCAAAGTCAGAATTCTGAGTTTCAAAGTCAGAATTCTGAGATTAAAAGTCAGAATTCTGAGATTAAAAGTCAGAATTCTGAGTTTCAAAGTCAGAATTCTGAGTTTCAAAGTCAGAATTCTGAGTTTCAAAGTCAGAAAAGTCAGAATTCTGAGTTTCAAAGTCAGAATTCTGAGATTAAAAGTCAGAATTCTGAGTTTCAAAGTCAGAATTCTGAGATTAAAAGTCAGAATTCTGAGTTTCGAAGTCAGAATTCTGAGATTAAAAGTCAGAATTCTGAGTTTCAAAGTCAGAATTCTGAGTTTATAAATATAGTAGTCTATAGGAAGATTTTAGGACCAATGAGCAATAATGTAGTAACACCCACAGATCATCATTCTGCAGACATACATGTCTTCTGCTCTGTATATGGATATGTAAATCTATCTTAGTTACAGCACACAGTATAGGGAAGCAGGCAGTGCTGGATTCTCTGGTTCCTCTGCTGTCTTATCCTTCTCTGTCATCTGCTCCAACATAAAGAGCCATGCTGAAAACGTGTGTATTGTGTGTGAGTGGGGGGGACACAGCTTCCATAGATAGCAGAACACAATGGCCAGCACAGCACAGCTCTGCACCCCAACTTGTAGGAAACATTGCACTTTTGCCCCTACATGAGGGAATTGTGAATGGCTAGAAAGCAGCAGGACAATGTGTGTCTATGGTCATAACAGATTGATCATAGCAATTACTTGTGTGGACTAATATCACATACAATTAACCTCATATTAAACAAAAAAGCACATACAAACCACTACTGAGAGATAGTGTAGTGGTTAGAGCAGCAGGTTTATATTGGTGAAGTTGTGGGTTCTAGTCCAGGTGAGGACATTTCTTTATACATATATATTTTAAAATATGAGATAGTGAGGGCTTAAATTGTATTTGATCAATATATCCAAAATTGATTTCAAGGTACATTAACAAAGACACACTGATATATTGAGCACACAAAGTTGTAGTATATGCTGCCTACTATAAATTAGAGAGTAGAGATTTCAAAGAAAAAACTGTGTATATATTATTAGGGTGATCAGATGGGATCATTAGGGTGTCATCTTCAGTTTCCCCCAGGGGCAGTTCACAATTTCAGGAGACTGGTCATAACAAATCGATCATAATTCACTTATCTGGATTAATACAGTTGTTTCACAGATAATGAACCACATATTAGAGCCCTTGCACACTGGGGCGGTTTGCAGGCGCTATTGCGCTAATAATAGCGCCTGCAAACCGCCCCGAAAGTGCCGCTGCTTGTATTCCAGTGTGCAAGCCCCGAGGGCTTTCACACTGGAGCGATGCGCTGGCAGGATGGTAAAAAAAGTCCTGCCAGCAGCATCTTTGGAGCGGTGAAGGAGCGGAGTGTATACCGCTCCTTTACCGCTCCTGCCCATTGAAATCAATGGGACGGCGCGGCTATACCGCCGGCAAAGCGCCTCTGCAGAGGCGCTTTGCGGTGGTATTTAACCCTTTTTCGGCCGCTAGCGGGGGGTAAAACCGCCCCGCTAGCGGCCGCATACCGACGGTAAAACGCCGCTAATAATAGCAACGTTTTACCGCCGATGCCGCCCCCGCCCCAGTGTGCAAGGGCTCTTAAACATTAAGAAAGCAACCATGAAGGACTCTTAAGTGATAGTATAGTGGGTAGAGTACCTGGCTTATAATGTTGAAAGTTCTGGTTCTTATCCAATTCAGAGCATGTATTTTAATTATATATATTTTCAATATAATGATTTTATATTAAACTTATTTTAAACTATGTTACTGAGAACTTAAATTGTATTTTATTGATATATCCAAATTGATTTCAAGGCATATTAACAAAGACATATTGATAAAATTGTTGTATAAACTGACTACTATAAATTAGAGAGTAGGGATTTTTTTTTACAAATCTGTGTATATATTGGGATGATTTTGGTGACATGGGGCCAGTTCTCAATTTCAGGAGATTGTCCCTGGAAGCTGCATGATAACCATCATATCTCACAACTCAACCACCGATGCAGGGGCATTTTTCCATCCAGTGACACCACCGATGCAGAGTAATTTCTTTCCATGCAATGACACCACCGATGCAGGGTCATTTTTTCCATCCAGTGACACCACTGATGCAGGGTCATTTTGTTTCCATCCAGTGACACCACCGATGCAGGGTCATTTTTTTCCATCCAGTGACACCACCGATGCAGGGTCATTTTTTTCCATCCAGTGACACCACCGATGCAGGGCCATTTTTTTCCATCCAATGACACCACCGATGCAGGGTCATTTTTCTTCTTCACTACTGTTAGCCCCTTATGTGTGCTCCAGTTTTAAACTCTAAGACCCCTTTCACACCGAGCTGCCCATAGCGTCCGCGGTAAAACGCAGCTATTTTTATCGGCGTTTTACCGTCGGATTAGCGGCGCATTTCGGCACTTTTACCCCCCGCTAGCGGTCGAGAAGGGGTTAAAACTGCCCGCAATGCACCGCAATAGCGGTGTTTTGCCGGCGGTATCCCAGCGCTGCCCCATTGATTTCAATGGGGAGCAGCGGTGGAGGAGCGGTAAACACATCGCTCCAAAGAAGCTGATGAAAGGACTTTTTTTCCTGTCCTGCCAGCGCAGCGCTCCGGTGTGAAAGTCCTCTGGTAGAATAATGTGAAGTCCCGAGGACTTTCACACCAGAGCGCTGCGCTGGCAGGACAGGAAAAAAAAATTCCTTTCATCAGCTTCTTTGGAGCGATGTGTTTACTGCTCCTCCACCGCTGCTCCCCATTGAAATCAATGGGGCAGTGCTGGGATACCGCCGGCAAAACGCCGCTATTGTGGTGCATTGCGGGCGGTTTTAACCCTTTCTCGGCAGCTAGTGGGGGGGGGGAAAGCACCCCGCTAGTGGCCGAAATGTCATTGGATGGGAAAAATGACCCTGCATCGGTGGTGTCATTACATGGGAAAAATGACCCTGCATCGGTGATATCATTACATGGGAAAAATGACCCTGCATCGGTGATATCATTACATGGGAAAAATGACCCTGCATCGGTGGTGTCATTGGATGGGAAAAATGACCCTGCATCGGTGGTGTCATTACATGGGAAAAATGACCCTGCATCGGTGGTGTCTTTAGATGGGAAAAATGACCCTGCATCGGTGATGTCATTAGATGGGAAAAATGACCCTGCATCGGTGATATCATTACATGGGAAAAATGACCCTGCATCGGTGATATCATTAGATGGGAAAAATGACCCTGTATCGGTGGTGTCACTGGATGGGAAAAATGACCCTGCATCGGTGGTGTCATTGGATGGAAAAAATTTCTGTGTCAATGGTGTAGCTAAGAGGAAAATGGTGCTGCATCGGTGTCAGTGGGGATAAAGTGCAGCCAATCAGTGAAGGGGTGTGTACATTGTAGTACACATAGATTATAGTGCAGAGCCCAGGGATGAGTTATGAGATATGATGGTTATCATGCAGCTTCCAGGGACAATCTCCTAAAATTGAGAACTGGCCCCATGTCACCAAAATCATCCCAATATATACACAGATTTGTAAAAAAATCCCTACTCTCTAATTTATAGTAGTCAGCATATACAACAATTTTATCAATATGTCTTTGTTAATATGCCTTGAAATCAATTTGGATATATCAATAAAATACATATATATAATATATTTTAAAATATGTTTAATATAAAATCAATATATTGAAAATATATAACTAAAGGTTATGCCCCGCACTGGATTAGAACCTACAACTTTCAACACTGTAAGCCTCGTACTCCAACCACTAGGCTATCACTTAAGGATACTTTATTTATGCTTTTTATGTTGAATATGAGATAAATTGTGTGTGAAACACCTTATTAGCCCATACAATTACTTGCTTTACTTGCTATGATTAATCTGTTATGACCATAGACACACATTGTCCTGCTGCCTTCTAGCCATTCACAATTCCCTCATGTAGGGGCAATAGTGCAATGATTCCTACAAGTTGGGGTGCAGAGGTGTGCTGCTGGCCCCTGTGTTCTGTTATCTATGGAAGCTGTGCCCCCCACTCCCACTCACACACAATACACACGTTTTCAGCATGGCTCTTTATGTTGGAGCAGATGACAGAGAAGAAGGATAAGACAGCAAACCAAGGAACTAATTAATAAGTTAATACAGAGGAACCAGAGAACCCAGCACTGCCTGCTTCCCTATACTGTGTGCTGTAACTAAGATAGATTTACATATTCATATACAGAGCAGAAGACATGTATGTCTGCAGAATGATGATCTGTAGGTGTTACTACCTTATTGCTCATTGGTCCTAAAATCTTCCTAATAAAGACTACTATATTTATAAACTCAGAATTCTGACTTTGAAACTCAGAATTCTGACTTTTAATCTCAGAATTCTGACTTTTTATCTCAGAATTCTGACTTTTAATCTCAGAATTCTGACTTTGAAACTCAGAATTCTGACTTTGAAACTCAGAATTCTGACTTTTAATCTCAGAATTCTGACTTTTAATCTCAGAATTTTGACTTTGAAACTCGGAATTCTGACTTTGAATCTCAGAATTCTGACTTTTAATCTCAGAATTCTGACTTTTAATCTCAGAATTCTGACTTTGAAACTCAGAATTCTGACTTTGAAACTCAGAATTCTGACATTTTAACTCAGAATTCTGACTTTTAATCTCAGAATTCTGACTTTGAAACTCAGAATTCTGACTTTTAATCTCAGAATTCTGTAGATTTTTTTTTTTTTTAAACTCACGATTCTGACTTTGAATCTCAGAATTCTGACTTTCAATCTCAAAATTCTGACTTTGAATCTCAGAATTCTGACTTTCAAACTCAGAATTCTGTAAAAAAAAATTTTTTTTTTTGCAAACTCATAATTCTGTATTTTTTTTTATGATGGCCCCAGGGCTCTTCCATAGTTTTTCACCATCTGTTGGCTTTGCTGTCCCCTTATATTACCAAGCAGGACACCTGCATGTGGCAAGCCATCACTCCTAAGCAGAGGCTAGTCACCACGTTGCGGTACTTGGCGACGGGGAGAAGTCTGCAGGACTCCCCCCAGGCTCTGGGGATCATTATTCCAGAGACCTGTTCTGCCATCATTCAGGTCCTGCAGAAGGACTATATTAGGGTAAGTTTTCTCCTTTAACATCACATTCTATGTATTTAATGTTTGCTAATGTATAGTATTTCTTTCATAATTCCCTAAATACCATGATTGTATTATGCTGTGAATGTCCCCTTTGTTCTCATGAATGCTTGAAGTTTTTAAACTTCCTTTTTTGTCCTTCATGTATATTTGCCTTCACTAACCTCCCCAGCATGCTATCCTGGGCCCATACACACCTTGCCTAGTCACTTAACAATGTATTTTGTCAGCTCCATAGTAGTGCTTTACCCTAAACACCCCCTAAAATGTGTACATATTTTTTTTTGTCCTTAAATTCATGCAGTGCCAGAGGCTTTCTTTTTGGGTCCCAAAATCATTTGGAACCCTCCCTCCCCCCCAACGGCTAAGTCAACCGATACCAATCCTCTATCTGCTGACTTTGCCAAAAGCATACACACTATACCTACCTCTTTTGTGGTCAGATTTCAGTATGAATTCTCCAAAGCATGTAGTGAAAGGGCCTGCCAGAATACTTTCAAATGGTACTGTTTAAAGATTTGTTCTCCTATTATCTTGATAGGTAATTGCAGAATGTAAAAAATTGCTTCAATTTGTACAGTGTGTATTTATATTTTTGTATTATGACACTTCTTACCTGTCCGGTGGGCTGCCACTAGTGTAAGTAAGGAGGGGCTGGCCAAAGTCAAACACATTATTTATGCATTCAGCTCTCAATGAAGTTGATAGGGTTACCTTCCAAAACATATCCCCCCCCTCAATTTTTTACAATGGGCCATCAGAGAGGGTGAGAAATCTGATAAGTGGACCTTATATTTTTGTCTTTAAATATTCCTTAAAATAAATGTTATACTGATGTTGACCCAGAATGTTTGTGTGTAATCTGCTTGCAATGTTTATGTGCAAAATTACTAAGTTCTTTTTTCTTGTTTGACTCCACGGTTTCCTTCAAAGCCACAGGAATGGGAGAATGTGGCTTCCCAATTTGTTCAGCGGTGGGACTTTCCCAACTGCGTAGGGGCAATTAATGGGAAACACATCCACATCGTGCCACCCCCCAACTCGGGGTCATACTATTATAATTACAAGGGGTTTAATAGTATTGTGATGTTGGCGGTGGTGTTGGCAACATATGAGTCTCTCAATGTGGACGTGGGAAAGAATGACCAGATGTTGGATGGTGGAGTCATCGCCCAGAGTTCTACACACGGCTCCAGAATAGTGGCTTGGGATTGCCACCTGCTGAAGAGAACGTGGAAGGACTCCCATTTGTCTTTGTCGCTGATGAAGCGTTTGGGCTGGGTGAACACCTGATGCGGCTGTTCCCAATGAGGACCCTCACCCCAGACCAGAGGGTTTTTAACTACCGGCTGGCCAGAGCCAGAAGAGTGGTGGAGAATGCTTTTGGGATAATGGCCAGCCGGTTCCGCCTATTCCTTACGGCAACCAACATGGCGGAATATAAACTTAACCATATGATCCATGCATGCTGCATTCTCCACAACTATTTAAGGAGAAATTCAATGAACTATGTTGCCTCAGTTGGGCCTGAGGCCGGATTTAATGAACAAACCCTGATGGCGCTTGAAGCTGGCCGTCCTGGCTTGCCCCCCCAAAGCGCCCGCGAGGTCCGATTCAAATATATGGAGTACTTTGCGGGTAGGGGGGCCATTGATATGCCAGAAAATGTTTAAGAAACATTTTTAAAATACATTTTTGTTTAAAACTGAAAGAAGATTTCCTTTGATTTACTGCTTGTGTTTCTTTTAGTTGTCTCCTAAGTTCTCCAGTGGGCTTTTCTTTTTGGCCATTTTCTTCAATAGTGCAAACGTAATTTATTTGATACATGAGGTGACAATCTCTTCTTCAGCTAACTATTATTATGTTGTGGGTCTGCTACACACACACCTTGTTTTTGTTGTTAATGTATGTAATGCATTACTGATAAAAATATTCATCATTTTCAGCACCATGAATGAATTTTGGTGAGTCACGAAAATGGCATGATTGTGGAAAATTATAAAGCACTGTGGGAGTTACTAAAGGAAAATCCACTTTGCACTCCAAGTGCACTGCAAAAGTGCACATGAAACTGCACTTGAAGCTGCACTGAAAGTGCACTTGTAGTGGAAAGTGGATTTGCCTTTAGTAAATAACCCTATTTCAGTGTGAACACCAAATTATGTCGCGTACACATGATCGGACTTCTTGTCGGAAAAAGATATGAGGGCTTTTCTGGTGGGATTCCGCTCAAGTTTGCCTTGCATACACACTGTCACGCAAAAGTTCGCTGAACTTACGACCATCCAGAACGCGGGGACGTACAACACTACGACGAGCCGAGAAAATGAAGTTCAATGCTTCCGAGCATGCGTCGCATTGTTTCCGAGCACGCGTAGGGATTTTGTGCGTCGGAATTGCCACAGATGATCGCATATTCGGATAGGAACATGCTCTCATTCTTTTGCTGGCTGGAATTCGGCCAGCAAAAGTCCGATGGAGCATACACACGATCGCATTTTCCGACCAAAAACTCTCATCGGCCGAAATTCCGATAGTGTGTACGCGGCAATAGTGTCAGGGCTGGGCTCAGCCCTTCCTTCTCTGGGCTGGCCGCTCAGCTGTCGGCTAATTGCCAGCTCCTTTCTCTCCACAGTGACTCAGCTGTTGATGATCTGCTCGTCAGTCCTGGCTACTTAGTCTCTGCCTTCGCCTTTGGTCACATCTCAGAAACTTTCTCCTCATTTCCTGTTGACTTGCTCGGCTGACGTCCCTTCTGGCTCCTGATCCTGCTTGCTGTACTACTATGTTGATCTCTGGCTCTCTGACATTGGCATTGGCTGACTACCCAATCTGGTTACTGAACTCTGGCTATGTATTGACTACGCTTACTCTGTTTGACTTTTTATTATTATTAAACTAGTGTGATTAACTGTACTTCTATCTCGGTCTGATTCATGGTTTCTGACAGTAGGCAAAGGCCATGAATTCAGACGATGCAGCCAGTCCACTTGTTGGTAATATTTTTTGGAGATTGGATGACCAGGATCACCGTATAGATCAGTTTGCCTTGGCGTTACAACGCTCCTGAGTCGCACGGCTCACCTGGAATCTTCCACTATGGCTGCTCTGGTACAACCTGTGTTGCAGGCCGTCCCTGCTGCTGCTCCAGTCTCTGTGCAGGCACCCGCCTCAAGTATTACCTCTATATTGCCCTGTACACACGGTCGGAATTTCCGACGGAAAATGTGCGTTCGGAGCTTGTTGTCAGAAATTCTGACCGCGTGTGGGTTCCATCTGACTTTTTCTATCGGAATTTCTGGCACACAAAGTTTGAGAGCAGGCTATAAAATTTTCCGACAACAAAATCTGTTCGCATAAATTCCGACCGGTGTGGCCAATTCTGATGCACAAAGTGCCACGCATGCTCAGAATAAATTTCGAGACGGAACTGTTCGGTCTGGTAAATTTAGTGTTCGTAATGGATATAGCACTTTCGTCACGCTGCAATGTTTTAAATTGTTTAATGCAGCGCACTCTCTTCTTCTTTATAATGCTAGAAGAATGAAGTTGCTTTGCTGCTCATATTCACACAGGCTTCTCACAAACTTCTTTCTTTATTATTTCTCGTGATTTCATGAATATAACATTTTGATTTGTCACTCTCCCGAAAATATTATTTATTTTTATGTTTTTATATTTTCTATTATTTGTTTTTATTTTTATAAATCCTGATCTCCTGTTATTTTTTTTATTTTTTTTGATCTCCAGAATAGTTTGGGGTGTGTTTTGTGTGTCAAGTTACCACAACACGATTATTATCTTGTATTATTTAATCTCAAAGAGGTTGCTTGGTGTTGGTGCCTCTTGTTAATTTCACATTGTATTTTTGACATTGTATTTTTGAAATGTACCTGCCTACTCACAAACAAACTGTCCTTTTTGAAGGGAAACACATAGACGAGTATTATTTTAAAAAAAAGAACCTTAATTAAGGGGTCATAACCAAAGAAAGAGGGAAGGCAACGCTGGAGAAAATGCTGAAATTGGTGAAGCCTTTGGCCCCCAGGGTAGACATCAACTATTTTAATGCAAAATTGGTGGCCTGAGGAGTCCATATATAAGGGAGTACAATCTGGTCCAGAAGTCCAAGAGATCATGAACAGCAGCAGATGAAATACATGTCCCCAGGTTTTGGTCATACAAGAGCCTGCATCTTTTGTCAGACCAGACTGAACCCAGGCCATCACTTTCTTGTCTTCCTTCCACTCTTCCTTCCAGGCCGTGTCTGTGGTGTTGGAGTTGTGGCAGGAGGAGGAGGATGATGCAACTCAGACAGGTGGGTATTGGGTGTGATTTGGCCCCTCACCCCCTTAGTTAATGTTTCAAAAAGGATTTCCTCACACATGAGGCATTGGCCCTCCTCCATGTCCTGCAGTTTGGTGACAGCCATAGAGGCAAAGGCCTCTTTATGAGTGGGGGTGGCTCTCAGGGCCGCAGAAGCCTCCCCAATCGGTCTGAGCGCTGACTCCTCCACGTTACTCCCCTTCCTGGGTCTTTTGGTTGGAAGGCGGATGGGAGGAACCTGCGATTCTGTGAGGCTCCCACTGGGCTGGCCTCCTCCTGGCTGCCACTAACCCCCACTTCCTCCTGGCTGCTACATTCCACAGCTTCCTCCTGTGTGCCACATTCCAGAGCCTCCTCCTGGCTGAGGTCTTCCTGTGTATGAAAAAGGGACATAGTTTTAGTTTTTTCTTCATCAATTACACACAATTTTCATCTCATGACTGTTGCAAATTGAATGTTAACAAATATAAAAGACTATAATTCTGAGCCCAGCATTTTTTATTCTTGTCCCAATTATTTTTGCCGATTACTGTCTATTGATATGTAAAACACTTTATTAAATCAGCAACTAGTGATCAATAAAAAAATCTAGTAAACATCATTTATTTATTGACCAGAAATCTGTAGAACAATGCAATACCTGGCTCAAGCTGGGCTCCTCCACTTCTTCCTGGCTGGAAGTCCCAGGTTGGACATCAGAAGCCTCAGCTGGGGTGGAAGATAGGGTGGAAGGAAGAGTGGAAGGTAGGGTTGAGAGGGATTCCCTGACTTCAGTCTGGTCTGAGAGAAATCGCAGTCTCTCATAGTACCACAGCCTGGAAACGTTATCTGCTGCAGCTCCTGATCTCTGGGAATCCTGGACCTTCTTGCACTTCCTAAGATAAGTTCTCCTCAGGCCACCAATTTTGGCTTTTAAATAGGGGATGGTTGCTGTGGGGACCACCGGCTTCACCAACTCCAGCAGTTTCTCCAGCGCTGCCCGCCTCTTTTGTTCATGATTATAATGCCGGTGTTTGACCTGCCACAGACATCTATGAACAGGGGAAAGAAGTTGTGGTCATTGAAGCCATCCATTTTATCTGCAATACACAAGACAAACCCTATTGTCAGGCTAATGTCTCCTAATCTTGTCCCAATATAGGCCTCAATATATAAGCAGTATAGGCCCAAGTTAAAATTGTACCTTCATTATCACAATCGGCGCATCCGATACTCCTTCCTCCACTCACAGATCGTACGTACGACGCACGCGTGTTACACTTTATATACACTGCGCATGCGTGAAACTTCACCCGCCCCTGACGTTCATTCTAGTCTATTCCCGGCCCCTTCTCTTTCGGTGCAGTGGAGAAGAGCACATGGCGGAGACACAACAGGTGCCTGATAATTCCAGCAACGAGGAGGAGGGGGAAAGCTCGGAGCCAGAAACGTCACAATCCCACAGGAGAATATTTAAGGCCTCAAATATGGCCTTTGTAGAGATGGTGGAGATGGTCAACATATTGAAAAGGGCCGACTATAACGGGAAGCATGGACCTTACCCCAACCCAAATGTCAGAAAGGCCAAGACCATGGCAAAAGTTATGAAGAGTCTGCACAGGAATTTTGGGGTAAAACGATCCAAGGATCAACTGAGGAAGCAGTGGTCGGACCTCAAATTAAGGGAGCACGATCAGTATAGAAGGATCAGGAGAGTGCTGCAAAAAAGTACGTAGTTTTCCTGTGTTCCTATTCTTTATTTTTATTATGTTTGTGCTGCTCCATGTACTTTTCTTTACTTTTGTACAGTTTAAAATGGCAACTTTCATGTTCATGGACACATTATTGGTTCGTAGGAAACATTGTTCGTTCGGCCACTAAAACACCATATTTTGTTCAGATGCAGTTCAATACATTTTTTCTGGCCTACTTCTCTTAAAATAAGTTCGTTGTCTATATGGGTTTGGAACTAGAATGAAATGCAAACTAGATTCTGTGTAAGGAGAGGACACTCAGCAGCTGTTTACACATCTGGACGCAGGAGCACTAGTGTGGGACAAAAGAACACCCTTTTTATTAGGGTGCCCACACAGGTGCTCCAGTGTATAGGGGTGTCTCCATCTGTGAAGCTTGTACAAAACAGGTAAGTATTCAAGCTTGACACAGGACAAAAATATTTCTTATCCCCCAAACCCAACCAGAGGAGGAGGAAGGAGACGTTATAGAAATTGTCAACACAACAGGTGAGTGACTGCGACCACAGATTCAGGTAAGAGATGGATGCCTGCATATTTATAATACATGGTGTGTTTTATTTTTTTTTTCGTTTCAGGTGATCGTGATGTTGTGGAAGAGGAATGTCATTTCACAAGTGAAAGTGCCCAGATCCTCATCGGGGAGATAATGGGGTGTAATAGGGATTTAGAAACCCTAAAGAAAAACATCAATGATGTTCAAAACAAAATGAAGAACATCATTGATGTTTTAGGGAGAATATAAAACACCCAGAAATCCCTAACTTGTTGCAGGTTGATTTTTTTTATTATGACTAATTTTTGACATATTAGAAAAGCCAAATTTTGAAGATGCACACAGTGTGTCAACATATGCTATCTGCCATCACGGGAGATCAATGTACGTGTTTTGTGGGTGCAACCCCTTCCTCGATTATAAAGTAGCTGAGAGGAAGGGGTTGCACCCACAAAACACATCCCTTGATCCCCATGATGGCAGCTAGCACATGTTGGCATTAGGCAATTTGTGTGCATCTTTAAAATTTGGCTTTTCCAGGGGTGACATCACCCGATCTGCTGAATGCAATATAAAACACAGTTTATAAATACTCATGTCTGATATTGCCTTCACTTTCTATAAGTTGAACTTTGTAAGTTCCAGAGTTGTGTATTGTTTTATGGTTTTAAACATGCCTGTTTTACCTATTAAAGGCTATTTTGTAGAAATGTGAACATGTTGTTTGGTTAAAAAGACCTTTTATAAAGGCACATGTGATTGTGCTTTAAGTAAAAATTTGGATAATGACCAATGTGTGGCTTCTTCTTTCAATACTCAAAAGCAGTTTTTGGAGTAAAGTTGTTTTTTTCCCTGGCAATGGTTTATTTACTAAATTCAAATCCACTTTGCACTACAAGTGCAGTTTCAAGAGCACTTTTAGTGCAAAGTGTATTTTCCTTTAGTAAATAACACCCACGGTGCTTTATAGTTTTACACAATCACACCATTTTCAGGACTTCCCAAATTTTGGGCATGGTGCTGAAAATGATGAAGATTTTTGTCAGTAATGCATTACATACATTAACAACAAAAACAAGGTGTGTGTAGCAGACCCACAACATACTTTTATAATACTAGCCGAATAGGAGCTTGTTACCTCATGTCTGAAATAAATTTAGTTTGCACTGTTGAATCAAAAGGCCAACTAAATAATACCATTAAAAGAAAACCGAGGAGACAGCTAAAAGAAAGGCAAGCAGGAAATAAAAAAAAATATTTCTTAAGTTTGAAAGATATTTTTTATTCCAAAATGTCTCAGACATTGTCTGGCA
Source organism: Lithobates clamitans (assembly GCA_037952925.1). Lineage (NCBI taxonomy): Eukaryota > Metazoa > Chordata > Amphibia > Anura > Ranidae > Lithobates > Lithobates clamitans. The sequence goes on along the minus strand of JBBGZY010000665.1, from coordinate 2,545,316 downwards.
TATTGATGGCCCCCCTACCCGCAAAGTATTCCATGTATCTTAGACGGACCTCACCGGCACACTGGGCACAAGCCAGGACGGCCAGTTTCAAGCACCGTCAGCGTTTGTTCATTAGGAATTCCGGCCTCACTCCCAACTGAGGCAGCATAGTTTAGAGACTTTCTCCTTAAAAAATTGTGGAGAATACAGCAAGCCAGGATGATGTGATTGAGTTTATATTCCACAATGTGTACTGGCTGGCCATTATTCCAAACGTGTTCTCTACCACTCTTCTGGCTCTGGCCAGCTGGTAATTAAAAACCCTCTGGTCCGGGGTGAGGGTCCTCATAGGGAATGGCCGCATAAGATGGTCCCCCAGCGCAAACGCTTCATCCGCAACGAAGATGAGTGGGAGTCCTTCCGCATTGTCTTCTGGAGGTGGCAAGCCCAAGCTGCCATTCTGGAGATGCCTGTAGAACTCAGTCTGGGTAATGAATCCACCATCTGACATGCGGCCATTCTTCCCCATGTCCACATACAGGAACTCGTAAGTAGCCAAAATCACCGCAAACATCACAATACTATTGAACCCCTTGTAGTTGTAATAGTATGACCCCGAGTTGGGGGTGGGACTATGTGGACATGTTTCCCACCAATTGCCCCTACGCAGTTGGGAAAGTCCCACCACTGGGCAAAGTGGGAGGCCACAGTCTGCCATTTCTGTGGGTTGGAAGGAAACTGTGGAGTCAAACAAGAAAAAAAAAATTAGTCATTTTGCACAAAAACATTGAAAGCAGATAAGACACAAACATTCTTGGCCAACATCAGTATAACATTTATTTTAGGGAGTATTTAAAGACAAAAGTATAAGGTCCACCTATCAGATTCCTCACCCCCTCTGAAGGCCCATTGAAAAAAATTTAGGGGGGAGATGTTTTGGACAGGTAACCCTCTTCACTTCATTGAGAGCTGAAGGCATAAATAATGTGTGTTACTTTGGCCAGCCCCTCCTTACTTACACTAATGGCAGGTAAAAAGTGTCATAATACAAAAATATAAATACACACTGTACACATTTTATCACATTTTTACATTCTGCAATTACCTATCAAGGTAATAATAGGATACAAAAACTTTAAACATTACCATTTGAAAGTATTCAGACAGGCCCTTGCACTACATGCTTTGGGGAATTCATCCATTAATCTGACCACAAAAGAGGTGGGTATAGTGTGTATGGGTTTGGCAAAGTCAGCAGATAGAGGATTGGTATCAGCTGACTTATCAGTTGGGGGGAGGGAGGGTTCAAAATGATTTTGGGACCCAAAAAAAAGCCTCTGGCACTCTGCCTGAATTTAAAGCACAAATAACATTTATACACATTTTAGGGTAAAGCACTACTATGGAGCTGACAAAATACATTGTTGAGTGACTAGACGAGGTGGATATAGGCCCAGGAGAGCATGCTGGGGAGGTAAGTGAAGGCAAATATGCATGAAGAACAAAAAAAATTAAAAAATTCCAGCATGCATGAGGACAAAGGGGACATTCACAGCATATTACAATCATGGTAATTAGGGAATAAGGAAAGAAATACAATACATTAGTAAACATAAAATGTGATGTTAAGTGCCAGTTCACACTTGTGCGAGTTTATAACGAATGCGTTGCGTTAAACAAAAACTAGATTCGCATGTCATCCAAAAAGTAATTGTTTTCAATTACGGTCGTTTACATATATGCGTTGCGATTCCTCTCCGAATGCGATGCAATAAAAAAAGGTTCTTGTGCGAGTTTACAGTGTTGCGTTGTGAATTTAATCTCCATAGACATTAATGTAAATTGTTCTGGAAGCACATTGTTGGTTCAGATATGTGCGAATTCTTCACCTCCAGCTCCTCCTTTCAGTTCAACTCAGTTCTGCCCCCTCACTTCCTGTTTCCTGTCTCATGTCCATCTTTAAGCAGTCAAGATGGCCCCCAGGCGTCAGAACACCATTGATAATGAGGAGCTCATGAGACTTGTCCGTGACATGCCTTATATATGGGACAGCTGGATTGAAGAATACAAAAACAATGCCTGGAAGAGCAGAGGCTGGGATGAAATTTGTAAAAGTCTGTATGCAGACTGGAATGACTTCACACCTCAGGTTCGCAAACATAAACGTAAGTATATTTCTATTTATTCATCCCACTGACCACCAATGTAAAGGCATGCGTCCCACAAACCACCAATGCCACTGACCACCAATGTAAAAGCATGCATCCCACTGACCACCAATCCCACTGACCACCAATGCCACTGACCACCAACGCCACTGACCACCAATCCCACTGACCACCAATCCCACTGACCACCAACCCCACTGACCACCAATGTAAGGGCATGCATCCCACTGACCACCAATGCCACTGACCACCAACGATACTGACCACCAATGTAAGGGCATGCATCCTACTGACCACCAATCCCACTGACCACCAATCCCACTGACCACCAATGCCACTGACCACCAACCCCACTGACCACCAATCCCACTGAACACCAATCCCACTGACCACCAACCCCACTGACCACCAATGCCACTGACCACCAATGTAAGGGCATGCATCCCACTGACCACCAATCCCACTGACCACCAATGCCACTGACCACCAATGCCACTGACCACCAATGTAAGGGCATGCATCCTACTGACCACCAATCCCACTGACCACCAATCCCGCTGACCACCAATGCCACTGACCACCAACGCCATTGACCACCGACCCCACTGACCACCAATCCCACTGACCACCAACCCCACTGACCACCAACGCCACTGACCACCAATGCCACTGACCACCAATCCCACTGACCACCAATGCCACTGACCACCAATGCCACTGACCACCAATGCCACTGACCTCCAATGCCACTGACCACCAATCCTACTGACCACCAATGCCACTGACCACCAATGCCACTGACCACCAACGCCACTGACCACCAACACCACTGACCACCAACGCCACTGACCACCAATGCCACTGACCTTCAATGCCACTGACCACCAATGCCACTGACCACCAATCCCACTGACCACCAATGTTGTGGAATGATATTGCATGCTCTGTATGTTGACACAGAAAGTGCAAAAAAATGGACACACTGTCCAACAATAAAACTTTATTACATTTATAGAAAAAAGTACAGATAGTAGACGATGCAGCATTGACAGGGAAAAAGTTATTGGTCTTTATTGAATGGCATCAAGCTGCCATGATACCTGACCGGCAGGACTCATAAAGAAGTCAGTAAATTTCTCATGGATGCTGGCCCCTCTGTAATTGCCCCTTGCATGTGTCCAATCTGCGCCTTCAATCTCATCCATTAAAGAGTCCTCGAAAAGGTATCCATCTCTTTCGCGGACAAAATTGTGGAGAGCACAGGCAGCTTTTATGGCAATTATGACGTTTTCCATGCATGTGAAGAAAACGCCATTTGTTTGCCAGGATTCCGAAAGTACACTCCACAACTCTTCGTGCTCTTGTTAGCCAATAATTAAAGACCCTTTTCTCCACAGACAGTGACTGGCTAGCATATGGCCTGAGCATTTTTTCTGAAAGAGCGAAAGCCTCATCACCGACAAATATTAAAGGGAGAGAGGGTTCTTATGTTCCAGGGAGTGGTCGTTCCTTTGGGAGGTCTAGTGCGTTCTCCCGAGTCAGAACTGCTCCCATAAGAACCAATGTCGATGTAGGTGAACGAGTAGTTTGCATCAGCCACTGCCAGAAGAACGAAAGAAAAATATTTTTTATAATTAAAAAATTTTGTCCCACTACCGACTGGCCTCACAATTCTGATGTGCTTGCCGTCTATGGCACCAACACAGTTAGGGAAGTTGCAGCACTCCCAAAACAACTCAGCTTTGGTGTTCCATTCCTCTTTGTTTGGTTTTCGGTGATACAGGTGTCACGCACAATTGTGCTCACCGTTTTTCCCCATTTGAACTTATAGTGTAAGCTGGCAAATGAATTTCCAGTTGCTAGGTACCTGAAAAAAATATAAAATAAATTAGTTATGTTTTTTTTTTATTACAGAAGGACTCATACGCACTAGGTGGAGGAGCCTCAAGGACACACTTAAGAGACACCAGAGACTGCAGCGTGAATCAAGGAGTGGGTCTGGTGCCCCCCCAAAGCGTCCCTATGCCTTTGCCAGATACATGGATTTTTTGAAGCCAGTACTAGAATTGAGGAAGTAAGTTATGATACATAAATCGGTCACTCTACCATCTCTATCTAATTAACCAGTCCTAACCCTAACCTTTACTTCTCCCCCTATCAGCTATACTTTTTATTTCATAACAGAGTTCCAATTTAATTTTTTTGTATTGCAGCATGGAAGCAAGTTGGGAGGAGGGGGGGGAGGAGGGGGAGGAGGAGCATGCTCCTAGTGTTGACGATGATGAAGGAGTATCATTTGCTTGCACAAATCAGGAGGATTCATCTATGGAGCTCCAGGGTGAGCTGATCGAGGTACATGAGTCCTATGCTCAGGAGCGGGATAATGAGGATACGGATGTTTCGACACCTTCCAGCAGAATGCAAAGGCAAGCATCTGCTTCCCGCAGGAAGAAAAGCAGCAGGGCAGCAGAACAGGTTGAAGACCAAGACCAGACCAATAAATTACTAAACATAGTGTCAGGTATCACTGAACAAATCGATGCCCAGCAATGCCCTCACACTATGGTTGCCATTAGTCTGGTGCCTCTTCTCAAAGAGGTCTTGCCAGACCATTACTTTAATATGAGGATTGCAGTGCAACATTGCATCCATTCATTCACTGTGTGCCACGCCATGTTTCTGGGCCAATGCACGACATTCCTAGTACTCAAATATTTACTCCCATTTCTTCTGCCTCAAACACTGCACCAAACCCTTATCCCTCTAGTTTTGCAGAACCCTCTAGCATTTATGAGACCCCCAGATCACAAATCCCATATCCTATTCCTTCACCTGTTGCCTCAGTAATTTCACCCCCAAGTAGAACCACGGATATCGGCAGACAAATGGATATGAGACCACTTGACTCAACATCTTACCATGTCCCGACACAAAACAGACCAGCACAGCTCTACGAGCAAATACCGTCCATGGCAAATCAATTTCCACCTGTAACAAGACCAATGGAACAGCAGAAACTGACAATTCCAAGTCATTATCCATATCACAATAGATCGCTTGAAGTAGCCTCAAACATGCCTACACCCTATCGACAATATGGGCCCCCAAGTGTACCACCAGATAACGAGATATCCCCACCTGTGTTATTGAGGAAATATCCCTCAACACAAGGTGAAGCCTTGCAGCTAACACCACCAAGCTCTTCAACAGCAACACTACAACGGCATGATTTAACCAAGCCTGATGAACATAGTTCACCAAGTTTTTTGAATTTGTAGATGACTACCTGCTAATGCCGCTACCAACTTCATGTTGAAAATTGATACTTTCTTTGTTAGCGTTATGTTTTTGTTAAATTATTTTTTGTAATTTTGAATATTGTATTCCAAAATGCTATCATATTTTGAATGGCTCAGGGAAATAGAGATGTAGAGAAAAAAGATTAGGGGGAAAGTGGAGATGAAGATGTGAGGGAGGGAGGGAGGGAGGGAGGATGAGAGATTGGGAGATGACAGGGAAGATGAATTGGAGAGATAGAGTTTGAGTTACTAAAGTTTTGTAACTTAATATTAAAGTTCAGTTACATTCAAGCTAGACAGTCAGAGGAAGCAAGACAGTCAGAGGAAGCAATAGAATCAGAGGAAGCAAGAGAGTCAGGGGAAGCAAGAGAGTCAGGGGAAGCAAGAGAGTCAGGGGAAGTTAGAGAGTCAGAGTGAGCTAGAGAGTCAGAGGAAGGGAGGATGAGAGAGTGGGAGATGACAGGGAGGATGAGTTGGAGAGATAGAGTTTGAGTTACTAAAGTTTTGTAACTTAATATAAGTTCAGTTACGTTCAAGCTAGACAGTCAGAGGAAGCAAGACAGTCAGAGGAATTAAGAGAGTCAGAGTAAGTTAGAGAGTCAGGGGAAGTTAGAGAAGCAGAGGAGGTCAGAGAGTCAGAGGAGGTCAGAGAGTCAGAGGGAGTTAGAGAGTCAGGGGAAGTTAGAGAGTCAGAGGAAGGGAGGATGAGAGAGTGGGAGATGACAGGGAGGATGAGTTGGAGAGATAGAGTTTGAGTTACTAAAGTTTTGTAACTTAATATAAGTTCAGTTACGTTCAAGCTAGACAGTCAGAGGAAGCAAGACAGTCAGAGGAATTAAGAGAGTCAGAGTAAGTTAGAGAGTCAGGGGAAGTTAGAGAAGCAGAGGAGGTCAGAGAGTCAGAGGAGGTCAGAGAGTCAGAGGGAGTTAGAGAGTCAGGGGAAGTTAGAGAGTCAGAGGAAGGGAGGATGAGAGAGTGGGAGATGACAGGGAGGATGAGTTGGAGAGATAGAGTTTGAGTTACTAAAGTTTTGTAACTTAATATAAGTTCAGTTACGTTCAAGCTAGACAGTCAGAGGAAGCAAGACAGTCAGAGGAATTAAGAGAGTCAGAGTAAGTTAGAGAGTCAGGGGAAGTTAGAGAAGCAGAGGAGGTCAGAGAGTCAGAGGAGGTCAGAGAGTCAGAGGGAGTTAGAGAGTCAGGGGAAGTAAGAGAGTCAGAGTGAGTTAGAGAGTCAAAGGGAGTTAGAGAGTCAAAGGGAGTTAGAGAGTCAGAGGGAGTTAGAGAGTCAGGGGAAGTTAGAGAGCTAGAGAGTCAGAGGAGGCCAAAGAGTCAGAGGAGCTGGATTGTTTCCAAAATATTTCATGCCAAGTATGTAATCAAAAAAAATTACGTATTACGTTTTTGAAAATAAAAAAATAAATACTTTTTTGGAACACAATTTTGTTGTCACATCTGTCTGCATTCTTTGCATTCCTTACTATAGCTTACTATGGTGCATAGTATAAAATTTCACAAGTATATCTATAAAATTTACCTTAATGTAACAAGCAACCTTTCCGCTGGCTCCACACTATTCTGAAAGGTGGTGTTCTGATACTTCAAACGTGTACCAAGCAGCCGAAGCAATTCATCGAAACTAAGGAATAAAACCACAAATTCAATGTAAGTGACAGGCTAAAGCCCATACCAAAATCAAATAGAATGGTAATAGGAAAGAGTTCTAGTAAAAGGAGAAAAGAGATCAAAAGTAGGATTGGTGGTCAGTGGGATTGGTGGTCAGTGGCATTGGTGGTCAGTGAGATTGGTGGTCAGTGAGATTGGTGGTCAGTGGGATGCATGCTCTTACATTGGTGGTCAGTGGCATTGGTGGTCAGTGGCATTGGTGGTCAGAGGCATTGGTGGTCAGTGGATTTGGTGGTCAGTGGCATTGGTGGTCAGTGGCATTGGTGGTCAGTAAGATTGGTGGTCAGTGGCATTGGTGGTCAGTGGGATTGGTGGCCAGTGGGATTGGTGGTCAGTGGTGTTGGTGCAGTGGCATTGGTAGTCAGTAAGATTGGTGGTCAGTGGCATTGGTGGTCAGTGAGATGCACGCCCTTACATTGGTGGTCAGTGGGATTGGTGGTCAGTAGGATGCATGTCAGTGATAGATAGTAAGAAGGAGGGAGGAGGAGAAGGAAGAGGGGTACAGGTACTAACCTATTTACTGACATCTGGGAATAGTTGAAGAACTTCTCCTCATGCTGCCTGAGATCATTGTAGAGAATCCTGAACTGGCCTCTCTCTTCCCTATTTTGAATAATTGGATGGGCCCAAAATCTTCTTGTACTCATCAGTCTCTTCCTCCTCCTCCTCTTCCTCCTGGCTTTGTCCATCAGGACTGCAGCAGTAGCAGTAACAACTGCTGCCATGATCAACGGCATTTGATGAAACATAATGACCAAAAATCAAAATCCTCACTGACTACTCACAAGCAAATCACACTCCTCAACGACAATACTCTCCCACAAAGGAAAACAAAGAAGAGCACAGGAAGTTAACACCCATTTTTTTCTTGCCTTTTCGATTGGCCTGAGCACAAATCGCATCAAACACGCAATTAAAAAATTTGCATCAAAATCGCATTGCACAAGTGTGAACTGGCACTAAAGGATATAAATCTTACCTTAATATAGTCCTTCTGCGGGACCTGGATGATGGCAGAACAGGTCTCTGGGATAATAATCCCCAGAGCCTGGGGGGAGATGCCTGTCTAGAACTTGAGGTCCTGCAGGCTTCTCCCCGTCGCCAAGTACCGCAACGTGACGACTAGCCTCTGCTCCGGAGTGATGGCTTGCCGCATGCAGGTATCCTGCCTGCTGATATAAGGATTCAGCAAAGCCAACAAACGGTGAAATACGGGGTCCGTCATCCTGAGAAAGTTCCTGAAATCGTCAGGATTATTCTCACGAATCTCACGGAGCAAAGGCATGTGACAGAATTGGTCACGCTGGAGCAACCAATTCTTCGTCAATGAACTCCTCCCCACTCTGTTCATGGACTGGGCTTGTGTCAAAGTAAGAATCCCAACACCAAGCCCCGCATAGCACGAACTCTACGATGAGTACGTACATGCAACATGGCTAGGAAACAGTCGGCTGATCAGAACGAAGTAACAGAACGCACTGAAGAACAGCAAGGCCTGTGAAGAGCGACCTGAAAATCAGTAATGAACGGACAAGAACATGATAAATCAATGGGAACTCACTGCACGCACTGAAGAACAGATACAAACCCACAAGCACAAACTGAACACCAGAAATACGATCTGAAAACCACAAGGCTGAAAAGCGTGAATCGTCCCTCACCAAACTTTTACTAACACAAGATTAGCAAAAGGAGCCCAAAGGGAGTCGCGGTTTGTATTGAACTGCCCTTTTATAGTCTCGTTGTACGTGGTGTACGTCACCACGTTCTTGACGTTCAGAAATTCCGAGAACTTTGTGAGACCGTGTGTATGCAAGACAAGTTTGAGCCAACATCCGTCGGAAAAAATCTGATGGATTTTGTTGTCGTAATGTCCAAACAATGTCCGACCGTGTGTACAGGGCATATGAGGCATGTCTGGTTCTGCACTGCTTCCCCAGCGATTTGGGGGTGATCCAGTTCAATGCAGAGGGTTTCTCAACCAGGTTGAGATATACTTTGAGATGCTGCCCCAGGTGTTTCCCAGGGACAGAAGCAAAGTAGGTTACGTGATATCTTTGCTTTCTGAGAGAGCCTTGGCCTGGGCAAACCCCTTATGGGAGACGCAAAAACCTGTGATGCTGAGTTACCCAGAATTTGTGACTTCCTTCAAAAGGGTATTTGATGTTCCCACACGCTTCGTTTCTGCTGCCAAGAGCCTCATGTCCATCAAACAGAGTACAAGAACTGTTGCCGATTACACCACTGAATTCCATACTCTGGCAGCAGAGGTTGCTTGGAACAATGAGGCCCTCGTGGCTGCCTTCTCTCATGGTCTCTCGGATAACATCAAGGATGAGATAGCAGCTCGAGATATACCCACTGAGCTGGAGAGGTTGATCACATTTGCCATCCTTATTGACTCCAGACTCAGAGAATGACTTTCTTTTAAGGAGCACTGACGCAAGCCTCTTGTACATTTGTCTCCAAGCTTTGCAGTCCCACCTTTGCCTCCTTCACCTCCCATGCCTCCTGGTACCGAGTCGGTCTGTGAAGATGAACCCATGCACTTGGGCTTCACGCGTCTCTTTGCTGATGGGTGAGCACTTAGGAAGAGGGAGAGATTGTGCCTTTATTGTGGCCAGGCTTGTCACTTTTTGAAGTTTTGTCCTACCCGTCCAGGGAACGCCTGAACCTTGAATTCCTGTCACGTACAGACCTTAGGTGGTGTTGTTTCATCTCCAGTTTCCCAGAAAGATAAGCCCCTGGTTTCGGTTACCCTGTCTTGGGCTGAGTCATCCGTCGAGGTACTGGCTCTAATCGACTCTGGGGCTGCAGGCCTGTTCATTAATGCTGCCTTTGTATCGAAGCACTCAATTCCGCTGCAGCTGCGTGACACTCCACTTGCCATTGAGGCTCTTGACGGGATATAACTACAGCCTGCCCATGTGACTCATGAGACTGTTCTGTTGTCCATGGCCGTAGGGGCCCTATATCATGAGATAATCCTATTCCAATTTATTTTCTCACCTAAGTTTCCGCTGGTTATTAGTTATCCTTGGTTACAGAGGAACAACCCTTCTTTTGATTGGCTCCATGCTGAGGTTCTGTCCTGGTCGCCACAGTGCAGTGAGAGATGCTTCCAGAAGGTAACCAAGATTCTGTGCACCTCTTCACTCTCCTCCCTGCCGGAGGAGTACAGCGATTTTAGCGATGTCTTTGACAAAGGTCAAGCCGGCACTTTGCCTCCACACCGGTCGTATGATTGCGCAATTGACCTTAAACCTGGTGCCATACCCCCTCGTGGCCGGGTTTATCCTTTGTCGGTCTTGGAGGATAGGGCCATGGAGGAGTATGTTGCAGATGCACTTTTTCGAGGTTTCATCCGCAAATCCTCGTCTCCTGCTGGTGTTGGATTCTTTTTTGTGAAGAAGAAGAGTGGTGAACTGAGACCTTGTATCGATTATAGGGGTCTCAATCATTTCACGATTAAGAATGCCTATCCCATTCCATTGATTACGGAGTTATTTGACCGCCTCAAGGGAGCGACAGTTTTCACAAAGCTTGATTTGAGAGGGGCATACAATCTCATCAGGATTAAGGAGGGCGAAGAGTGGAAAACTGCGTTTAATACCAGATCAGGTCATTATGAGTATTTCGTAATGCCTTTTGGCCATTGTAACACTCTGGCAGTTTTCCAGGAATTCATTAACGATGTCCTCCGAGATTTGCTGCAGTTATGTGTGGTGGTTTATCTCGACAATATCCTCATATTTTGTCCCTGGAGAGCCACCACACAGATGTCTGTCGTGTGCTTCAGAGACTAAGAGAGAACAATCTCTATTGTAAATTGGAAAAGTGCAAATTCCATTGTGAACATGTTAAATTCCTGGCCTGTCCTTTCCACTGCTGGTTTTTCGATGGACCCAGTGAAACTTTCAGCGGTCCTACAGTGGCCGCTACCCGTGGGTTTAAGTCCTCTGCAGCATTTTATTGGCTTTGCCACCTATTATCGGAAGTTTATTCATAACTTCTCGTCTCTGGTCAAGCCGCTGACTGATATTATCAGGAAAGACGGCAACCCACAGAGTTGGTCTCCGGAGTACATTAAGGCCTTTGAGAGTCTCAAGGCTGCCTTTGTTTCTGCTCCTGTGTCGGCACACCCTAAACCTACGTTGCCTTTTATCCTAGAAGTTGATGCTTCTGAGACTGGAGTTGGTGCCCTTCTGTCTCAACGTCCTAACTCTGTGACTACTTTTCCAAGAAATTGTCACCGGCAAAGTGCAATTACGAGATTGGTGACAGAGAGCTGTTGGCGATCATTTTAGCCCTGAAAGAATGGAGACATCTCCTTGAAGGTACCACTGTGCTGGTTCTCATTCTTACTGACCATAAGAACTCACATTCTTGTCTGAGGCTAAATGCCTCTCTCCCAGGAGGGTGCGATGGGCTCTTTTCTTGTTGAGGTTTAACTACATTGTCTCATTCTTACCCGGTACGAAGAATGTAAGGGCTGATGCCTTGTCATGACAATTTTCCTCCATTTCCAAGATGGAGTCGGTTATGCTTCCTGTGATTCCTCCTGATCGTATTCTGGCTACGGTTCGCATCAGTCTTACTTCTCCTTTGGGTGACAAAATTCTTGCTGCTTAGGTCGATGCTCCTCCTGCAAAACCTTGTGACCGCTGCTTTGTTTCCGAGATTCTCCATACTGCTGTGCTCCAGACTTACCATTCTCCCAAGGCTGCTGGCCACCCTGGGAAGAATCAACTCTTTTGGGCCATTTCCCAACAATTCTGATGGCCTAGTCTACGTGCTGATGTAACTGCCTTCGTAGCTGCCTGTTCCATGTGTGCTCAGAGTAAGACTCCATGACACCTCCCAGTGGGCCTCCTACAACCCATACCCAATGGAGAGAGGCCCTGAACCCACCTGTCTATGGATTTCATTGTGGAGTTACCCAACTCCCAGGGCAACACAGTTATCCTTATGGTCCTTGACCGGTTCTCGAAAATGTTGCATTGTATTCCACTCAAGAAGTTGCCTACTTCTAAGGAACTGGCTTCTATTTTTGCTCGGGAGATCTTCTGCTTACACGGGCTACCCAAGGTGATTGTCTCAGACAGGGGTAGTTAGTTTGTGTCCCGGTTCTGGCGAGCCTTTTGTGCACAGTTGGGTATTCAGCATACTTTCTCCTCTGTGTATCACCCGCAGTCTAATGGGGCCGCAGAACGAGCCAATCAGTCCTTGGAGCAATTCCTATGTTGCTATATTTCTGACCATCATAACAACTGGTCAGACCTCTTACCGTGGGTGGAGTTTGCTCACAATAGTGCCTTGAATTCAGCTTCCAATTTGTCCCCATTTATGGCGAACAATGGTTTCCAACCTTCCGTGTTGCCTGCCTCGTTTGTTCCGCAGAGTATTCCTGCGTTAGAGGAGCATCTCCGTGGCCTTTGTTCCACTTGGGTACAAGTCCAGGAGGCTTTGCGACATGCAAACGATAGGTACAGACTCCATGCTGACCGCAGACGCCTGTCTGCGCCTTCCTACCAGGTTGAGGACAGAGTCTGGCTGTCTTCTCGCAACCTCCGACTTCGTGTTCTTTCTTTGAAGTTCGCACCTCGGTTTATTGGGCCTTTCTGTATCCTTTGCAGGATTAACCCAGTGGCTTACGCGTTGGACCTTCCTCCTAGTATGTGCATCTCTAATGTGTTTCATGTCTCCTTACTGAAACCTTTGGTCTGCAACCGCTTTACCACCTCGGTGCCACGTCCTCACCCTGTACAGGTTGAGAACCATGAGGAGTATGACGTACAATCCATTGTTGACTCCTGTAGGTTCTGTGGGCGCATACAGTACCTGAAACATTGGAAAGGGTACGATCTGGAGGAACGCTCTTGGGTCTCATCTTTGGACGTACATGCCCCTGTCCTCCTCCGTGATTTCCATAGACGTTATATAATAGTCACAGACACCCCAAATCTGTCAACCGGGTGTAGTGAATACCACAGAAAATGGGGTAAAGTCCATGTATGAAAAAAACGTGAAAAAAGTGAGTCTCCAAATGAATGTGCACATAGGAAAAGTCACTGGCAGTGGAAATGTTCCAAATGTGGACAGAAGACTAGGTTGGTCAATACACGGAAACGGCTTCAACCTGCAACAGCATAAAATCAGAGAATGGTAGGCATGAACTCTTACCGGATCCTGTGGACTCCTCTGTCTTATGACATGGAGTCATACAGACATTGTGCCACTCAGGGCATGTAGACCAATATCCAGACCATCAGGGCTCCCAGATGTCAATTTCCCAAGTCCTCGCGGAGTCGTCAGAAGGATCTTCGCAATGGATGTAGACGGAATTCTGTCGGCTGGAATATGTTATTGGTAACGAAGGTGGGGCATTTACTTCTCTCTATATCTCAGAGAAATCCGCTATAGGGCGCTGTGCCTCTTCTGTAAAAGGAGTCGATAAAACAAGCCCTCTCGCTGGCAATCCCCCTTCTGGGAGAGGCGATTACTGTGCCCACAAACCTGAAACTTGCTATTTTAAACTGTACAACAGTAAAGAAAAGCACATGGAGCAGCACAAACATAATAATAATAATAGAAACACACGACAAATACTTACTTTTTTGAAGAACTCTCTTGATCTTTCTGTACGCATCCTGCTCCCTCAATTTCAGGTCTGACCATCGTTTCCTCAATTGATCCTTGGATCGCCATACCCCAAAATTCCTGTGCAGTTCCACTCTACGCGAATACGGATTAAAAGGCCTATTTTTCAAAGCTTTAGAGGCCCTATATTCACAAGTCACGACTCAAGTTCAGATGTCATCCTTTTTGACGCCTAGCCTTCCCATGACTAATGGCACTCGGCAGGGGTGCCCCTTATTCCCACTGCTCTTTATTCTGTGTCTGGAACCGCTTGCCGAGTCCATTCGTATCTATCCTGATATTCGTGGGGTGGTGATGCGACAAAGGAAGTACAAGCTATCATTGTTTGCAGATGACATTTTGCTAACTATTATGAATCCGTTGTTGTCCCTACCTTCACTACACAAACTTCTGTCCTCATTTGGTGCTATTTCTGGTTATAAGGTTAGCTCTACAAAAACTGAAGCCTTTCCTATACACATACCACCGCATCTTTTAACTCAACTCAAAGAATCCTATCCCTATAGATGGTGCTCCACCTCTCTAAAATACCTAGGAATTCATATTACTCCCACCTACTCCTCCATTTACTCGGTAAATTACCCTCCCTTGAATACAGATATCAATAGGTCTACAAAGTTGGACTGGGTACCCCCTCTCCCTCCTTGGCAGGATCAATGTACTTAAAATGTCCATTCTACCTAGGCTCTTATGCCCCGTACACACGGTCGGATTTTCCGATGGACAATGTCCGATCGGAGCGTGTTGTCGGAAATTCCGACCGTGTGTGGGCGCCATCGGACATTTTCCCTCGGATTTTCCAACACACAAAGTTGGAGAGAAGGAGATAAAATTTTCCGACAACAAAATCCGATCGCGTCAATTCCGACCGTGTGTGGCCTGTTCCGACGCACAAAGTGCCACGCATGCTCAGAAGAAATTCCGAGACGGGACAGCTCGTTCTGGTAAACTTAGCGTTCGCAATGGATACAGCACTTTCGTCACGCTGCAATGTTAAAAATGGTTTAATACAGCGCACTCTCTTCTTTATAATGTGACAAGAATTAAGTAGTTTTGCTGCTCATATTCACACATACTTCTCACAAAGTTTTATTTGTGTTTTTTTAGTGGGATTCCCTGAATATATTGTTATTAGTTGTCACATCTGACAGTTTTATATTTTTTTTTTTTGGATTTTAAGCCTTTTTTTTTCTTTAATGTTTGGATTTTTTCCAAGGCTGATCTTTGTTCAATGTTATTTTTATTTTTCCTCCAGAATATTTTTGGGTGTGTTTTGTGTGTCAAGTTACCCCAACACCATTGATATCTCTTATTATTTAATCTCAAGGAGATTGTTTGGTGTTGGTGTCCCTTGTTCATTTCACATTGTATATTTGAAATGTACCTGAATCTCACAAACCAACTGTCCTTTTTGAAGTAAAACACATAGGAGAGTATAATTCAAAACAAAAATCCTTTATTAAGGGCTCAGAACCAAACAAAGAGGAAGGCAACACTGGATCAACAGGAGAAATTAGCGAAGCCTGGGACCCCCACGGCAGACAACAATTCTTCAACATCAAAATTGGTGGCCTGAGGAGTCCATATCTAAGGGAGGGCAGTCTGGTCCGGGATTCGCAGAGATCTGGATAGCAGCAGATGACATCTATGTCCCCAGGCTGTGGTACCACAAGAGGCTGCATCTTTTGGCCGACCAGACTGAACCCAGGGCAATCACTGTCTGGTCTTCCTTCCACGCTTCCTTCCGGGCTGTGGCTGTGCAGTTGGAGATGTGGCAGGAGGAGGAGTAGGACCTGGAGGAGGAGGAGGACTGGGGGGACCTGGAGGAGGACTGGGGGGACCTGGAGGAGGACTGGGAGGACCTGGAGGAGAGGGAGGAGGAGGAGGAGGACCTGTAGGAGGAGGACCAACGCGAAGGTGTGTCTGAGGTGTAATTTGGCCCCTCATACCTTTCTCCAGAGCCTCCGATATGAGGGCCTCACACAAGACTTTTTGGCCCTCCTCCATCCTCTGCATTTTATATGCTATGAAGGCAGCAATGTTCTCCTCCATGGTGTGGGGTGCTCCCAGGACCTCTGTAGCCCTCCAAAAGAATGCTATAGCAGCCTCCTCTAGGGTACTCTTCCTACTGCCACTTTCTCTTTTCAGGGGGGTGGAGGGACCTGCAGATCAGCTAGCCGGCTCGGCCCGGCCACCTCCTGGCTGAGACTTCCCTGTGTATGATAAAGGGACATGGTTGTAATGTTTTGCATCATCAATCACAATCCTAAATTAGTACTCCCAACTAACATCTAGTTAACATCATTGATTGGACAAGCAGAAATATTTAGAGGAATGCTATACCTGGCTCAAGCTGGGCTCCTCCACATGTGGCCTGGAAGGCCCAGGTTGGGCGTCAGAAGCCTCAGCCGGGGGGGAAGGAAGCCTGGAAGAAAGACTGGAGAGGGATGGCCTGGGTTCAGTCTGGCCTGCCAGAAAGTGCAGCCTGTCGTAGTACAACATCCTGGGGACATAGATGTCATCTGCTGCTCCAGATCTCTGTGAATCCAGGACTTTCTTGCGCTCCCTCAGATATGTGCTCCTCAGGCCACCAATGAAGATCTTTAAATAGGTGATGTCTGCCGTAGGGATCACCTGCTTCACAATTTCACACAATTGCTCCAGTGCTGCCTTCCTCTTTGCTTGGTTCTTGAAATGGGGGTGGGTAATCTCCCACAGACAGGGCAGCTCCCTTAGCATCTCCACGAATACTGACATGAAGTCATTATCTTTTAATAAGATATCCATGTTCACTGCAAGACACAACACAAGACAAAGGCTAATGTCAGACAAAACTCTCCTAATCTTGTTACAATATAGGCCTCAATCTAGAAACAGTATAGGCACAAGTTTGTCTCTTACCTTCGTTCTTACGATCGGCGCGTCCAATGCTCCTTCCTCCGCTCACAGATCGTACGTAATACGCACGCGTGTTACGCTTTATACACACTGCGCATGCGTGTAACTCCGCCCGCCACTGACCTTCTTTCTAGTCCATTCCCCGCCCCTTTTCGTTCGGCGCAGTGGGTGAAGAGCACATGGCGGAGTTACAGCAGGTGCATGCTAATTCGGGCAACAAGGAGGAGGAGGAGGAAAGCCCAGATCCAGGCACGTCCCAATCCAGAAGGAGATGTTTTAAGGCCACAAATATGTCCTTTGGGGAGATGTTGGAGATGGTCGACATCATGAGGAAGTCCGACTATGACAGAAAATATGGGCCTTACCCACACCCCAACATCCGAAAGGCAAAAATCATTGCTAAAGTGATCAAAAGCCTTCACAGGAATTTCGGGGTACGAAGATCTAAAGATCAGCTCAGGAAGCGGTGGTCGGACCTGAAGTTGAGAGAGCCAGAGCAGTACCGAAAGATCCGGAGAGTGCTGCAAAAAAGTAAGTAGTTGTGCTGTGTTCCTATTTTTTTTGTCTTTATTACGTTCGTGCTGCTCCATATGCTTTTATTAATTGTAACGTTTAAAAGGGCAACTTTAATGTTCATGAGCCCATTATTCGTTCGTATCAAACATTTTTCTTTCGGCCTCTAGAACACCATTGTTTAGGCCATATGCATTTTCACACATTTTTTGGGGCCTACTTGGATGCCAAATATTTGTTTGTGTAGATGGGTTTGTTACTAGAATGAAATGCCAACTAGATTGTGTGTAAGGAGCGGACACTGAGCAGCTGTTTTCACATCTGGACACTGGAGCACTAGTGTGGGACCCCAGAACACCATTTTTATTAGGGGGGCACACAGGTGCTCCAGTGTATACTTCTGGGGGGCTACATCTGTGAAACTTGTACCAAATAGGTAAAGTATTTCAGCTTGACAAAGGCCACTAAAAAATATACATCTTGGAACTCGGCTAAAATAGACAATTGTACCCCACTTCCAAGCAATGTTTCCTATTTCTAGTTCTGCCATCAAATATCTGTGTGCTAAGTATACCATTTTTGTTTTACATAGGGGAGAAAAGACTCGGAGGACACCCCTCATTCCAGGAGAACACAGACCCCCCACCTATGGAAGAAGGGGAAATACCACCAACACAAGAAGAAGAGCAGGAGGAAGAAGAAGATGTGGTGGAGATTGGCACCACAACAGGTGAGTGTCTGCGACCACAGACTCAGGTAAAAGAGATGGATGGTGGCAGATTTTTGAGACCTTTTTTTTTGTTCTTTATCTCTTTTTAGGTGATCGTGATGTGAGGGATAGAGAACGCTTTACTTCTGAAAGTGCCCAGATCCTGATCGGGGAGATCATGGGGTGTAATCTCGAATCTCAACATACAGCAACAAATCAGTGATGTTATTAAAAAAAATAATAACATCATTGATGTTTTGGGGCGAATTTAAACCCCACAAAATCACCTGTTTTATTGTGGTCCAATCTTCTAAAATTTTTTTCAATGTTTAGAAAAGCCAAATTTGGAGGATGCACACAGTGTGCCAACATGTGCTATCTGCCATCACGGGAGATCAATGGACGCGTTTTGGGGGTGCAACCCCTTCCTCAATTATAAAGTCGCGTTGAGGAAGGGCTTGCTCCCCCAAAACATGTCCCTTGATCCCCCCTGATGGCAGATAGCACATGTTGTCATTCGTAAATTGGTGTGCATCTTCCAAATTTAGCTTTTCCAGGGGTGATTTCCCCCCATCTGAACGCTATATCAAACCCAGTTCCTAAATACTGATGTCTGATATAGCCTTCAGGTTTTCCCATATGTGAACTTTGTAAGTTCAAGTTTTTTGGCTTTCTTGTTGGTTTTACACAGGCTTGTTTTATCTGAAATGGATATTTCGATTTTTGATAATGCTACTGCAAAAATTGTTATACAACAAACATGTTGGTTTGTTTTAAAAACCTTTCGTAAATGCACATGTGATTGTGCAGGTATAAAAAAGTGGCTTACTCAAGAATGTGTGGATTATTGTCTCAACACCACAACACATTTGGGGTGATGTAATTGCTGTTTTATGCAAAAATGGGGGTTATTTCCTAAGGGCAAATACAAGTGCACTTGTAGTGAAATGTGTTTTTGCATTTAGGAAGTACCAGCCAACACTGTTTTTTATAAGGTTACCCAATCACGACATTTTCTGCACTCAACACATTTCTGTCAGGGTCAGCTAAAACAAACACAAGCAGTAAATGTCCACAAAGAATTTCTTTTGGTTGTTTTTTATTTGAAAAAGGTTTCACAGATTGTCTGGCATATCGATAGCCCCCCTACCCGCAAAGAACTCCAGGTATCGTAACCGGACATCACGGGCACTCAGGGAGGGCAAGCCAGGACGGCCACTTTCAAGCGCCGTCAGTGTTGATGGATTTGGGATTCCGGCCTCAGGTCCAGCTGAGCCAGCATAGTTGGCTGAATGTTTTTATTAAAAAATTATGGAGAACACAGCAGGCAAGTATTATATGGTTCAGTTTATACTCTGTCATATGGATGGTTGTCAGAAATAATCGGAACCGGCTGGCCAGGATTCCAAATGTGTTCTCCACCACTCTTCGGGCTCTGGCCAGCCGGTAATTAAAAACCCTCTGTTCCGGGGTGAGGGTCCTCATCGGGAATGGCCGCATCAGGTGGTCCCCCAGCGCAAATGCTTAATCAGCAACGAACACAAATGGGAGACCTTCAACATTGTCCTCTGGAGGTGGCAAGTCCAAGCTGTCATTCTGGAGACGCCTGTAGAACTCCGTCTGGGCGATGACTCCACCATCGGACATCCGGCCATTCTTCCCCACGTCCACATACAGGAACTCGTAATTAGCCGACACCACCGCCAACATCACTATACTATTAAACCCCTTGTAATTATAATAGTACGACCCCGAGTTGGGTGGTGGGACGATGTGGACGTGTTTCCCATCAATTGCCCCTCCGCAGTTAGGAAAGTCCCACCGCTGGGCAAAGTGGGAGGCCACAATCTGCCATTCCTGTGGCGTTGAAGGAAACTGTTGAGGAAAAACAATAAACATTACTATTTTTTCACAGAAACATGGCAAGCAGATTATACACAAACATTATGGGGCAACCTCCAGATAGCATTTATTAAGGGGAATTTAACAACAACAAAGTATAAGGTACACCTATCATATTCCCCCTCCCTCCCTCATGGGCCATTTCTAACATTATAGGGGGGGGGAACTCTTGGACAGGTAACCCTCTTCACTTCATTGAGAGATGAATGCCTAAATACAGGGTATTACTTGGAACAGCCCCTCCTTAGTTACACTATTGGCAGACCACTGGACAGGTAAGAAGTGTCATAATACAAAGATATAAATACACACTGTACACATTTGAGCACATTTGAACATTCTGCTATTACCTATCAAGATAATAATAGGATACAAAAACTTTAAACAGTACCATTGGAAAGTATACAGGCAGGCCCTTGCACTACATGCTTTGGGGAATTCATCCATAAATCTGACCACTAAAGAGATGGGTATAGTGTGTATGGGTTTGGCAAAGTCAGCAGATAGATGATTGAGGATAGAGAATTGGGATCAGCTGACTTAGCAGTTAGGGGGAGGGACACCACAAAAAAAGCCTCTGGCACTCTGCCTGAATTTAAATCAAAAATAACATTTCCAAACATTTTAGGGGGTGTTTGGGGTAAAGCACTACTATAGAGCTGATAAAATACATTGTTAAGTGACTACATGAGGTGAATATAGGGCAGGAGACACCATGCTGGAGAGGTTATTGAAGGGCAAATATGTATGAAGGACATAAAATAATAATTACATAAAAATCCAGCATGCATGAGGACAAAGGGGACATTCACAGCATATTACAATCATGATAATTAGGGAATGAGGAAAGAAATACAATATATTAGCAAACATTCAATACAATAAAATGTGATATAAAAGGAAAAAAATCTTACCTTCATATACTCCTTCTGCAGAACCTGGATGATGGCAGAACAGGTCTCTGGGATAATGATACCCAGAGCCTGGGGGGAGATGCCTGTCGAGAACTTCAAGTCCTGCAGACTTCTCCCTGTGGCCAAATACCGCAAGGTAGCGACCAACCTCTGCTCCGGAGTGATGGCTTGCCTCATGCAGGTATCCTGCCTGCTGATATAGTGGGTCAGCGAAGCCAACAAACGGTGAAACACGGGGTCCGTCATCCTGAGAAAGTTCCTGAAATCATCAGGATTATTCTCACGGATCTCACGGAGCAAAGGCATATGACAGAACTGGTCACGCTGAAGCAACCAATTCTTGGTCCATGAACTCCTCCTCACCCTGTTCATGGACTGGACTTGTGTCAAGGTCAGGACCCCAACACCAAGCCCCCACACAGCACGAACTCTACAAGGAGTACGCATACGAAACATGGCTAGAAAATGGTCGGCTGCTCAGAACGAAGTAACAGAACGCACTGAAGAACAGCAAGGCCTGTGAAGAGCGACCCGAAAAACAGCAACGAGCAGGCAAGATCACACAGAAAACTCTGATACGAACTGACTGCACGCACTGAAGAGCAGATACAAACCCACAAGCACAAACTGAACGGCAGAAAACGATCTGAAAGCCACAAGTCTGAAAAAGCGTGAATCGTCTCTCACCAAACTTTTACTAACACGAGATTAGCAAAAGGAGTCAAAAGGGTGCCGCGCTTGGTTCTGAACCGGCCTTTTCTAGTCTCGTCGTACGTGGTGTACGTGACCGCGTGGTTGTCGATCGGAAATTCCGACAACTTTGTGCGACCGTGTGTAGGAAAAACAAGTCTGAGCCAACATCCGTCGGAAAAAATCCTAGGATTTTGTTGTCGGAATGTCCGAACAAAGTCCGACCGTGTGTACGCCCTATTATACTATTTTGAAACCTTACCGGTTGCCATCCCCCTTTCCCAACTTAAGGCTTTTCAGAGAAATTTTCAGAAATTTATTTGGAATGGTAAGGCACATCGCATTGCAGGTTCAGTGGTCCTTGCTGGGAGATCTAGGGGGGGCTTGGGAGCACCGGATATTGCTAAATACTATTACGCCTCACATTTAAGGGCCATTGCCTCCTGGTCCAACCTTCAGGCTTTTAGTCACTGGGCTGACATTGAAAATGGGGTGTTGTATCCGGCCCATTCATGCTCCCTAGTCTGGTCTCATATGCCCAATATAGACCCCATCTTCAGACGCCAATGTACGGCTCCAATGAATTTCACAATAACCATATGGCGTAAATGGCTAAAGAATTTTTCTCTTTCCTCCCTGTGCTCTCCTCTTACGAATGTGTTATTTAACCCATCTATTCCTGACAGTTTGTCCTTGGAACGTATCCTCCCTTGGATAAACAATTCCCTATTTCAGCTCCGAAACCTGGTCCACCCAATCTCCCGTAGGCTCCATTCTTTTGATTACCTCCGCAAAAAGTTTGACATACCTCTGCACCAGTTTCATTTTTATTTGCAATTCAGGCACTTCTTCCATTATAGGGCTTCGAACCTGTCTCTTGACAAACCCACCCTCTTTGAACATATATGTGCACAGGGCCCTTGCCAGTCACATCTAGTCTCATCCATTTACCACATTCTCCAGGAGTCAAACCCCCTCACTGAGGGCACTCATTTATATATGAGAAGATGGGCCCACCTGGTAGGTCGGCCCATCAGTTCTCAGATGTGGGATAGGATATGGTTCTCTGTTTTCAAGTCCTCTAAATGTGTTATACAGAGAGAGACATCCATTAAGATCCTTTTGCACTGGTACAGGACACCAGAGGTCATACATAAATATGATCCTTCAAGCTCAGCTAATTGTTGGCGATGTGGAAAAGCTGTGGGATCTATATTTCATATCTTTTGGCAATGTGTCCTGATACAGCCCTTCTGGCAGGAAGTGATGTTATTAATTGAGAATGTGGTGGGGGTGTCTCTACCGCTTGAACCATTACATTACTTACTGGGCCTTCCTTTTTCTGGTATTACTAAAAAAAGTAATAGGCTAATCTCTTATATCCTCCTTGCTGCTAAGAGACTGATTCCTTTATGCTGGTTATCCAATTCCCCCCTACCATTGTCTAGACTTCTTCAGCTAATTGAAGAGATTCGCAGAATGGAATATATGACAGCCATTGTGCAGGACATCATACCCCAATTTGACAAAATCTGGGAGCCTTGGGACAGTTCTGAATATGATACGCAAATTAAGTCCATTGAGTCCTGAAATCTACAGGCCCCACTCTCTGACTCCTTCAGAGACCCATTTTCTTACCACTTGTCCCAGGTATATAGTAGTTTGACTTCCTCTGGAGTTTCTGACCATACTTATATACTCTAATTCAGCTTTATTCTATATGTACGACCTCTGTTTATGTTTTTGCTATGCTTATAAGCTGATGTATATTCTTGATTTGAGATGTGCAGTACACTTTTGTGTCCTGCCTTTGTGGACATTTTTTTTCCTTATGTTTTGAACTTTCGTTTCACTTCTGTACTCAAATGTTATGTAATCTTTTCATTGAAAAAACTATTAATAAATTGTATTAATAAAAATACAATTAAAAAAAAAAATTCTTGTGCAGACTTCTCACAACTTTAGTCATGATCTTGGCCTTTCTCACATTTGGGTTTGGGTAAGGTCCATGCTTCCCGTCAAAGTCGGCCCTCTTCAAAATGTCCACCATCTCCACCATCTCTATAAAGGACATATTTGAGGCCTTAAATCTCCTCCGGGATCGGGACGCCCATCGCTCAGGGCTTTTGTCATTGCTGCTGCTGCTGTCTGCATGCACTTGCTCTTTCTCCGCCATGCCCTCTCCCACTGCGCCGAAAGACAAGAGGTGGGGAATAGACTAGAAGGAATGTCAGGGGCGGGCGGAGTTTCACGCATGCGCAGTGTATATAAAGCGTAACATGCGTGCATCATACTTACGATCTGTGAGTGGAGGAAGGAGTAGCGGAAGCGCCGATCTTTCTAATGAAGGTACAAGTTTAACTGGACTATACTGCTTCTAAAATATTCAGGAGATCACGAAAAAATAATAAAGAAATCATTTTTTCAGAACTCTGTGTGAATATCAGCAGCAAAACAACTTCATTCTAGCATTATAAAGAAGAAGAGAATGCGCTGCATTTAAAAGATTAAAAAATTTTCAGCGTGATGAATGTGCTATCTCCATTACGAACGCTAGTTTTGCCAGACCGAGCGCTTCCGTGTCATAATTGATTCAGAGCATGTGTGGAACTTTGTGCGTCAGAATTGTGTACACACGATCAGAATTTACAAAAAACGGATTTTGTTGTCGGAAGAGTTGAGATCCGGATCTCAAATTTTGTTTGTCAGAAATTCCGACGGAAAATGTCCGATGGAGCCTACACACTGTTGCAATTTCCGACAACAGGCTCCCATCGAACATTTGTTGTCGGAAAATCCGACCGCGTGTATGCGGCAATATACTTGTGCGACACTCCACACATGAAAAGCACGCTGTATCCCATCCTCCAAACCCAAAAACCACAGATCTGTACCAACTGCATTAAGGTGAACCCCATCACCCCTAAGGAATTGCCAAGTCTTGGTCTCCAAATCCAAATGTCGCATAACCAAACCACCATTCCTGACAATAAACTTAACCACCTCCTTGTTCACTTTGATACGTGCCTTATTCATTTTTTCAACCGACCTGGCCATCTGCCAAGACGTACGTGCCAAGACTATGACCATAGTATGAACATGTCAGGGAATGCAGTTCAAAATCTAAGAAAATCATACTTAACGCTCCTGATAAGCTCCCTGCTAGAGCGGAGGCCCAAATAATTGCCCCCCACATGAAGAATCAGAAATTCGGGAGCCCTGTCTAACCTGGCAAAGTGGGTTACATCCAGAACTACCAGGTACCACAGCATACCTGGGACCCCCATCCAACAAACACTACCCAATTCATGAGGTAGCCTTAACTGCCTGCCATTGGGCCTAACCTCTGCCCCCCTGGCCCCCCAAAACACAAAAGAATGTCCCAGGATCCAGACGAGGCATCTCGGGACACCTGAAAAGAAAACAAAATCACAGTGCACCACGACATGAACCAGGCATGAGCAACACAAAACAGTAGCACAGTAAAAGAAAAAAAAAACCCACATATGACATTCTAGAGTAAGTGTGGCCTAACATATGAGCGGAATCGGTTGGACTCCAACCTGCCAATGTGCCTAACAGTACTCTTGTCCAGTCCCCACCGGGACACCTCGGTGGCCGCCCCAATCCGAAAGGAGTGAGAAGCGTACTTATAGTAGGTGAGGTTAAAAAAAGACACAAGTCTATCAAGTCCAACCTATGTGTGTGATTATATGTCAATATTACATAGTATATCCCTGTATGTTGTGGTCGTTCAGGTGCTTATCTAATAGTTTTTTGAAACTATCGATGCTCCTTGCTGAAACCACCGCCTGCGGAAGGAAATTCCACATCCTTGCCACTCTTGTAAACCCACTCTCATCCTTTCTAAACTACTGCCATAGTGGTTATCTATAAGGATATGCATGCCTCCTGCATATATCCATACCTGTCAAATGTTTCCCCTCTGTCTGTTATGAGACCCGAAAAACTGCAGATTCTGTGGGTGGGCCTGTTGTCTGGAGCTCGCTGGGTGGAGTTGTGATATCAGTAGACTCCCTACCCACCTTTACACCCCCCCTTGGCCAGGCATTGATATTTCTTACACTGAACTTCTGCTGGTCTTGTGGATTATGCCCCATGATCACCAACATCCAGTCAAATCCCAGGAAAGTCACCACATGACTACAGCATGCCCAATCATGCTGAGGTGTGGAGCAGCCAATCCTGTGAGAGCTGGAGAAGAAAGGAGGAGGGGATCTGAAGTACACAGAATGTACACAGAATGCCTCTCTCACACTTGTGCATGAGATATGTAAATCACCTGTCACTCAGAGCAAGGGGGAGAAATTGACATCTATTTTTATGTCTGACCGTTTTTATCTCACTGAAAAAAGATAAGAGGATTGCTCAGAGCTGGATTAACTCTTCGTGGCAAGACTGAGCACAGATGACATAAAATCCTATACTATACAAGGTGCAAGACTTAATTAAAAAAAATTTGGGGTTTACAGTACATCCACTTTAAGATTAAACCTCTTTTCTCCCACTTTAGGAGAAATTCGTAGTTACATAGTAGGTGAGGTTAAAAAAAGACACAAGTCCATAAAGTCCAACCTATGTGTGTGATTATATGTTAGTATTACATTGTATATCCCTGTATGCTGCAGTCGTTCAGGCGCTTATCTTATAGTTTTTTTAAACTATCGATGCTCCCCACTGAAACCACTGCCTATGGAAGGGCATTCCACATCCTTGCCGCTCTTACAGTAAAGAACCCTCTACGCAGTTTAACCACTTCCCACCCGGCCACTGCACATATACGGCCGGGTGGGAGCTCCCTCCTTCTGACTGGACGTTCCCGAACGTCCTTCAGAAGGAGCGGGATCACGCGGCATCTCAGAGCGGCAGGAGGGCAATGTGATTTGCCCTCCTGATTCGCACGATGGCTGTGTGTAATCACAGCCATCGTATAGTAAACAAGAGGGAGGGGGTGGCAGTTGACAGGAGATTGCGCCGCCACGTGCCCGCGCAGCAGCGCGATCCCGATTTGCCTGTGTCCCCCAGAGACAGCACAACACAGGAGGGCCCTGTGATTGGCCCTCCTGATCACATGACGACTGTGTCCAGTCACAGTCGTCATGTAATGTAAATAGAGAGCATAGTAACTGATCTCATCTCTTCCTCTCCTCACACAGAGCCTGTCAGTGAGGAGAGGAAGAGAGATCTGTGCTGCAGCCAGGAGATCAGTGAGTAATAAAGCTGTTTGTCTGTTGTTTACCTACTGATCACCCAGCTAGTGTCCCCAAAACAGTGTCCCCAAAACACAGTGTCCCCAAAACAGTGAAAACACCTGTCAGTGAACATCTGCCCGTCAACAACTGGCACATCTGTCCACCAACAGCGGGCACATCTGTCCGCCAACAGCGGGCACATCAGCCCGTCATCATCAGGCACATCTGCCCGCCTGCCATCAGGCACATCTGCCCGCCTGCCATCAGGCACATCTGCCCGCCAGTCATCAGGCACATCTGCCCGCCAGTCATCAAGCACATCTGCCCGCCAGTCATCAGGCACATCTGCCCGCCAGTCATCAGGCACATCTGCCGCCCGCCATCAGGCACATCTGCCGCCCGCCATCTGACACCGTCAACAGCTAACACATCAGCCCGTCATCAGCTGACACATCAGCCCGTCATCAGCTGACACATCAGCCCGTCATCAGCTGGCACATCAGCCCGTCAACAGCTGACACATCAGCCTCCCACCATCATCAGGCACATCTGCCCATCCGCCATCAGGCACATCTGCCACCTGCCATCTGCCCACGATCAGGCACATCTGCCCGCCAACATCAGGCACATTTAGCCACCCACCATCTGGCACAGCTGCCCACCATCTGGCACATCTGCCGCCTGCCATCTGACACATCTGCCCGCCAACATGACAAAAAGGTCTTACAGCGCAGAGGAGGATCTCCAGAGTATGCCGGACGAGAGTAGCGGGGAATTCTCTCCATCAGACTTGGATAGCGACTATGAGCCAGTGGAAAGCAGTGGCTCCGAGTTGGAAACAGAGGAAGATAGAATCCTAACAAGGAGAATCAGGAGAAATGAGCAGGAGGAGGCATCCACCAGTAGCAGAGCACTCCAGGGCATCCACCAGCAGGCATACACCAGCAGCGCAGCACTCCGGGATAGGCAGGCATCCACCAGCAGTTTTGCAACCTTCCTAGAAGATAGGCCAGATGCTAGCAACGGATCCCATCAACGAGGCAGTGCCCATACTAGCCTCCCAGATGTTCTACTGTATCCAACATGGCTGCCCAATACATCAGTAGAACCTGTAACACCCCTTTTCACAGCCCAGCCAGGCCCTCAGATGCAGACGGAAAATGTAACCCCACTTTATTATTTTCATTTATTTTTTACCAATGATCTCCTAACCTACATTGTGGAGCAATGTAATCTATACACCAGCCAACATATAGCCAACAATCCCAGTTCCTCATATGCCCGTCCTTTTGTTTGGAAACCCCTCACCGTAGAAGAATTTAAAATTTTCCTTGGCCTAACCCTCAACATGGGGCTGACAAAAAAAAATGAACTCCATTCCTACTGGTCTACCCAACCTATCCACCACATGCCGATCTATTCGTCATTGATGCCCAGAACCCGTTATGAGATGATCATGAGATTTTTACACTTCAATAACAATGCCCAATGCCTACCTCGAAATCATCACAGTTACGATAAGTTATTAAAAATTCGGCCCCTAATCAATTTTTTTTGCGCCAGCTTCAAGGAGATGTTTACCCCTGATAGAAACATATGTGTGGATGAATCCCTGGTGCACTTCACCGGAAGACTGGGAATAAAACAATACCTCCCCAGTAAAAGAGCCAGACGTGGGGTAAAATTTTATAAGGTGTGTGACAGGGCCACGGGTTGCAAATATTATTTTGTCATTTATGAGGGAAAAGACAGACAGCTAAACCCCCCTGGATGCCCTACCTACATGGGAACAAGTGGCAAAATTGTCTGGCAGCTGATCCAACCATTACTTGGGAAAGGTTACCACCTTTACGTAGACAATTTCTACACTAGTCTCCCACTTTTCCGCCATTTGTACCTAAAGAACACTGTGGCCTGTGGGACAGCACGGACCAACCGCAAAGGCTTCCCACAAAGATTGGTCGCCAAGAAATTGAAGCAGGGTGAAATGGCCAGTATGCGAACTGAAGAAGTACTAGCGGTAAAGTGGAGAGATAAAAAAAGAGATGTCTACATCCTTTCAACAATACATGACGACACCTTGGTGGAACTTCAGAGAAGAGGAGGCCCCATACAGAAGCCAAAATGTGTGCATGAGTACAACCTATACATGGGGGGGTGGATATGAACGACCAGATGATGCAGCCCTACTTGGCCACCAGGAGATCACTATTTTGGTACAAGAAAGTCGCCATTTATTTGATGCAACTTGCCCTATTTAATTCCTATATCATTTTTTCTAAGTGCACCCAAAGTTCCCTACCCTATCTAAAATTCCAAGCAGAGGTTGTCACAGCCCTTCTCTATCCCCAAGGCCAAGCCCCTCAACTAATTCGCTCCGATTCGTTAGCCAGACTCAATGAAAGGCACTTTCCCGAAATCCTCCCTCTTACCCAAACAGGTCGCAAACCCCCCAAAAAATGTTGTGAATGTGCACGTAGAGGAATTCGCCGTGACACCCGATACTACTGTCCCCAATGTCCCTCCCAGCCAGGCCTCTGTATTGGAACGTGCTATCGGAGCTATCATACTTCACTACACTATTAGTACAGTGAAGATGATTTTTTTCCACTATCTGCCATTTCGGTGAATGACGCGGACTGTTAACGACTATGCCTCTGCCAAACATGTTTCTGCCTTCAACGTAAATTGACCCGGACTGTTAACGACTTTGCCTCTGCCAAACATCTTTCTGCCTTCAACGTGAATTGACCCGGACTGTTAAATGACCATGATTTTTGCCGGCCTTCTGAACTGATCATTTGCCCTGCCACTGTACAGCACAGGGGTCTTACATATGTGAGGGGCTCCAGAAAAGGTTTTCCGAGTGGAGAAAATATTTTTCTTCGGCTTTTTAGTTTTCTCGGATTAGGGTCTGGAGACTCAGAGGCTTCGTAGAGATTTGGGTGGGAAGAAGCCTCTACCCCTGTCCTCAGGTCTTATCTGACCAAGGCCCAATGTACAAAGTGCTGCCTGCTGCCACCTGAACTGGCCATGCCTTTGCCTGCCACATGACCTTGCCATGCCTTTGCCTGCCACATGACCTTGCCATGCCTTTGCCTGCCACATGACCTTGCCATGCCTTTGCCTGCCACCTGGACTGGCCATGCCTATGCCTGTTACCTGAACTGCCTGCTAAACCTTGGGCTGTACTGAACCATGTTAATACTTTTCCATATCTGTCTGCTGCCTTGACAATTCCTGGACATTTCCTTTGGCTGTCTGGACAAATGCTTTGGCTGCTCTGGAACGGTATTCCTGCCTGCTAAAACCACAGGTGAGCTTTTTTTTTACCTTTTGCTCAGCAGAATGTATTTCGGGGTGTAATTCTTGGTGTGTACATGCTATGTGTTAGAAGCCTGGAGGTGCTATTTGCATGTTGGGCCTCTGTATGTGGCCAGGTAGTGGAAAAGTCTCACACATGGGGTATCGCCATACTCAGGACGAGTAGCAGAATGTATTTTGGGGTGTCATTTTGGCTATGTACATGCTATGTGTAAGAAGGATCTTCTAAATTGACAACTTTGTAAAAAAAAAATAGGTTTTCATTTTCTATTCACATTTTCCAAAAACTTGTGGAAAGAAATGACATGTTCAAAAGACTAATTATGCCTCATAGAATATAAATTGCTTTGTTTTGTTTTTTTTCCAAAATGGGGTCATTTTGTGGGTAATTCCATTGTCCTGGTGCTCCAGGGCCTTCAAAAATGTGATAGGTACTCAGGAAATGAAATGTGTAATTTATGCCTTTAGAATGCCTGATGGTGCTATATGGATGTTGGGCCTCTGTATGTGGCCAGGCTGTGGAAAAGTCTCACACATGAGGTATCGCCATACTCAGGATGAGTAGCAGAATGTATTTTGGGGTGTCATTTTGGCTATGTACATGCTATGTGTTAGAAAGATCTTCTAAATTGACAACTTTGTGAGAAAAAAATAGGTTTTCATTTTCTTTCCACATTTTCCAAAAACTTGTGGAAAGAAATGACATGTTCAAAAGACTCAGTATGCCTCATAGAATATACATTGGGTTGTTTTCTTTCCAAAATGGGGTCATTTTGTGGGTAATTCCATTGTCCTGGTGCTCCAGGGCCTTCAAAAATGTGATAGGTACTCAGGCAATGAATTGTGTAATTTATGCCTTTAGAACGCCTGATGGTGCTATATGGATGTTGGGCCTCTGTATGTGGCCAGGCTGTGGAAAAGTCTCACACATGGGGTATCGCCATACTCAGGACGAATAGCAGAATGTATTTTGGGGTGTAATTGCAATTATGCCTGCACCGCGTGTGAGAAATAACTTGTAAATATGACAATTTAGTGAAGAAAAAAAAATCTATATTTCTTAATTTTCCAAAGCATTGTGGGGAAAAAATTTCAACTTCAAAAAATTCACTATGCCTCTTACTAAATACCTCAGACTGTCTTCTTTCCAAAAAGGGGTCTTTTGGGGGGTTATTGTACTGTCCTGACATTTTAGGGCCTCAAGAAATGAGATCACTGCATTAGGCCATCAGTGCGTTAGGATTGATACATTTTCAATAATGCGTAGCATGGCTTGTAGACTCTATAACTTTCACACAAACCAATGATCATACAATTATCAGGATTTTTTTTTTACCAAAGACATGTGGTAGAATACATTTTTACCCTGACATTTTAGGGCCTCAAGAAATGAGATCACTGCATTAGGCCATCAGTGCATTAGGATTGATACATTTTCAATAATGCGTAGCATGGCTTGTAGACTCTATAACTTTCACACAAACCAATGATCATACAATTATCAGGATTTTTTTTTTACCAAAGACATGTGGTAGAATACATTTTTACCTAAATTTTCGACAAAATTTAATTTTTTTTGGTTTCTTTTAAAAGAGAAAGTAGAACATTTGGGGTTTTTTTCAAAATATTCGCTCTTTTTTCGCTTATATCACAAAAAATAAAAAATGAAGTGGTGAATAAATACCACCAAAAGAAAGCTCTATTTGTGTGAACAAAATGATAAAAATTTCATTTGGGTACAGTGTAGCATGACTGAGTAATTGTCATTCAAAGTGAGAGAGCACTGAAAGCTGAAAATTGGTCTGGGAAGGAAGGGGGTGAAAGTGCCCAGTATTGAGGTGGTTAAGGTTAAACCTCTTTTCTTCTAATTTTAATGAGTGGCCACGTGTCTTATTAAACAGCCTTCCGTGGAAAAGTTTTATCCCTATTGTGGGGTCACCAGTAGGGATGAGCCGAACACCCCCCGGTTCGGTTCGCACTAGAACCTGCATACGGACCGAAAGTTCGAACTTTTGAACCCTGTTAAAGTCTATGGGACTCGAAAGTGAGAAATCAAAAGTGCTAATTTTAAAGGCTAATATGCAAGTTATTGTCCTAAAAAGGGTTTGGGGACTCGGGTCCTGCCCCAGGGACATGTATCAATGCAAATAAAAGTTTTTAAAAACTGACAATTTTCAGGAGCAGTGATTTTAATGATGCTTAAAGTGAAAAAAAAGTGAAATATTCCTTTAAATATCGTACCTGGGGGGTGTCTATAGTATGCCTGTAAAGTGGTGCATGTTTCCTGTGCTTAGAACAGTCCCTGTACAAAATTACATTTGTAAAGGAATAAAAGTCATTTAAAACTGCTTGCGGCTTTAATGTAATGTCGGGTCCTGGCAATATGGATGAAAATCAGTAAATCAGTGAAACAAATGGCATGGGTACCCCCCCCCAGACCATTACCAGGCCCTTTGGGTCTTGTATGGATATTAAAGGGAACCCCGCACCCAAATCAAAAAAGGAAAGGTGTGGGGCTCCCAGGCCCTATATACTCTGAACAGCAGTATACAGGCGGTACAAACAAGAAAGAGACTGTAGATTTGTTGTTAAGTAGAATCTGTTTGTAATTTTGAACTGGTACATTTTTAAAGTGTAGCTCCAGCCAAAAAATCTATTTTTAAGCTTTTTGGAAAACATAGGGAAGGGTTATCACCCCTGTAACATTTGTTTTGCTGTCTGTGCACCTCTTCAGAAGATTTCACCTCACTTTCTGTCACAATGACAAATGTTTTTTGAAAATTTGGGGTTTTTAGTGAAACAAGGATTGTTGATAAAGCATCAGTGGAGAGGAGACACGTTTTTCCCATATTAACTCTTACAGGAGATAATTTTCCTGCCCTATATACTCTGCAGAAATTGGGGCCTTAGGTGTTGGTGTTGCCACAACACTGTAAGCCCTCACAGTTACTCTTGGTGGGGGGCGCAGGAACGGGCCCTGCTGTGAAATATTAGATCAAGAATTGTAATTACGGGGGGGCATGGCTAGCCGGTGCTGAAGATGGCCGCATAATAGCACAGCTCGTCAGTGAGGGGGAACACCGGAATGAATCAGGCTCGCTGGAAACCACAAATCCTGCCCATCTTCACGGCACAGGTGCAGGAAGGTGCCGCGGACAATGTCCTGCAAACGGCTGGGAGACTTAAAGCCAAAAAAGCTCACATCCTTCATGTTCCCTCCGGAGGAGGGTCAGGTTAGTAATTACCAAGATGGCGGCGGCAGCCTACTCGCGCAGCGGAATGCATAAACAGACCTCCCAGATGCCAGCCAAGAAAAAATAGGCTTCTCTGCTCTGCCCTCATCTCCCACACTAGACCCAAGTGCAGACCCTCTTACCAGCAGTCCCGCAAAGGCCCGGATGAGGATGGATGCACCGCATCCGCGGTAACACGCGGCCCTAATAGAGCCCCAGGCTTTTAACCCACTGATATCCAGCCAGGTCCTGCACAACTTCATGGCATCCTTCCCCACCACGGGCCAGCCGGTGCTAGATACCACTCTAAAGGACATGCTCATGTCCCTACAGTCCTCACTGCTGACTGACCTGTCATCCATGTTCCATAGAATGTCCGCTGACATGGGATCACTGAAGAACAGGGTCACTACCATTGAATCTGGCATGACTGAATGTGCAACCATGGTAAATGACCTAATTGATACCTATGCTGAGGTTAAAGAGGAACAAGACTGGGTCCGGGCCAAGCTGGCCAATTTAGAAGACCGTTCCAGACGTAACAACGTAAAGCTGCAAGGGTTCCCGGAAATGGTCATACCGGCTGAAATATCTAAAAAAGCCAAAGACCTCATGCACACTATCCTCCCTGACGCATCCCTCAGGGATATCATTGTTTTACAGGATCCACAGAATTGCGAGACCTCCTCATCTGGCAGCGTCTGTACCGAGAGACGTACTCATGCGGGTACATTTCTTTCATATTAAAAAAAGACTGATGTCAGAGGCCAGATCCAAATCACCGCTACCCAGACCTTACGAAGGAGTCCAGCTCTTCCCAGATCTCTCCAAATTCACCCTGCAACTCAGGAGGAACCTGAACCAGAAGACGCACTTACTGCCCAAATCTGTAGAACTTTGCTCTAACAACAAATACTCCCACATCTTCCATGCTACCTTTTCCTCCATAAAGAGAGGGGTTCTGATAGCAATAAAAAAGGATGCAGACTTCCATCTGATTCAAGAAATATCCGACCCTGACCCGGACGCTTCTTGATCCTAATATGTACCCTGAACAAGTTCACATATACATTGCTCAATGTGTATGCCCCCAACACCCGCCAAATGGGATTTATCCGGTCAGTACTAGGTAGAGCTCAGAGGGTCCGACAAGGACACTTGCTCCTTTGTGGGGACTTTAACATGGTGAACGATATCCACATGGACACCACATCGGCAGCTAAAAGGCGAGATTCCCCCCTGAAAGCATTCCTTGCAACACAGGAACTATTTGATGTATGGAGATGTCATCATGGATCTGAGAGGGACTATACCTATTTCTCCCCGCATCATAAGTCCTATGTTCCTCACGGACAAATGGTTGTTGTAAAATGTTAGCGCTTCTGTAATCCAAACCATGACGTGGCTGGACCACGCTCCTATCACAATTTCTATTAAGGACACCAAACACCAGCGGAATACCTTCCTCTGGCGTGCCAATACCTACATAATACAACACCTAAAATACACCCTAGACATTAAAAATCAACTGATTGAGTACTTCAACCTCAATGATGGATCAGTGTCTGACCCAGCTATGGTGTGGAACGCGCATAAAGCCGTCCTTAGGGGCACTATACTAAAATTAAGTTCCATATGTAAGAAAAAGAGAACAAAGCGTATTGATATCCTCACCTCCCAAATAGCAAGCTTAGAGACTGCACACAAAGCTGACCCACGCCCGACATACTTAGCCCAACTAATGACACTGCGTCAGGAATTGAGGTCTCTTCTCCTCCATTCCTTTGAACAAATCCAACGCAGGATTAAAGCCACTTCTTACTCTACATCTAACAAAGCCGGAAAAAGACTAGCACAAAGACTCAAGGGAAAAAGGACCAAAGCCAACATCACCCAAATATGCCATCCCCATACTAATGTACAACTGACTAACCCCCAGGACATAGCCAATGCATTCAGTGACTATTATGGTGAACTCTACAATATCAGACAAGACCCCTCCACCTACCAACCCACTGAAGACGACATAAATGCATTTCTACAGATCACACTCCCTGCGCTAACAGAAACACAACTGTCAGCGTGCGCTAACAGAAACACAACTGTCAGCATTAAACTAACCATTCACTGATGAAGAAATCTGGTGCAAGATCATCTCCTTACCCTCAGGGAAAGCTCCGGGACCCGAAGGTCTGACTGGAGAGTACTATAAGCAATTTTCCAATCAACTAACCCCCCATCTAACGCAGATTTTTTATTAACGCTGCCTCATCCTCATGGTTCACAGAGGAATCCTTGAACACTATCATTATCACACTCCCGAAGGCAGGGAAAGACCCGACCTCCCCTCAAAACTTTCGTCCCATATCCCTACTGAACCTTGATGTAAAAATTTACTCCAAGACCATTGCCAGACGATTGACTGAGTTCCTGCCTGACCTCATACATAGGGACCAATCAGGGTTCACCAAAGGGAGACAAGCACCAGACACCACTAGACGTATGAATAATCTAATCCACCACGTAGAATCCAGCAAAACGCCTTTTCTGCTACTCTCATTAGACGCAAAGAAGGCATTTGACAGGGTACATTGGTCCTACCTTCAGAAAGTTCTCCTTAAATTTGGGTTTTCAGGCCAAATTTATAGAGCCATCATGGCACTCTATTCCAAACCGTCAGTGCAGGTATACTCAGCAGATATGTTATCTCGCTTGTTCAATAGGGATGAGCCGAACACCCCCCGGTTCGGTTCGCACCAGAACCCGCGAACGGACCGCAAGTTCGCACGAACGTTAGAACCCCATTGACGTCTATGGGACTCGAACGTTCGAAATCAAAAGTGCTCATTTTAAAGGCTAATTTGCATGGTATTGTCCTAAAAAGGGTTTGGGGACCCGGGTCCTACCCCAGGGGACATGTATCAATGCAAAAAAAACTTTTAAAAACGGCCGTTTTTTCGGGAGCAGTGATTTTAATGATGCTTAAAGTAAAAAAAAAAAAGTGAAATATTCCTTTAAATATCGTACCTGGGGGGTGTCTATAGTATGCCTGTAAAGTGACGCGTGTTTCCCATGTTTAGAACAGTCCCTGCACCAAATGTCATTTTTAAAGGAAAAAATCTCATTTAAAACTGCTTGCGGGTTTAATGTCATGTCGGGTCATGGCAATATGGATGAAAATCAGTGAGACAAACGGCATGGGTACCCCCCAGTCCATTACCAGGCCCTTTGGGTCTTGTATGGATATTAAGGGGAACCCCGCACCCAAATTAAAATAAGGAAAGGTCCCTATATACTCTGAACAGCAGTATACAGGCGGTGCAAACAAGACAGGGACTGTAGGTTTGTTGTTAAGTAGAATCTGTTTGTAATTTTGAACATTTTTAATGTGTTTAGCTCCAGCCAAAAAATCTTTTCTAAGCTTTTTGGAAAACATAGGGAAGGGTTATCACCCCTGTGACATTTGTTTTGCGTCTTTCCTCCTCTTCAGAAGATTTCACCTCACTTTTTTGTCCCAATGAAAAATGTTTTTTGAAAATTTGTGTTTTTTTGTGGAACAAGGATTGGAAAGCATCAGTGGAAAGGAAAAATTGTTTTCCCATATTAACTCTTACAGGAGAGAATTTCCCTTCCTTAGGGGTAGATTTCATCTCACTTCCTGTTGTCTCCTTCCGTTTGCAAGTAGGAGTCGTTTGTAAGTTAGATGTTTGAAAGTAGGGTCCTACCCTATATACTCAGCAGAAATTTGGGCCTTAGGTGTTGCTGTGGCCAAAACACTGTAAGCCCTCACAGGGCCCTGCTGTGAAATATTAGATCAAGAATTGTAATTACATGCTCCTGTTGAACAGGAGCTGAAAAATTAGGCCTTAGGCACTGGTGCTGGTGCCACAACACTGCAACCCCTCACAGACACTCTAGTTGGAACGCAGGAACGAGCCCTGCTGCAAAGTATTGCATCAAAAATTGTAATTACACGCCCCTGTTAGACAGGGGCTGAAAAATTGGGTCTTAGGCACTGGTGCTGGTGCCACAACACTGCAACCCCTCACAGACACTCTAGTTGAAACGCAGGAACAAGCCCTGCTGCAAAGTATTGCATCAAAAATTGTAATTACACGCCCCTGTTAGACAGGGGCAGAAAAATTGGGTCTTAGGCACTGGTGCTGGTGCCACAACACTGCAACCCCTCACAGACACTCTAGTTGGAATGCAGGAACAAGCCCTGCTGCAAAGTATTGCATCAAAAATTGTAATTACACGCCCCTGTTAGACAGGGGCAGAAAAATTGGGTCTTAGGCACTGGTGCTGGTGCCACAACACTGCAACCCCTCACAGACACTCTAGTTGGAATGCAGGAACAAGCCCTGCTGCAAAGTATTGCATCAAAAATTGTAATTACACGCCCCTGTTAGACAGGGGCTGAAAAATTGGGTCTTAGGCACTGGTGCT
This sequence comes from Lithobates clamitans, assembly GCA_037952925.1. Taxonomy (NCBI): domain Eukaryota; kingdom Metazoa; phylum Chordata; class Amphibia; order Anura; family Ranidae; genus Lithobates; species Lithobates clamitans. The sequence goes on along the minus strand of JBBGZY010000665.1, from coordinate 2,507,680 downwards.
GGTGCCACAACACTGCAACCCCTCACAGACACTCTAGTTGGAATGCAGGAACGAGCCCTGCTGCAAAGTATTACATCAAAAATTGTAATTACACGCCCCTGTTAAACAGGGGCTGAAAAATTGTGCCTTAGGCACTGGTGGTGGCGCCCAGAACCAAAAATGTTCTTACAAGCTATCAGCGTGATGATTGAGGAGGAAGAGGATAATTACTCAGGGATAGTCACTCAGCATCAGCATAGGCAGTCTTTGAAGGGATCTGAGATTTCAAAAAAAATTATTCGGTTACATCTGCATCAGGTGCTTGGTAGCTGGTGGTGATCCAAGACTGATTCATTTTTATGAAGGTCAGCCGATCGACCGAGTCGGTGGACAGACGCACCCTGTGATCGGTTACCACGCCTCCAGCAGCACTGAATGTGCGTTCCGAAAGAACGCTGGATGCAGGACAGGCCAGTAGCTCAATTGCATACTGTGCAAGCTCTGGCCAGTGATCCATCCTCAAGACCCAGTAACCCAGAGGATTTTCGGTGGGAAAGGTGTCCAAGTCTGATCTTGCCCCTAGGTATTCCTGCACCATGTAAAACAGACGCTGGCGATGGTTGCTGGAACCGATCATACCTTGGGGCTGCGGACCAAAAAATTGTCTGAACGCATCGGTCAGACGGCCACCTTCTCCACCGCTCCTTCTTTGACTGACCGAAGCCTCAGCAACACGTTGTCCAGAAACAGGAGTTTGTAACCTCCCAGTCTCTGGGAACGCGTTGCACAGACCTTTCTGCAAGGCCTCCCGAAGATGTTTCATCCTCTGCTCCCTCTGCGATGGCAAGATAAGGTCCGCAACCTTACCCTTGTAACGTGGATCAAGGAGGGTTGCCAGCCAGTATTGGTCCTTCTCCTTGATACCACGAATACGAGGATCCTTACGCAGGCTTTGCAGGATCAGGGAGGCCATGCAGCGTAGGTTTGCTGAGGCATTCGGTCCGGAGTCCTCTGGGTCACTAAGGACAACAACGTCCGCAGCCACCTCCTCCCAGCCACGTACAAGTCCATGTGTTCCTTGGGACTGATCCCTTAAAGACTGCTGATGCTGAGTGCCAGGCTCCACCTCCATACTGACACAATCTTCCTCCTCCTCCTCCTCCTCCTCCTCCTCCTCGTCCTCTTCCTGTGTGATCGGCGGGCACGCAGGAACACTGTCTGGATAAAGGGGGCCTTGAGAGCTAAGGAAGTCCTCCTCTTCCTGCCTCTGTTCTGCCTCAAGTGCCCTGTCCATTATCCCACGCAGCGTGTGCTCCAACAGGTGGACAAGGGGGACAGTGTCACTGATGCATGCACTGTCAGTGCTCACCATCCTCGTGGCCTCCTCGAATGGTGACAGGACAGTGCATGCATCCCTGATCATGGCCCACTGGCGTGGGGAAAAAAAACCAAGGTCCCCTGACCCTGTCCTGGTGCCATAGTCGCACAGGTACTCATTGATGGCCCTCTGCTGCGTGTGCAGCCGCTGCAGCATGGCCAACGTCGAGTTCCACCTGGTGGGCATGTCACAGATTAGGCGGTTCTTGGGCAGGTTAAACTCCTTTTGGAGGTCCGTCAGCCGAGCACTGGCATTATATGACCGGCGGAAATGCACAGAGACTTTCCTGGCCTGCCTCAGGACATCCTGTAAGCCCGGGTACCTGCCCAAGAACCGCTGCACCACCAAGTTAAGGACGTGAGCCAAACAGGGCACATGGGTCAGTTGTCCCTGTCGGAGGGCAGAGAGGAGGTTGGTGCCATTGTCGCAAACCACCATTCCTGCCTTAAGTTGGCGTGGCGTCAACCACCTCTGAACCTGCCCCTGCAGAGCTGACAGAACCTCTGCCCCAGTGTGGCTCCTGTCCCCCAAGCACACCAGCTCAAGCACCGCATGGCATCTTTTGGCCTGCGTACTTGCGTAGCCCCTTGAACGCCTACGGAGCACCGCTGGTTCCGAGGAAGAGGCCATGGAGGAAGAAGAAGAGGAGGGGGTGGAGGAGAGAGGTGTGTCACAATCAGCATTTTGGAGGCGTGGTGGCGGAACAACCTCCAACACTACTGCACCTTGTCCTGCATCCTTCCCAGCTGCCAGCAGAGTCACCCAATGCGCCGTGAAACTTAAGTAACGTCCCTGTCCATGCCTGCTGGACCATGAGTCAGCGGTAATATGCACCTTACCGCTGACCGCCCTGTCCAGCGAGGCATGGACATTGCCTTCCACATGCCGGTAGAGAGCCGGAATCGCCTTCCGTGAGAAAAAGTGGCGTTTGGGTACCTGCCACTGAGGAACCGCACATTCCACAAACTCACGGAAGGGGGCAGAGTCTACCAACTGAAAAGGCAGCAGTTGAAGTGCTAGCAATTTTGCCAAGCTAGCATTCAACCGCTGGGCATGTGGATGGCTGGGAGCAAACTTTTTTCGGCGGTGCAGCAGCTGGGGCAGGGAAATTTGCCTGGTACAATCTGACGTCGGTGTACCCAAAGCAGATTGCCCATAAGTACTTGGCTGTGACACACCTAATTCTACACCTTCATTCCTCTCACTGCAGGTCGCAGAGAGGACTGAAGGTCTAGTGGGGTTGGAAATCTCAGCTGATGAGGAGCAAGGAGAGATCGTCTTTGTTCTTTGGTGTGGGTCTTTTAGATACGCTTGCCAACGAACTGCATGGCAGGTCAACATATGTCTGGTCAAGCATGTGGTACCCAAGCGGGAGATGTTTTGGCCACGCGAGATACGCTTGAGACATATATTGCAAATAGCAGCGGTGCGATCTGATGCACTCGTCTCAAAAAAGGCCCACACCAAAGAACTTTTTGAATAACGCGCAGAGACTGCAGCGCCCTGCACATGTGGAGCTTTGGGGTGTGATGCAGTCAATGTGCTGCCCTTAGGCTGGCCCCTGGAGGGCATCCTGCCTAGTTGGTGATGTGCCACCTCCTCCTCCTCCTCCTCCTCCTCCTCTCTCCTATCAGGCACCCACGTTGAGTCAGTGACCTCATCATCCCCTCCCTCCTCATCACTGGAGCAAACCTGGCAGTATGCTGCAGCAGGGGGAGCATGACTGCCAGATTGCTGTCCTTCTTGGGCACCCCCTCTGTCCGTGCTCATGTTACTGCCTTCATTGAGCTCAGTATCATCATCAGAGCCTTCCAAACGCTGGGCATCCTCCTGGAGCATGTACCCAACACTGTGGTCAAACAGTTCGAGGGAATCCTCAGGAGGACATGGTGGGGCTAGGGAAGGAGTCACTGATGACATTGAGCTGAGGGAAGAGGCCGCTGCTTTGCCAGACAAAGCACCCTGGGCATGGGTGAGAGAGGATGAGGAGGATGAGGACGGCTTGGTCATCCACTCGACCAAGTCTTCCGCATGTTGCGGCTCAACACGGCCAGCTGCCGAAAAAAAGGCCAAGCGTGTCCCATGGCCACGTGCTGATGAGGATGCACCGTCTCCACGACCAGCACTAGACACAGAGCCTGCTTGCCCTCTCTTATTGGCTTGTGACTGTCTGCCTCTCCTTCTTGGCCTTCCAGACATACTAATGGCCTGTAGCTGCACTAAGCTGGGATAGAACACCTGTAATTTTCTTCAGGTAGCTTTATATACTGTAACCAGACAAGCCTGCCTGTCAGTAGGAAGATAACAGGAACGGATCTAGCTGAACACTGTGAGCAGGACGCACTGCACTGAATGTAAATAGCAGGAACGGATCTAGCTAAACACTGTGAGCAGGACGCACTGCACTGAATGTAAATAGCAGGAACGGATCTAGCTGAACACTGTGAGCAGGACGCACTGCACTGAATGTAAATAACAGGAACGGATCTAGCTGAACACTGTGAGCAGGACGCACTGCACTGAATGTAAATAACAGGAACGGATCTAGCTGAACACTGTGAGCAGGACACACTGTACTAAATGTAAATAGTCTAGCTGCCTGACCGTGGTACTAATAGGATCAAAAAGAACACCTGTAATTTTCTTCAGGTAGCTTTATATACTGTAACCAGACAAGCCTGCCTGTCAGTAGGAAGATAACAGGAACGGATCTAGCTGAACACTGTGAGCAGGACGTACTGCACTAAATGTATATAGCAGGAACGGATCTAGCTGAACACTGTGAGCAGGACGCACTGCACTGAATGTAAATAGCAGGAACGGATCTAGCTGAACACTGTGAGCAGGACGCACTGCACTGAATGTAAATAGCAGGAACGGATCTAGCTGAACACTGTGAGCAGGACGCACTGCACTGAATGTAAACAGCAGGAACGGATGTAGCTAAACACTGTGAGCAGCACGCACTGCACTGAATGTAAATAGCAGGAACGGATCTAGCTGAACACTGTGAGCAGGACGCACTGCACTGAATGTAAATAGCAGGAACGGATCTAGCTGAACACTGTGAGCAGGACGCACTGCACTGAATGTAAATAGCAGGAACGGATCTAGCTGAACACTGTGAGCAGGACGCACTGCACTGAATGTAAATAACAGGAACGGATCTAGCTGAACACTGTGAGCAGGACACACTGTACTAAATGTAAATAGTCTAGCTGCCTGACCGTGGTACTAATAGGATCAAAAAGAACACCTGTAATTTTCTTCAGGTAGCTTTATATACTGTAACCAGACAAGCCTGCCTGTCAGTAGGAAGATAACAGGAACGGATCTAGCTGAACACTGTGAGCAGGACGTACTGCACTAAATGTATATAGCAGGAACGGATCTAGCTGAACACTGTGAGCAGGACGCACTGCACTGAATGTAAATAGCAGGAACGGATCTAGCTGAACACTGTGAGCAGGACGCACTGCACTGAATGTAAATAGCAGGAACGGATCTAGCTGAACACTGTGAGCAGGACGCACTGCACTGAATGTAAACAGCAGGAACGGATGTAGCTAAACACTGTGAGCAGCACGCACTGCACTGAATGTAAATAGCAGGAACGGATCTAGCTGAACACTGTGAGCAGCACGCACTGCACTGAATGTAAATAGCAGGAACGGATCTAGCTGAACACTGTGAGCAGGACGCACTGCACTGAATGTAAATAGCAGGAACGGATCTAGCTGAACACTGTGAGCAGCACGCACTGCACTGAATGTAAATAGCAGGAACGGATCTAGCTGAACACTGTGAGCAGGAAGCACTGTACTGAATGTAAATAGCAGGAACGGATCTAGCTGAACACTGTGAGCAGGACACACTGCACTGAATGTAAATAGTCTAGATAGAAGATAACAGGAACGGATCTAGCTAAACTGAATACAGTGTATATATATATATGCAACACCTGGGATGCATATATATACACAATACACTGTAAGTGCAGCTAACTGACTGACTGTTCTGCCTAATCTATCTAACTCAAATCAAATGACACTGTCTCTCTCTCTCTCTATCGCTCAGCACACCGGAACACACACTACACAGGGCCGCCGTGCAGGCGGCCTTATATAGTGTGGGGTGTGTACTAAATCCCCTGAGCCATAATTGGCCAAAGCCACCCTGGCTTTGGCCAATTACAGCTCTCTCTACTGACGGCGCTGTGATTGGCCAAGCATGCGGGTCATAGTGCATGCTTGGCCAATCATCAGCCAGCAATGCACTGCGATGCCGCAGTGAATTATGGGCCGTGACGCGCCACACGAATTTGGCGCGAACGGCCCATATCGTTCGCAATTCGACGGACGGTCGAACAGCCGATGTTCGAGTCGAACATGGGTTCGACTCGAACACGAAGCTCATCCCTATTGTTCAACATAAAGAACGGTACACGCCAAGGGTGTCCTCTGTCACCAATTATATTCAACCTGCTCATGGAACCTCTGGAGGAACACGTACGTTCCAACCCTGCAATTACGGGTTTAAAGATAGGTAAAGACAATAACATTTCCTACCTTGGGGTCCTGCTTACGCGTTCGGTCAAACACCTTTTTGCAGCTAATTTCAAACCACTCCTTCACAAACTGCGAACAGAAACCCAGTCAATAACAAAGCTAGAGTTATCTTGTGTAACAAGCCCCTGCTCGCTCAATTCCACTCTCCCGACACTCCTCTGCAGCTATAGAATCAGATAGCAGTTCGCAACATCTGATGGTTCGGTCATCCAATGGTCCAGGATTCGAACTACAGCTATGTGCCGGTCGAATCCAGTTGGGATAGCTCAGAACAAACACCAGGCAGGCTGTATGTAAGTTGAAACAGGAATCTCACTTTTTATTGATTACTCACAACACACTTTTATACACTTATACACACTTTTGAACACCCCGCCCCCAACAACCACTTTCCTATTGGTGAATTGTAAAGTACACTCGAGTCTTCACTCAGGTCCTCTTGTCCATGCAAATGAGGACTTGAAACAGGGTCAGCAGGGATTGGTCCGATAGCTTGAATCGGAGGACTGATATGTGTAATGACACTGAGAAGCCCCAGGGGGTAATTAAAGTACATAAACAAACAGTCAAACACAGAACAATGCCTTCCTTTCATACCATGGAGCCATCTGGAGGGGGTTAGCCTGAAAACAGGGCAGCAGATCCCCCCCACTGTGTAATAGAATCAAAGGAGAAATCCTTCAGTATTCTAAGCTTCATGACATCTTGGTCTGGCAGACTCGCAGCATTCAAAATGTTCTATCTGCCACAAATTATTTACTTATTCAGGACACTCCCCATTCCCATACCCAAGTATTTTTTCAAATCACTTCAAACACTACTCAATAACTGTATATGGAAAAACACCAAACCTAGAAGCGCACACTCGACACTCATGAAACATAAATCAGCGGGCCAATCAGTTTCCATTGATTTTGAGGACTATTACTTAGCGTCGACTCTGGATCAACTCACTGAATGGTTTCATTCAAACCCGAGTAAACTAGAACATGCACCATTACTGCGCCCAAATCTCTGTGGGTTGCTGCTGAGCACCCCCCTGGGTTCAAAAATACCATCAACACTGCCTCCCACCATGAAATCCTCAGTTAATGCATGGAAAAAGTTGGCCCACACAAACAACACCCTCCCCAACACACATACGATACCAATCCCTATTGAGTCTCTTCATCACCTATCACCTGACCTAACATTGTCCAGATGGTCCCAGCAGGGTGTCAAATCCATCCATGACTTATTAACAGGTTCCCGCCAAAAATCCTTTCCTCTTCTACAGCACAAATACAATTTGCCACAATCAGACCTATTCACGTATATTAGGGTCAAACACTGCATTGATAAACAACACTTCCCCATATATACGATACACCCCAAAGCATGGGAGTTCTTCACGTCCCCAACGCCAAAAAAAAGGGATATCTCTCTTTTATAATATTGTACATCACAAACTCAGATTCACTAAGGCAACTCCCCACGTTCACTGGGAGTCTGATTGGGGCAAATATATACAGAACACCAATGGCAACGTGCACTACACTCAATTTACGATGCAACTAAATGCTCGGCCCTATGGGAACTAGCCCAAAAATTGTCCCTCAGGTGGTGCTTAACCCCTTCAAAAATTGCTCTGTTCAGTAAAAATTCCCCAAACTCTTGCTGTAGATGCAAGTCAGCCAAGGGAGATATGTTTCACATATTCTGGCAATGCAACCATCTCCAAAAATATTGGAGAACTATTTTCCAAGTCCTGACAGATATTGCCAAGTGACCTATCCCCCTATCACCTGACTTGGCGATCTTAAACCTCAATATCGATTCTGTTCCACAGCCCCTCAGACATGTAACGACACACATCCTACTAGCTGCGAGACTGAATATAACCAGACTGTGGAAGACTGATAAGGCCCCCTCAGTGGAGCACACTCTCGAACTAGTCAACACTCATTACAGTTACAAACTAGCTATGGCTTCCAGCGGAAACCGTCTAGCTAAAGAACATAATCTGTGGTTACCATGGGTTCAATGGAACGGGCCCTGCTGTGAAATATTGTATCAAGAATTGTAATTACATGTTGAACAGGGGCAGAAATATTAGACCTTTGGTGGTGGTGGTGGTGTTGCCACAACACTGTAAACCCTCACAGTTACTCTTGGTGGGCGCAGGAATGGGCCCTGCTGTGAAATATTAGATCAAGAATTGTAATTACATGTCCCTGTTGAACTGGAGCAGAAAAATTGGGCCTTAGACACTGGTGCCACAACACTGCAACCCTTCACAGATGCTATAGTTGGAGCACAGGGATGAGCCCTGCTGCAAAGTATAGCATCAAAAATTGTAATTATATGCCCCTGTTAAACAGGGGCAGAAAAATTAAGCCTTAGCCACTGCTGCCACAACACTGCAACCCCTCACAGATACTATAGTTGGAGTGCAGGAATGAGCCCTGCTGCAAAGTATTGCATCAAAAATTGTAATTATACGCCCCTGTTAAACAGGGGCTGAACAATTGGGCCTTGGGCACTGGTGCTGGTGCCACAACACTGCAACCCCTCACAGATACTCTAGTTAGAGTGCAGGAATGAGCCCTGCTGCAAAGTACTGCATCAAAAATTGTAATTACACGCCCCTGTTAAAAAGGGGCAGAAAAATTGGGCCTTAGCCACTGGTGGCGGTGCCCAGAACCAAAAATGCTCTTACAAGCTATCAGCATGAAAATTGAGGAGGAAGAGGATTGTCACTCAGCATAACAGGATAGTCACTCAACATCAGCATAGGCAGTCTTGAAGGGATCTCACATTAAAAAAAATTATTCGGTTACATCAGCGTCAGGTGCTTGGTAGCTGGTGATCCAAGACTGATTCGTTTTTATGAAGGTCAGCCGATCGACCGATTCGGTGGACAGGCGCACCCTGTGATCGGTTACAAAGCCTCCAGAAGCACTGAATGTGCATTCCGAAAGAACGCTGGATGCATAACAGGCCAGCAGCTCAATTGCATACTGTGCAAGCTCTGGCCAGTGATCCATCCTCAAGACTCAGTAACTCAGAGGATTTTCAGTGGGAAAGGTGTCCAAGTCTGATCTTGCCCCTAGGTATTCCTGCACTATGTGAATCAGACGCTGGCGATGGTTGCTGGAACTGATCATACCTTGGGGCTGCGGACTAAAAAATTGTCTGAACGCATCGGTCAGATGGCCACCTTCTCCACCGCTCCTTCTGTGACTGACCGAAGCCTCAGCAATACGTTGTCCAATAGGACCAGGAAATTGTAACCTCCCAGGCTCTGGAAACGCGTTGCACAAACCTTTCTGCAAAGCCACCCGAAGATGTTTCATCCTCTGCTCCCTCTGCGACGGCAAGATAAGGTCCGCAACCTTACCCTTGTAACGTGGATCAAGGAGGGTTGCGAACCAGTAATCATCACCCCCCTTGATACCATGAATACGAGGATCCTTCCGCAGGCTTTGCAGGATCAGGGAGGTCATGCAGCATAGGTTTGCTAAGGAATTCGGTCCAGAGTCCTCTGGGTCACTAAGGACGACATGATCCGCAGCCACCTCCTCCCAGCCATGTACAAGTTCATGGTTTTCTTCGGACTGCAAATGATCCCTTGAAGACTGCTGCTGATGCTGAGTGCCAGGCTCCACCTCCATGCTGACACAATCCTCCTCCTCTTCCTCCTCGTCCTCTTCCTCTGTGATCGGCAGGCACGCAGGAACACTGTCTGTATAAAGAGGGCCTTGAGAGGTAAGGAAGTCCTCCTTTTCCTCCCTCTGTTCTGTCTCAAGTGCCCTGTCCATTATTCCACGCAGCGTGTGCTCCAACAGGTGGACAAGAGGGACAGTGTCACTGATGCATGCAGTGTCACTGCTCACCATCCTCGTGGCCTCCTCAAATAGTGACAGGACAGTGCATGCATCCCTGATCATAGCCCACTGGCGTGGGTAAAAAAAAAACAAGCTCCCCTGACCCTGTCCTGGTGCCATAGTTGCATAGGTACTCATTGAGGGCCCTCAGCTGAGTGTGCAGTCGCTGCAGCATGGCCAACATTGAGTTCCACCTGGTGGGCATGTCACCGATTATGCGGTTCTTGGGCAGATTAAATTCCTTTTGGAGATCAGCCAGCCGAGCACTGGCATTATATGACCTGCAGAAATGCACAGACTTTCCTGCCTCAGGACATCCTGTAAGCCCGGGTACCTGCCCAAGAACTGCTGCACCACCAAGTTAAGGATGTGAGCCAAACAGGGCACATGGGTCAGTTGTCCCTGTCAGAGGGCGGAGAGGAGGTTAGTTCCATTGTCACAAACCACCATTCCTGGCTTAAGCTGGTATGGTGTCAACCACCTCTGAACCTGCCCCTGCAAGGCTGAAAGAATCTCTGCCCCAGTGTGGCTCCTGTACCCCAAGCACACCACCTCAAGCACCGCATGGCACCTTTTTGCCTTCGTGCTTGCGTAGCCCCTTGAACACCTACGGAGCACCGTTGGTTCCGAGGACAAATCAGCACAGGAAGAGGCCATGGAGGAAGAAAAAGAAGTGGGGGTGGAGGAGAGAGGTGTGGCAGAATCACCACTAGTAGAATTTTGGAGGCGTGGTGGCGGAACAACCTCCAACACTACTGTACCCTGTCCTGCATCCTTCCCAGCTGAGAGAAGAGTCACCCAGTGCACGGTGAAAGATAGGTAACATCCCTGTCCATGCCTGCTGGACCATGAGTCAGCGGTAATATGCACCTTGCCGCTGACCGCCCTGTCCGGCAAGTCCAAGACATTGCCTTCCACATGCCGGTAGAGAGCCAGAATTGCCTTCCATGAGAAAAAGTAGCGTTTGGGAACCTGCCACTGAGGAACCGCACATTCCACAAATTCATGGAAGGGGCAGAGTCTACCAACTGAAAAGGCAGCAGTTGAAGTGTTAGCAATTTAGCCAAGCTAGCATTCAATCGCTGGGCATGTGGATGGCTGGGAGTGAACTTCTTTCGGCGGTGCAGCAGCTGGGGCAGGGAAATTTGCCTGGTACAATCTGAAGTTGGTGTACCGATAGCAGATTGCCCGCAAGTACTTGGCTGTGACACACCTAATTCTACAACTTCATTCCTCTCAGTGCAGGTTTCAGAGAGGACTGAAGATATAGTGGGGTTGGAGATTCCAGCTGATGAGGAGGAAGGAGAGGTCTGCTTTGTTCTTTGGTGTGGGTGTTTTAGCTACTCTTGCCAACGAACTGCATGGCAGGTCGACATATGTCTGGTCAAGCATGTCGTGCCCAATTTGGTGATGTTTTGGCCACGTGAGATACGCTTGAGAAATATGTTGCAAATAGCAGCAGTGGGATCTGATGCACTCGTCCCAAAAAAGGCCCACACCAAAGAACTTTTGGAATAATGCACAGAGACAGCAGCCCCCTGCACATGCGGAGCTCTACAGTGTGATGCAGATGGTGTGCTGCCCTTAAGCTGGCCCCTGGAGGGCATCCTGCCTCGTTGGAGATGTGCCTCCTCCTCCTACTCCTCTCTCCTATCACGCACCCACGTGGAGTCAGTGACTTCCGCATCATCCCCTTACCTCCTCATTACTGGAGCAAGCTGGCAGTATGCTGCAGCTGGGGGAACATGACTGCCAGATTGCTGTCCTTCTTGGGCACCCTGTATCTCTGGGCTCACGTTACTGCCTTCCTCTAGCTGGGTACCATATTCAGAGCCTTCAAAACACTGGGCATCCTCCTGGAGCATGTACCCAACACTGTGGTCAAACAGTTCGGGTGACATGGTGGGGCTAGGGAAGGAGTGGCTAATGCCATTGAGCCGAGGGAAGAGGCCACGTTGGCAGCTGCTTTGCCAGACAAAGTACCCTGAGCCTGGGTGAGAGAGGATGAGGAGGATGAGGACGGCTTGGTCATCCACTCTACCAAGTCTTCCGCATGTTGCGGCTCAACACAGCCAGCTGCCGAAAAAAAGGACAAGCGTGTCCCACGGTTAGATGCTGATGAGGATGCACCGTGTCCACGACCAGCACTGTTGCCTCTAGACACAGAGCCTGCTTTCCCTCTTTTATTGGCTTTTGACTGTCTGCCTCTCCTTCTTGGCCTTCCAGACATACTAATGGCCTGCAGTGAGATGTAGCTGCACAAAGCTGGGATGTATATATATACTGATTATACTGCAGCTAGCAGAATCAAATGCCTGCCTGTAATATTATTAGTATGAGAACACCAGCAATTGTCTTCAGGTAGCTTTAGGTGCACACTGTGCAGAGGACACAGTATACTAACTGTAAATACTGTAGCTGCCTGCCTGTGGTATTAATAGAATCAGAACACCAGCAATTGTCTTCAGGTATCTTTAGGTGCACACTGTGCAGAGGACACAGTACACTAACTGTAAATACTGCAGCTGCCTGCCTGTGGTACTAACAGGATGAGAAGAACACCAGCTATTGTCTTCAGGGAGCTTTAGGTGCACACTGTGCAGAGGACACAGTACACTAACTGTAAATACTGCAGCTGCCTGCCTGTGGTATTAATAGGATCAGAACACCAGCAATTGTCTTCAGGTTGCTTTAGGTGCACACGGTGCAGAGGACACAGTACACTAACTGTAAATAGTGCAGCTGTCTGCCTGTGGTATTAATAGGATCAGAACACCAGCAATTGTCTTCAGGTAGCTTTAGGTGCACAGTGTGCAGAGGACACAGTACACTAACTGTAAATACTGCAGCTGCCAGCCTGTGGTATTAATAGGATCAGAACATCAGCAATTGTCTTCAGGTAGCTTTAGGTGCACACTGTGCAGAGGACACAGTACACTAACTGTAAATACTGCAGCTGCCTGCCTGTGGTATTAATAGGATCAGAACAACAGCAATTGTCTTCAGGTAGCTTTAGGTGCACACTGTGCAGAGGACACAGTGCACTAACTGTAAATACTGCAGCTGCCTGCCTGTGGTATTAATAGGATCAGAACATCAGCAATTGTCTTTAGGTAGCTTTAGGTGCACACTGTGCAGAGGACAAGTACACTATCTGTAAATACTGCAGCTGCCGGCCTGTGGTATTAATAGGATCAGAACAACAGCAATTGTCTTCAGGTAGCTTTAGGTGCACACTGTGCAGAGGACACAGTACACTATCTGTAAATACTGCAGCTGCCTGCCTGTGGTATTAATAGGATCAGAACAACAGCAATTGTCTTCAGGTAGCTTTAGGTGCACACTGTGCAGGGGACACAGTACACTAACTGTAAATATTGCACCTTCCTGCCTGTGGTACTAATAGGATCAGAAGAACAACAGCAATTTTCGTCGGGTAGCTTTAGGTGCACACTGTTCAGAGGACACAGTACACTAACTGTAAATACTGCGGGGGCGTGGCCAAGGCAGGCATGTGAGAGGACGCATCTCCCACAGCTCCCAGCAGTGATCCGGTAACCGATCCTCCCCCAGCCCACTTACCGACTTTATTTTGCCCTATGCAGCACGGGCACGATCCTGAGACCCCAGGGGATCATCCGCCGGCACTCTGCACTAGAGGAAAGTTCCGAAAAGGACAGATTGAGATGACGGGCCTGGAGATCCAAGATGGCGCCGCGGCGTCTTCAGCGAAACACACACCGCGCGGACAGGACAGGCAGAAGGACTCTTGGCCTAAAGCAAGTAAGACACCTAAAACCACTGGTAAAGACGCCCCCAGAGACATGATTTATTATACTCAGAAAATAGCTGGGGCATTGGGAACAGAGCAATCATCTAGCCAGGCTGGGACACATGCTATGCAGGCAGACATCACACAGGCTCCCTGGGGAGAGGAGGAGGGGGAGCAGTCGGCCCTTGAATCTGGGGAACCACAAAGCTCAGCGGACCCGGACGCCACACAGCCTACTCTAGCTGACATACTCAGAGCTGTGAACAACTGCACAGCTTCAGTTAACACTTTGAAGGAGCAGTTTGGGGGTCTGAGAGAAGATGTGTCATTACTGAGGCAAGACATGCAAAAGATACGTGAACGCACCACGGCTGTGGAAAGCAGAGTCAGTGACATGGAAGACCAGCTACCACCTTTGACACAGGATACCAGAACAGCACTGCAATTAGCCAGGGATGCATGCGATCATGCAGAGGATTTGGAAAATCGCTTAAGGCGAAACAATGTCCGCATAGTGGGGTTGCCTGAGAAAGTGGAGGGCAGGGACCCCACCACCTATGTTGAAAACTGGCTAATGGAACTTTTTGGGAAAAATGCATTCTCCCCATTGTTTGCGGTGGAACGTGCCCACAGAGTGCCCTCACGCCCTCCTCCACCAGGGGGCCCTCCAAGATCCATTCTTGCAAGAATTTTACATTACAAGGATAGAGAAGCAGTGTTGAGACATGCTCGTGAGAAGGCAAATGTCCTCCATAATGGTGTTCGGGTGTCTTTCTATCCGGATTTTTCGGCAGAAGTCCAGAGGCGCAGAGCTAAATTCACAGACGTGAAACGCAGACTGCGACTTCTGCAACTCCCATACGCCATGTTATATCCGGCGAAGCTTCGGATTGTGGTGAGAGGCCAAGCACAATTCTTTGAATCTGCTAAAGACGCCTCAGTCTGGTTGGATAGAAATGAGCAGGCATTGAAACGGCAGGCTCCACAAGAAGAAGATTGACAAGACTAAATCGGATACTTGCAGAAGACTGGGACACTAGAAACAATCGTTTTGTTTCCCTTTTTTTTTTTTTTTTTTTCTCTAGATGGGCAACCAGAGTATACCTCATTTTCTATTTCCAGTGTTGTCAGATGTTCCTTGGCTGGGGGACTGAATATTCCTAAGCAGTGCAATGAGAGCGAATTGGATTAAAAGTCGAACTTACAAATGATTGTTTCCAGTAAAAAAGAGCGATGTACTGTCGCATGCGTTGCTAAAGTTGCCATGTTGGCAGAATGTGCAGTTTATAGCACAAGAAAGTTTTCCTTTTCATCACCCCCAATTGAAGCGGGGAAAGTTTTAGCAATAAGAGTTACAAGCAGAGAGAAGAATATCTCAACAGGACACAACTACTTCAACCTTACGGCAAACCTAGCAGAACCTCGCTACAGAAGTGAATACCCAAAGTACCGGTCAACACTACTTACCTACCAGCGGACATGGCGGACATCCCACTAGTATCCTGGAACGTTCGGGGATTGCATTCCCCGCTGAAGCGCACCATGATTCGCATGTGCCTGAAGAAGTACTTTCCCGGAATTCTTTGCTACCAAGAAACCCACTTGACTGCGGACACTGTGAGCTTCCTGAGATACTCCTGGGTGGGAAAGGCCTATCACTCCACGCACACCTCCTATTCCAGGGGGGTGAGCGTGTTGGTCCATGGTAACCTGGACTTTGAAGAAATTGCACATGAAATTGATAGTGAAGGTCGATATGTTTTTCTTCATTGCAGGTTGGGCACATTGACTTGTGTGCTGGCGGTAGTATATATTCCCCCCCCTTCACGGCGGCGGTGCTTAGGTCCCTGCTGACATTTATGGATGGCAGGCCTGACGCACCGTTGTTGGTAACGGGGGACTTTAACTGCTGCTTAAATCCAGTGGAAGATAGACACCCAGGACCCGGAGCCTCTGCCCTCTCCAGGGTTACCCCCCTGGCGCGGTTGTTGCAAGAGGTGGGCTGGGTGGATGTCTGGAGACATAGGAACCCAGGAGTGAGACAATTTACATGCTTTTCCAAAACTCATGGTTGTTTATCTAGAATTGACCTGGGGGTGTGCAGCTTAAACATGCTCCCGTTTGTTTCTGATATGATACATAGGCCCCGTAGTGTATCCGACCACTCACCAGTGGTTATACGGCTTATAATTGCCCCAATAGCTACACTACCTAAAGCCCCTTGGAAGTTCAATGCTTTTTGGTTGAAACTGTTCCGCTCACATGAGGGGATAGTTGGGAGCATGTGTGAGTTTTTCCGCACCCAGGATCCAAATGAATCGATAATTGGGCAATGGGATGCCTTCAAGGCATATTTGAGGGGTGTGTTAATAGCTGAAATGAATAAGGTTAAACAGGACTCTTCCGCACTTAAAAATGAACTGGAAACCAAGGTACAGGAGATGGAACAGTTATATGTCACGGATCCTTCTGATTCGACCAGGGAGGCATGGCAGGCAGCTCTCTCTGCATACCAACAGCTGCTATCCTCCTCGGCCGATAAGAAGAGATTCTTTGCTAAGCAGGCGTTTTTTGAGGAGGGCGAGAAAACAGGCCGCATACTAGCGAGAATCGCAAACTCGTACCAGAAGTCCCCAACTATAGGTGCTATCAGGACTAAAACGGGTAACATAGTTAACACGCCTGAGAAAGTGATGCAGGAACTAAACACTTTTTATGAAGATTTGTATAAGCCGGGTACATCTTATACATCTGAGGAGTTAGAACAATACTTAGAACAGATAGATTTCCCTAGATTAAACAAAGATCAGAGAGAGCTCTTGGAGATTCCTCTTACAGTGGAAGAACTACAGGATGCTGTTGGATCTTTTCCTAACTGCAAAGCGCCCGGGGAAGACGGAATCCCCATAGAAATATACAAACAGTATCCTACTGAATTATTGCCCCAGTTGCTTAAAGTCTTTAATAGAGCCTGGGAGGAAGGCCGTCTACCAGCATCAATGTCAAAGACCAATATTGTTTTGCTGCTCAAGCCTGGTAAGGATCCAGTAGATCCAGGGGCGTATCGCCCGATTTCTTTGCTACAGAGTGACGTGAAAATATTAGCGAAAGCTCTGGCCATTAGACTAAATGGAGTTATTACTTTGATTGTCCATGGAGACCAAGCTGGTTTTATGCCCAACAAATCGACGGCAGTCAATTTGAGAAGGCTATTCCTTAACATGCAATCCAAAGCAGACAATATGGGTTCCAGGGCCTTGCTGTCATTGGATGCCACTAAGGCATTTGACAGCATAGACTGGAATTATCTGTGGTCGGTCTTGCAGAGTTTCGGATTCGGCCCCCGGTATGTCTCTTGGGTTAGGCTCCTTTATAGCCAGCCGGAGGCCGCTGTGAGGGTTGCAGGCTACCTATCCCCAAGTTTTGTGTTGAGGAGGGGTACAAGGCAGGGATGTCCCCTGTCTCCCCTCCTCTTTGCACTGGCTATTGAGCCTTTGGCGATCGGGATCAGGGCAAATCTGGGCATTACGGGCTTCTGCTACGGTGACATGCAGGAAAAAATTATGTTGTATGCTGATGATACCATGCTCCTACTTGGTGACACTGGCCCCTCCCTCCAAGAGGCCATGTCGACCATATCTAAATTTGGGAAGTTCTCTGGCCTTCACATAAATTGGTCGAAGTCTGCCCTTCTCTTATTGGATGGAGATGATTCACAGGAGGTCTGCGCCACTTGCCCCATCCCGATTGCCACTACTTTCAAATATTTGGGGATTCAAATTACGTCCCAGCCCCGAGACTTTATACATCTAAATATATTTCCACTCCTACAGCGTTTTAGAGACAAAATTAAGACATGGAACTCTCTTTTAATGTCAGTAGCAGGTAGAGTAAATTTAGTGAAAATGATTCTCATGCCCCAGTTACTTTATTTTCTACACAATACCCCTATGGTTATCCCCTTAAAAATATTTCACATAGTCAATGCCATTTTCCGAACCCTTATTTGGAAAAATGGTCCAGCCCGGATCAAATTAGAACACCTACAGAGACCCAAGGACTGCGGTGGATTGGCATTGCCCAATCCATGGCTGTACTACCTGGCCTCCCAACTGCAGCATCTGATTGGTACATTCGTCCCGTCACACAACTCATCCCACAGGCTAATGATCCATACAGTAGGTAAGGGACCGATACACATGGCTTTAGAGGCATTGGCCTTCACTAAACCACATAAAAAATACCCAACGTTTAGCCTAATTCAAAAGGTGTGGAATAAGTCCAAATATCTCCAAAACGTAGATGGATATACAGAATATAGTCCCATTTGGCACAATGACAAATATGGGGAACTAGCTAAATTACAATGCGGAACTCGTTGGAAGCAGTTTGGAATCACTCATATCAAGCATATATTCAGGGAAGGTGTGTTGCGAACATTTGCTGATCTAAAAGAAGCGTATAACCTGCCAGCATCAATGTTATTCTATTATATGCAACTTAGACACGCATATACACGCATAGACACAGGGCCGCTCCTCGGAGTGGCACTTGTCCCCGACCCCGGTTTTCAACCTTCTGGAGGATGCTGGCTCATCTAAAGGATTTATCTCTCAATGCTATGCCATCCTGTTGCAATCCGTGATGAGACGTCATCCCCTGAGGGTGAGGGAGAGGTGGGAGGCAGAGGTGGGACAGCTAGACCAGGATCAGTGGGAGGAGATCTTTCAGGCAGTGAACCAATGTTCACTTAATGTGTCACAAAAACTCACCCAACTATATATTCTATTGAGAACATATTATACTCCGCACAGATTACATCTAATGAACAGGCTGACGGAACCAACATGTACTAGGTGTAAACGGGAACACGGAGATCTGATTCATATGCTGTGGAGATGCCCCAAGTTGCATACGTACTGGGCAGGAGTGGTTCAAACTATTAACTCAATCTTTAATGTGGGTCTTCCACAGGACCCTAGAGCGTGTCTCTTGGGTGCTCTGGAGGAATACGAATGGGAAGGTCACAACAGAGAAGCTGTACATAGAGTACTCTTTCAGGCCAGAAGGCTGATTATGACTCACTGGAAGTCCGATAGGTCACCGACTGTTAAGGAGTGGACTGAAAGTATTAACACAACTCTAAAAATGGAAAAATTGATTTACCAACATAGAGGTAGCATGCAAAAATTTGAAAAAATATGGGGTCCATGGTTAGATGTACCGGGATTGGCACCTATGGAACTGGTATATGACAGGTTGTTAGGTAATAATGCCGGGTGAGACCTGGATAGAGGTTGACTGTGATTAGAATAACCTTTTAACAATGTTATATGGAGATTGTTACTCTACTATTGGATTATGTGTAGCACAAGAGGTGATGTGTAAACCTGGCTACAATGCTTGTAATGCTTTCCCTGCAAACTCAATAAAACCTTGTTGGATTAAAAAAAAAAAACTGTAAATACTGCAGCTTCCTGCCTGTGGTATTAATAGGATCAGAAGAACGCCAGCAATTTTCTTTAGGTAGCTTTAGGTGCACACTGTGCAAAGGACACAGTACAATAATGCCCCGTACACACGGTCAGACTTTGTTCAGACATTCCGACAACAAAATCTTAGGATGTTGGCTCAAACTTGTCTTGCATACACACGGTCACACAAAGTTGTCGGAAAATCCGATCGTTCTGAACGTGGTGACGTAAAACACGTACATCTGGACTATAAACGGGGCAGTGGCCAATAGCTTTCATCTCTTTATTTATTCTGAGCATGCGTGGCACTTTGTCTATCGGATTTGTGTACACACAATCGGAATTTCCGACAACGGATTTTGTTGTCGGAAAATTTTATATCCTGCTCTCAAACATTGTGTGTCGGAAAATCCGATGGAAAATGTGTGCTGGAGCCTACACACGGTCAGAATTTCCGACAACAAGGTCCTCTCACACATTTTCCGTCGGAAAATCCGACCGTGTGTACGGGGCATAACTGTAAATACTGTAAAAACACCTGCCTGCCTGTCAGTATATAAGGAAGAGAATAACAAGACTGGATCTAGCTAAACTGAAAACAGTGTATATATAAATATACAACACCTAGTATAAATATATATATACACAATACAGTGTAAGTGCAGCTAACTGACTTGCCTGCCTACTCTAGCTAACTTAAATCAAATGACACCGTCTCTCTGTCTATCCGCCGCCACAACACACTACACAAGGTCGCCACGCAGGCGGCCTTATATAGTGTGGGGCGTGTACTAAACCCCCTGAGCCATAATTGGCCAAAGCCACCCTGGCTTTGGCCAATTACGGCTCTCTGTACAGACGGCGCTGAGATTGGCCAAGCATGCGGTTCATAGTGCATGCTTGGCCAATCATCGCCAAGCAATGCACTGCCATGCCGCAGTGAATTATGCGCCGTAATGCGCCACTTTAATTTGGTTCGAACGGCACATAACATTCGCAATTCGACAATTGAACATGGGTTCGACTCGAAGCTCATCCCTAGTCACCAGTATGGTATTTGTAAATTGAAATCATATCCCCTCTCAAGCATATCTTCTCCAAAAAAATACGTAAGCAGCTTGGCATTGCATTCCATTACTAAACCTGTCATCTACTAGGACCCCTAGGTCCTTTTCCATCCTTGATTCCCCCAGAGGTTCTCACCCCCTTGAGTAGATTACATTCGTATTTTTGCCACCCAAATACATTATTTTACATTTTTCCACATTAAACCTCATTTGCCATGTAGTTGCCCACCCTATTCATTTGTTCAGATCTACTTGCAAGGTTTCCACATCCTGCGGAGAAGTTATTGCCCTGCTTAGCTTAGTATTGTCCACAAATACAGAGATCTTCAAGGTCGTTTTAGAACAAATGAAATAGGATTGGTCCCAGGACAGAACCCTGGGGGCAGGGCCGCTGATAGACATCATGGGGCCCCATACAGCCTACATGACGGGAGACCCCCTTTAGCCCCACCCCTGGTCCCTCCTTTAGCCCCATCCCTGGCCACGCCCCTATTCCAAGAGACTAGGGTATACCAAGAGGCTAGTGTATACAGAGAGGCTAGAGTATATAGACAGGCTAGAGTATATAGACAAGCTAGTGTATACAGAGAGGCTAGTGTATAAAGAAAGCACTCCCCCCCTCCACCAATTTAACACAACTAGAGGATGATCAAATGAAATGGAATCAGTATACAGAGGTTTACTTCTGAGAAGTATTAAAGGACCACTTTAACCACAGTGACCACTTCAGTTATTTGAGTGGTCATGGTGGTAATAGTCAGTATGTGAGATAGTATGAATATACTTAGGTGGTCTAATAATTGGCTTCTGTCTAACAGGGAGAGCTGCACAGAGATCAAAATTTGGCCGATCCCTGCTAAACTGAATTTTGATGTGTGTGTGTACCCTGCTTTACCTAATTCCTTGCTTCAGCGGGCTTCTTCCAGCGCTGACTGGTTCCCCACATTGCTTGTGTATGTTTTACTGACTATCCTCAGTTGCTCACACTCCAGCCCCCTTATAATACCATACAGGGGTAATGTTCCTGTATGGTATGTGATGAGGCTGTGGTTTTGGTGAAGGAAGAGAACACTGCAGCTGGCTGTAGCATGGAAACAGGTAGGTAAAAGAGTCTATCCCCCCCCCCCCCACATTGCAAGATTGGACTTTAATTAATTTCATCGAGATGGGCTGTATTATATACAGTATATATGTATACACATTCTTTGCAGTTAATGCTCAATTTTATGAATATGTTAGGAATATATTGGGACTTTTCAGGTGTTACATAAATATATTCTAATCTATATACACATATATTAAAAATAATGATTTTGTAAAATGCATCTGAGTGTAGTACCTGAAAAGTCCCATTATATTCCTAACGTATTCAGGCGTTTTACTTTCACTTTCACCATATCTCTCCTGCTGAGGTAAAGTGCAAGTTTACAGCACAGATTTAAATGGAGACAGAACAATGGTGACTCACAGGAGAATAATGCAATCTGTCATCTGTTATCTTGCCTTGAGGAGAGCTCAGGTATGTTGACCTGCTTGCTCTGTTTTTCCCAAGGAGGGGGGAGGGAGGCTAGGATGCTGACAGGAACACAAGTCTGCTCCTCTCTTATCCTATAGACCCCAGGGGTGTCTTATCTGAGCAATGACGATATCCAGGCTCCTGGAGTGAGACTCTCCTCCTCCCTCGGTCAGCCCTGTGCAGTCACAGACTTTTTTTTTATTTTTTAATCTGAACTCTGTTCAGATTGCCAGTCCCCACCTACTGGCCTGGCCCAGTACAACAGGGCCAGTTATATTAGCTTATCAGTGGCCCTGCCTGGGGACCCTACATTCCACCCCTGACCATTCCGAGTACTCCCCATTTATCACTACCATCTGAACTCGAGGGTACTCGAGAGGGTTAAACCCAGGAGCCGCCAGGCATTTACGAAAGACTGCTGCAAATTTAAAACTTAGACAGACACAAGTCATCTGAGTGCAGGAACAGGGCACAACTGGTCAGCGGTTGTACCAGAACAAACTGTTCCAAAGCAAGCACCAGACAAAAACAGGGACCATTGCCCCAAAAAAGCTCCACCCCCACACCTTTGCCACTCTGGTCCATCAAATCCAAATCTTGACCGACGATGCAGAACAAGAAACGTCCCCTTCCATCAACCCCCCTAGCCACCCGTTTTTGAAGGGATGACCAGTTCGCTAATGCGAAGGTCCCCAAAAAAAGCCAAGAGAAAAGCTGCCCTGAACAACGTTTGTTCATTAGAGGATGAGCAAACCCGTGTAACTGTCCCAAGATAGCACGTAGTACTGAAAGAGACAACGGGCGCCGGGAATCGCCTGTTCGGCTACCCTTACAATACACTTTCATTGCTTGTCGGACTGCAAACACCTTAGTAAAATCCTGCACCCCAAGCAATTTAAAACAAAAAGGCCAAGCCCGCAAATTTTCTATCCACCTCGGACACCGATACATCCCTCTCGAAATTTCGACTCGCCAAATAAAGGTCCAACAAAGAAAAATTCACCCCAGGGTCCCTACCTCCTTCAATAAAGAGATCCATTCCTTCCAGTCCCTTGAGTATGCCTCCCAAGTTGCAGCACTCAACGAAACCCGAATCAATCCAGCGGCTACTCCAAAGCGATCCTCCAAAGCCGCCAGGGACAAGGCATCCCATGCTGCTCTGCTGCCGATGCCAACGTGCAAAACTCGTCCCACTGAAATCGAGACAAAGCATCTGCCACTTTGTTGCAAACTCCCGGATTATGTACAGCATAGATGAAAGCATTTTGGCGAAGACAGAGCAAAACAAAATGTCACAAAAGGAGCACCACTGGTGGAGAACAGGCCGATGTAGAATTAATCGCTGACACCACACCCATATTATCACAGTGAAAGTGAACCTTTTTGATGCGAAACGCCTCCCCTTATATCTCAACCACCAAGACAATCGGAAACAGCTCCAACAGTACTAGGTTTTTGAGAAAACCGGCCAAACGCCAGTCTTCTGGCCACCCCTCCGCACTCCATTGCCCCTGAAAATATGCTCTGTAGCCAGCTGAACCCACCGCATCTGTAAACAAAACTAAGTCTGCGTTGCTAATGGGACCAGCCATCCAAAGCAAGCTTCCTTTAAGAGATCCCATCCAAAGCGAGCGTCCTATTAGAGATCCCAAATCTTAGGCTCGGAGCTCTCCGGTCAGAAGGATATGGTGCTGCCGGGCACCAACACCTGAAGTCGCAGCTGCCAACCGGCGGCTGAAAATCCTGCCCATCGGAATAATCTGACAAGCAAAATTCAGCTTAACCAGTAACGACTGCAATAGTTGAACTTTTCGATGACCATAGGCCTCCCTGACCTCCTTTCGCAGCACCACCAATTCATCAAACGGTAGCCGGCATTCCATGACCAACGAATCAGTCGTAATGCCAAGAAAAAACAGCTCTGTCGTAGGACCTTCTGTCTTGTCTGGAGCCAACGGAATACCGAAGCTTTCTGATATATGCTGTAACGTCCCCAAAAGAAACACGCAAATCTTAGAATCCGGTGGTCTGATGCAAAGAAAGTCATCCAAATAATGGATGACAGAGTTCACACCCGACACATCCCTCACCACCCATTCCACAAAGTCCACCTATCTGTTTTTTTTTTTTTTTGAGTTCATTCACAAACTTTTCTTCTCAGCATTACATACTCACATATTGTGTGTAATATGTCCGTCTGTGTCAGATTTCGTCGGAAAGAATAACTTATATTATTCACTGCAGGCGGTTTCCATCTTCATTGTGGGCATTAGAAGCCCACAAGCATTTATTTCCTGGATGTGGTGTATGCTGTGCTCCCAGCATTCACCGCTCGTTCCCGCACATGCTCAGTGGCATCCTGGGAAGCCTGAGACTAGCTCCCAGGAGTCTGGGAGAGGCTAGAAACAATCCTACTCCCACGGGAAGAGAACCAGGAAGTGCAAAGAAGAATAGAAAAATAAAAGGTAATTAGGGCGATTTAAATTTTTTTAAACGGCATGTCAGCATCTAGGCAAGGAAGAGAATACATACAGATATTGTTCAAAATTTGGGTGGAACCCCGCTTTAAAACAGCGGCAAGCAAATGATTGCCAGATATATGGTATACTCCGTGCTCAGGAAAAATAAAGGTTACAGCCCCCCCGTTAGGTTCCCAAGGGAACTTACATAAAATGAAAGGAAAAAATTGGGGTATGCTGCTCTATGCTATTATACCAAATGGTGTAGACAAGGTTAAAAATAAGTAACCTCCCACTAGTGGAGGCAATAAAACCTATGCTTTTGGAGCTAGGTGTGTGTGAATGTGTCCATACATGATAGATATAAAAGAGTAATATGACAGAAAACCGTGCCAAGTAAAAAATCGTGCCAAGTAAAAAGAAAGAGTGCCACAAACACGTAACAATTCACAAGTGGTCTTAATAGGGGGCTATGGGTGTGGGGACCCCAATAGCCTAGCACCATACACGAGGTCCTCCTAGATTCCATCAACGGGCGGTATTTTTATACTCGTTGCAACCGGGCCTGTTCCGTGTTGTGCAGTGAGTATAGGTCCCACTCAGGATACCCTCGGGAGGGGAGAAATAAGTTTTACACAACTCGTTTTTCTCTTAAGTAGTTGAGAATAAGCGGACTAAGAAATCCTTTAACAGGGTATTTAATAAAGCGGTAAATAATTGCTCGACATATCTCTGTCAAAAGTATGAAGCGAAAGAAGGAAAAAATAAATGAACAAATAAATAAACAAAGAAATAATTCCACAATGATGTGAATCTAAGTCGGCGTCACTACATGAATGTTACGCTGATTAAGGCCAGCTGGCAATTGCTCACTGACGTGGAAAAAAAAAAAAAAAAAAAGAAAGAGTGCCTGTTTGCATATATAAACAGATTATATATATATATATATATATATATATATATATATATACATATATATATATATATATATATATATATATTCTCTCATCAAACAAAAAAGTGAAAAAATCTGTAATGTATAGCCATATCTAGTAAACCAGGATTATGAACTAATATCATATATATAAAATGAAAGTGCTAATATCAGTGAGACCTCCAAAGTGACATGGCAAAAAGAACATAGATTATATACTCGAGTATAAGTCGATCCAAGTATAAGTCGAGGCCCCTAACTTATATTGCAAAAAATCTGTGCTAACCCCAAAATTGCTATCTTATTTAAAACGTGATGTGGGTTCAAAAGTGAACAGCAGAATATTTCCACACAATTCTGCACATATAAAGTGAAATTATTTTCTTTAGATTACAAAAAATATATAAATAAACAATAAACTATCCAGTGAGTGAAATGAGACAAATGACAAAAAGTGTTGCAACCTTAAAAAAAAAAAAACGGAATTTTCAGTTTTAGCAATATGGTAACTATATTCAGGTGTGCTACTAATGTCACAAACAATCGGACTGAGGGAGCTCCCTCAGCCTGGATGTGTATGTGAATTAGACCTTTGAGCAACAATAGTAAAAAAAAAAAAAATAACAACATAAATGTTGGGTATTGCGCCTTCCAGTGAGGTAATATGTGAATGATTACAATGTAGCAAAAAAGTCCACTGAAGGAATATATAGTTGAAGGAAGGCAAAGAAAGAAAGCCCTGCAACATAAATATATATGTGTATGCTTCCTGGGTAAATGAATTCTTTCTCTGTGAACCAGACACTTAGATAGAATAAGAAAAGGTGTCCGCTTACCAGATCCGTGGGACCCCTATCACGGAGGTAAGCGGCCACCTTTTCTCATTCTATCACAAGTGTCTGGTTCACAGAGAGAGGATTAATTTACCCAGGAAGCATACACATATATATTTATGTTGCAGGGCTTTCTTTCTTTGCCTTCCCCTAACTAGATATTCCTTCAGTGGACTTTTTTGCTACATTATAATCATTCACATATTACCTCATTGGAAGGCGCAATACCCAACATTTGTGTTGTTATTTTTTTTGTTATTTACTATTGTTGCTCAAAGGTATAATTCAGATACACACCCAGGCTGAGGGAGCTCCCTCAGTCCGATTGTTTGTGACATTAGTAGCGCACCAGAATATAGAAACCCCTAATTTACTACAAAAAAAATGGGAAAAACTTATTGACCCGAGTATAAGACAAGGGTGAGAAATGCAGAGGGTTAACAATGCCCATCTGTAGCTGCATGCCTCCCTGTGTCCTGTGCAGCCTACCTGTATCCTGTACATGTGTCCTGTGTATGTGTCCCTGTGTCCTGTACATGTGTATGTGTCCTGTCCCTGTGTCCTGTACATGTGTCCTGTGTGCATGTGCAGCCTACCTGTGTCCTGTGCAGCCTCCCTGTGTCGATCTCCATCCTCTGATCAGCGTGGGATAATACACTTCGGCCGCCATTCCACTGTTCAAAAGCCGCGCCTCCTCCTCGTCTGTGATAGGCAGAACACTCAGCAGTCAGCGGTCAGCCTATCATGGACATTCTCTCATTCTCATACCATGGACGAGGATGAGAGAATGTCCGTGATAGGCTGAACAGCTGTCAGTGTACAGTCTATCACAGACGAAGAAGAGGCACGGCTTTTGAAAGCTGGAATAGCCTCCGAACAGTATTATCACACGCCGGCCGCCGTCTGCCTGCATGACCCGCTGATCATGCAGACAGACGGCGGTGACTCGAGTATAAGTCCAAAAAAATGGCTGAAATATTCGACTTATACCCGAGTATATTATTATACGGTATATATTAAATAACCAATAATTCAATATTATTAAAGTCCCAGAGCAGGGGTATATAAATATATAGAGATATATATAAACAAAGTCCCGTGCAGATTATGCGTAAAAAAACAAAAATAATATAAACCTAAGAAATAACATTCACAAAATTAAGAATAAAAATAAAAATAAATGAATATAAAGTCCCAGGGTATAAGATGTATATCACGGGGGTTTATTCCAGGATAACCGGTTATAATCCTTTCAAGTGACTTCGGTGCTCAGCAGAGTGACTGAAGGTGCTCCCCCCGTTGTGTCCCCACTCACCAAATGTTGTCACCCCTGCAGGGGTAATAGGTATAAGTGTGTGGTCCTGGATTGGCTCCCTCCTAAACTCTTCCAGATTGCCGTCTGTAGGTCTATAGGGTCCTCCAGCTATCTCCACAAGTAAGGATACACAGTGGTTGGCACCTTCACAGAAAATCACTCCCAGCGCTCAGAAATGGGTCCTGCTAGGTCTTCGGACTGCAGGTTTATATTACCGTATATACTCGAGTATAAGTCGACTTTTTCAGCACATTTTTTTGTGCTGAAAGTGCCCCCCTCGACTTATACTTGAGTCAAGCACTTTTCTGCAGCAAAAAATTTCATTTTCCGAACCGAATGTGGGGCCCCGTATCTCAGGGCCACTTAGTGCTAGGAACCCCAAATTTGGTGTGCAAACCCAGTGGAACTGGTACCACAACATATCCAAAGATCCAATCCAAGTGGCCCTGAGATACGGGGCCCCAAATCTGGTTCAGAAAATGTCATTCTCTGCTGCAGAAAAGTGCTTCACATTTTCTGAACTGATTTTTGGGGCCCTGTGTCTCGGGGCCACTTGGTGCTAGAAACCCCAGCTTTGGAAATTTTATGGTGATAGTTCCACAGGGTTTGCACACCAAATTTGGGGTTCCTAGCACTAAGTGGCCCCGAGACACGGGGCCCCAAATTCGGTCAACTGTGTCCATCTGCAGCAATGTCATTTCAGGACCCTTTGGGTTCAGAGACCCCAAATTTTGGCTGCAGCTAGGGGGCATCTAGGAACCTTTAACTACTGAGTTTGAAGTTCAGGGGACCTATGGCTGCAAATGGGCACAGTGAGGCATGCAAATGGGCACAGTGATGCTGCAAATGGGCATTGTTGACCCTCTTTTCCACTTACAGTAGCTGTGCATTTCTCACCCTCGTCTTATACTCGGGTCAATAAGTTTTTCCAATTTTTTTTGTAGTAAATTAGGGCCTCGACTTATACTCGGAACGACTTATACTCGAGTATATACGGTGTTTTTGTTTTTTCAGGCATAATATGCACAGGACTTTGTTTATATATATATCTCTATATATTTTTATTTATATTTATATACCCCTGCTCTGGGACTTTTTAATAATAATGAATTATTGGTTATTTAATAAATATATATATATATATTGTTCTTTTCGCCATGTCACTTTGGAGGTCTCACGGATATTAGCACCTTCAATTTATATGTATGATGTTAGTTCATAATCCTGGTTTACTAGATATGTCTATACATTACAAATTTTTTCACTTTTTTGTTTGATGGTATGTATATATATATATATATATATATATATATATATATATATATATATATATCTGTTTATATATGCAAACAGGCATTCTTTTTCTTTTTACTTGGCACGGTTTTTTACTTGGCAGGGTTTTCTGTCATATCACACTTTTATATCTATCATGTATGGACACATTCACACACACGTAGCTCCAATAGCATAGGTTTTTTTGCCTCCACTAGTGGTTAGGTTACTTATTTTTAACATTGTCTACACCATTTGGTATAATAGGGTAGCGCCACATACCCCAATTTTTTCCTTTCAAGCAAATGATTGCCCCCACATCACGAGCATTCATGCTTAAAACAACAGGAGCTGCCGAAATGGCAGGAACTGTCGTTAAACTGCCAGCAAAACCCCTTCTTCCTAGCGGCCGGCGCACTTGAGGTAAGGGTCCTGCCAGCCCCTCCCGGTAAAAACGGTGTACCTGCCCTGACAGAAGTCATCATCCAGAGGCCAATATCCTTGTGATCCCAAAGAATAGGGGACCTAATGGCTTTCAGTTGGCAAAATGGTTCCCCATAACGGAGCCATGCCACACCACCATACACTCTATCTGCCTCCCCAATCGTGTCCAAATAACAAAATAGCACCGAACAATTTTCTGGTGCCTTTTCCCCAATTACGCTTGCCAAAATAGCAAAAGCTTGCAACTAATTGGCAAACGTACGCGGGATGAGCCAGTATCTCCACCACTCCTCCTCTTCCTCCTTCTCTTTCTTGCTTTCGTTCGGTTTAACCCTATTCAAATAAAAAAATTTTAGGGGAGAAGGGAAAATATTTCCACATATTCCCCTTTCACGCACCTCCTGCTTAAGATGAGCGCCGAGCAGTCCCTCGAAGCAAACATACACCTTCCACTTCGCTGAATCCGCCAATCTCACCTTATCCGCCATTTTGTCCCCTTCTTTTTCCTTCTCCATAACTGATACAGGCCCAGGCTTGGGGCCCTCAGTCTGCAAGCCAGCCACCGACATGACCTGCACCACTGGTGGGGGGTGGCCCCAGTGCCGCCGCCCCTCATCCACCCGGTGGTTCCCACGCGGACAATGGCACCCTGTCCCTCGCTGAACCTTCCAACCTGCCCAGCAACTCCCGCAGACTTGCTAACACCTCACTCCCGCTCACCCCAGGTGTTTGCACACCCACTGACCCCGCGGCTTCTGACCTCTGACCTCGAAAAAACAGAGGGAGAAAACAAAGGCAAAGCATTTACATGAGACTCACCAGGCTGCTCAGGGCCATGGGCCACCCAGCCTCAGATCCCGATTCCCTTGACTCAGCACGGTTCTCCTCCTCCAGCTCTCCATCCTACTCACTTTACTCTCCCATCGCACCACTTCAGGACTGGGAACCTGTCTTCTTCAGCCAGCAGCTCTGCCCCTCTCCTCCATGGCAGCAGATGATCCCCATTGTGCAAGCTGGCCAGGACTCCAAGGTGTCTCCCGAGCCGCACCAGAGCTCCACCTCCCGCTGACATCATCCCAGTTCACCGCTGCTCCATCCACTCCCCCGGCCCTGGCCGGGACCCAGAGGTAATCATTCCCCTCTTCCTGGCACCACATGCAGACGTGCCTGACCTCCCCCGCTGAAAATCCCGACCATCAGTAGGGCCGCCAGCCACATCAAGAGACAGGCTGGCTCCCGCAGGTGTATCTCTCCCCTGCCGGGCTGTCCCACCGACAGGAGCATCGTCAGTGGAAGTAGCCACATGCTCCAGTATCCAGACGATGGAGGAGGTGACGGTGGCCCTGCTGCGGTAAGTGTCACCCCCCTGTGGGCTCCGCCTGAGACGGGGATTTCTCCCAGGACTGCCTCCTGCAGAAGCTGGCATGCGCTTAGCACGGGGGCCTGGAGGGTCCAGTCATGGGCTCCCTAGCCGGCGCTGAGCCCTAGGGGTCCAATCTGGGCTAAAGAGCTCCGGAGGCCGAGACCTCAGAGTACGTGAAGTGGAAGGCCCCACTTGCAGGGCTCTCTGCTGAACCCCTTGCAGAGTGGCTGCAACCTGGCTCTGAACCCAATCTGAGCCATGGATATCATCTGCAGCCCTAAGTTTATTAAATTCGCTAATTTCTGATGCAGGTACCAGCACCGCATGGGATGGCAGATGCTTTTTCGACAATTTCCTCCCCTCCCCTTCTGGACAACTAAACTCCCGCCCCTCCCCATCACACCGTCCTCTGGGCCAAAAAGGTAAGTGCAAGGACTAACCATGCTACATTCCAATAGTTAACCCCTGCCGACCAGTTCACCTTTTCACCCTGTCATGTATGTCCTTTACTGTCTCTGTTCCTCCTCTGTTCCGGACATGTCTATATAAGGATTCACTTAATATCATCGTTATATAGTGCAGTGTTTTCATTATTATTATACTCAGCATTATTATACAATGCATTGTGTTCATTATCAATGTACAGAGATACTCAGCATTATTATACAGTGCAGTGTGTCCATTATTAATATACACAGATACTCAGCATCATTATACAGTGCCGTGTGTTTATTATAAATATACAGAAATGCTCAGCATCATTATACAGTGCAGTGTGTTCATTATCAATGTACACAGATACTCAGCATCATCATACATTGCAGTGTGTGCATTATCAATGTGCAGAGATACTCAACATCATTATACAGTGCATCGTGTTGATTATCATGCTACAGATTCTCATCTCCACTCTGCGGTGAGGCCAGCACTGTGGTTTGAGGATGTTACCATCTCTGCAGAACGCCCTTGGAAGACGAATGCATTTTCAGCAGAATAATTAAGTTAATTAACAAATTCACATGCATATTCATCGCCTATTAATGTGTTCTCAGCTCAGCTTGACGAACGTTTTGGTTATAACCAGCTCATTAACATACTGAAATCTGCAGCTATCAAAAAAAAAAAAAAAAAAGGAAGGGGAGGGAGCACATAAGGTAGGAACGTGAAGACAGGCTGCTGCATGCACACACATGGCACATGTATGTACATCTGGGCACATGAAGTCCAACTACATGATATTTAAGGATGTTTGGCATTATTAATGTAGAAATGTCTTCATTATCTCTGAACTGGTTCTATTTCTCTTGCTCTCCCTCCTTTCCTCTCTATCTCTTCCATATTGCCCTCTTGGGAGAAACCTTGGAATCTCTGCCAACTTCTCTCTTGTTCTCTCTCTTCATACTGCCAACCCCCCATCCCCCCACACACACTCATCCACACACTTCTGTCTCTCTAACAGATAAGTTTGTTTGTCTCCAGCTCTTCTAATTCATGTCATGCACTCTCTTTTCCATGCACCCCTCCATCTTTCCATCGTTAGCTGTCTCTTGTATCTTCTCACTCTTTTGCCTGCCAACTTGCCTTCACAGAGATATGCTTTTTTCAGTGGCTCTCCATGGAGTGTTTTTCAAAGCTGAAAGGTGTGATAGGGGCAGTGCCAGGTTGGCACTCACTGGCTGCAAGGGGAAGGCAGAATGCTCAGGTCCAGGCAGAGAGCACAAGAAAAGGAGATAGAGGGAGAAGAGAGATATACAGAGAGACATAACAGCTGTCACCTTAATTCCTCTAACTCTGTTTGTGGTCATATTAGGAGAACAGATTAAGTTCTGGCATGGCTCTCATTTGTTTCTGACACATGGTAATACTCTGTGTCTTCATCCACAGCAGTTTGTGCAGGCAGGTGAGCAGAGGGCACAGGAATTCTTGAGAAAAGAGAATGTCACATAGGTTCACTGTATTGGCCTGTGCCAGGTTCTGGCATGCAGTTGCCCATGGAAGCCCCAAATACCATGACTGGTGTCTGCATAGGTTAAGGCCGGATCTAGATCTTGCTAATGACCTATGAAAGGTAAAAATTGTATGTAAATACAAATCCAAACCGGATTTCTTATGTACCATGAATCTGTCTCTGACGCAAAGGTGCAGTAAAGGAAAACATGAAAATATTGCATTTGAACTGAAGCAGGGTATATAGCCTACATGATTAGCAGCTCAAATGGTATCCTGGTACTCCTTTTCTGCAGCTTGCTGTCCCTCTGCATTATAGTAAACTACACTTTTATTATTTTGACCTTGTAAAAAAGCACTCTACTTCATCATTATGGTCTCTGTTTTTTAAACTTACAGCACCCAAACATACAGTTTTACACGTTTCACAGCACAGAATCCAATGACAAGATGTTGAAGTCCTCCAGATAAACATTTTGGGTATAATTATTCTGAAATACCTCTGTTACACCCACAGTCCTTTGCGACCAGAAAACCCCTCCGACCATGGGCTCATACTTATGACATCATACTTATCATCCTTACCTTGACTTCCCCAGCTAGGATAAGATGTACTGTTTGAAAAGGTCAAGGGGAGGACCTTAGACTGTTAGGAAAATATTATGCATTGGATAACCAATGAACTGTACAATTTTTAAAGAATAACAAGATTAGTAAAGGGGAAGGTCTTATGAACCCTACCTATCTAGTTATGCCCATAAAGATTTTGGGGCAGATAAAAGAGGGCAATTAATATATGGCCTCCAGGAATGTAGTCAGAATTAAAGCAGCTTGTGTTAACTTGGTAGAGAAGAAAGGCTAGGAAACAAGAAATCATAAATCCAGCTCTGACACCAAAGTGTAGGGTCTCTGGAGTGCCTAATATCCCCCCCCCCCCCCCCAAGAAATGGGATTAGAAATGTCAGATCTCTTGTTGCACTCCTAGGGTTTGTCCTGATGAAGACAGTTGATGAGAGGATAGGGATCCAGGTAAAATGTTGAAATACTAAATCATAAGGTGGCGATAAATGGTTATACTAAAAACCAAGGGAATCTGTAAATTAAATCTGGGCAGGCAGGTGGTAGCCAGGCAGACTAGTGGATCTCAGGATAAACCTGGGTCAAACCAGGAAAGCGACAGGAACACACTTATCTAGATACTGAACTATAAACTAGCTGACCAGTAACATCATCACCACAGTGAAAAGAGGAAGAAGGGAATGGAATGAGGTGCAAAAATCTAGTTTAGGGATCACTTTCTTAACACATGTGAAAAGGGTTGTGCAAAGTGTTCTTCAGGGACAAGTGCTGAAACAAAACAAATGCAGCATGTGTCCAATTGCCTCTACAAAAACCCCTGTGTCATATAATTATCGCACAATTACAAAATACAACACAGAAAGTAAAACAGGAACATTAACCAATCATCAGCAAATGGTTTGGATGAGAGACTGTATTGTTATTGCTTGCTGAAACAGGTCAATGGTAGCTTTTCATTACAATAATAGTTTCCTATTATTCTTTAAAACATTAAAATTACTTCCTCTATCTATTATCTGTCCTAGCAAAAAGTTAATTTAATAATGGTTGTGGCTCACAGCTGAGAGATTAAAATGTCTCTGAAGAAGCACTGAAAAGTCCAAACTAAACTTTGAAAATAACCTTTTCACTATGGCAGTTACACAACATAGAGAGACATGGATCTTTAGCTAGAGTTGGAGTGGGAGTTTCTAGAACAGTCCTTCTCAACCAGGGTTCCTCCTTAAGTTGCTAGGGCTTCCTTGAACAATGAGCAGTGACAACTGATTTCCTACCTTCACTACTCACCAATGCT
Source organism: Lithobates clamitans (assembly GCA_037952925.1). Lineage (NCBI taxonomy): Eukaryota > Metazoa > Chordata > Amphibia > Anura > Ranidae > Lithobates > Lithobates clamitans. The sequence continues at coordinate 2,473,620 of JBBGZY010000665.1, read as the reverse complement.
ATGGGGCAATTTTCCATTGGCCACCAATGTAAGGGGTCACTTATACTCTAACCAATTACATTAGGGTACAACGCAATTTTTACTGTTTGCATTTCTTGTGTTTTTTTAGATTAATTTCATTTAGTCATTATTACTGAATAATTATGTTGCACAAATCACAGATGAATTTTGAACAAATGATTCACTCTGGGTGACAAATACCTTAAGCATGCCACATTCTAAAGTCTTTGATGTAAAGCTTTCTACAATTTAAGGGTCACACTAATCTGCCATGATTCATAGGTATAATAATGTAGCACTCTCTACTTAGATAGGTGCTAGGGTTGAGATTTTAGTCAGTGCAGGTAAATTCAGGTCTGTTTGTTTTGATCTGTGGCTGGGAGTGGTTTAGAGTAGGCTGGTGACTCACAGCTAGTTTCATCTTTCAGGATACCTCCCTTTTCTGGGCATCCCATAAATCCCTTTACCCCATCCAAGTTCTAATCCCACAATAAAATACAAAACAAAACAAATCTGATGGACTGTTCATTGTCTCGAGAGTGACTGGAAGTGAATGCCAGGCTGGACAGGGTGACAGGTGGAACTACTACATTCTGTAGCCCCTACGGGGGTACCGCTACAATAACTTAACTTTTAGCAGGGATTCCCCGGGACCTGGAAATAATTTTAGGGGGTCCTCCAGGTTAAAAAGTTTTAGAAAGCCTCTTATAGTGGGAGAAGCAATGTGTTGCAGTTCGGTGAAAGTTTTGACTACCTGACAACAAGGGAAGTAGGAAAGTAAGCCTGGAGTAAAATAGAGGTGGGACTAAGGTCCTTGTAAAGTCCAAAGGCACCCAAAATGAGGGGAGCATCTCAAACTGTTAAACACTAACATGTTCCTATCTTCCTAAAGCCAAGATGCAGCTTACCTCAAGTAAATGGGAAAACTGTAAAAACATATACAAGAGGGTGCAAATGCCTAGTGCATTACCTCCAAAACCGTTTATTAAAATCATAAGACAGTAATGTACTCACAAAGGCAGAAAAAAATCAAGCTCAACAATAGCACCAATCTGGCAAGAGAGATCCCAACCAACATCACACGATAGAGAAGCTTACGCATTTTGGGGAACAGACTCCCTTTCTCAGAGTAAATGGGAAATTTACTGAGCAATTTTGAATATGAATGAGAGTTTCTGTATCAGCCCAAGGTTAACCTTCACCTGTACGTTGTGTAGACTGCTTCTGTATACTTAAGATGCTTTGTCGTGGTGCCAGCTACAACTGTGGCATTATTTATTTTTAGTATTAAAGTGGTGCTATAATCATGCTGTCTCTGTCTTACTATCACCTCTGTAGGGCCTGCGTCATATCCTGACTGGGGAGTATTTTAAAGAAACCCAGTGCAGCTGCAAGGCAAATATGTGAGACTCTCATAGAACTGTTTAATAGTGTACGTAAAGGTTAGGGTGTTTCTGTTGAATTCTACTAAATCCTCTGCAGCTTCAAATAAATATTAAACACCATATCCTAACAAGTTTAATGCACAGCAAAAATCATAAACTTTGTAAATAACATTTAGTATTTATGTTGCTCCATCTTGCTTTTTATAGGTTTTTTTTTTTTTTTTTTTAACAACAAGGTTGGTCTTTATTTAAAAATCATGGTACACAATACAGAAGAAGAAACAATACAGTGGCTACAAATATAGCTGTACATGTTTTTTACACAGAGCTGTTACAATTACTTACAGTAGTATTTATGCAAACATAGCATCAGCGCTAGGAGGGTGAGAGGAAAGAAGGGGGGGGGAGAGGAGAAGGGGAAGAAAAAATGGCCATGGGGAGGGAGGGGGGGGCAACAGTACAACGTAGGAGACCACAAGCAGATAACAGGAAAGTGCCAGATTACATTGAATGAGAACCGCACCCGGGTTCAGTCCAGGGCTGCCAAACCCTTCTGAACTTCTGAGGACAACCCCTACTTATATATGTCAATTTGTACATGGGAAGAACAGCATTAACAGACTTTTCCCACGCCCCCACCATTGGAGGCCTGCTAGATATCCACTTTAATATAATCTCTTTTTTAGCATAGAAGAGTAGCAGCAAAACCAGTAACTTGGTATATCTGGGTCTCTGGTCATCGTCATGTATACCCAGCAAGGCTAGTTCAGGTGTTAAGGGTATGTCAAGTTGTACACGAGCATTAATTCCCTCCATAATAGCAGACCAATATGGTACTAATTTAGGGCAGGTCCAAAACATGTGGATATATGAGCTATCAGGAGCTTGACAACGTGGGCATTCTGGTGATCTCCCCAGATAGATTCTGTGCAGCCTCTGAGGTGTGAGGTATACCCTATGGAAGAATTTTGTCTGTACTAATTTATCCCTGGAAGATATCAGTAGTCTAAAGCTGTCCTCAAAACTGTCTTCCCATGTTTGTCTATCCAGTGTCGGGATGTCAGCCTCCCATCGAGCCCAAAGTATGTCCATCTTAGGGGAGTCTTTCCTAATTAAAGTTAGGTATATTGTAGATAGAGGTTTGGATAGAGATTCTTGGGCTAGCAAATCCTCCACTACATCCAATTCAAGTACTGGTGGAGTCGGGAACTGCGCCCGGAATGCATGTCGTAACTGATAGTAGCGGAATATCATCCAACCAGGGAGGCCGTACCTACTAGCTAATTCCCGAAAGGAACACAGTGACCCTGCTACCATAACATCTTTCAATAGTGTAATATTGTACCTAGCCCACAGTTGCGGGTCGGGGATTGACCTAAAGTGTGGGAATGAGGGGTTGCCCCACAGTGGGCAAAAAGGAGACCATCTGCCTGGAAGAACAAACTGTCTCCTGGCCATACACCACACCCCAAGAGCCGTCCTGGTAGGGGTCGGCAATAAGGGGTATAGTGAAGCACCTCGGTATATGAGGTTACCCAACTCCCCGAGGGACCCCACAACAGTTGCCTCAAGGCAAACAGCAGCATTTGCTCTAGACTGGTCCAACCACCACCTAACTGTTACTAAAATGGCCGCCCTATAGTAAAGTAACAGACTGGGCAAAGCCAGTCCACCACCCTCAACTGGCAACTGCAAGGTCGATCTGGCCAGAAGAGGGGGGGGGGGGCCTGCCACAGGAAGGAGCCAATGCAGCCATCTATTTCCCTGAAGAAGGATCGGGTTAACAAAACAGGGCAATTCCGAAACAGATAAATAAATTTAGGGAGATAGATCATTTTTATAATGTTTATTCTTCCTAATGAGTTAAGGGGTAAATTAGTCCATCTGGAGCAGTGGTCCTTAAGGCACGAGACTACAGGCTGGAGATTAAGTCGCTGGAAGGACTGGAGATCTCGAGTGATTCTAATGCCCAGATATACAAATTCTTCCACCCAACGCAATGCAGATGGGACCGCCAATTGTGTAGTCTGTGCATCAAGAGGGAACAAGACGGACTTTCCCCAATTGATCCGAATGCCCGAGAACCTACCAAATTCATCAAAGGCAGTCAAAGCGGCCTGTAAGGAAGGGCCAGCATCCTGCAGGTATAACAGCGTATCGTCCGCGTATAGTGAAATTTTCTCCTCCAGAGGACACACCCTAAGTCCTTTAATATCTATGGATATCTATGGGCGATAACGGGCAGCCCTGTCGGGTTACCCTCTGGAGGAGAAAAAAATCTGAAAGAGTGTTATTAACCCGGATCCTTGCCTTATGAGATCTATACAGTAACCCCAGCCAATGTAGAAACTTAGGCCCAACACCGAATCTGCGCAACACCTCCCACAGGTACTCCCACTCAACAGAGTCAAAAGCCTTCTCCGTGTCCAGAGAGGCTATGACTCTGGAGCCAGCATTCTGATGGGAGATGGCTAAATTTAGAAACAGGCGCCGGATATTAATATCCGTGCCCTTACCCGGCATGAACCCAGTCTGGTCTATGTGTACTAGTTCCTCCATCACCCCACTAAGCCTACGGGCTAGAATTTTAGCCAGCAATTTTGCATCGCATTAATTAGGGAAATGGGCAGGTAAGAGGCACACTCTTCAGGGTCTTTACTGGGCTTGGGCACCAATACCACTATCGCCTCGGACCAAGACTCCAGAAAAGAGTCCAAGTCAGAGGACTGGAGCAGTAGTGAAGTAAGTCTTGGGGCTAGAAATTCCTGGTAAACCGAGTAAAATTCAATGGGAATTCCATCAGGTCCCGGAGATTTGCCCGAATGCATAGATCCTAGTGCCTCCTGTACCTCCTCAAGGGAGATCTCTCCAAGTCTTCCCTCTTCTCTCTCGTCAATGCAGGGAGTGGAATGTGGTCCAGATATTGCATAAGCTCAGGGGGCTGAAAGTTAGCTCCAGAGGAGTATAAAGTCTGGTAAAAGTCTAGGAATCTAGCACTAATATCATCCGGGGCTGTTAGCAGATGTCCATCTACATTCTTCACCCTACCAATATGAGTCACCGTATATTGGCCCTTTGCCAACCAGGCCAACAGTCTCCCGTTCTTGTCCCCGTATTCAAATACCCTCTGAGCACTATCGAGCATAGCCTTCTTGGTGAGTTCAATTCTAAACAGGGATAATTCCCTCAAGGTGTCTTGCCAGGGCACATAAGACCCCTGACTGGGAGAATGCACATACTCAGCCTCTTTCACTCTTGCCTGTTCCTCCAACTGCCGCAGGGATTGCACAGATTGCCTTTTTTTTGCAGCTATGCGAGTCATGTACGTGCCCCTAATCCAAGACTTAAGGGTATCCCAGACCACTAAGGGTCCAGCAGAGCCCTCGTTTGCCCTCCAAAAGTTACACAGTGGCTCTGGCATCTCCTCTTGAATATCTGGGTCCATGATCCAGAACTTGGACAGCCTCCATACACGTACACCCACCACCTCTGAGAGCCTTAATGAGACAGACACCAGAGCGTGGTCTGAAATTCCGCGCAAGAGAATCTCAGATGAGACCACTCTTCGCAGCAATCCCGACGAGGCAAAGGCCAAGTCGATACGGGACAAGGTCCGGTATGTGGTACAAAGGCAAGTAAACTCTCTATCAGATGGGTGGAAGTGACGCCAAACAAGTATGCAGTCTGTCCAAGTCTGGGGAAGGGGCCATATTAAAGTCTCCCACAAATAAAACGTTCTCTACATTATAGAGTATAACCTGCTGCATCAACACATGCAGTACATCTATATCAGCTGGAGGTGGAAGGTAAATGCCCGCCACCACAATAGGTACCTCTGAAATCTGTGCATGTAGGAGCACATACCTTCCACCCGGGTCGATCTTAACATCCAGAAGTTGAAAAGGTAGGGACTTGTGTACTAAAACACTGACCCCCCTGGCATAACTGGAATAGGTAGTATGGTAGTGAGCTCCTACCCAGGCCCGTTTTAAGCTCATGACACGGGATCCCATTAGATGCGTCTCTAAAAGAATACACATCTGTGGACGTAACTTCTTTAAATAATTATGTACTAGTGAGCGCTTTATAGCAGAATTTAGACCCCTCATATTCCATGTCACCACTAAACAATCAGCCATGAGGGGAAAAAAAACAAATGCCCGTGGCAAGTTTGTGACCGGTGGCGTCCTGCGCCGTTTCAGCCATTGAAGATAGGCTGAGACCTGCACCAGGTCCCAAACCTGCAAACATGCACCAGAATGAGCTGTACCATAAAGAACAGTGAGGAAAGTAATCAACATTTTTTTGCAGATGACCAACAATACTTGTATAACACTTGTAAAAGCAGAACACCCAACATTGGTTAGCAGATGCTAACTCACCCCGCGCACCTCGGAACTGTGAGGAGCGCCTGGATCCCAAAAACCCCATAGTCAACTGACTATGACAATCTAGTTAGGGTCGCACGACCAAAGGTAATACCTGTACATTACCAATATCTATACAATCAGGTTTAGGTATAGATAGAAAAATTCCCTGCGCATGGAGTAGCACAACTGAAAATTATAACATCAAAAAAAAAAAGAAAAGAAACTGACATTCACCTGCCTAGACAGGGGCACATACTTCTGGCGTTGTTGCACAGGCAGGGGCACATGCTTATGGCGCAGTTATCACTTAGAGCCAGTCATTAATAGAAAAAATACCCTTTTGTGTAGTTAGGAGGAACTGTTCAGTCTGACACAGTGAACACAGTCTCCGCGCCTTAGGTCCCGATATATACACAGGGGAAATCAAACCTCTTCTCCTCTTGGGGTGTAGAGAGATAGTTCCAACATAAAGCGAGGTAGATTATGTTCATCCTGCATACTTCCTTTGAAAAACTTCGCACATTATCAAAACTTAAACAGTTAAGAAGGGCATAAAAAAGTAGTAGTCGCTGGATAACACCCATCTCAGAACAGTAAGAAGCACTGACAACCGCAGTAACAAAACGCCAACATAAGCGGTCAGTCTTCCTGGCATCTTACGGGGGCAAGGTTTCCAGCCAGGCAGCTGCGTCCTTAGGGTTGGTGAAGAAATGAATCGTCTCCCCATCCACCACACGGAGCTTTGCAGGAAACAATATGCTGTACTTGACTCCTCTCTTCCTCAGACCGACCTTGACTGCATCAAAAGAGCGGCGCTGCCGCTGAGTCTCCATGGTATAGTTGGGGAATAAGAGAAGCTTGACATTTTGGTAGGGGAGTTTGCCCGCAGCGCGAGAGGCCCTTTAAGAGCTCATCCCTATCCCTAAAATTCAGTAGCCGGAGGATGAAGGTGCGGGGGGGGATCCCTCCGGACCTGGTCTTGGAGGAACACGGTGCGCTCTCTCCACTGCAAAGTACGAGGAGAGCTGTGTAGAGGGCAGGAGCGAGCGTAGCAGGTCTTCAGTAAATAGAGCCAGTGATTCTCCTTCAGCGCCCTCAGGTAAACCCACAATCCGCAGGTTGTTCCTTCTACTGCGGTTCTCCGCATCCTCAGCTCTATATTCAAGGGCTCTGACCTTTTGTTTGTAGTGTGCGGATAGAGGCAGCATGGTCTGTCACCGTATCTTCCACCGTCCCCACACGCTGTTCGGCCTCCGACACTCTGGATCTGATTTTGTCAATGTCCTGTCTTAGTAAGCCCACGTCCAATTGCACTTCTTCTATTTTGGAAGCTAAGGCAGATTGGCAAGTGGTAACTGCTGCCTGGCAAGAAGTAATGACAGCCATAAACTCAGGCAGCCCCGTTGTAGCTGCGAGGAGGTCTGGCCTGTTTGGGACGCCATGTTGGAATGGCGCGCAGGAGAGCCCGCTAAACAGGAGAGCGGGCTACTGTCCTGAGGAATATTCGGGGGAAATTTCAATCTCTTACCCCGCTTTTGGATGCCGGGTGTTCTGGAAGGCATCCAGACCCAAGGGGGACTCACCAGGGAGCACTATGTCAGTGTACGGATAAAGGAATCAGTTATACTCCAGGAGCTCACAGGCGGCACGTCCGCTCAGTCTGCCATGCCGGCCACGCCCCCGCTTTTTATAGGTTTATGAGGTACCCATTGTGCTGAATGACATTTCATTCATTCATTTCATTTCCACTATTTCAATTATGCTTGTTAGAGGTAAGTTCGTTTTTCACTTAGTTTAGCGCATCTCTGCCAAGTTTGAACACCAAATCATGTTCACTAGAATATAAAAATATACTTGAAGCAGTGGTTTTAGGTTTGTATTGTTTCCCTGTGACAGCAAGAAAAACTTCCCAAAGAACATTGAGTGCTTCTACATTGTATATAGTCATAACAGAACATGACTGGTAGTAAACTACTTGATGATGTCAATGGTTAATGCAGGGGTGTCAAACTCAATTTCATTGTGGGCCACATCAGCAGTATGGTTGCCATCAAAGGGCCAGTTCTATCTGGGGTGTGCTACATACAGACTGCAGAGTTCAGAAGTGCATTGTGTACAGAGTGCAGGGTTCAGGGGTGTGCTATGTACAGAATGCAGGGTTTGGGGGTGCGCTACGTACAGGGTGCAAAGTTCAAGGGTGTGCTGTGCACAGGGTACACGGTTTGCAACCTCAACCTCAACTCCCCTTCCTGGCCCGGCTCTAGTACCTCCCTGTGTAGGTGGCTGTGCCTCGGTTCGCAGGCAAATCGTTGCCTCCATCACATTCTGGAGATGTGACCCCGCCGTGAATGCGTTCAGAGATCAGTTAGATCCAGGAGGCGCTGAGAGAAAAGCTGTCCCTTTTAAACACAGAAGGCTTCTGTCTAAATAAACAGGGGTGATTCTGAGCAAATGGCTAGTTCTAAATCCCTATGGGAGCTGCTGCCTCCTCTAGGACAACTATCAAAGTAGAGTCTAGGATAAAAATTATGAAAGGCAGTGGGTGTGGCGCTGCTCTTCTAATTATTTTGTACATATAGGTGTTTGGTTCCCTTTAAATGATATTCGTGTAATCAGATGACTATAGAAAAGTGCCTAGTGCTCTGCAGTTTTAAATTAAAATAAAATATACATACAATACATATGAGACTGCCCGTTAGTGTTAAAAAAAAAAGTACTTATAACCATTTTACATTCAGTTAATTGAAATTGGCAAGTGACAGGTGCTTTTTTAAACCAAAAATAAAATGATCAATTTATGACATGTGCAACAGTCCATGAATGATATAATTGTAAAGTGACAAGTGCTCTTTTATACCAAAAGTAAAAATAAAATAAGTAGTTTGTAACAGGTGTTCTTTTATACCAAAAGTGAAAATAAAATGACCAGTCTGTAATATGTACAACAGTCCTTGAGTGATATAATCAGTCCATATATGACTAAAAAAATATGCGGGAAATTGGAGGTCCAGAGAGGCAAAGCAGGATGAAGGGCTACAGGTGGATGACACAAAGGGGGCGACATTTTAAAGGAGGAAGGAAAGAAAAAAGATACAAATAAACATGGATCTGGGTCCTGTTATACAGCAGTGTATGCTGAGAATGCGAAACGCACCCTCGAGAGGATAGCTCTCTGGTAAATGCAGTAGGACAAGGGTAGCACAAAGTGAAGCACTAGCACAAGCATGCATTTGTGACACGCATGGTTTAAAGAGCACCTGCTACTTTATTATTTTTTAGCCATATATGAACTGATTATATAATTCAAGGACTGTTGCACGTGTTACAAACTGGTTATTTTATTTTTACTTTTGGTATAAAAGAGCACTTGTCACTTTACAATTATATCATTCAAGGACTGTTGCACATGTCATAAATTGCTAATTTTATTTTCAGTTTAAAGGAACACCTGTCACTTTTACATTCAGGTAATTGAATTTGTAAACGATTATAAGTATGTTCCAGCTGCAAAACCGGATGCAAGGGCCACAAGACAAGGCCTGGAGGGCCGGATTCAGCACACGGGCCTTGTGTTTGACATATGTAGGTTAATGCATCCGTTAATCCAAAACAATTTTTTTTTTTTTAAAGTTGCTTTAGATAAAATAAATAGCCTAGCATTTATATGAATTTTAAAATGACCATACCGGCTAAAAGAGTCTTAAAAGTGGCAGTAACTCTTTTCTTCCATGAGAATTCTGAACTTGAAGTCAGCTGTGTATCAGAAATAATCATACCCTTGTACCCCATTAATTTTTAACAATTGTAAGAATGATAAACTCAAGGGACTTTCACATATTTTTATCTGTGAACGTTATAACCCATGTCATTTCTGTTTTCCAGTCCTTGAAACAGGGTATATAGTCTGTTAAATGTTTTAAATATACTGTACCTATTTGGACATGGCGCAATCCAAATGTGCTCATTACATATGTAGGCCTTCATTGCTGCTTTTTTATGTTATTTAGTGGTTGTCTTTTACTGCTTTACATAAAGCATGTCTCTGAGTTAAACAACTCATTGAAAATAATGCAGTCCCAGTGTCATAAATCTGAAAGTTGTATTCAAATATAATAAAGGTAAATGCAGCAAAAATAATTAAAAGATATTCTCGCTGAGCATACAGTTTACTTTCCTTGCAGAATGCAATATTAACGCAATATTAACGTTAAAGATAACATTAAAGATTTATACGAATGTCTGTGGTGAAAGTACAATCATCTAATATCTAATTCCGTATAGACAATTCCATAAATCAAGTTACATATGCACAGGCCATATTCACTCTGATAGCTAGCAGCTTGGTCCAGAGATAGACATTCTTTTATGCTGCAGACTTATTTTGTTAACTTTGATGATCTTCACTTACATCCGACAATATTGTTCATTTCAGGAATAATTGGTATGCACATTATGGAATTTAAATAAATGTGTTGGTTTTGTGCTATAGTTGGACATGATCCTCTTATAATTGTACAGTATATGCCATTCAGATGAATCCCACAAATAGATACCTCAGTCAGATGGGCAGTTGTATGCAGCTTCCCAGTTACTCACTGTGGTGATGAGACAAGACTAAAGCTGTATTCCTTGGCTATTCTGATTGTACAAAATTTGCAAAACAATTGATGTTTTGTTGTTGTATGCAGCAGCCCAGCCCCCTCCCCCAATACTTACCTGAGCCCCATCTCGATCCAGCATTGTACACGAGAGCAGCGGCTCTCCCGAGTCTCTTCTGAATCCATACTAGACCCAAGGTCCGGGGGGGGGGGAACCCCACGCTGTTTTTTTTTTTCAAGATTTTTTTTTGCTGGCAATTCTTTTTTTTTACATTCAGCGGGGAATCCCGCTGATAGCTGATGACTCATCGGCTGTTAAGGACACGGCAGCCTGCTTCCTGGCCCCCTCCTTAGCAACCAGTTATATACAGTGAATGTACAGCTAAAAAAAAAAAAACCACACACAAATCGCTGCAAGATCGCTGTAAAAAAGCGGTACTTGCATTTTGGATGCGGGTCCATTGAAGTCTATTACATGCAAAAAGCTGCATTTTGCGGGAAAAAAGTCCCCGACCCTTTCCAAAAACACAGAGGCACAAAAATGCATTCATGTGAACTTTCCCAGCATTTCTGCAAAATGCATAAAAAAAACGCATTCGTGTGAATTGAGCCTTAGGCTGGGTTCACATCTAAGCTGCATGCAGCTCATAGCAGGAGTCTGGTGCGTGTCCATTCCCCGTTTCAAGTCCGATTTTAGCCCAAATTTTGGGCTGATTTCGGACCTGAAACGGATCAAAAGACACACAGGGCTCCTGTGCAATTCGCACTGGTGAAGATGTGTGAACCAGCTCCATAGAGAGCCGGTCAAAATCTCCTGCTATGCGAATTGGATGCGGAATTCGCATAGGTGTGAACTTAAGTGGAAATCCATGCAAAAACTATAATCTCTCCATCTATAGACACCACGGATCTAACACTAACCTCTCTATCCCTGTAAAGAAAAAATTGAGTATTCATACCTTTTTGGAAGCCGGTCTCCAGTCGCAGAATCTCTGCAGAGGACATGGCCGACAACGGCTGTGAAATAAATGGGAAGTGACGTCACCCATAGTCACTACGGGGCTTCTGTTGTCGTCTGTCTCCTCTGCACCCGCCTCTACAGTGAAACTGCGGCTAACAGCTCAGTGTGGGATCCGGACTGAGCGGGTCAGATCGGCATCCAAAAAAGGTATGTATACTCATTTTTTTTTCTTTCCAGGGATAGAGAGGTTAGTGTCTATAGATGCAGGGATTTTAGCTTTTGCATGGACTTCCACTTTAAGGTTAAATTACATAAGGATTTTTTCGGTCAAAGTATCCATGCACTAAATTTACCCTTGAAGACAAAGGAATAACATGATTGATTAATAAAGTAGCTTTGTTTTATTTTTTTTTTATAATCAAAATTTTTTTTATTTTCTGTTATACTTTTCACAATTCACAATTAAACATCCTTAATTTCATATTTTACAATAATTACGCAGGATTAACATATTAAACGTTAATAAGAGACCAATTGGTAACATCGTTCTCTTACAACTGACCCTATCCCCTCCCCCCCCCAAAAAAAAAAGGGGGGAATGAAAAAACCACTGCCTGTCTCAACCCCCTCCCTCCCCCGACATATGTTCGACAACCAAATATATCCTGTGATTGATGAGATTCCCAATATTTGTGCATATCGGTCTGTGTATCCAATTCCACATTGACACCCCCACCCCCTACAACCAACACATTAAAACAAGCCTAAAACATACCAACAAAAAAAAAAAAAAAAGGGAAAACCCCCAGCCCCGTCCATACATTCCCCGTGTTTATTAATGTTATTCCGTAATTGTTCCTCACTTCTAAGAAAAAAGAAAACCCACCACACCTGTACATACCCTGTGGTTATTGTTAATTATCCCATAATTATATTTATTCGCCAATCATGGCCTAGTTCCTCACTTCTATTAAGTAATTTATTTAAAGTGATCCAATTAATCCTAGAATACCTTCATGTGTTACCCCCTATTGTGTAAGAGGCCACTAACGGCCATATTAAATATAACATCTATAAGAAAAAAAAGAAAAAAAAAAAAAAAAAGACCCTAGGTGATTAGCATAATTCCCATTGATTGTGTGTTTCAATCTTCATATCCCCTTCCTTAGTGACGTTCCCTACACCATGCGCTTACAAACCAGCACATTAAACAACAATAAGAAAAAAAAAACAAGAAAATTCACCTTGCCACCTCCCTCCCCCTTTTCACCAAATCAGGTATCTCATTATACGGGTAAAAGGGACAGGGAGGGGGGGGAGAGACAGCAGTCTAAACAAAACAAAAAAAAAAAAAACCCAATTCCTTCCTTTTCTTCCCTGGCTAAACCCCTATGCAACTAATCCAAGGTATTTATATGGCCCTGGCTCCCTGCACCTTCTCGTTTCATATTTCCCTCTTAATCTATCCCCTGTACACACTGTATCCAGCCTGCCCATATGTCCTCAAATTCCCCTTTTTTGTCTTTAACTACATGAATCCATCTTTCCGCTTCCATTGTCCGGTTGACCTCCCTTTTCCAATCCTCTAATGTTGGGCAGGTAATCTGCTTCCAGAATCTTGGAATTAATACTTTGGCTGCATTTAATAAATGTGGTGTAATGCTCCTCCTATAGGCCTTGATTGTGCCAGTTGTTCCATAAAATAAGAAGTCCAAAGGTGTACACTCTATAGATCTAGGGGCTAACCTCTTGATCCATGGTGCAACTGCATCCCAGAATTCCTTAATCCTAGGGCATTCCCACCACAGATGAAGAAATGTACCCCTTTCCTTGCACCCTCTCCAGCATCGGGCATCTGCTGTTGGATATATCCTATTTATTCTTGCTGGTGTCCTATACCACCTTGTCAAAAATTTATAGGCCATTTCCTGAGAATACGAGCTTATGGATGTTGAATAAGTTGATTGGATCATTTTTTTAATTTGTTCGTCTGATAGTACTTTATTTAGTTCTCTTTCCCATTCCCTGACAAAGTATGGGATTGTTTTCTTTTGGGTACTAAGTATCAGGCTGTACATCTGGGACAACATATGTCTGCCTTCCCCCAGGTGTACACACCGGCTCTCAAACCTAGTTATTGTATTTAATAGTCTCAGAAGGGGTTTAATTTTTTTGAAAAAACTTTTCATTTGATTGTATCTCCATCCTGTTATAGATATATTTCCTAGTGCTGTAACCAGCTCTGGATAAGTTGCTAAGGTCCCCCGTGGGGCAAACTTGCCACAGGTGACATCTCCAGCCCTCCCCCATGCCCCCAGGAATCCTCCTCCCTCCCCCGGTGGGAACCATGGGAAACCCTCCAGTGGAGCTAAGGGGGACACCCATGGGGAGTACTCTCCTGTTTTATTTAGATTATCCCATGTTATCAGTGCGTTCCAGGTCAGGGGGGATGTCCATTTCGAGAGTCCTCTTTCCGTATTCGGAATCCAGGGAGCTCCTGCCAGGTTCCTCCCCGCTATGGCTTTCTCTAATGGGACCCACATTTTACTAGGGGAATCATGACACCAATTCAAAATACGGACCTGCGACATTGCCTTATAGTATGTTGATATATCAGGAAGGCCCAATCCTCCTTCAGCCTTACTTCTACACAGGATGTCATATGTCAGCCTTGGTCTTTTATTATTCCACACAAATGCTGTAAAAGCCTTCCGTATCTGTTTAAAAAAGATTCCTGGTAACTTAATCGGAACTGTGTGTAACATATAAATAATTCTAGGTAGTATACACATCTTAATGGCACTCACTCTTCCAAACCATGTTAAATATTGTCCTGTCCATTTCTTTAAGTCCTCCCTTAACCCGGCTATTAGGGGAGTATAATTAAGATCATACAACATTTTTTGATCTGAGGTGACATGAATCCCTAAGTAAAACAGTGAATCTTTCTTCCACACAAAGGGGTATTCCCTCTTCAATATCTCTGCCATCTCTTGAGGGACATGACTGGGAAGAAGTATTGATTTTTCATAACTGATTTTAAAATTAGATAGCCTACCATATTTACCTACTTCCTGCATGAGTGACACTAGGGAAGTCTGAGGTGCTGAGAGGTAAAACAGCAGATCATCAGCATAGGCTGATACCTTATGCTCCACGCCCCCCACGCCTATTCCCCTTATCTCCCCATTACCTCTAATCTTACAGAGAAATGGTTCTAACATTATGGCAAATATTAGCGGGGAAAGTGGGCACCCCTGCCTTGTTCCGTTTCGTATGTTGAGATAGTCCGAGATTGTACCATTCACTTTAACTCTTGCTCTTGGATCTGCGTAAAGGGCCATTATCCATCCCATCATACGGTCACCTAGACCCTCTCCCTTCAGAACTTCTTTCATAAAGCCCCAATTCACCCTATCGAAGGCTTTTTCTGCGTCCATCGATAGTACGATCCTTGGGGCTTTCTCTGGACCGTATTGTATCCAGTGGAGCAGATGAAGTGCCCGGATGGTATTATCCCTTGCCTCATGTCCTTTTACAAAACCTGTCTGGTCGGGGTGCACCAAATCCCCTATATGTTCTTGCAATCTCATAGCTAAAATTTTGGCAAGCAATTTAGTGTCTGAGTTGAGCAGAGAAACAGGCCTATAATTGGCGCAGTATTGAGGGTCTTTCCCCTCTTTGGGGATTATGGTTATATACGCCACCAGGGCTTCTGGGGGCAAAGAATTAACTGCATTAATAGAGTTAAAATAGTTACATAACGGTTTTATCAACTCCGAAGAGAATTTTTTATAGTAAGCATTTGTCAGGCCGTCCGGGCCAGGACTTTTCCCTGCTGGTAGGGCCGCTATTGCTCTGCTCAACTCATTCACCGTAATTGGCTGGTCCATTTCCGTCTTAATCATCTCAGATATGGTCGGCAAGGATGATTCCCTGATATATTCTCGTGTTTCCTCCCTTCTTTGATCTTCTTCGGTGTCTGAATGTTATATAGGGTCTGGTAGAATTTATTAAATTCTTTCGCTATGGCCTGTGTTTCCACTACTTTCCTGTTATGAATTAATAGATTATGAACATGTCTAGAATCTTGCTGCTTTTTAAGTTGTTTAGCTAATAGTCTCCCGCATTTGTTACCTTGCTCATAGAACCTATGGGCAAAATATCTATATTTATTGTTTATTTTACGATCCAGACATTGTGCAAGTTCTGCTCGAAGATGCCCTAGTTGTTGGATATCTGAGGGATCTAAGTTTTTTTTATGTTTAGTCTCTAATATGGTAATTTTCTCCAATAGCTCTGTCACTTCCCTTTTCCTTTCTTTCTTAATATAGGCTCCATGGGCTATTAATTCTCCCCTTATAACTGATTTATGAGCTTCCCACACTGACTGCTCAGACACCTCTCCTGGTGTATTCCTTTCAAAATATTCCCGTATTTTTACTATTAACTCTTCAGTTATCTTTTTGTTATCCAGTAGCGATTCGTTCAATCGCCAGGTTCGTTCTATATGCCCTATCTGGTTCGGGAAGAATGTTAACGTTATTGGGGCGTGATCCGAGATAGTTATAGCTTCAATAGTACAATCCCGGACACTCTCCAGATAGAATTGATCTACCATGAATACATCAATACGCGAATACATTTTATGTGCTGTAGAGTAATAACTATATTCTTTTGCTTCATTATGCAATGCCCGCCAGCTATCAACCAGATGTTGGGTGCATAGGCGTTGTTTTAAATATTTTAGGGCTCTAAAAGATATGGAGGATTTCCCTGATGTTGTGTCTAGACCCGGGTCTAGTACCATGTTGATGTCTCCACCCAGGATCAGACATCCTTCCCTGAATTTCTCCAGCGCCCTCAGCATTTCGACAAGAAATTTAATTGTTCCCATATTTGGAGCATAAATAGCAGCAAATGTATATCGCTGGCCATATATTACCCCCTTCACAAATAAGAAACAACCTTCTCTGTCTGTTTGAACAGACGTTAATACCCATGGGCAAGTTTTTCTAAATGCTATTGTGACCCCTCTTGCCCTTGCAATCGGTGATACTGCATGATACCAATGGCTGAACATATGTCTCGGTAGGTTAGGTATTGATTTCTCCCTAAAGTGCGTTTCTTGGAGAAATGCTATGTCCGCTGCATAATGTTGTAATTCATGCCAAAGTTGGCCCCTTTTATGTTGTGAACCCAGTCCCTTCTCATTATAGGATACAATCCTTAATGGTGCAGCCATCCTTCAAGAGAAAACCAAAAAAAGAGAGCCAATACCATATTTGCCATTTGCCTGGAGGAAACAAAACAAAACAAAACAAAAAAAAAAAAAAAAAAAATGGAGAAAAAAACCCAGAAAAATTCCAACCCACCCTTCCAACCCCCCCCTCCCCCCAGACACTCCAAAAGTATCTCCCCATTCGGAGTATCTTATCTAACTGGTGGAGGGGTCCGGGCACACCCCCTGTGCCAGATCCCCTCCATCCCCTCACTAGTACCAGTTCAACCAGTCCCATTATATCGGGACCTACCTAATGGGACAATATAACCCCACGGGTCACCTTCTAATTCCCTCCTCCCCAAACTCTTTCTCTTATATTCTCCCTGTGTCTAAATCTTAACTATATCAACTAAAAATCCTTTTTTCCTTTTTCCTTCTCTTTTCCCATCTCTTCCCTCTCTCTTCCTTCTCTTTAATATTAGTGATTTCTTTGTAGCTGCTTCCTATACTATGTCTTACCCTCCAAAGATCTGTGTATGTTCCCCTCTTCACTCTTACAGTAATGGCTAATTTCCTCCACCTTTACCCATCACCCTTATATCACCTATTACACCTATCTTGTATATTGAGTGTCACTCCTCATCCCATTCCTTAAACCCGTTCACTTAGCATTGAGTTCCGTATACTTTATACAATTAGGTTATCTTCTAATCTTCTTTTTTTTCTTTTCTTCTCCTTTATTCCTTCTCTTCCCCCTTCTCTTCCTTTTCCTAAGCGGGATCATGCCTTCCATAGCGGTTTCTACGTTGGGCCTTAGGGGAGACTTGGTGCCATTGTTCGGGCCGCTGTAGGGGAGTCCCCTTTTTTTGAGTCCTCCAGTCTGTGAAGTCTACTGCCGGGAGGTCCAGTGTTTCCACAAATGACTGTGTACGTAGAGTTGCTGTTCTACCATTTCTTGACGCTGTCAAGCTAAATGGGAATCCCCACCGATAATTTAACTCCTTTAAACGCAGGGCTTCAAGCAGAGGCCGGACAGCTCGCCGTTGGAACAGAGTCCTGCGTGTTAGGTCTGGATATAGTGATAGAGTCATGCCATCAAATAGGATTTCAGGGCTACTGTGGGCCATTCTCATTATGGTTTCCTTTATTGTGTACTTATGTAATCTACATATAACGTCCCTAGCTTTCTCCCTGTTCTGAGTGGAGTATGTGGGGACTCGGTGAATCCGATCTATCTCAATACTTTCAGGTATGGAGGTCCCCATAATTTGACAGAAAACTTTTTGGGCCACTGAGGTTAAATCAGTTGTTTGAATTGTTTCAGATAGCCCTTCTATGCAGATATTCTGCCTTCTGTCTCTGTTCTCGTAATCATCGAGCTGATCCTTATATAGATTTAGGACATCCTCATGCTCCTTGATCGAGTCCTGGACCTCCGTCACCGCCTGTATCGTTGCCTCATAGTAATCTTCCAAGCTTTCCACCCTATGCCCTAGTGCCTTTGTATCTTCTTTTAGGTTCTCTACCGCCTGCTGGAAAGCCTGCTCCACCGTGCTGATTAGTTGCTGGATATCAGTCTTTGTAGGGAGGGCCCTTAGTAGATCTTTAATTTCCTTAATTTCTTTCTCGGCTTCCCCCGCCTCTCCCCTTGAGGCTGGGGACCGTATCTCCCTTTTTTCCCACGGGGGGTCTGTAGAGTAGCCGCGGCCTGCCAATGCTTGCTTTTCCTCTTTCGTTACTGATTCTCCCTCCAGAGGTGGAGTTCCTCTCTCTATCATAGCCGAGTTTTCCTTGAGGGGTGAAGCATCTAGAATCTTATTATTTACGGGTTCAGGGGGGTTGTGTTCCACCGAGTAGCTATGTTTTATGGTGTAAATGACACAGGAGCATAGATCCAAAATTATCCAGAAATGACCACCTCTGTCACAGCTGCATGCAGAAGACCCGGAGAGTGCGGAGAAGAGGTCGAACAACCGGAGAAGAGGCTGGAGACAGCGGAGAAGAACCAGAGGGACCCCCGAAGTCGGAAGAAGGCCCCCGAAGCCGGAAGAAAACCCCTGGAGCTGTCCAATAAATTACTTAAAAAACCTGTGTAGTGTGTTTTTTTTTTACACTTTTTCCCTAGGTGAATGGGTAGGGGTACCATGTACCTGGTTGACCTCTTAGTAAAGGGGGCTCCCGGATTCTGATAAGCCCTCCGCCCGCAGACCCCGACAACCAACGGCCAGGGTTGTCAGGAAGAGGCCCTTTTCCTCATCAACATGGGGACAAGGTGCTTTGGAGTGGGGGGGCCACAGGGCGCCCCCCCTCCCCCAAAGCACCCACCCTCCATGTTGAGGACATGCGGCCTGGTACGGTTCGGGGGGGGGCGCTCGCTTGTCCCCACCCCCTTTCCTGACCGGCCGGGCTGCGTGCTCGGATCGGGGTCTGGTATGGACTTTGGGGGGACCCCGCGCCGTTTTTTCAGCATAGGGGGTTCCCCTTAAAATCCATACCAGACCTAAGGGCCTGGTATGCCCCGCGATGGGGCTCACAAGGTGCCAATCTAGCTGACAAAAGCTGCGAGATTGATTTCCTTATCTAGTCCCGTCGTACCCGAGTCACGTTCAAAATGAATGGACTTGGCCGTGTGTGGGCAAGTAAGTTCATTTGGAAAGTCCGCCGTAACTCCGTCGAAAGTCCGTTGGGAAGACCGGCGGACCTAGTCTTCCGGAAAGTCCGGTCGTGTATAGGCAAGTCCGTCCGTTCAGAAAGTCCGCTGGAGACCACACACGATCGAATTGTCCAGCGGACCAAGTATGCCATAAAAGTCCGGTCGTGTGTACGCGGCATCAGAGCTCCAGTGGTATGTTCTTATTCTGTGTTCCTTAAACTATGTAACTATGTTCTGGGCACCAGTCCTCAGGAAGGATGTACTGGAAATGGAGCGAGTACAAAGAAGGGCAACAAAGCTAATAAAGGGTCTGGAGGATATTAGTTATGAGGAAAGGTTGCGAGCACTGAACTTATTCTCTCTGTAGAAAAGACGCTTGAGAGGGGATATGATTTCAATATACAAATACCATACTGCTGACCCACAATAGGGATAAAACTTTTTCGCAGAAGAGAGTTTAACAAGACTGGCGGCCACTCATTAAAATCAGAAGAAAAGAGGTTTAACCTTAAACTACATAGAGAGTTCTTTACTGTAAGAGCGGCAAGGATGTGGAATTCCCTTCCACAGTCCTCAGCGGGGAGCATTGATAGCTTCAAGAAAGTATTAGATAAGCACCTGAATGACCGCAACATACAGGGTTATATAATGTAATACTGACACATAATCACACACATAGGTTGGACTTGATGGACTTGTGTCTTTTTTCAACCTCACCTACTATGTAACTATGTAAAGATATAAGCAGCAAAAAAAAATTGCATCCTAAACAAGTTCTGCATTGAATTCCTAGCCTAAACCACTTGCCAGAGCCATTATCCCTAGTACACACAATCAGGAAAACCTATGACAGTGATCTTACAATAATCTGAACGTTAGTACACAGCTTTCAAGAGCCGATCACAACAATTCTTCCAACAATATCCAAAGGGACAAGCATGGAAATTTTGCTTCTACGATACCAGATCGAACGATTTTCATTTAATCAGCACAGTGTGAAATAAATCAGAAGATCGCAGGGCAATAACTTCTCCGCAGGATGTGGAAATCTTGCAAGAAGATCTGAAAAAAGGAATGGGTTGGGCAACTACATGGCAAATGGGGTTTAATGTAGAAAAATGTAAAATAATGCATTTGGGAGGCAAAAATATGAATGCAATCTGCGCACTAGGGGTTGAACCTCTGAGCATGCAAAAAAAAGGGGATTAACTCCAGGGATAAAGCGATAATTCTTTGCGGAAGGGAGTTTAATAAGACACATGGCCACTCATTAAAATTAGAAGAAAAGAGGTTTAACCTTAAACTGCGTAGAGGGTTCTTTACGGTAAGAGTGGCGAGGATGTGGAATCCCCTTCCACAGGCTGTGGTTTCAGTGGGGGGCATCGATAGTTTCAAAAAACTATTAGATAAGCACCTGAATGACCACAACATACAGGGATATACAATGTAATACTGACATATAATCACACACATAGGTTGGACTTGATGGACTTGTGTCTTTTTTCAACCTCACCTACTATGTAACTATGTAAGATCACGCATGCTCGAAAACGAAAGAATACATTACATTACAATACAACACAGTACATCACTTCCCAAGTTGCATTCTGTTGTATCAGAATCTTCTCAACCTATCTTGGTAACCTCCTCTTCTTTTTTAACATGAGACTAGCATGCAATAAAAAACAGACGATCATTTGTCCAATATTCTCATTGAGTGTATAAATCATAAGTTAATTCATTATACAGTATGGCTTGACAAAGGGGCATTAAAGAGGGGGTCCACCTAAACTGCAAAAAAAAAAATATATATATTAAAAGCCAGCAGCTACAAATACTACAGCTGCTGACTTTTAATAAATGGCCACTTACCTGTCCCAGGGTCCAGCGATGTCGGCAGGCGACGCCGAGAACCCGCTCGGTTCTTGGCAGCTGCCACCGCCATCCTAGGTGAGGGAATCAGGAAGTGAAGCATTGCGGCTTCACTTCCTGGCTCCCTACTGCGCATGTGCGAGTTGTGCTGCGCATCGTAACTGGTCCCGGCTATCTCCTGGGAGCTGTGTGTTTCCCAGGAGACAGCGCGGAGGGACAGGAAGAGGCATAGACTCCCATTGGAGTCTATGCCGGAAGTGGGTGCAAATACCTGTCTTAGACAGGTATCTGCACCCCCCCTACCCCCTGAAAGGTGCCAAATGTGACACCGGAGGGGGGGAGGGTTCCGAAAAGCGGAAGTTCCATTTTTGTGTGGAACTCCGCTTTAAGCTCAAATGTTTTGCCTGCTGTCACTCCGCCCACACCCATTGCTTGGTTGTGTGATGAGCGCCACTACACATTGACAGTATTATGGAGGGCTGCCCTTACGCATGTGTCCGCTGGGTCTAACTATGGTCTCCTCCTGCACTCTGTGTGGTTTGATCATTATTGATGGTCTGTGTTCCCAGCACTTCTGCATGCTGATCTCTGCTTATTTAAATGTAAGTGGATACTTTGTTTTATCTGATTAAAGACTACATGTTATTGATACATCCATGTGCCTTTGCTGTTTCTTACATATTTTATAATATGGAGAATGCAACTGGAGGCACCATTGGATCATCTAAAAGAGAAATTTAGTTGGTAGAGAGTTTAACTCATCAGCATCTACCAAAACCTGGAGACCTGTAAAATCATTGTAAATGCAGACACAATCCAAATTAGATTGTGTATGTAAGACACAACATGAGAATCCTCTGGCACCTGCATGCCCTGAAAATTTTAGTTTGGCCAGACATTCCTGTTCAGGTCAGTGGAGAGAGAAGGGAGGAAGAGGAGAGTTACTGATAGATCCTGCCAGCATCACTTATCTCAAGGGGAAACATAAAAAGCAGTGCAAGTTTTCTAACACAGTTGACAAGATTGGGGGCCCCATGTATTTCATTAAACAGACTGCTAATGCTTTGTGATTTTGGCATCTTGACACAAATTGAGTTTTCTTGCTACTTGAGCATATTGCTCTGCAATTGAAAAACCCAATACCCTTCACCTGATCGTACTTGGTGTATTTGCTAAGTTGAACCATTATTTAATAAGACTCATAAAATCAGTGTTAAATACAACTCATTGAAATCGCAAAATTCCTGACTTGGGTTTCTGAGATTTAAATACATTCCTAGGAAATGTTGTCTTAATTTCCTTGCCATACACACTGATGATTTTTTCTTAATTAAATACTAGATTTTTAAACATTTTCTAATTAAAAGTGTAAAGTAGACAATCTGATCACTGATTAGTTATGAGTGTTGCAAGATAGGGATTTATTATCCCTGACCTACAAAGGCATCCACAGTGCCTCTGCCACATATTGTGACACTTTTAAATGACACAATGACAGGCTTGCACCGGAACAAAAGGGCACACAGCAATGCTTACACTGATACAAGCACAGATACACACAAAGACTCTTGTAATCTGTATTTGCAAACAAAAGCTAAGGAGAGAATGGAGAGGGCTGTGGGCTGGTTGCCAAATGTGGTGAGAGAGGAGTTAATGGATCGGGGGGGACACAGCAGAGAGCGCCAGACAGATTTGGGTCTGATCCAAAGAGTTAATGTTCCTTCCATGATCGATTACTTGTCAGATGTGATTTTAAACCAATACAAGATAAATAGCATAATTTCCCCAGCTCACTTCAGACAGAATTAAGAAGCCATTAGCTAACACAAATTTTAGGCAAGTTTAATAGAAGCACAAATTTACATTTGTAAGAAAGGCTCCCCAAGGTATGTTACAAAAATGCAAATGAGCTAGAGCCACCTCTACTTTCCTGCCATCCAGAAAGCCTATCTCTGTCTCCACCTTATGCTCTGACCAGCCTGTGCTTCTTCTAATCTAAAGTACAATCCTATGTAGCTTAAACCCAAAAATAACACCCACCATAATGCTGAAACTGCCCTATCTATTCCTCAAAACATCATAGACTGATGTATGACTAGACACACTTTCCCCGTTACCTTGATTGGCTAGGGAATTGCACAGCTGGATATGCATACACAGTATGAGCCTCCATGGCTGCAGACCAAACCTCACAGATATGGACAAAAACCATATTATGTTGTAGACATTTAAAAGCCACATATATGTATGTGGCCCTTGAACAGTTTTTTTTATCTCAGCCTTCTGCAATAAATGTCACATTCTATTAGCCTAAACATATGGTAGTACTAGCAGATCATACATTAGCTGGCTATCATTGGAGAACACCTAAATATTACCTTTTAATGCTGTACCTTGCCCAGTCACTGAAAATACCCCAGTCAGTTTACAGGCTTATGTCATTAATAGACTGTTCTCTATTCAGCGATACCCCCATAGTTCCAGGACTGACATTATTAAGAAGAGGTGGCAGCATGGGCACCAGCATCTTCTTAACAGCTCCTGCTTTGAATAGGTAACCACTGAACACCAATAAATGGGAGCTTTTCATGCATACCAATCAAAGGGGCCCTGTCACGTACCTTACAGCGGAGCCCGAAATGATGAGGGTGGCCTCTTGCGTGGTTCCGGTCCAAGCACCCCTGGTGGTGGGTACAGGGAGTGGGAGGGCAACGAAAGGGTGCAGGTGCCTGCAGGCAGGAGGCTGGAACTTGGAGATATAGGAACCTCTGCTGAGGAGATGTGGAAACTGGTCACCAAACTTGTTCAGCGGGAGCCAGATCAGGATCAACTGCAGAATCAGGAACAGGTAGGAGTCGGCAACAGGCTGGCAGTGGGGTACCAAGTCAGAAGGCAAAACCATAGTCAGGAACAGGCAGAGGTTGGCAACAGACAGGCAGCAGGGTACAGAATCAGGAGGCAGAGCAGTAATCATAAGTTCAAGTCAAGGTCAGTATTGCAGGTAGAGGCAGGTTCAGCAGGCAGGGGAGATCCAAGAGAATGGTCAGAAGATAGCCGGGTTTTCAGGAACAAGGTCAATCAGGCAGAGTAACAACAGGAACAAGCTGAAGACAATCCAGCACTGATGCTAGGCAGACTCTCTGTTTATATAGGGTGCTGTGTACCAGGATTTGCGCCAGTGTACGTGCGTGCGCGCATGCGCATTAGCACCTTAGCACATTGGTACATGCGCATTAGCACATTGGCGCATGTGCGTTAGCACATTAGCGCTTTGGCACTCACGGGCGCACGCTAGCACGTGTGCGTGTTCGCATAGAGGTGCCATTGTGCATGCCCACCCTGGATCTCATTTGTCTCTGGCTATGGTTCCGTGCATGCACATTGGCATTAACAGAACGAGGATTGGCAGCCCCCAGGAACACGCGCCCCAGCACGCACAGGAACATGCACGCCAACGCGCACCGGCGCCCAACCAGGTAACCTCTCTGACAAATTTTAATGATGCTTAAAGTAAAAAAAAAAGTGAAATATTCCTTTAAATATCATACCTGGGGGGTGTCTATAGTATGCCTGTAAAGTGGCACGTGTTTCCCGTGCTTAGAACAGTCCCTGCAAAAAATGTAATTTTTAAAGGAAAAAAAGTCATTTAAAACTGCTTGCGGCTTTAATGTAATGTCGGGTCCTGGCAATATGGATGAAAATCAGTGAGACAAACAGCATTGGTACCCCCCAGTCCATTACCAGGCCCTTTGGGTCTTGTATGGATATTAAGGGGAACCCCGCACCTAAATTAAAAAAAGTAAAGGTGTGGGGGCCACCAGGCCCTATATACTCTGAACAGCAGTATACAGGCGGTGCAAACAAGACAGGGACTGTAGGTTTGTTGTTAAGTAGAATCTGTTTGTAATTTTGAACTGGTACATTTTTACCGTGTTTAGCTCCAGCCAAAAAATCTATTTTAAGCTTTTTGGAAAACATAGGGAAGGGTTATCACCCCTGTGACATTTGTTTTGCTGTCTGTGCTCCTCTTCAGAAGATTTCACCTCATTTTTTGTCCCAATGGCAAATGTTTTTTGAAAATTTGGGGTTTTTTGTGAAGCAAGGATTGGTGATAAAGCATCAGTGGAAAGGAGAAAGGTTTTTCCCATATTAACTCCTACAGGAGAGAATTTCCCTTACTAGGGGTAGATTGTATCTCACTTCCTGTTGTCTCCTTCCGTTTGCAAGTAGGAGTCGTTTGTAAGTTGGATGTTTGAAAGTAGGGGTCTGTCCTATATACTCAACAGAAATTTGGGCCTTAGGTGTTGTTGTGGCCACAACACTGTAAGCCCTCACAGGGCCCTGCTGTGAAATATTAGATCAAGAATTGTAATTACATGCCCCTGTTGAACAGGGACAGAAAAATTGGGCCTTTGGTAGTGGTGGTGCTAGTGCCACAACACTGTAAGTCCTCACTCGCTCTTGGTGGGAGCAGAAATGGGCCCTGCTGTGAAATATTAGATCAAGAATTGTAATTACATGCCCCTGTTGAACAGGGACTGAAAAATTGGGCCTTAGGCACTGGTGCTGGTGCCACAACACTGCAACCCCTCACAGATACTCTAGTTGGAACACAGGAATGAGCCCTGCTGCAAAGTATTGCATCAAAAATTGTAATTACGCGCCCCTGTTAAACAGGGGCTGAAAAATTGGGCCTTAGGCACTGGTGGTGGAGCCCAGAACCAAAAATATTCTTACAAGCTATCAGCGTGATCATTGAGGAGGAAGAGGATAATTACTCAGGATAGTCACTCAGCATTAGCATAGGCAGTCTTTAAGGGGTTTTAGATTTCAAAAAGATTATTCGGTTACAACAGCATCAGGTGCTTGGTAGCTGGTGGTGATCCAAGACTGATTAATTTTTATGAAGGTCAGTCGACCGACTGAGTCGGTGGACAGACGCACCCTGTGATCGGTTACAAAGCCTCCAGCAGCACTGAATGTGCGTTCTGAAAGAACGCTGGATGCAGGACAGGCCAGTAGCTCAATTGCATACTGTGCAAGCTCTGGCCAGTGATCCATCCTCAAGACCCAGTAACCCAGAGGATTTTCGGTGGGAAAGGTGTCCAAGTCAGATCTTGCCCCTAGGTATTCCTGCACCATGTAAAACAGACGCTGGCGATGGTTGCTGGAACCGATCATACCTTGGGGCTGCGGACCAAAAAATTGTCTGAACGCATCGGTCAGACGGCCACCTTCTCCACCGCTCCTTCTTTGACTGACCGAAGCCTCAGCAACACGTTGTCCAGAAACAGGAGTTTGTAACCTCCCAGTCTCTGGGAACGCGTTGCACAGATCTTTCTGCAAGGCCTCCCGAAGATGTTTCATCCTCTGCTCCCTCTGCGATGGCAAGATAAGGTCAGCAACCTTACCCTTGTAACGTGGATCAAGGAGGGTTGCCAGCCAGTATTGGTCCTTCTCCTTGATACCACAAATACGAGGATCCTTCCGCAGGCTTTGCAGGATCAGGGAGGCCATGCAGCGTAGGTTTGCTGAGGCATTCGGTCCGGAGTCCTCTGGGTCACTAAGGACGACATGGTCCGCAGCCACCTCCTCCCAGCCACGTACAAGTTCATGTGTTTCTTGGGACTGATCCCTTAAAGACTGCTGCTGATGCTGAGTGCCAGGCTCCACCTCCATACTGACACAATCCTCCTCCTCGTCCTCTTCCTGTGTGATCGGCGGGCACGCAGGAACACTGTCTGGATAAAGGGGGCCTTGAGAGCCAAGAAAGTCCTCCTCTTCCTGCCGCTGTTCTGCCTCAAGTGCCCTGTCCATTATTCCAGGCAGCGTGTGCTCCAACAGGTGGACAAGGGGGACAGTGTCACTGATGCATGCACTGTCACTGCTCACCATCCTCGTGGCCTCCTCAAATGGTGACAGGACAGTGCATGAATCCCTGATCATGGCCCACTTGCGTGGGGAAAAAAAACAAGCTCCCCTGACCCTGTCCTGATGCCATAGTCGCACAGGTACTCATTGATGGCCTTCTGCTGCGTGTGCAGCCACTGCAGCATGGTCAATGTTGAGTTCCACCTGGTGGGCATGTCACAGATTAGGCGGTTCTTGGCCAGGTTAAACTCCTTTTGGAGGTCTGCCAGCCAAGCACTGGCATTATATGACCAGCGGAAATGCACACAGACTTTCCTGGCCTGCCTCAGGACATCCTGTAAACACAGGTACCTGCCCAAGAACCGCTGCACCACCAAGTTAAGGACGTGAGCCAAACAGGGCACATGGGTCATTTGTCCCTGTCGGAGGGCAGACAGGAGGTTGGTGCCATTGTCAAAAACCACCATTCCTGCCTTAAGTTGGCGTGGCGTCAACCACCTCTGAACCTGCCTCTGCAGAGCTGACAGAACCTCTGCCCCAGTGTGGCTCCTGTCCCCCAAGCACACCAGCTCAAGCACTGCATGGCATCTTTTGGCCTGCATACTTGCATAGCCCCTTGAACGGCTACGGAGCACCGCTGGTTCCAAGGACAAAGCACAGGAAGAGGCCATGGAGGAAGAAGAAGAGGAGGGGGTGGAGGAGAGAGGTGTGTCACAATCATTAGTAGTGGCATTTTGGAGGCGTGGTGGCGGAACAACCTCCAACACTACTGCACCTTGTCCTGCATCCTTCCCAGCTGCCAGCAGAGTCACCCAATGCCGCAGTGAAACTTAGGTAATGTCCCTGTCCATGCCTGCTGGACCATGAGTCAGCGGTAATATGCACTTTATCGCTGACCGCCCTGTCAAGCGAGGCCAAGACATTGCCTTCCACATGCCGGTAGAGAGCCGGAATCGCCTTCCGTGAGAAAAAGTGGCGTTTGGGTACCTGCCACTGAGCAACCACACATTCCACAAACTCACGGAAGGGGACAGAGTCTACCAACTTAAAAAGCAGCAGTTGAAGTGCTAGCAATTTGGCCAAGCTAGCATTCAACCGCTGGGCATGTGGATGGCTGGGAGCGAACTTCTTTCGGCGGTGCAGCAGCTGGGGCAGGGAAATTTGCCTGGTACAATCTGATGTTGGTGTACCGAAAGCAGATTGCCCACAAGTACTTGGCTGTGACACACCTAATTCTACACCTTCATTCCTCTCAGTGCAGGTCTCAGAGAGGACTGAAGGTATAGTGGGGTTGGAGATCTCAGCTGATGAGGAGCAAGGAGAGGTCCTCTTTGTTCTTTGGTGTGGGTCTTTTAAATACGCTTGCCAACGAACTGCATGGCAGGTCAACATATGTCTGGTCAAGCATGTGGTGCCCAAGCGGGAGATGTTTTGGCCACGCGAGATACACTTGAGACATATGTTGCAAATAGCGCGGTGCGATCTGCAAAGCAGCGTCTCAAAAAAGGCCCACACCAAAGAACTTTTTGAATAACGCTCAGAGACTGCAGCGCCCTGCACATGCGGAGCTTTGGGGTGTGATGCAGTCAGTGTGCTGCCCTTAGGCTGGCCCCTGGAGGGCACCCTGCCTCATTGGTGATGTGCCGCCTCCTCCTCCTCCTCTCTCCTATCAGGCACCCACGTTGAGTCAGTGACCTCATCATCCCCTCCCTCCTCATCACTGGAGCAAACCTGGCAGTATGCTGCAGCAGGGGGAGCATGACTGACAGATTGCTGTCCTTCTTGGGCACCCCCTCTGTACGTGCTCACGTTACTGCCTTCATCTAGCTCAGTATCATCCTCAGAGCCTTCCAAACGCTGGGCATCCTCCTGGAGCATGTACCCAACACTGGTCAAACAGTTTGAGGGATTCCTTAGGAGGACATGGTGGGGCTAGGGAAGGAGTCACTGATGACATTGAGCCGAGGGAAGAGGCCGCTGCTTTGCCAGACAAAGTACCCTGAGCATGGGTGAGAGAGGATGAGGAGGATGAGGACGGCTTGGTCATCCACTCGACCAAGTCTTCCGCATGTTGCGGCTCAACACGGCCAGCTGCCAAAAAAAAGGCCAAGCATGTCCCACGGCCACCTGCTGATGAGGATGCAACGTCTCCACGTCTCCAGCACTGTCGCCTCTAGACACAGAGCCTGCTTGCCCTCTTTTATTGGCTTGTGACTGTCTGCCTCTCCTTGTTGGCCTTCCAGACATACTAATGGCCTGTAGCTGCACTAAGCTGGGATATATATATATATATATATATATATATATATATATATATATACTGATACTGCAGCTAGCAAAATCAACTGCCTGCCTGTAGCATGAGAACACCACCAACCTTCTACAGGTAGCTTTAGCTGAACACTGTGCAGAGCTCGCAAAAAACTAACTTGTAGCTTATTTAGCTGTGTGCGGTAGTGATAGGATCAGGAAAACACACCAACCTTCTACAGGTAGCTTTAGGTGAACACTGTGCAGAGCTCGCCAAAAAATATCTTGTAGCTTATTTAGCTGCCCGCGGTAGTGATAGGATCAGGAAAACACCACCAACCTTCTACAGGTAGCTTTAGGTGAACACTGTGCAGAGCTCGCAAAAAACTAACTTGTAGCTTATTTAGCTGCCTGAGGTAGTGATAGGATCAGGAAAACACCACCAACCTTCTACAGGTAGCTTTAGGTGAACACTGTGCAGAGCTCGCCAAAAAAAACTTGTAGCTTATTTAGCTGCCTGCGGTAGTGATAGGATCAGGAAAACACCACCAACCTTCTACAGGTAGCTTTAGCTGAGCACTGTGCAGAGCTTGCAAAAAAATAACTTGTAGGTTTAGCTGAACACTGTGAGGAGGACGCACTACACTAACTTGTAGCTTTAGCTGAACACTGTGCAGAGGTCGCACTACACTAACTTGTAGTTTTAGCTGAACACTGTGAGCAGGACGCACTACACTAACTTGTAGCTTTAGCTGAACACTGTGCAGAGGTCGCACTACACTAACCTAACTTGTAGTTTTAGCTGAACACTGTGAGGAGGTCGCACTACCCTAACTTGTAGCTTTAGCTGAACACTGTGCAGAGGTCACACTAAACTAACTTGTAGCTTTAGCTGAACACTGTGAGGAGGACGCACTACCCTAACTTGTAGCTTTAGCTGAACACTGTGCACTACACTAACTTGTAGTTTTAGTTGAACACTGTGCAGAGGTCACACTAAACTAACTTGTAGCTTTAACTGAACACTGTGAGGAGGACGCACTACACTAACTTTAAATAGTCTAGCTGCCTGACTGTGGTACTAATAGAATCAAAAGGACACCAGCAATTTGCTTCAGCTTCTTCAAGCCTGCCTGTCAGTAGGAAGATAACAGGAACGGATCTAGCTAAACTGAATACAGTCTATATATATATATATGCAACACCTGGGATGCATATATATATACACAATACACTGTAAGTGCAGCTAACTCACTGACTGTCCTGCCTAATCTAGCTAACTCAAATTAAATGACACTGTCTCTCTCTCTATCTCTCAGTACACCGGTACACACTACACAGGGCCGCCATGTAGGGGGCCTTATATAGTGTGGGGAGTGTTCTAAACCCCCTCAGCCATAATTGTCCAAAGCCACCCTGGCTTTGGCCAATTACAGCTCTCTCTACCGACGGCGCTGTGATTGGCCAAGCATGCGGGTCATAGTGCATGCTTGGCCAATCAGCCAGCAATGCACTGGGATGCCACAGTGAATTATGGGCCGTGACGCACCACACGAATTTGGCGCGAACGGCCCATAACGTTCGCAATTCAGCGAACGATCGAACAGTCGATGTTCAAGTCGAACATGGGTTTCGACTCGAACGTGAAGCTCATCCCTACTGAAGACAATTGCTGTTGTTCTGATCCTATTAATACCACTGGCAGGCAGCTACAGTATTTACAGTTAGTGTACTGTGTCCTCTGCACAGTGTGCACCTAAAGCTACCTGAAGAAAATTGGTGGTGTTCTTCTGATCCTATTAATACCACAGGCAGGCAGCTACAGTATTTACAGTTAGTGTACTGTGTCCTCTGCACAGTGTGCACCTAAAGCTACCTGAAGACAATTGCTGGTGTTCTCATACTAATAATAATACAGGCAAGCAGTTGATTCTGCTAGCTGCAGTATCAGTATATATATACATCCCAGCTTTGTGCAGCTACATCTCACTGCAGGCCATTAATATGTCTGGAAGGCCAACAAGGAGAGGCAGACAGTCACAAGCCAATAAAAGAGAGCAAGCAGGCTCTGTGTCTAGAGGCGACAGTGCTGGTCGTGGAGACAGTGCATCCTCATCAGCACTTTTTTTTCGGCAGCTGGCCACGTTGAGCTGCAACATGTGGAAGACTTGGTAGAGTGGATTACCAAGCCATCCTCATCCTCCTCATCCTCTCTCACCCAGGCTCAGGGTGTCTGGAAAAGCAGCTGCCAACGCGGCCTCTTCCCTCGGCTCAATGGCATCAGTCACTCCTTCCCTAGCCCCACCATGTCCTCCTGAGGAGTTCCCCGAACTGTTTGACCACAGTGTTGGGTACATACTCCAGGAGGATGCCCAGCGTTTTGAAGGCTCCGATGATGGTACCCAGCTAGAGTAAGGCAGTAACGTGAGCCCAAACAGAGGGGGTGCCCAAGGAGGACAGCAATCTGGCAGTCATGTTCCCCCAACTGCAGCATACTGCCATCTTTATCATCCTCTCTAGCCGTTTATTCATTACATATAATACCTCTACCACAGGTCATGCTTTCCCTTCTCTGTTGCCTCCCTGCGTTTTTGGGATTACCGTTAGTGTGACTCCTCGTAAGGCACGCACGACCAGTTGGCTACCTCGCTGACCGTGCCGACTGATAGAAAGCGCTGGGATCAGGCAAGGGTTTGTTTTTACATGGAGGCTATCCAATATGGCTTAAATACAATGTGATTGGTAAATGTGTATGAAAATATTCATTACTATTGTTGCCTTTTTCCTTCAGACCATACATTTTAATATATGTTAACATTTTTACAGTTTACAAAAATCCTCTGAAGAAGACCCGTTGGGGTCGAAACGCGTCAGCATTTATATACAAGACTTATGTATCATTTCTCTCCATGGTATTTGATCACTGTGTATTATCATTGTACATTGTCATATGAGGGACGTTGTTTTTATAAATTCTATATCACAGCTCATGTTTTGACTATATATGTCTAAAGCATTTTTTTCTTGTTAAATATATTTATTGAGTTTTCACAGAAGAAGAAATAAAATGATACAATACATGGATACATATGAGTCGTCAGAAGATCTTTGCAGTATAATAAAAAAGATAAATAAATAAGTTAATAAAATAAAGTAATTTTAGAGATATCTTACAACCATATTTACTATACACTAGTTGGGATTCTAGATGTAAGATTAGAGAAATAAATCAAGTTATTAGACTAATGCCGCGTACACACGGTCGGACTTTTCGTCTACAAAAGTCCAACGGACGCTGACGGACTAAAGCTGGCTGGTAATCTGATCGTGTGTGGGCTTCTCCGGACTTTCAACGGACTTTTTTAGCCTCAAATCAGACGGACTTTAGATTTGAAACATGCTTCAAATCTTTACGTCGTAACTACGACGGACCCCGAAGTCCGCTCGTCTGTATGCTAGTCCGACGGACAAAAAAACGACGCATGCTCATAAGCAAAAACTAAACGGAAGCACTCGGTCTAGTAAAACTAGTGTTCGTATTGTAGGTAGCACATTCCTCACGCTGCAAAATCTGTGATCGTTGAATGCAGCGCATTTAATGTCTTCTTTACGAATGCTATAAAGAACGAAGATGTTTTGCTGTTCATATTCAAACAGAGTTCTCCCAAACAGATTTCTGGATTCTTTTTCTCTTTGATATCATGAATGACATGGTATGCTTTTTCAAAACAATGTTTCCATACTAATAATACTTTTTAAACTTTTTTTTTTTTTGGTGGAGTCATCTTTTCTTGTAATTTTTATCCAGATATTTATTTTATGATTGTTGTGGAACTTTTTTTCTGTTTATCTATAAATTTTTTTGTAAAGTTACCACAGGGAACCCATTTTTATATATATTTTTAAAACATTTTTTAATGTTTGTAAAGTTACCACAAAGAACCCTTTATAATTTTTGTTTTTATAGTGATTTGGTTTTTTTTTTTATATAAAGTTAACCCAAAGAACCGTTTTTGGTTATGTATCTTTTTTTTTTTAAATACTTACCACTCGAACAATATTAACATTATTTTAATCTATTTTTGTTGTGTTTTTGCAAAATCAATGAGATTGTTGTCCCTTGTTAATTTAAAACATTGTGTCTAAAATCTATGATTTAAAATAAAAAACCTAAACTCAAAAAAGATCCATTTATTTATGGTCTAAATAAAATAAAGAGGAAGTCAACGCTGGAAAAAGTATGTGTACAAGAAAATGGGGATCTTGAGGAGTCCATATAAGAGGGAGCACAATCTGGTCCAAGAATCCCAGAGATCAACAGCACCAGCAGATGATATAGATGTCCCCAGACTGTGGTACTACAACAGCCTGCGTCTTCTGTCAGACCAGACTGAACCCAAGTCATCACTTTCTTCTCTTCCCTGCAGCCTTTCCTC